>JAUJYP020000163.1:0-600000 GCA_030674075.2 Linum usitatissimum | reverse complement strand
CGCCGTAGATGTACTCTCCGCATTGGAGGGGAACTACGTAAATCCCGGTGTTATTTACTTACTGTTTTGTGCTTGGAAATTTTGAGAATATTCGTTGTATATTGCATTATTAATATTACCACAATAAATTGGTCTAAGGAGGTTGGCTTAATTATTGTCATTATGGTATTGCTATGGTAATCACCCATCCATAGTGATTTTAAGTGTGGCGGACTACCGCCACTTCCAACCTGCTTGGGAAATATTTACGGTGTGTGGTTTATTAGTGCAATATATTTACTCTATTCTCGTCCGCTGCGCCCCAACAAAATCACTATGAAATCGCTACTTGATCAGGCTGGAAGGAGGGAGGCGATAGGATCGGTGGCACAATAAAGTCACCAAGCGTTGTTTTTCCATATGGGGAGCTACTGGAATCTTCAATAATGATTTCTTCATCAACCATATTTTTTAATTTATCATCAGTATCTTCAACCATAACAGACTCCACCATAGAAACAATCCTCTGTTCAAAATGGACTCCTTCTCCACCTATTTAGAGGCTTCAGCTATATCAACTTGTTGAGTTGGAAGAATCACTTCCACATCAGAAAATGTCTAAGTGATTACATCCACTCTCCCTCTAGCTTATGATAACATACTGCTCGTGGCTGAAATTTCCCCTTCAGACAAAGACTTAATTTTATGGCCCACTCCAGCAGTAGCTTCCACCAAGATGAGTAGCTGGAAAATGATTTTCCAGACTTTGACTGGTTCTACTTTATGCTCATAGACACAATTTTTTGATATTTCAACTTCTATCACTATTCGTTCACCATCGATCCATACATGAATATATGAGGGAGATACCTTTTCTCGATTCATAAGTATAAACACCTTCACAGTAAGCCTGTCCTCACAAAACTATTAATCTGTGCTCCAATCTGACTCACCGTCCATTCAAAAACTTCATTCGTGTGCAGCCAAAAAGGGACATTTCAAAGAGATATCCATATTGGAACCTCCTTAACTTCAAGGTCCAGCGGCATAATTCCTGCTTGCCACTTACGCAGAACCATGACTGAATGATGAATATGGCATGCTCTACTCAAAAGCCATTCACAGAGCTTAATCGATTGGAATTCAATTAGGATGAAACCTGGAGATAGCATATATAACACAATTTGCCCTTCGTAGCCCCATAATCTATTTATCATTGATGATATAACACTCACCGGGGGAGTCAAACCCATGAATTGCGCGACCACCACCGAACGCAACCGTTTTAATAATTTTCATAATTTTCATAGGAAACATGAGAACTTTGTCAACAAAAGCAGAATCAAGAACTTCAACAAACTTCAAATGAGACCCTCAAGAACAACAATCGAAGCCCAAAATTTTTGAAAGTTCTTCACCTTAGAATCACCATTCAGAGTGACCAGAGAAGAATAGCAAGCGTCAGCTCGAAAAATTTTCAGAAGAAAATCACGCGCCCTACGCGTCAAAATTATAATTTTCTTATAAACAAAATTTATGATTTTTCTGCCTTGAGAGTTTGATAACTCTTTTGATTAAATATTAAAAAGTCTTACTATTATAAAATAATATAAATTACATGAAGTAACTAACATGTAATAATACTAAAGATAAGGTTCTATAAAATAGCTAATGTTCTATTCTATAATTGTACGTCCGTTTCTGTTTCGAAGCCTCGCTGTGTGTTCCTTTTATAACTTTTCAACAAATCTTTGTTGGAAAAATGGACTTGGTGCTTTGTCATTGAAATCAATGTAAGTGAAAGTATAAAATCTTTGAATAGCCATTTGAGTAGGAGCATGGTTTAGCTGGTCTTTTGTTGTGGAGATGGATTGTACAAGAATGTTCACTTTTTGGGACTTCGGGTTTGTGAATCCTGAGGGGATGGGTTTCTTTCTGGTTTGAATTTTGGATTTTGGGTGTTAGGCTCTCTTCTATGTTTCCAAGGAATGTTGCTTCGGCACAATCTTTGGATCTTTTGTTGTTTACTTGTGTTTGCAATGATGGTAGGATTCGTTATGAGTTCCCTCCTCGTTTTCATCTTAGGGGTGGATGAAGTGTGGAATGGCAGAGCTTCATTTAGTTTTTAGACAATATTCTAGCCCCCATGACTACAATGGGGCCAGGATGATTGGTGTAGCCGCTTCTTTCGACATCCTCTTTCATGATGGGATCGTTCATTATGATTCATCGAAGAAAGGCATTCCGAGGATGGATGAGTTCCCTCTTTTGGATGAAGGAGGTCCCCATATATGTGCAAGGATTTTTCTGGTTGGTGTTTTATGAAAGAATTCTTCCTTTGGGCAATTTTCTAAAAAGAGGTTTGATAGCACCAAATTGGTTCTCGCTTTGTGGACGTGATGCTGAATTTGTAAGTCAAATTTTTCTTTGTTGTTGTGTTTTTCCTAAAGAGTGTGGGAGTTGCTGAGTTGGGTCAATTCATCATCAGATGAAACACGTGATCGTGGGGTGGAAATTTTTGAACTGTGCTATTGAATTTGTACCTCTGAAAAGGTTTCTTTTTTATGCTTTTTGTTGACATATTTAATTAGAACAGAATAGTAGAATTGTTAGGTAGACACTTCGAGCTATCAAGTGGCTCGAAAGATTGTTTTTGTTATGGGTTATGGTGTAAGGTTGCCGGATTGTTGTTGAATGAGCAGCTAAGTTACTGGCTCAATGCTTATGTTTTTTTTAAGAGCCGGACTAGATATGAGTTTGGTGTTTCAACTTTTAGTTTTTTTGACAACAGTTTCTTTTATTTTTGTATGTTGCTTGTTTGTGCCCTTGATTGTTTAGGTATAGGTTGGAGGGCTTCTATTTGTTTTGTTGCCCCCTCTTAGGTTGTGTTTTTCTCTTCCAATTTCTGGACTATTGAACATTCTTGTGATGCAGTAATTGTTACTACTTGCTGTAAATAATAAAGTATATCTCGTTTATAAAAAAGCTACACCTAGAGTTGCTCTTGCGTTGCGATTAAGAGATGATTTTTTACTGCTGGCGTGCTCGTCTTCATGTCCACCTTCATAGCCTACAATTGGTCATAGGTACCGTTGCGAGACTCAGAATCGAAAACCAGTTACATTTGTAAATAAAATGGGAAACCAGAGTTGGTTTAAAATTGGTATTCAATAATAAAGTCTCGACATTGATAGAAAATCACACAGATTGTATAAGAATGCAAATAAACAAAGAGACTAGAATGTGACCATGAGTTTGTTGAACTTCTCTTGCCTCTCACGACTGCCAAACAATGTATTGTCTCACCGATGACCAGATTGCTAAAAGTATAAACAGTTTGAAGAGGCAAAGATGAGTAAATCTAACCATAGAAACAGTTTGAAGAGATGAGCAAATGGAGGAAAACATAGCTACATGCTTATATAGGTAGTATGTTTTACCTCTATTTGCAGTGGTGGTGGTAGTGTTCTTTTGTTACCCCATAACAGTTTCTTCCTCTATTTAGTAGATAAAAAAACTCCCGTCAAAAGAGATATGAATAAAAAATGGGGTTTTGTGATTTGAGAGAGATGACAATTACAAAAAGTGTAAATTAAAATGGGAAGAAACAATAATATATAGGGTTGGCATCGGGCGGATCTGAGGGAGGTAGGGTGTATCGGATCCTCACCCACCGGGTCTGTCGGTTTTCCAATCCCCGACCGGCGAGGCAGTTCGGGTTTCAAACTGAAGCCGTCATAATTCGGCGGCGGATTTTGGATCCGCACGGATCCCCGTTAGTGTTCTTAAAAATCCAAAATTTAGGAAACTTGAAGATGAAATGAAAAGTATACTTCATTAAAATTGCATGTTGAATAGAAAATCAATCTTCATCCTCAAAATCCATAACAATGCATAAAAACAACATTCGAAACATAAAGCATGAAACATCAAAGCATCATTAAAAAGAAAAATTCATTCTTAGTATCTTAGAGAATGTAAAAAACCGTGGAATGCAAAGTAGAAAATGCAGTTTTGTGTCTGTTTAAACTTCAGCAATCAACACAAACGAAAACTACATTAGATTCCAAATTCAGCAATAGCAATTCTGCATCATTGAAAACAAAACACTACATAAAGATTTTTAATAATCCAAGTGAAAGTGAAAGTGATAATTAATAAGTTTTCTTACCTTGGAATAATGATGAGTGATTAGCATTACAACAATCAATCATCAAGGTGAAATGGCAACTTCATGAACACAGTTGCTGGTCCTAAACGAACTCAAGTGAATAATTCAAATTATACTTAAAACTGAAACAGATTATCACAATTTGAAATTATCAAAACAGATTACCTCCAATTAAAGGTTCTTCAACCATGGAATCTTGAACTGGCATAGTAGAGAATACCCCTTCAATTGCTTCGGTAGCAGTATCAGTTTCTGGCTATTACAATTAGAGGAAACAAATTAATCAAGTTAGCAAATATGATAAAAAAATAAACAGATTTACAAGTTACAACTTCGTAAACTATTAAAACTTAATTACCAGCACACCATCACCACTGAATTCTCATTACTAAAGCTTGGCCGATGCCTTTGTTACAATGAAGGATTGTCGTCAACCAACGGAAGGCAGTCCACCTAATGTGGATTTGCATGGGGATGATCGTTCTGTAGATAAACAGAACCCCGTACGACGCTACAACCGGGATGACTAGGCGAGCAAGAAAATCGAGAAAGACCTACAAACTAGAATTATAATCGGAAATTAAACGAAAAGAAGAAAGAAAAAAGCAAGCCGAAATCAAAACCGAGTTCTAAACGAAAATTCGATAAAAACCCTAGCGAGTTTCGATGTGACATCCTTATTGATCCCACTAAGAAAGGCTAGGATATTAGCGGTCTTGAGTTCCTCAGATCAGCTGGTGTACCCGAGTAAACCATACAATCGAGGAGCGATTTGAGCGTTGTCTACTGGCACTTATAGACTGGGAGAAATCAAACAAACCTCAGTTTCAGAAGAGAATTTAAACACAACATGAAGAATTGATAGAACTAGGATCCATACCTTCAAACACTACTGCGTTAAAATTGTGCTAGGGAAACTTTTTACAAATTCTATTGAAAGAGAATGACTATTGGGCTCAAAGGGCGAAACAAGATTGGGTAAAAGGAAGAGACATGAATACTCGTTTCTTTCATTCGGTAGCTAATTGTCGTGGGAAGCATAAAAAACTGCAAGGATTGCGGGAAGAAAATAATGCTTGGATTGCTGAGAAGACCGATATGGGGCAACTCGCTGCAAGCTCCTTTGAGCAGCTCTTCGAATCACAAGGAGGAAATGTGGATGGGGTAGTAGCCCATATACATTCTGGAGTTACAACACTACATAATGAGCAGTTAATACGACAGATTACAGACTAAGAATTTCAAACGACAATGTTCTCGATGGGTTCAAGCAAATCGCCTGGACCAGATGGTCTTAACCTGACCTTCTTCCACAACTTTTGGGACATCATTGCACTTGAAATATGTCATGATTGTAGATCCTGGTGAACCAAGAACGAGATTCCGGAACCAGTGAAGGGCACGAACATCATCCTACTACCGAAAGTGGAGAACGCTTCAACCATGATAGACCTTTGTCCTATATCTCTTTGCAGTGTTTGCTATCGGATCCTGGCCAAGGTTCTAGCAAATCATTTCAGATGTGTCATGCCGCATTTAATACCAGTAGATCAGTCTGTGTTCGTACAAGAAAGATCTATACTAGATAATGTTATGATTGCTATTGGCAGTGTTGCTCTCAAGATTGATATCTCTAAAGCATGCGATAGAGTAGAATGGAATTATTTAGAGACGGTGATGCAAAAGATGGGGTTCTCTAAGGATTGGACTAGATGTGTGAAGTCAGTTTAGTATTCAGTTACGGTCAATGGAGGTATTTTCAGTAACATTAATCCAGGTAGAGTGCTGCGACAAGGATGCCTGTTATCACTATTCCTTTTTATTCTATGTATTGAAGGACTCACAACAATGATTAGACAGACGACGAAAATGAGGCAACTGCATGGATATCAAGTTTCTCGGAGACCACCGAGGGTTTCACACCTCCTATTTGCCGACGACCCTCTATTTTTCCTATGAGCCGAAGCAACGGAAGCCCAACGTCTACATGACTTATTTCAATTATATGAGCTGTCTTTGGGGCAACTTATTAACTATGAGAAGTCATGCATATTATTCAGCAAAGATATCGACCAGGGGATTAAATATGTTTCTAGTTTGCTAGGTGTGCAATCGGAGTTGAATACAACGAGATATTTGGGAGTCCCGATCATAATGGGACGAAAGAAATCGAGCGCTTTTTTAGGATATTCAGAAGAAGGTTTGGAACCGTTTATAGGCATGGAAGGGTAAACCTATTTCGAAGGGAGGGAAAGAGGTGCTTATTAAGGCGGCTGTTAGGGCATTACCTATGTATAGTATGAACGTTTTTGTTCTCCCAGATTTGCTTATAACTGATCTTGAACGCATGATAAACTCCTTTTGGTGGGGTTCTCAAAGGTATAAAAGGAAATAAATTACTTGGATGGAATGGAAATGAATTAGGTATAGCAATTCGGAAAGATGAAGGAGGTCTAGTATTTCGAGATTTAAAAGGGTTCAATTTTACGTTATTGGGAAAGCAAGTGTGGCGTCTTATCAATTAGTCGGAATCCCTCGTTGCACATATTTTGAAGGGAAAATACTATCCTCACGACGATTGCAAAACGGCATTACTAGGTCCAAAGCTGATTTTTATTTGGCGAAGTATTTGGAATTCCATGGAGTTGGTCAATACAGGCATTAGATGGCGTATCGGTGAGATGTGTCTGACATAAGGATCTAGACTGATCATTGGCTATCGGTGGATGACGGGAACCTTCTCCCAGAGACAGTGGCGCCGACGGGCATGGGGGATGATCAGGTTGACGCTCTATTTCTGGACTCGACCCAAGAATGGAACAATCCGCTTCTCAGACATGTTTTCTCAATATCGTAAACTGATTTATCCATCCCAACAACTATTGCGAAACGGCAAGACAAACTTATGTGGCACTACAACAAACATGGTGACTGCACTGTTCGATTAGCCTACTGGTTACACATGGATCAGCATGTAGATCGATCAATGCATTATAAACAAGGTGAGTGGAAACGTCTTTGGAACCTACCTCGCCCACATAAATTCAATCACTTGCTCTAGCTCTTGGCAAGGGATGTCATCCCGATTCGTGGTAGATTGCGTCGGAAAGGAATGCCAGTGACCGACGTTTGTGAAACCTGCAATAAAGACTTCGAAGAAAACTGACATCCCTTCTTGAACTGCCCGTTCACTGCAGAATACTGGAAGCAGCTTGGAATTGAGACAATAATCACCACGACGGCAGCATCCTATTCTGAAATGGATGAATGGTTGTGGAGCCTGATCAGAAATCAAACAAGGGAGATGTGTCAAAAGGTGGCAACAGGTATATGGGGTAGATGGAGGGAAAGAAATAACTACGTTTGGCAGAATAGACAAAGAACAACAGCGATGGCAGTTTCTGAGGGACTCCAACAAATGACAGATTGGGAAAAAGCCAAGCTGCAACTGCAATCAAACAACATCATGCCTAATCACTATTATCTGCGTTGGCATCCCCCACTGGCGGGCTCAATCATAGGTAATGTGGATATGGCTCTTTTCAACGACACTCTACAAACAGGTTTTGGGATGATACTACAGAAAGCATCCTTGGTTACAGGATGTCGACCAAGTTAGGTACGTGGAGCTCGAGGATTGGTAAAGCTGCAGCAATCTTAGAAGCGATTCACTGGGTTATATCCCTTGGCCACTAAAACCTCATTTTTGAAGGAGATTCGGAGACATTTATGAAATTGGAAGGATCCATCGTTGACAATACAGAGTTTGGGGAAATTATTCATATGTGTGAAGGGATATTTAGAGATTGGGAGGATTTTAAATTTCACTTTGTTATGAGACAAACAAATGTGATCGGTCATGAGTTTGTTTGACAATCACGATTTCATGTCACCCATATGTAGGGATAATACCTTTTGATTGACTTGTTAATGTTATACAAGCTCCACCTTTGAGAACAACATTAATAAGATTTTAAGCGTGTAAAAAATATTTTCTTAGTCTTTAAGTATATTGTATACATAAACCCAAACCAATAAACAAATATTCCCCTTTAATGTATATGAACAAGTGTGGCGTCGCATTCATGCCAACGCCGAAAGAACATAAAAATGATTAAAATAAGACCTAAACTTTTGACTTAATTTCGGATCTAATATATTAGATAGTGTTTCGGCCCGTTCGTCGACTTTAGATTTTTTTTTTGATTTTATTATTAATAATCTAAATAAATAAGTTGACATTTTTTTGGCCAGTTGGCTAATTTAAATTCTTTCTTTTACAGTACTACTAATAACATATATATTCAAATGAATCGTAAATAATTATCAATAAGTGCTGAAGTTTTCTAAACACAAGAACAAGTTTAAACATTTTTTACAATCAATCAACAAATTCAGATTACTCACTGGTCTATTGGTCAGTTATGCTAATTTTAATCATTAATGTGTTTAAACTTTACCGAATGAAGTTCAACCTACAATTTATAATGTTAATGAACTAAAATGATTGGTCGTCGAGATTACAAAATGTATTCAACACTTTTTTACGAATAGTTGAGCATAATGAAAATTATAACCTCTATTGGCCCGCTAAAAGAATCTTGAAAAGAGACCATGTTATGTGAGCTATTGATGTGATATATTTTCAACACACCTTTTCTCGTTATAAACTATATTTTTGTGTGTCGAAATGTATTCAAATTCGGGTTTTGAGTATATATTTGGTTCTCTTGCCCCTCGGGGCCGTATTATGGTGTTTCGTATGTTTTTGGTACATTTCAGGTGTCATATGACGTTTAGAGATAAACCAAGACATGACGGGGAGGCCGAAATAACTCAAAGCGTTCGACTTGGGAAGAAAGCGTCACTATTTAGTATTTTGAGCATAACTCATTGCTCTGAAGTCCAATTGATGCGAGGTTAGCAGCGTTAGAAGGATAATTCGATTGTATACAACTTTTGTGTTGACACTATGATCAAGTTCCGTATAATGAAGGAACACGGCATGTTCCTCCGCTCAAATTGCACGAGAAAGTTACAGGGGCCGAACATGACTAGGAACACGGCGTGTTCCATATGGAGCATGCCGTGTCCCACCCCCATACGGGTTTTCAAGTCCTTTTCCTTCTCCAACTTGGTCCAGAAGGCTATAAATACCCCCGAGACCCTTGTGGACGAGATATACTTTATTATACACATATTTTTCGAGCTCTTCGAGAGAGCTAGGGTTCCTGATCATTCATTCTATACATATATTTGAGCTCTTAGAGAGAGAGAGAGAGAGAGTCCTAGAGAATGTTGAAGCGATAGATTATCATCGACTGGCGAAGGAGCGAAGATCGGCGACAGGTTGAGAATTCTCGACGGATCATGGTTTCTTTCCGGGTTGTTCTAATTTTTTTTCCCTTCTTTTTTCCCAAACCATGAGTAGCTAAAATTTATGTGTTATTCGGACGAGATGAAGCTTTAGCTAAGCCTTAGTATGGATGATTCGATTTGTTATCAAGGTTTATTTAGACTTATGATGCGTTCTTCCTAAAACCTAATTTCAGATTCATTCTTGTTTGATCATCTTGATTGAGTTATCGACATTGATTTTTTGGTCCGAGAGGAACATAGATTGATAGGTCGCTTAGGAAGAACCCTAGATTATTCGTTAGCTCGAGAGAGGAGCAAATCGTTTAGGGGTTTTGCACATTTATCATTGTGGAATTTCATGGAACATAATTAATGCGTTTTGTTTAGGTGTAGATTAGCTCGAGACAGGAGTCTACGGTTAGACGAAATAGATCTTTAGAGGCACGAGAGTGATCTAAGGCTACATTAGAAAATTTCCAAGCCATTATAACCTGAATAACCGAGATAACTTGTCATTCATCCATGCATTGCTAGCTTTAGTGGATTCGAATCCGAGCAAATCTACTCAAGCAAATCTACTAATCTACTAATGCAAGTCAATCAACAAACCACACAATTAGGCATGAGACACCGAATCCCTTGAATTAGTATAAGATAGACTCATGCATATGATATAAATGATTTGACACCTATCCACTGGAATGTATCCATATCCCCCAAACACTTATACCTTCTAGTTGCTAATGGAAGTAGCAGACCGACGGCTCGTCCTGGACGAGATTTCTCTTTCGTCCTGGACGGGATTTCTCTTTTGTCCTGAGGGAGGTGGTGCTTCAATTTTTAATAGCACTCAAGTTATGCTAGCACCTCCCTCTAATTTTGAGTTGCTTACTTGACTATCTAACTGTACAGTTTACTGAAAATAAAGCTTGAATATTTCAATTTTGCTTTTCGTTCCTTTCTTTGCTTTTCTTTCTTTATTGCTCTTTTAGATAGTGGCTTTTTCCAAATGGGGAAATTAATCACAACTTCATTTGGACTCGGAAGTAACCAGTCTCCGGCCCACGCCCCAAGCCTCATAAAGGTAGGGAAGATGACAAATCACTAGGGTCGCCCTACGCGTTTTGATTGCAACCAAACCCCCACGACATTTATTTACTTAGCAATCTCATTCAGACTCCTCCCGCCTGTTTTAACCTTCATAACAACCTAGACAAATTCGTTGAGCGGATACACATACAGTCTACTTCAACTTAGAACAAAACAGTGGAAGGTAACAATTCATTTTCGTAACATATATATGAGTCTCTAGTATACTAATGTTGGTAGCATGGCAGGTGGTTCAAAAATGATATCCTCACATCCACGTCATCCACAAATAGAATGAGAACCCTAACATGCGTTCACTAACATCCACAAACTAGACTCAAGAGGGAGTTTCGAAATGTAAGAACAGCAATTCTACAATATTTACTCAAGTTATGTACCCCTCAATTAAGAAGCACCCGAATTCACCCCACACTTAAACAGGACATTGTCCTCAATGGACCACACAATCAAGTGAGATAGGGCTAGAAAATATGGTACTAACTTAGAGATCGTGATATTGAGCATATGTAGAGTCTGGACGAGGATCAAAACTCCTGTCAGTCGGTGCATGAGATTGAGACATCATCTGAATAGGATTAGAGTTCTACAGTCACAGAGAAACAAAAGAAACAAGAGAGGATAGGCTAGTGCCAATTTGTTACATCAAACCACAAAAAATAAATGAAAACAAAACAGACTCACAATATTTCAACCACATGACATACACAAAAACAAATAAAGGAGAAAGACTCGACGCTCGGGTTGCCTCCCGAGAAGTGCTCTTTCTTTTACGTCTTTGAGCTAGACGATACCTGGGTTAGGCTGCCCAACTTAGAACCTCCTTGAATTCCATTAGTTTCTTCAAGGATTGGAGTTGAATGCCAAGTAGCAGCCTTAGAGATTGATGGAGAAGTCGGTGAAGTGGTTGTGAGCTCTAGTTTATGCCTTTAAGTGGAAATCTCTTCTTGGTCTCCACTGCTTGAGGAGGGTAGAGGTAGTATGGTGTGTCAACACTGGTATCCTCAAATATCCCTGATTTGATAGTGTAGCTTGAGAAGTCCTCTAGGGCAGGCAGGTTTGGTCTCAAGATAGTGTCTTCTCAAATCTTGAGTGTGAAGCTCTCATTATCAGTTTCCTGACATAAGTACTTTATAATTAAACAAGAATCAAGAAGGGTCTCGGTTGCTCTTGGTGGAACCACAAAATGAGGGGGACGCCAAATGATAAAATGTTGAACGGTAGCTTGAATGTCATTATGGAAAGACTCTTCATCTTCCCACACCTCTTCCACAAACTCTTCATCATCTTCTTCTTCAAAATTTTCGAACTCCTCATCATGGAAAATTAGGTTGTCTTCTAGGAAGGGTACATCCTCCCTTTCAAACTCTTCTAACTTGTTATCATGGACAACTAGATTATTTTTAAAGAAAGATAACTCTTCCACCACTACTTCAGCTGATATTTCCATATCATATTCATCTTCATTCTCAACCTCTTCTTGTGGTTGAGGATGAGAATCTTGTTCTTCAAGGATGCACTTAGCTGATCTACCATTTCTGAGAGTTTGTTTAGTCGTATCATATTCTCGTTCTGATTGGCTATGACTTTCTCCAAAAGCTCATATGTGTATGTATTCTCAGGAGGCGGAGGTTGATATGATTCAAGCCCTGAATATTGATTTTGAAAGTCTGTACCGTCTTAATGATAGTTTTGGTGGTAGAAAGTTGGTGACGAGTCTTGGAAAACAGATGGTGGTGATTGGTCTTGATTCCAATAAGAATGTGATTCCTCTCCAAAGTTGTTCCATTGTTGTTGTCCTCCTCCATAGTTAGGTTGGTAGTAGCTTGGTGAACTTGGTTCTCATAATATTGGTTGGGTGAAGAACCCTAATCTTCATTGTAGTTATCTTCCGCATAGGAACCTTGCCACTGTCCTTCCGAACTCAATCCTGCATAATGGAACTCAAAAGAAACAACCCCGATAAATCACGTGGGAGGAAATAGATATGATAAGATGAATGAAGGAATAGCCAACAATCAAAATTTTCCTAGAAATAGAAAAGGTCCCTAGCAACGATGCCAATTTGATGGACGGATTTTACCCCGCTTTCAAATACCCACTAGATTGCTCTAGTGGGATTGTAAATTTTTCTAGGGTCTTCATATTTCTATTACTCAAGTTGATGTATTAACTAGACCAAGTAACAGGTTGTGATTGTTTTTTAGATTGTTTCAAGTAACTAATTAACAACTAAGTATGCAATTTAAAGTAAAACGAATTAGAGGTTGAGTTTCAAATAAGAATGAAGGTTGCTAGGATTCGAATCCACTAAAGCTAGCAATGCATGGATGAACGACAAGTTATCTCGGTTATTCAGGTTATAATGGCTTGAAAATTTCCTAATGTAGCCTTAGATCACTCTCGTGTCTCTAAGGATCTATTTCGTCTAACCGTAGACTCGTCTCTCGAGCTAATCTACACCTAAACAATACACATTAATTATGTTCGATGAAATGCCACAAAGATAAACGTGCAAAAAGCGTAAACGATTCGCTCCTCTCTCGAGCTAACGAATAATCTAGGGTTCTTCCTAAGCGACCTATCAATCTATGTTCCTCTCGGACCCACAAATCAATGTCGATGACTCAATCAAGATGATCAGACAAGAATGAATATGAAATTAGGTTTTAGGAAGAATGCATCATAAGTCTGAATAAACCTCAATAACAAATCAAATCATCCATACAAAAGCTTAGCTAAAGCTTCATCTTGTCCGAACAACACATAAATTTTAGCTACTCATGGTTTGGGAAGTAAGAAGGGAAAAAGAAATGAGAACAACCCGGAAAGACAACATGATCCGTCGAGAATTCTCAATCATGTCGCCGATCTGCGCTCCTTCGCCAATCGCTGATAATCTATTTCTTCAATCGGTCTCTGAGACTCTCTCTCTCTCTCTCTCTAAGAGCTCGAAAAAATATGTGTAGAATGAATGATTAGGAACCCTAACTCTCTCCAAGAGCTCGAAAAATATGTGTATAATGAAGTATATCTCGCCCACAGGGGTCTCGGGGGTATTTACAGGCTTCTGGACCATGTTGGAGAAGGAAAAGGACTGAAAACCCATCTGGAGGTGTGACACGGCGTGCTCCATATGGAACATGCCGTGTTTCATGGACACGGCCGTGTTCCTGGCCGTGTTCGGCCCCTGTAACTTTCTCGGGCAAATTCAGCGGAGGAACACGCCTTGTTCCTTCATTATATGGAATATGACCATAGTGTCAATAGAAAAGTTATAGACAATCGAATTATCTTTCCAACTCCACTGACCTTGTATCAATTGGAATTCGAAGCGATGAGTTATAGTGACGTCGATACAGAGGTGCGCTTGAAGTGGGGGGTGTGCTGTCCCTATTGGGCTGGGCCCTTCCCCAAAAGGCCCCACTTAACATACTAAACAGTGACGCTTTCTTCCCAAGTCGAACGCTTTGAGTTGTTCCGGCCTCCCCGTCATGTCTTGGTTTATCTCTAAACGTCATATGACACGTGAAATGTACCAAAAACATACCAAACACCATAATACGGCCCCGAGGGGCAAGAGAACCAAACATTTACTCAAAACCCAAATTTGAATACATTTCGACACACAAAAATATAGTTTATAACGAGAAAAGGTGTGTCAAAAATATATCACATCAGCTAGTGGGTATTTGAAAGTGGGGTAAAATCCGCCCATCAGCTATGCTTAGATGTTATGAATATATCTCATTCAAATTGACTCAACTTGATTTGTTGTCTAAATTAGTCAAGAGATAATAAAAGATAATGAAAAATAAAATATTAGAAGAACCCGTTAGAATACTCTTAAAAATAGAGACATGTCATTTAAATTATACTTAAGTTTAATGAATATGGTCCAATTTGAACGGAATAAAATCGAGAAGTGTTCTAAATTTGTCAAAAGTTCAAGACTGGTAGCTTTCTTAACTTACGACCTATGACAATATACCCTTTTGTACCCAGAATTTACATGACCATTGCCATGTTTTTATCAAAACTTATGCAAACATGAATGTTTATAAAATAATTGATTGAATGATATAAATTTTAAAACAATATATGATTAAGAAGCAATTAGGTGTACCAATAATTTCATTTCTCTAGTATTTCCTATTTTTATTTTATGTCATTTTTCAATTACCTGACACAAAATGCTAATTATAATAGATATATTCAAAATTAAATTGTAAACATTAATATATAAAAATATAACCTAATTGACCCATTAACAATTATTGAAAGAAGGATCATGTTGAGTTATGCTTGGGTTTTATTGATACGTCTCATTCAAACCAACTCAACTCTATTAGTATTTTGAATTATTCTTCTTAAAAGAATATTGAAAGAACGACCGTGTTATATGGACTGTGTTTAGGTTTGATAGATGTGTTTAATTCAAACTAACGTAACCCGATGAAATTTCTGAAAAACCGTCAATTAAGAAATTGTAAGCCTAGTTATGGTGTTAAAACAATATTGAAAACAGATTGATCAAGGGTAATTTTATATAGTTTACAAATGAACAACATATTAGCCACATTTAGTGCCACTTCAGTAAGTGAACAATATAATATGATTGAATATAGTTGAAAATGTTGGTTGTGATGTGCATGTAGGTTATCATCCCCATAACGACATAACCTTCAATATTAGATTTTTCCTAAAAAATTCAGTTACACATAACAAAATTGATGTCATTAAACTCAAAAATATATAACGAATAACATATAAAACGTTATGGAAGATAAACTAATAAAAAATATAGATTCAAAATAATTAATAAATTTTTTTATTATAATAAATGTGTAATAAAATAAATTATTTTAAAAAAATTCATTCTAAACCTAAGGAGAAGCCTTTAAAGATTTATGTAGCAAATTTAATTTTTTATTTTTTATACATCTTTCTTATACGATGCCGTCCGTAGCATTTGCCGCCAGCCGACGCTGCTACGAAATAAATTAAACGAATAAAAAGTAAAAGCAGAATGAGTCCAGTATCAACCCAGCAAGAGTTGAGTGAGTCGGGTCACTGGTGGGTTCCGGTTACAAAGGTGTGACCCACTCCGGGACTGGGTCCAGAATCCTTGATTCCACCCAGAGTAGCAGCGTTGGTGAACAAGTGGCCTACTCCAGGGGTCGATCCGGAGTCCTTGATTGCTCCCAGTGCTAACCCATCGAAGAATCGTTCGATTGCTCTGCCAGCTGTCTCCTCCGCCGTCTCTGATTTCAGGAACGGCTGTTAGAGCTCTGTGAATTGGAGTGGATTTGGGAGAAGAAGGGAGAAGAAGCAGAAACTTATTTTGATTGAATGTTGAAAATGAATTAAACGGTGGAGTTTACAACCCAAACTCCAAGGGTTTTATATGTTGATCATTGTAACTACCTATTGTAACAGAAAAGTCACTGTAACTAACTATAATAATAGATTTAACAGCTAACTAACTTTTCCTAACAATCCGGTAACAAACTTTGGGTTTGTTTACCTAATATCCTCCGCAAACTAAGCATGGATTGATTCCAAGCGTAGTTTGGAAATGAGATTTCGAAATGTGTGAACTGGTAATGATTTAGTGAAAGGATCAGCGAGTTGATTATGAGTAGATATATGTTGGACTTTGAGAAATCCGGTGAGAACTTTGTCCCGTATGAAATGACAATCTAACTCAATGTGTTTTGTCCTTTCATGCTGGATTGGATTTTCTGTCATTTTGACAAAGAAAAAGATTGTCACAATATATTTTGTAAGGGTGGGGTATATTTATGGGAAAGCTAGAGATTAGACCATGGAGCCATTGAAGTTCAGCTGAAGTAGAAGCAAGTGCTCGATATTCAGCTTCTGTTGATGACCGAGAAACAGTGGGCTGCTTTTTGGATTTCCAAGAGAGGAGAGAGTCTCCAAGAAAAATGCAAAATCCTGTGACGGAACGTCGAGAATCAGGGCATCCAGCCCAATCTGAATCAGAGAAGGCATGAGTTTTGAAGGAGGATTTGTTTGAGAAGTGGAGTCCATGGGCAACGGTGCCTTTGAGATACCGGAGGAGGCGATGTGTGGCTTTTTCATGAGAAGTGGTAGGTGCTGAAACAAATTGACTAAGGTGATTGACTGTATGACATATATCTGGTTGAGTTGTGCATAGGTATTGAAGACGTCTAAGTAAACATTGATATGATGTGACTGCGTCAGGATTTAGAGGAGATCCATCTTTTGTGCTAAGGTGAATGCCAGGATCACTTGGAGTGGAGGCTGGTTTGGAATCGGTGTAGCCGGTGTCGGAAAGCAAATCAAGTGTATATTTGCGTTGACATAGATGAATTCCTTTTGAATTACAGGCGACTTCCATTCCAAGGAAATATTTGAGGGGCCTTAGGTCCTTGATGGTAAACGCAAGGTCGAGCTTATTTTTGACCTGCTTAATTTCATTAGCATCTGATCCTGCCAAAATGATGTCATCGACATAGATAAGGAGAGCTGTGAAATTATTATTAATGTTTTTGGTGAATAGGGAATAGTCAGATTTGGACTGAATGTATCCTAGTGATGTTAAAGTTTGGGAAAGCTTAGCATGTGCCATTGTCTGCTAGCTTGTTTGAGTCTGTAAAGGGATTTGTTTAGTTTGCAAACTTTGCTTTTATCAGACGGAGAGATAGGTAGGCCAGATGGTATGTTCATTTAAACATCTTCATCAAGGTCTCCATGAAGAAATGCCGTGTTGACATCGAGTTGTTCGAGGTGCCAACCTTTGATAGCGGCGATGGCAAGGAGAGTTCGTACGGTTGTCATTTTTACAACTGGTGAGAAAGTGTCCATGTAGTCGAGCCCTTGAGTTTGAGTATATCCTTTTGCGATAAGGCGTGCTTTGTATTTGTCGATGGAGCCATCTTGTTTGTATTTAATACGAAAAACCCATTTGCTAGCAATGGGAGTAATGTCGGGGGGTTTTTCTGTGAGAAACCAAGTTTTAGTTTGTAGGAGGGATTTTAATTCTTTTTGAATGGCTTCTTGCCATTGAGGGGATTTAACAGCCTGAGTGTAGGTAGTCGGTTCCCTTTGAGTAGTGATAGCCATAGCGAAGCTTTGATGTCTTGGACTAAGTTTAGCATAAGTCAAGATATGATGCATAGGATAGCGAGTTGCTACCATGTTGCATTTGTAGTCTGAAAGATATTTTGGTTTGTGAATGGCCCTTGTCGACATTCATTTTGGTGGGTTTGAAATGGGGTGATGGTTGATGGGTTGAGATATGACTGATGAAGAATCAGGAAGGGGCTCTATATCTGAAGAATGAGCATTAGTGTTGTTAGTGTTGAGGAGTTGATGATTAACTGAAGGAATGGATGATGATTCCTTAGACATGGGTATGGTTGGAAAATCGTCAATGTAAGATGAGTTTCCATAGTTGGGGAGAGGAAGAGGTGATATATTTTGAGAAGTTTTACCTTTGTAATAAGGAAATATGCTTTCGTGGAAAGTGACATCCCGTGAGATGATAAAAGAGTTGTTTGTGAGAGAATAAAGGATAAAACCCTTTTTGTTAGGGGGATATCCTAGGAATACACAAGGAGTTGCTCGTGGTAAAAGTTTTGATTGCCCATGAGATAGGGTGGAACTGTAGCAAAGGCAACCAAAAATGCGTAGATGTGTGTAGGATGGTTTTTTGTTATAAAGGGCCTCGTAGGGAGTGCGATTCTGTAAAAGAGGAGTACGGGAGCGATTAATAATATGAATGGCATGGTTGATGGCATGACTCCAAAACGAGGATGGAAGGTAGGACTGAATTAAAAGTGCCCTTGTGATGGCAAGGATGTGTTGAAGATTTTCCACAAGGCTATTTTGTTGGGAAGTTTGTACACATGTGGTGTGATGGATAGTTCCATTAGAAGCATAAAAGTTAGGAAGGAGGAATTCCTTTCCATTATCCGTGCGAATGATACCAATGGTGGTGTTGAATTGAGTTTTTTTGTATGCAAAGAAATGTTGGACTAAAGAATGAACTTCTGATTTATGTTGGATGGGAAAAGTCCAAGTGAATCTTATATAAGTATCTAGTATGGTTAGGAAATAACTATGTCCTGATATTGATTTTACAGTTGAAATGGTTTAGTGTAAACGGTGGAGTTAGTTGGAAACGGAAGTCGTTTCTGTTTTGCACATGGACAAACAGAGCAATGAAATTCTCGCTAAATTTGTATTGTGTCATTAGTTTGTGATAACAATTGTAAGCATTTATTGCCTAAATGTCCAAGGCGATAGTGCCATGGCCAAATACTAAGACTATATAAAGGCCTGTTCCTTTTTCCGTACCGAAAACTTCTGTTTACATCCCCATCTCTTCTGGTCGTCGTTTTCTTGGCATTAGAGATGACGTTGGTGTTTTGTATCTCTCACACTAGGACCGAAAAATCATCATCCCTGAAGTCCTTCTTATTTTTCATTATTCTCTTTCATATTTTTATTTCGACACTTTGGAGATAGCTGGAACATCACACGAATGAATCTCGGGGAGAGCACAAAACATCAAAATATACTAGGTTCAAAGATAGATTGAGAGGGAATGAGATTACATTGTGAAATAAGATAGCTATCCTCTTATCAATTCATAATTTGTTTGAACAGTTGTGCAACAAATTTTTGAGCAGTTTTGAGTTGAAGAAGGCGGTGTTCAACCATGTAATTTCATCATGGTTCCAAACCTATGAATTCAAAAAACTCAGACTCTAGAAAGGCCCGTTCCTTTTCCCGTACCGAAACTTCTGTTAACGCCGCCATCTCTTCTACTTGTCCTCTTCTTAGTATTAGAGATGACGTTGGCGTCTTGTATCTCTCACACTAGGACCGAAAAATCATCATCCCTCAAGTCCTTCTTATTTTTCATTATGCTCTTTCATATTTTGATTTCAACACTTTGGAGCTAGCTGGAACTTGACACGAAAGAATCTTGGGTAGTGCGTAAAACATCAAAAAAACACTAGGTTCAAGGTTAGATTGAGAGAGAAAGAGGTTACATTCTGAAATAAGATAGCAATCCTCTTATCAATTCATAATTGGTTTTAGGAGTTGACCATTATATTTTTGAGCAGTTTTGACTTGGAGAAAGAGGTGTGCAACCATGTAATTTCATGATGGTTCCAAACCAATGGATTCCAAATACTAAAACTCTATAAAGGCCCGTTCCTTTTTCCATACCGAAAACTTGTATTTACATCCCCATCTCTTCTTGTCATCGTCATCTTGGTATTAGAGATGACGTTGGCGTGTTGTATCTCTCACACTATGACTGAAAAATCGTCATCCCTCAAGTCCTTTTTATTTTTCATTATGCTCTTTCATATTTTCATTTCGACACTTTGGATCTAGCTGGAACTTCACACGAAAGAATCTCGAGGAGTGCATAGAACATCAAAAAACACTAGGTTCGAGGTTAGATTGAGAGAGAAAGAGGTTACATTCTGAAATATGATAGCTATCCTCTTATCAATTCATAAATGGTTTTAGGAGTTGACCATCATATTTTTGAGCAGTTTTGATTTGGACAAAGAGGTGTTCAACCATGTAATTTCATGATGGTTCCAAACCAATGGATTCCAAATACTAAAACTCTATAAAGGCCCGTTCCTTTTTCCATACCGAAAACTTGTATTTACATCCCCATCTCTTCTTGTCATCGTCATCTTGGTATTAGAGATGACGTTGGCGTGTTGTATCTCTCACACTATGACTGAAAAATCATCATCCCTCAAGTTCTTTTTATGTTTCCTTATGCTCTTTCATATTTGATTTCGACACTTTGGAGGTAGCTGGAACTTCACACGAAAGAATCTTGGGGACTGCACAAAACCATAAAAAAACGCTAGGGTCGAGGTTAGATTGAGAGAGAAAGAGGTTACATTCTGAAATAAGATAGCAATCCTCTTATCAATTCATAATTGCTTTTAGGAGTTGACCATTATATTTTTGAGCAGTTTTGACTTGGAGAAAGAGGTGTGCAACCATGTAATTTCATGATGGTTCCAAACCTATGGATTCCAAATACAAAGACACTACAACGCCCCGTTCCTTTTTCCGTACCAAAAACATCTGTTAACATCCCCATCTCTTCTGGTCATTGTTTTCTTGGAATTAGATATGACGTTGGCGTCTTGTATCTCTCACACTAGGACCGACAAATCGTCATCCCTCAAGTCCTTTTTATTTTTCATTATGCTCTTTCATATTTTCATTTCGACACTTTGGATCTAGATGGAACTTCACACGAAAGAATCTCGAGAAGTGCATAAAACATCAAAAAACACTAGGTTCGAGGTTAGATTGAGAGAGAAAGAGGTTACATTCTGAAATATGATAGCTATCCTCTTATCAATTCATAAATGGTTTTAGGAGTTGACCATCATATTTTTGAGCAGTTTTGACTTGGAGAAAGAGATGTTCAACCATGTAATTTCATGATGGTTCCAAACCAATGGATTCCAAATACTAAAACTCTATAAAGGCCCGTTCGTTTTTCCATACCGAAAAAACTGTTTATATCCCCATCTCTTCTTGTCGTCGTCTCCTTGGTATTAGAGATGATGTTGGCATCTTGTATCTCTCACACTAGGACCGAAAAATCATCATCCCTCAAGTCCTTCTTATTATTCCTTATGCTCTTTCATATTTGATTTTGATACTTTGGAGCTAGCTGGAACTTCACACGAAATAATATCGGGGACTGCACAAAACAATAAAAAACACTAGGGTGGAGGTTAGATTGAGAGTGAAAGAGATTACATTCTGAAATAAGACAGCTATCCTCTTATCCATTCATAATTGGTTTTGAGGAGTGGACCATCATATTTTGCTGCAGTTTTGAGTTGGACAAAGAGGTGTTCAACCATGTAATTTCATAATGGTTCCAAACCTGTGAATTCCAAATACTCAGACTCTATAAAGGCCCGTTCATCTGTCACAACCGAAAACTTCTGTTAACGTCCCCATCTCTTTTACTTGTCCTCTTCTTGGTATTAGAGATGACGTTGGGGTCTTGTATCTCTCACACTAGAACCGAAAAATCGTCATCCGTCAAGTCCTTCTTATTATTCGTTATGCTCTTTCATATTTTGATTTTGACACTTTGGAGCTAGTTGGAACTTCACCCGAAAGAATATCGGGGACTGCACAAAACCATAAAAAAACACTAGGTTTGATTTTAGATTGAGAGAGAAAGAGATTATATTTTGAAATAAGATAGCTATTGTCTTATCAATTCATAATTGGTTTTGACGAGTTGACCATCTTATTTTTTAACATTTTTTTTGTTGGAGAAAGAGGTGTTCAACAATGTAATTTCATGATGGTTCCAAACCTATGGATTCCAAATACTAGACTTTATGAAGGCCCGTTCAACTGTCAGAACCGAAAACTTCTGTTAACATCCACATCACTTCTGGTTGTTGTTTTCTTGGTATTAGAGATGACGTTGGCATCTTGTATGTCTCACACTACGACCGATAAATCATCATCCCTCAAGTCCTTCTTATTTTTCATTACGCTCTTTCATATTTTGATTTTGACACTTTGGAGCTAGCTGGAACGTCACACGAAAAAATCTCGGGGTCTGCACAAAATAATAAAAAAACACTAGGTTCGAGGTTAGATTGAGAGAGAAAGATATTACATTCTAAAGTAAGATATCTATCCTCTAATCAATTCATAATTTGTTTTAAGGAGCTGACCATCATTTTTTGAGCAGTTTTGAGATGGAGAAAGATGTGTCCATGTAATTTCATGATGGATCCAAACCTATGGATTCAAAATACTCAAGACTTTGTAAAGGCCCGTTTATTTGTAAGAACCGAACACTTCTGTTAACGTCCCGATCTCTTCTGCTTGTCCTCTTCTTGGTATTAGGGATGACTTTGGCGTCTTGTATCTCTCACACTAGGACCGCAAAATCGTCATCCCTCAAGCCCTTCTTCTTTTTCATTATGCTCTTTCATATTTTGATTTCGACACTTTGGAGCTAGCTGGAACTTCGCACGAAAGAATCTCGGGGACTGCACAAAACCATTAAAAACACTAGGTTCAAGGTTAGAGTGAGAAAGAAAGAGATTACATTCTGAAGTAAGATAGCTATCTGCTTATCAATTCATAATTTGTTTTGAGGAGTTGACCATCATATTTTTGAGCATTTTTTACCATTTTTGAGATGGAGAAAGAGGTGTTCAACCTTGTAATTTCCTGATGGTTCCAAACCTATGGATTCCAAATACTCAGACTCTGTAAAGGCCCGTTCATCTGTTAGAACTAAAAACTTTTGTTAACGTCCCGATCTCTTCTGCTTGTCCTCTTCTTGGTATTAGACATGACGTTGGCCTCTTGTATCTCCACACTAGGACCGAAACATCTTCATCCCTTAAGTCCTTCATATTTTTCATTATCCTCTTTTATATTTTGATTTTGACACTTTGGAGATAGCTCGAACTTCAGACGAAAGAATCTCAGGCAGTGCACAAAACATCGAAAAACACTAGGTTTGAGGTTAGACTGAGAGAGAAAGAAATTACATTCTAAAATAAGATTGCTATCCTCTTATCAATTCATAATTGGTTTGAAGGAGTTGACCATCATAATCTTGAGCAGTTTTGAGTTGGAGAAAGAGGTGTTCAACCATGTAATTTCATGATGGTTCGAAACCTATGGATTCCAAATACTCAAGACTCTGTAAAGTCTCGTTCATTTGTTAGAACCGAAAACTTCTGTTAACGTCCTCATCTCTTCAACTTGTCATTTTCTTGGTATTAGAGATGATGTTGGCGTCTTGTATTTCTCACACTAGAACCGAAAAATAGTCATCCCTCAAGTCCTTCTTATTTTTCATTATGCTCTTTCATACTTTGATTTTGACACTTTGGAGATAGCTGGAACTTCACACGAAAGAATCTCGGGGAGTGCACAAAACCATTAAAAACACTAGGTTCGAGGTTAGATTGAGAGAGAAAGAGATGACGTTCTGAAGTAAGATAGCTATCCTCTGATCATGTAATAAATGGTTTCGAGGAGTTGACCATCATATTTTTAGCAGTTTTCAGATGGAGAAAGAGGTGTTCAACCATGTAATTTCATGATGGTTCCAAACCTATGGATTCCAAATACTCAGACTCTGTAAAGGCCCCGTTCATCTGTCAGAACAAAAAAATTCTGTTAACGTCCCCATCTCTTCTGCTTATCGTCTTCTTGGTATTAAATACGATGTTGGCCTCTCGTATCATTCACACTATGACCAAAATAATGTCATCCCTCAAGTCCTTCTTATTTTCACTATGCTCTTTCATACTTTGATTTCGACACTTTGGAGATAGCTGAAACTTACACGAAATAATCTCGGGGAGTGCATAAAACATCAAAAAAACACTAGGTTCGAGGTTAGAGGGAAAGAGATTACATTTTGAAATAAGATAGCTATCCTCTTATCAATTCATAATTGGTTTTAGGAGTTGACCTTCATATTTTTGAGTAGTTTTGAGTTAAATAAAGAGGTATTCAACGATGTAATTTCATGATGGTTCCAAACCTATGGATTCCAAATACAATGACTCTATAAAGGCCCGTTCCTTTTTCCGTATCGAAAACATATGTTAACATCCCCATCTCTTCTGGTCGTCGTTTTCTTGGTATTAGGGATGATGGTGGCATCTTGTATCTGTCACACTAGGACCGAAAAATCGTCATCCCTCAAGTCCTTCTTATTTTTCATTATGCTCTTTCATATTTTACTTTAAAAACTTTAGAGCTAGCTGGAACTGTGCACGAAAGTATCTAGAGGACTGCACAAAACCATTAAAAACACTAGGTTCGAGGTTAGATTGAGAGAGAAAGATATTACATTCTAAAGTAAGATAACTATCCTCTTATCAATTCACAATTTGTTTTGAGGAGTTAACCATCATATGTTTGAGCAGTTTTGAGATGGAGAAAGAGGTGTTCAACCATGTAAATTCATTATGGTTCTAAACCTATGGATTCCAAATACTCAGACTCTGTAAAGGCCTGTTCATTTGTCAGAACCAAAAACTTATGTTAACGTCCCTATCTTTTCTGCTTGTCCTCTTCTTGGTATTAGATACAACTTTGGCATCTTGTATCACTCACACTAGGCCCGAAAAAATGTCATCTGACAAGTCCTTCTTATTTTCATTATGCTCTTTCATACTTTCATTTCGACACATTGGAGATACCTAGAACTTCACACGAAAGAATCTCGGGGAGTGCATAAAATATAAAAAACACTAGGTTCAAGGTTAGAGTGAGAGAGAAAGAGATTACATTCTGAAATAAGATAGTTATCCTCTTCTCAATTCATAATTGGTTTTAGGAGCTGACCATCATATTTTTGAGCAGTTTTGAGTTGGAGAAACAGGTGTTCAACCATGAAATTTCATGATGCTTCCAAACCTATACATTCCAAATACTAAGACTCTATAAAGGCCCGTTCCTTTTTCCGTACCAAAAAGATCTGCTTACATCCCCATCTCTTCTGCTTGTCCTTTTCTTGGTATTAGATATGATATTGGCATCTTGTATGTCTTACACTAGGACCGAAAATTCATCATCCCTCAAGTCCTTCTTATTTTTCCTTATGCTCTTTCATATTTTGATTTCGGCACTTTGGAGCTAGCTGGAACTTCACACGAAAAAATCTCGGGGATTGCACAAAACCATAAAAAACACTAGGTTCGATGTTAGATTGAGAGAGAAAGAGATTACATTCTAATGTAAGATAGCTATCCTCTTATCAATTCATAATTTGTTTTAAAGAGTTGACCATCATTTTTGAGCAGTTTTGAGATGGAGAAAGAGGTGTCCAAGTAATTTCATGATGGTTCCATACCTATAGATTCCAAATACTCAGACTCTGTAAAGGCCCGTTTATTTGTAAGAACCGAACACTTCTAGTAACATCCCGATCTCTTCTGCTTGTCCTCTTCTTGGTATTACACATGACGTTGGCCTCTTGTATCTCTCACACTAGGACCGAAACATCTTCATCCCTTAAGTCCTTCTTATTTTTCATTATCCTCTTTTATATTTTGATTTTGACACTTTGGAGATAGCTTGAACTTCACACGAAAGAATCTCAGGCAGTGCACAAAACATCGAAAAACACTAGGTTTGAGGTTAGATTGAGAGAGAAAGAGATTACATTCTAAAATAAGATTGCCATCATATTCTTGAGCAGTTTTGAGTTGGAGAAAGAGGTGTTCAACCATGTAATTTCATGATGGTTCCAAACATATGGATTCCGAATACTAAGACTCTACAAAGGCCCGTTCATTTTTCCGTACCGAAAACTTCTGTTAACGTCCCCATCTCTTCTGGTCGTCATTTTGTTTGTATTAGAGATGACGTTGGCGTCTTGTACCTGTCACACTAGGACCGAAAAATCATGAACCCTCAAGTCCATCTTATTTTTCATTATGCTCTTTCATATTTTTATTTCCACTCTTTGGAGCTAGCTGGACCTTCACTCGAAAGAATCTCGGGGACTGACCAAACCATAAAAACAACACTAGGTTCGAGGTTAGATTGAGAGAGAAAGAGATTACATTCTGAAATAAGATAGCTATCCTCTTATCAATTGATAATTGGTTTGGAGGAGTTAACCATCATATTTTTGAGCAGTTTTGAGTTGGAGAAGGAGGTGTTCAACCATGTAATTTCATGATGGTTCCAAACCAATGGATTCCGAATACTAAGACTCAATAAAGGCCCGTTCCTTTTCCGTACCGAAAACTTCTGTTAACATCCCCATCTCTTCATGACGTTGTTTTGTTGGTCTTAGAGATGACGTTGGCGTATTTTATCTGTCACACTAGGACCAAAAAATCGTCATCCCTGAAGTCCTTCTTATTTTTCATTATGCTCTTTCATATTTTGATTTCGACACTTTGGAGCTAGCTGGAAATTCACTCGAAAGAATCTCGGGGACTGCACAAAACCATAAAAAACACTAGGTTCGAGGTGAGATTGAGAGAGAAAGATATTACATTCTGAAATAAGATAGCTATCCTCTTATCAATACATAATTTGTTTTTGGAGTTGACCATCTTATGTTTGAGCAGTTTTGAGTTGGAGAAAGAGGTGTTCAATCATGTAATTTCATGATGGTTCCAAACCTATGGATTACGAATACTAAGACTCTATAAAGGCCCGTTCCTTTTTCCGTACCGAAAACTTTTGTTAACATCCCCGTCTCTTATGCTCATCGTTTTGTTGGTACTTGAGATGACGTTGGAGTCTTGTACCTGTCACACTAGGACCGAAAATCATCATCCCTCAAGTCCTTCTTATTTTTCATTATGCTCTTTCATATTTTTATTTCAACTCTTTTGAGCTAGCTAGAACTTCACTTGAAAGAATCTTGGGGACTGCACAAAACCATCAAAAATCACTAGGTTCGAGGTTAGATTGAGAGAGAAAGAGATTACATTCTGAAATAAGATAGCTATCCTCTTATCAATTGATAATTGGTTTGGAGGAGTTACCCATCATATTTTTGAGAAGTTTTGAGTTGGAGAAGGAGGTGTTCAACCATGTAATTTCATGATGGTTCCAAACCAATGGAACAAATCCAATAAAAACACTAGGTTCGAGGTTAGATTGAGAGAGAAAGAGATTACATTCTGAAATAAGATAACTATCCTCATATCAATTCATAATTGGTTTTTGGAGTTGACCATCATATGTTTGAGCAGTTTCGAGTTGGAGAAAGACGTGTTAAACCATGTGATTTCATGATGGTTCAAACCCTATGCATTCAAAATACTAAGACTCTATAAAGGCTCGTTCCTTTTTCCGTACAGAAAACTTCTGGTATCATCCCCATCTCTTCTGGTCGTCGTTTTGTTGGTATTAGAGATGACGTTGGCGTCTTGTACCGGTCACACTAGGACCGAAAAATCATCATCCCTCAAGTCCTTTTTATGTTTCATTATGCTCTTTCATATTTTTATTTCGACTCTTTGGAGCTAGCTGGAACTTCACTCGAAAGAATCTCGGGGACTGACCAAACTATAAAAAAAACACTAGGTTCGAGGTTACATTGAGAGAGAAAGAGATTAGATTCTGAAATAAGATAGCTATCCTCTTATCAATTGATAATTGGTTTGGAGGTGTTAATTATCATATTTTTGAGCAGTTTTGAGTTGGAGAAGGAGGTATTCAACCATGTAATTTCATGATGGTTCCAAACCAATGGATTCCGAATACTAAGACTCAATAAAGGCCCGTTCCTTCTCCGTACCGAAAAGTTCTTTTAACATCCCCATCTCTTCTTGACGTCGTTTTGTTGGTATTAGAGATGACGTTTGCGTCTTGTATGTGTCACACTAGGACCGAAAAAATCGTCATCCCTGAAGTCCTTCTTATTTTTCATTACGCTCTTTCATATTTTTATTACGACTCTTTGGAGCTAGCTGGAACTTCACTCGAAAGAATCTCGGGGACTGCACAAAACTATCTAAAAAGTCTAGGTTCAAGGTTAGAGTGAGAAAGAAAGAGACTACATTCTGAAATAAGATAGCTATCCTCTTATCAATTGATAATTGGTTTGGAGGAGTTGACCATCATATTTTTGAGCAGTTTTGAGTTGGAGAAAGAGGTGTTCAACCATGTAATTTCATGATGGTTCCAAACCTATGGATTCCAAATACCAAGACTCTATAAAGGCTCGTTCCTTTTTCTATACCGAAAACTTCTGTTAACATCCCCATCTCTTCTGGTCGTCGTTGTGTTGGTATTAGAGATGACATTGGCGTCTTGTATCTGTCACACTAGGACCGAAAAATCATCATCCCTGAAATCCTTCTTATTTTTCATTATGCTCTTTCATGTTTTGATTTTGACACTTAGGAAATTCTTGGAACTTCACTCGAAAGAATGTTGGAGACTGCACAAAACCAATAAAAACACTAGGTTCGAGGTTAATTTGAGAGAGAAAGAAATTACATTCTGAAATAAGATAGCTATCCTCATATCAATTCATAATTGGTTTTTGGAGTTGACCATCATATGTTTGAGCAGTTTCGAATTGGAGAAAGAGGTGTTAAACCATATAATTTCATGATGGTTCAAACCCTATGCATTCCAAATACTAAGACTCTATAAAGGCTCGTTCCTTTTTCCGTACCGAAAACTTCTGTTAACATCCCCATCTCTTCTGGTCGTCGTTTTGTTGGTATTAGAGATGACGTTGGCGTCTTGTACCGGTCACACTAGGACCGAAAAATCATCATCCCTCAAGTCCTTCTTATTTTTCATTATGCTCTTTCATATTTTTATTACAACTCTTTGGAGCTAGCTGGAACATCACTCGAAAGAATCTCGGGGACTCACCAAACCATAAATAAAACACTAGGTTCGAGGTTAGATTGAGAAAGAAAGAGATTACATTCTGAAATAAGATAGCTATCCTCTTATCAACTGATTATTGGTTTGGAGGAGTTAACCGTCATATTTTTTAGCAGTTTTGAGTTGGAGAAGGAGGTATTCAACCATGTAATTTCATGATGGTTCCAAACCAATGGATTCCGAATACTAAGACTCAATAAAGGCCCGTTCCTTTTCCGTACCGAAAACTTCTTTTAACATCCCCACCTCTTCTTGACGTCGTTTTGTTGGTATTAGAGATGATGTTCGCGTCTTGTATCTGTCACACTAGGATCGAAAAATCGTCATCCCTGAAGTCCTTCTTATTTTTCAGTATGCTCTTTCATATTTTGATTTCGACTCTTTGGAGCTAGCTGGAACTTCACTCGAAAGAATCTTGGGGACTGCACAAAACTATCAAAAAACACTAGGTTCAAGGTTAGAGTGAGAAAGAAAGAGATTACATTCTGAAACAAGATAGCTATCCTTTTATCAATTGATAATTGGTTTGGCGGAGTTGACCATCATATTTTTGAGTAGTTTTGAGTTGGAGAAAGAGGTGTTCAACCATGTAATTTCATGATGGTTCCAAACCTATGGATTCCAAATACCAAGACTCTATAAAGGCTCGTTCCTTTTTCTGTACCGAAAACTTCGGTTAACATCCCCATTTCTTATGGTCGTCGTTTTGTTGGTATTAGAGATGACATTGGCGTCTTGTACCTGTCACACAAGGACCGAAAAATCATCATCCCTCAAGTCCTTCTTATTTTTCATTATGCTCTTTCATATTTTGATTTCGACTCTTTGGAGCTAGCTGGAACATCACTCGAAAGAATCTCGGGGACTACACAAAACCATCAAAAAACAATAGGTTCGAGGTTAGATTGAGAGAGAAAGAGATTACATTCTGAAATAAAATAGCAATACTCTTATCATTTGATCATTGGTTTGGATGAGTTGACCATCATATTTTTGAGCAGTTTTGAGTTGGAGAAAGAGGTGTTTAACCATGTAATTTCATGATGGTTCCAAGCCTATGGATTCCAAATACTCAAGATTCTGTAAAGGCCCGTTTAACTGTCAGAACATAAAACTTATGTTAACATCCCCATCTCTTTTGCTTGTCATGTTCTTGGTATTAGAGATGACGTTGGCGTCTTGTATCTCTCACACTAGGACCGAAAAATCGTCATCCCTGAAGTCCTTATTTTTCATTATGCTCTTTCATATTTTGATTTCGACACATTGGAAATAGCGGGAATTTCATACGAAAGAATCTCGGGGAGTGCATAAAACATCAAAAAAACACTATCTTCGAGGTTATATTGAGTGGGAAAGAGATTATATTCTGAATAAAGATAGCTATACTCTTATTTATTCATAATTGGTTTTAGGAGGTGACCATCACATTTTTTAGCAGTTTTCAGTTGGAGAAAGAGGTGTTCACCCATGAAATTTCATGATGGTTCCAAATCTATAGATTCCAAAGACTAAGACTCAATAAAGGCCCGTTCCTTTTTCGTACCGAAAACTTCTGTTAACATCCCCATCTCTTCTTGACGTCGTTTTGTTGGTATTAGAGATGACGTTCACGTCTTGTATCTGTCACAGTAGGACCGAAAAATCGTCATCCCCGAAGTCCTTCTTATTTTTCATTATGCTCTTTCATATTTTGATTTCGACCTTTTGGAGCTAGCTGGAACTTCACTCGAAAGAATCTTGGGGACTGCACCAAACTACCAAAAAACACTAGGTTCAAGGTTAGAGTGAGAGAGAAAGAGATTACATTCTGAAGTAAGATAGCTATCCTCTTATCAATTGATAATTGGTTTGGAGGAGTTGACCATCATATTTTTTAGCAGTTTTGAGTTGGAGAAAGAGGTGTTCAACCATGTAATTTCATGATGGTTCCAAACCTATGGATTCAAAATACTCAAGACTCTGTAAAGGCCCGTTTAACTGTCAGAACCAAAAACTTATGTTCACGTCCCCATCTCTTCTGCTTGTCATATCCTTGGTATTAGAGATGACGTTGGCGTCCTTTATCTCTCACACTAGGACCGAAAATCGTCATCCCTTAAGTCCTTATTTTTCATTATGCTCGTTCATATTTGATTTTGACACTTTGGCAATAGCGGGAATTTCATACGAAAAAATCTCGGGGAGTGCATAAAACATCAAAAAAACACTAGCTTCGAGGTTAGATTGAGAGGGAAATAGATTACATTCTGAAATAAGATAGTTATCCTCTTATCAATTAATAATTGGTTTTAGGAGTTGACCACTATATTTTTTAGCAGTTTTCAGTTGGAGACAGAGGTGTTCACCCATGAAATTTCATGATGGTTCCAAATCTATAGATTCCAAATACTAAGACTCAATAAAGGACCGTTCCTTTTCCGTACCGAAAACATCTGTTAACATCCCCATCTTTTCTTGACGTCGTTTTCTTGGTATTAGAGATGACGTTCGCGTCTTGTATCAGTCACACTAGGACCAAAAAATCGTCATCGATGAAGTCCTTCTTATTTTTCATTATGCTCTTTCATAATTTGATTTCGACACTTTGGAGCTAGCTGGAACTTCACTCGAAAGAATCTCGGGGACTGCACAAAACCATAAAAAACACTAGGTTCGAGGTTAGATTGAGAGAGAAAGAGATTACATTCTGAAATAAGATATCTATCCTCATATCAATTCATAATTGGTTTTTGGAGTTGACCATCATATGTTTGAGCAATTTTGAGTTGGAGAAAGAGGTATTCAAAAATGAAATTTCATGATGGTTCCAAATCTGTACATTCCAAATACTAAGACTCTATAAAGGCCCGTTCCTTTTCCGTAGAGAGAACTTCTGTTAACATCCCCATCTCTTCTGGACGTCGTTTTGTTGGTATTAGAGAGGACGTTCGCGTCTTGTATCTGTCACACTAGGACCGAAAAATCATCATCCCTCAAGTGCTTCTTATATTTCATTATGCTCTTTCATATTTTGATTTCGACTTTTTGGAGCTAGCTGGAACTTCACTCGAAAGAATCTTGGGGACTGCACCAAACTACCAAAAAACACTAGGTTCAAGGTTAGAGTGAGAGAGAAAGAGATTACATTCTGAAGTAAGATAGCTATCCTCTTATCAATTGATAATTGGTTTGGAGGAGTTGACCATCATATTTTTTAGCAGTTTTGAGTTGGAGAAAGAGGTGTTCAACCATGTAATTTCATGATGGTTCCAAACCTATGGATTCAAAATACTCAAGACTCTGTAAAGGCCCGTTTAACTGTCAGAACCAAAAACTTATGTTCACGTCCCCATCTCTTCTGCTTGTCATATCCTTGGTATTAGAGATGACGTTGGCGTCCTTTATCTCTCACACTAGGACCGAAAAATCGTCATCCCTTAAGTCCTTATTTTTCATTATGCTCGTTCATATTTGATTTTGACACTTTGGCAATAGCGGGAATTTCATACGAAAAAATCTCGGGGAGTGCATAAAACATCAAAAAAACACTAGCTTCGAGGTTAGATTGAGAGGGAAATAGATTACATTCTGAATTAAGATAGTTATCCTCTTATCAATTAATAATTGGTTTTAGGAGTTGACCACTATATTTTTTAGCAGTTTTCAGTTGGAGACAGAGGTGTTCACCCATGAAATTTCATGATGGTTCCAAATCTATAGATTCCAAATACTAAACCTCAATAAAGGACCGTTCCTTTTCCGTACCGAAAACATCTGTTAACATCCCCATCTTTTCTTGATGTCGTTTTCTTGGTATTAGAGATGACGTTCGCGTCTTGTATCAGTCACACTAGGACCAAAAAATCGTCATCGATGAAGTCCTTCTTATTTTTCATTATGCTCTTTCATAATTTTATTTCGACACTTTGGAGCTAGTGGAACTTCACTCGAAAGAATCTCGGGGACTGCACAAAACCATAAAAAACACTAGGTTCGAGGTTAGATTGAGAGAGAAAGAGATTACATTCTGAAATAAGATATCTATCCTCATATCAATTCATAATTGGTTTTTGGAGTTGACCATCATATGTTTGAGCAATTTTGAGTTGGAGAAAGAGGTATTCAAAAATGAAATTTCATGATGGTTCCAAATCTGTACATTCCAAATACTAAGACTCTATAAAGGCCCGTTCCTTTTCCGTAGAGAGAACTTCTGTTAACATCCCCATCTCTTCTGGACGTCGTTTTGTTGGTATTAGAGAGGACGTTCGCGTCTTGTATCTGTCACACTAGGACCGAAAAATCATCATCCCTCAAGTGCTTCTTATATTTCATTATGCTCTTTCATATTTTGATTTCGACACTTTGGAGCTAGCTGGAACTTCACTTGAAAGAATCTTGGGGACTGCATAAAACTATAAAAAACACTAGGTTCGAGGTTAGATTGAGAGAGAAAGAGATTACATACTGAAATAAGATATCTATCCTCTTATCAATTCATAATTGGTTTCGAGGAGTTGACCATCATAGTTTTGAGCGTTTTGAGTTGGAGAAAGAGGTCTTCGACCATGTAATTTCATGATGGTTCCAAACCTACGGATTCCAAATACTCAAGACTTTGTAATGGCCCATTTAAGTCTCAAAACCGAAAACTTATGTTAACGTCCCAATCTTTTCTTCTTGTCCTCTTTTTGGTATTAGAGATGAAGTTGGCGTCTTGTATCTCTCACAGTAGGACCAAAAAATCGTCATCCCTGAAGTCCTTCTTAATTTTCATTATGCTCTTTCATATTTTGATTTTGACACTTTGGAGATAGCTGGAACTTCACACGAAAGAATCTCGGTGAGTGCATAAAATATCAAAAAAACACTAGCTTTGAGGTTATATTGAGTAGGAAAGAGATTACATTCTGAATGAAGATAGCTATACTCTTATCTATTCATAATTGGTTTTAGGAGTTGACCATCATATTTTTTAGCAGTTTTCTGTTGGAGAAAGAGGTCTTCAGTCATGAAATTTCATGATTGTTCCAAATCTATAGATTCCAAATACTAAGACTCAATAAAGGCATGTTCCTTTTTCGTACTGAAATCTTCTGTTAACATCCCCATCTCTTCTGGACGTCGATTTGTTGGTAATAGAGATTACGTTGGCGTCTTGTACCTGTCACACTAGGACCGAAAAATCATCATCCCTCAAGTCGTTCTTATTTTTCATTATGCTCTTTCATATTTTGATTTTGACACTTTGGAAATAGCTGGAACTTCACTCGAAAGAATGTCGGGGACTGCACAAAACCAATAAAAACACTAGGTTCGAGGTTAGATTGAGAGAGAAAGAGATTACATTCTGAAATAAGATAGCTATCCTCATATCAATTCATAATTGGTTTTTGGAGTTGACCATCATATGTTTGAGCAGTTTTGAGTTGGAGAAAGAGGTGTTCAACCATGTAATTTCATGATGATCAAACCCTATGCATTCTAAATACTATGACTCTATAAAGGCTCGTTCCTTTTTCCGTACCGAAAACTTCTATTAACATCCCCATCTCTTCTGTTCGTCGTTTTGTTGGTATTAGGGATGACGTTGCCGTCTTGTACCTGTCACACTAGGACCGAAAAATCATCATCCCTCAAGTCGTTCTTATTTTTCATTATGCTCTTTCCTATTTTGATTTCGACTCTTTGGAGCTAGCTGGAACTTCACTCGAAAGAATCTCGGGGACTGCACAAAACCATCAAAAAACACTAGCTTCGAGGTTAGATTGAGAGAGAAAGAGATTACATTCTTAAATAAGATAGCTATCCTCTTATCAATTGATAATTGGTTTGGAGGAGTTGACTATCATATTTTTGAGCAGTTTTGAGTTGGAGAAAGAGGTGTTCAACCATGTAATTTCATGATGGTTCCAAACCTATGGATTCCAAATACTCAAGACTCTGTAAAGGCCCGTTTAACTGTCAGAACCAAAAACTTATGTTATCGTCCCTATCTCTTCTACTTGTCATGTTTTTGGTATTAGAGATGACGTTGGCGTCTGGTATCTCTGACACTAGGACCGAAACATTGTCATCCCAGAAGTCCTTCTTATTTTTCATTATGCTCTTTCATATTTTGATTTTGACACTTTGGAAATAGCGGGAATTTCATACGAAAGAATCTCGGGGAGTGCATAAAACATCAAAAAAACACTTGCTTGGAGGTTAGATTGAGAGGGAAAGAGATTACACTCTGAAATAAGATAGTTATCGTCTTATCAATTCATAATTGGTTTTAGAAGTTGACCATCGTATTTTTGAGCAGTTTTCAGTTGGAGAACGAGGTGTTCAAACCCTATGCATTCCAAATACTAAGACTCAATAAAGGCTCGTTCCTTTTCCGTACCGAAAACTTCTGTTAACATCCCCATCTCTTCTTGACGTCGTTTTGTTGGTCTTTTAGATGACATTCGCGTCTTGTATCTGTCACACTAGGACCGAAAAATCATCATCCATGAAAATCGTTCTTATTTTTCATTATGCTCTTTCATATTTTGATTTCGACACTTTGGAGGTAGCTGGAACTTCACTTGAAAGAATCTCGGGTACTCCACAAAACCATAAAAAAAACACTAGGTTCGAGGTTAGATTGAGAGAGAAAGAGATTACATTCTGAAATAAGATAGCTATCCTCATATCAATTCATAATTGGTTTTTTGAGTTGACCATCATATGTTTGAGCAGTTTTGAGTTGGAGAAGGAGGTGTTCAACCATGTAATTTCATGATGGTTCAAACCCTATGAATTCCAAATACTAAGACTCTATAAAGTGTCGTTCCTTTTTCCGTACCGAAAACTTCTGTTAACATCCCCATCTCTTCTGGTCGTCGTTTTGTTGGTATTAGAGATGACGTTGGCGTCTTGTACCTGTCACACTAGGATCGAAAAATCATCATCCCTCAAGTCCTTCTTATTTTTCGTTATACTCTTTCATATTTTGATTTCGACTCTTTGGAGCTAGCTAGAACTTCACTCGAAAGAATCTCGGGGACTGCACAAAACCATCAAAAAACACTAGCTTCGAGGTTAGATTGAGAGAGAAAGAGATTACATTCTTAAATAAGATATCTATCCTCTTATCAATTGATAATTGGTTTGGAGGAGTTGACCATCATATTTTTGAGCAGTTTTGAGTTGGAGAAAGAGGTGTTCAACCATGTAATTTCATTATGGTTCCAAACCTATGGATTCCAAATACTCAAGACTCTATAAAGGCTCGTTTAACTGTCAGAACCGAAAACTTATGTTAAGGTCCCCATCTTTTCTGCTTCTCCTCTTCTTGGTATTAGAGATCAAGTTGGCATCATATATCTCTCACAGAAGGACCAAAAAATCGTCATCCCTGAAGTCCTTCTTATTTTTCATTATGCTCTTTCATATTTTGATTTTGATACTTTGGAAATAGCGGGAATTTCATACGATAGAATCTTGGAGAGTGCATAGAACACAAAAAAAACACTAGCTTCGAGGTTAGGTTGAGAGGGAAAGAGAATACATTTTGAAATAAGATAGTTATCCTCTTATCAATTCATAATTGGTTTTAGGAGTTGACCATCATATTTTTGAGCAGTTTTCAGTTTGAGAAAGAGGTGTTCACCCATGAAATTTCATGATGGTTCCAAATCTATAGATTCCAAATACTAAGACTCAATAAAGGCCCGTTCCTTTTCCATACCGAAAACTTCTGTTAACATCCCCATCTCTTCTGGACGTTGTTTTGTTGGTATTAGAGATGACGTTCGCGTCTTTTATCTGTCACCCTAGGACCGAAAAATAATCATCCCTGAAGTCCTTCTTAGTTTTCATTATGCTCTTTCATATTTTGATTTCGACACTTTGGAGCTAGCTGGAACTTCACTCGAAAGAGTCTCGGCGACTGCAAAAAACCATCAAAAACACTAGGTTCGAGGTTAGATTGAGAGAGAAAGAGATTACATTCTGAAATAAGATAGCTATCCTCTTATCAATTCATAATTGGTTTGGAGGAGTTGACCATCATACTTTTGAGCAGTTTCGAGTTGGAGAAAGAGGTGTTCGACCATGTAATTTCATGATGGTTCCAAACCTACGGATTCCAAATACTCAAGTCTCTGTAAAGGCCCGTTTAACTGTCAGAACCGAAAACCTATGTTAACGTCCCCATCTTTTATGTTTGTCCTCTTCTTGGTGTTAGAGATGAAGTTGGTGTCATATATCTCTCACAGTAGGACCGAAAACTCGTCATCCATGAAGTCCTTCTTATTTTTCATTATGCTCTTTCATATTTTGATTTCGACACTTTGGAGATAGCTGGAACTTCACACAAAAGAATCTTGGGGAGTGCATAAAACATCAAATTAACACTAGGTTCGAGGCTAAATTGAGAGAGAAAGAGATTACATTATGATATAACATAGCTATCCTCTTATCAATTCATAATTTGTTTTTGGAGTTGACCATTATATGTTTGAGCAGTTTTGAGTTGGAGAAAGAGGTGTTCAACCATGTAATTTCATGATGGTTCATCATCTATGGATTCCAAATACTAAGACTCTATAAAGGCTCGTTCCTTTTTCCATACCGAAAACTTCTGTTAACATACCCATCTCTTCTGGACATCGTTTTGTTGGTATTAGAGATGACGTTGGCGTCTTGTATCTGTCACACTAGGACCGAAAAATCGTCATTCCTGAAGTCCTTCTTTTTTTTCATTATACTCTTTCATATTTTGATTTTGACACTTTGGAAATAGCGGGAATTTCATACGAAAGAATCTTGGAGTGTACATAAAACATCAAAAAAACACTAGCTTCGAGGTTAGATTGAGAGGGAAAGAGATTACATTCTGAAATAAGATAGTTATCCCAGTATTAACCAGAATCTGATGGAGTGAAAGAGCCGAAGAAGTCGGACGTGCCTAAGGGTAGGCCCCGTGCGCGAAAGACGGATGGGCGGAACCCTTCGTACCACGAGCATGCGAGCGCTCATTGTACCCCATCTAAGGGCAAGACCAAATCAGGTTTGTGCTTTGTTACATTCAGTTATCGGTGTCATTGTTTTGCGAGGTTTGTAACATAAGTAAATCATCTAACAGGTCGTTCAACGCCTTAAGCAGTTACCCCCACCCCAAGCATGTCTAGAACCTCTATTTCGAATAGAGGTGTGTAGTTTTTCCTTACAACATTTTTTCCCTGATGTAGTATAGTCCGTAGCCGTCCTAATTATATGATTGACCTTCACTTTCAGTGCTTCCATATATCTCGTATATCCCTACCAGGCTCTAGCCTGTGGCCACTAAACGTATTCGATGTTATTGGTGACGGCCACTACGGGTTTAGGTGTGTATCCCACTCTTTTACGGGCGGTGACCAACATCAATACATGGCCATGCGTCAGGAGCTTATGGATCACGTCCATGTGTACTGGGGACGGTGGTATCATAAGGTGTATGACGGCGAGCTGGACACTGTCCTAGCCAGACTGGGATGGCTATGGCACACACCATGTGAGAGACCATTGTGGTTATGGAATCTGGACCTTTTCGGATTCGCCACTAAGCACAATTGGACGTACGTCGTTTTTGGCATGGGGGGTCGTGGTATCCCATACGGAGAGACGTTTCTCCCGATGAAAATCGGGGACACACTAGAGCCGGGTGGTGTTACATTCCTAGTGTGCACTGGTGATTACTGGGTGCGCTTATATTTGGATGTCCATGACGGGGTACTTCCAATCCCGCCGGTCAGTCAAATGTGGCGTTATTGGGCAGATGACAATGCGAAAGCAGATTGGCTGGGCACACTGTACCGTCGGGAGCATTTAACGTACCAATTGTTGGTGCAACATGCACCATAATTCTACACATCTACCAATAATCGTCTATGTAATCGGATTATTTATTTCGGCGTTCTTGAACAGTGAACGGCTACGTTTATGGGTCAATAGTATTGCGTAATAAATAAGGTGTTCGAATACATAATGTGAAAAGTAGTGAAGGCTCAAAAGTGCATAATATGAAAAGTACATAATGTCATAAGTCTCAAAACGAAAGTACGTAAGTCTCAGTACACAACATGGATAAAGTTGATAACTTACGACAGTCATAACGTCTAACGGTACGGTCTCTGGTGGTGGAAGTTCGCGTACATGTCTGCAACACTGCATCTGAGATGCTCGACCGCCTCCAGGTACTTAGCATCAGACACGTACTCCTATCTCATCGTCCCAACAAGGTATGGATGCACATGGTCCAGCACCCTGTACGCTAGCTGCTTAGTGGAAAAGGAAACAAGTTACCTACCTTTATCAAATGCGGACCTAAACCCTAAACCAAAAACAAACCGAAGCATAATTACCAAATCTATTGGTGCCTAAGCATTAGTAGGGAGGGGCCTAAGAATGCGCGGGTGGGTGTGGCGTCGATACCAGTACATGTATCACGGATCGACGTCGATCACATCATCGACACATCTAAACAAAGACTAAAATGGCATCAGCCTGGACCAGTCCTCGTCCCTCCAGGCTCTATCTGTGTTGTCAGCCCACTCAACAAGGTATCCATTAGGCTCAGCCGCCTTATAAGCCCTCGCAGGGGGGGATAAGACCTGGAATCATCTGCGCGTAGCCGAACTGTCTAACCAAACGTGTCAGATCATAGTACTCTACTGTCGTCGGGAACCTCTACCCCGGGACGTGGCCCAAATGGCAGCCAGATCACATCCCGTGCGGTCATATCATCAAGCAGACGACGGTAGTACTCCAGACGATGGTGCATGAACTCGTATGATCTATCTGACAGCTCGCTACTGCTCCACCGCCCAACCAAGGCCTCAACATCACCCCGCTCCCGAGCCACTAGTCTAGCAGCATGAGTACTAGGGAAGTACTCGTGAATCCAAAATTGAAGTAGAGACACGCTCCCCGCCATCCCCTTACACTTAGCCATGCTCGCCTTACCCAGCTAGTGGCACATCCATGCTAGAACCCCAGTACCCCAAGCATATCGTGACATAGTGGACACGCCCCCCATAAAATACTCCCACAACACTAGACGAGTACGATCGACGGACTTATCAGTAAACAGAGTCGAACCCAGTAGACAAAACATGAAGACCCTGTATGCATCCTTATCCACTAAACCGCTCCCCACGGCTAACATCGACTTCTCATACATCGCAGTACCCTTCAACGAAGGGTATTGTGCATCACCACCTGCAGCGCCTCCAACTGGCAACTTCAAATCCACGGGATGGATACAAAGAGCCCTAGTTATATCGATCTGCAGGTCAACGCTGGATCGAGGAACGTGAAGTGGACGTCCGTGCACAGGGATATGGAGAATATGACATACATCATGAAGTGTGATGGTCATCTCTCCGAAGGGCATGTGGAACGTGTTAGTATCTAGCTGCCACCTCTCAACAAAAGCGTGGATCAGTGCCTCATCCAACTGATCGGTCATCCCAAAACGACCCAAATGGAGAAGTCCAGAGGTAGACATAATCATCTCAAGTGTCGGTGTCTGAGGCTGAAATCTCATCACATGCCTGAGATGACCTGGACGGATGTAGAACTTTAAATTGCGGATGTTACGGTAGTCAGCACCAACCTCCCACAGATAATGTGCAATGTGACCCCCGAAACTGGGAATCACACTAGTCGCAATCGGGCCACCATCCTCTATCCTCGACTTGAGCAGCCAAGTGCGGGAAATGTTTCCCCCGACTCTAGTAGTCTCGACCTCCTCATCTATCAGTCCACCATGTGTACTCGTGGCAGAAGCAAAACGAGCATCTCTCTCAGCTGCAACACCAACGCTCGCTGAAGCATGAGACGAACCAGTGGAAACCCTAAACGGTGGAGGTGGATAGGTATCAGACTCATAGCCACCAAGTAACTCCTCCTCGCGGTCATCTGGCATAAATCTCCGCCGTGAAGTTAGAAAGGGGTGGGGTCTAACAGGCCTAGCGGGGGATGGAGGTCTATACTGCCATACCGGAATTTTAATTGGGGTAAAAGCCTCAGGGGTTTCGTAGATCTTTTTCTTCTTCTTCTTGTCTGCTTCTCTTCTATTCCAAGAACTAATTGCACGCTCCGCAAGTTGATTAATAGTATCCATTGACTTGCCCTTCCCTCGCATTTTCTGAGTTCCATCAGTCTCTTCTTCGATATGGTTAGTGCTATGCTCCTTACCTTCGCCTTTTGTCTTTGCCATTTTTATTCAGAAACTATAATAAATGAAATTATCTCATTAATTACATACCTATAAAATCTAATTAATATTAATTAACACTAACTATCATTGAATACTAAACTATTCAAATAAATTAAAACCCTAAACCCTAAACCCTAAACTAATTCAGAATTCATTAATTTCATTCTAACTACACAGTTATCAACAATTAAATGCTTTTAATTAATTTTGAAAAAAAAATTTAATATGAACCGGATGGATGGCGGGGCCGTCCGTCTGGGTTAAAAAATTAAAAAAAAATTTACACGCATTATTGAGGGTTACCTGATCGGAAAGTCATCGACCTTGAAGCTCATAACTTCGATTTCTCGTCGAATCTTCGAGTTAGGATCTTCAACTTCTGCCGAAACTTTGAGCTTTTGTGTTTTAGATTGAATGTGTTTGTCGAAGATTGAACTTCTTATAAATTTTCAAAGTTTACGGAAGGATAATTTAGTAATTTACTATTTTAGGGCGTCGTTTAATTCGAAAACTAGGGCGTCGTTTAGGGATTCAGATTGTTTAGAGCAAACAAGTTTTTATCAATTTGTGAAATAACAAATTACCCAAAACATGCAGCTATATATAGTTCCAAAATTGAAAATTTATTTCCAGTAAGAGATAAAGGCAGGCAGGATGTGCTGTGTATGTCTTCACGATGCAGCTATTGGGGTACAGTTTTAAAGGTTGCCAACTAGTTTATTACGGGAACCTTTTTCCATAGCTGTAAACAACTCTATCTATCTATGTGCCTCCCAGATTCTTAATATCTATGTGCGAACTCGAATGCAATAGGCAGAAAGCTGGCAGGGTGACCATTCCAACAGTTACTTTTCTCCAGTTGGCGAATCAGACTCGGGCCAAATGTCCCTGCACTTAATCATCTGTGGCGTGATTAAAAAAGAAAAACCTGTCGCGTAACTGTCGCACTGTCGAACGAAGACGCGTCGGTGCCCCACCGTTCCAACGACTACTTTTCTCCTACAAAGAGGTCGTTGCCTCACCTTCCAACGGCTAAAATTGTTTTCTATGGGTTTCTATATAAACGACCCCACACATCGAGCAATTTAGAACTTCTCATAGACGACGCCTTCTTCCACTTCTTCTCACGTTGTCGCTCAAGTAGGTCTTAGAGTTTGGGTAATTTTCTATTCTCTCTACCTCTTTTTTTAATTTTCGTTTTACTTTCCGATCGTTTGGGGTTTTCTTTTTCGCGGGTTGAGATCGTGATTTCCGTGGTGAAATTGGTAAAACTCTTTTGTAGGCGCTAAGAGGGAACATTAGCTCTAGTTGTTGGGGCAGCAGACGAGAATGGAATAAATATGTTGTACTAATAAATCACACATCATAAATATCTTTTTGTTAGGTTGGAAGTGACGGTAGTTCGCCACACTTAAAATCATTATGCATGGGTGATTACCACCACAATACCATAATGTCAATAATTAAGCCAATCTCCTTAGACTAATTTACTGTGGTAACATTAAAAATGCAATATACAACGACTATTCTTGAATTGTCCAACACAAAATGGTAGGTAAATAACATCGGCATTTATGTAGTTCCCCTCCAATGCGGAGAGTACATATACGGCAGTAGAGACAGCTACGAGCACTTCTTCACTAAAACAAGGTAGCTACAAGGCGATCCATATCGATCTAAAAATAATATCTCCCAAGTATTTTCCAATCTCGAAACAACTACTTACTATTTTTATCGCTCACAAAAAAAATTTCTACTACGATAAAATATTTACCAAAACTTTCTATCAATCATCTATCTACTCAATTGAGAAAGTATATCTCTCGATTAAACAAATGAAGAAAATGACAACACTACACTATAAAAAAATGTACAGAGAATGGAAGAAGAGAAAATTCAGGGATGAGAAGTGAGTGGGATAAGCAAATCATCTGCTCCCTTTTTATATTCAAATGTAGAGGGGGTAAATTAACAAAAGCAGTTGGGAGATGCAGTTGGGAAGAGGCAACTAAATTTTCGGTAAAATTAATTTTGGTGATGAAATTATTTGTTGTTTTAATTGCAGCAAATTAAGGAGATGGCAAATTCTAAATCTGCGACTGACATTTCTAAACAAATTTCAGAAGACTCAATGGCTATCAGATGAGAGGAAAACTTCCAACTCTCCTTTGTTGCTAATGCAAATCCTAAGTTCCAGATCGGTGTTGTGAACGAGATCTTTAAGGTTTTTGCAGTCCTCGAACCATGATCTGTGAGTATATAGCTAGCTTCCCCTTAACCGGAATTTCGTTGATATCTTCCTATTTCCCTTGTAATTTGCCTCTGTCACTGACATTCTTCCTATTTTTACTATGTTGGTTTTCTAACTGCTGACCTGCTTGCTTGCTTACTTACTCTTGGTTATCTTTGTTCTTATTATCTGCATCGTGTTGTTGTCATGCCATAAACTGGTTGAAACTGCTTTGAATTATCATGACGACTATGGTTGACACAAATGTTATGCGTTCTTTGCTAACATGACCATCTCCCTTTATCCTTCCTTAAGTGCACTTTGAGATTCTCATATATCGTTCTTATGGATTCGGATCTTGTCAATGTGAGTAGTATCATTTTATTTTTCCGTTAAAACTCCTTTGAGGCGCTATGAAGTTCTAGTGGATGGGGAATTCTAAACAATGAGCCAGCAAAAAAGTCTTTAAGGTTTAGGTGGTTATGGCTCACACGCGGGGCGACCCTGTTTGTAGGGTTTTTTCGGGTTTGCCCTGTGTGGGTTTGGGACAAGGATCTTTAATCAGATCTTGCCTGACCATTGGTGATAACCACGCCTTCATTGAGGGAAAAAAACAAGGGATGTTGTGTAAAAAAGTGTTAGGAAGTTCATTACCTAAGTGAAATGATGAGTTGGTGCGCTCTAACACAAGTACAAAGAAGGTGAGGATGAGTGAACACCCCTCCATGCAAGTCAGGAAAAAATACTCAGACCAGAATTCCCCATGTTTTCTACTTCCTCTTGTGTCACGAAGGTAAGATAATGGAAACGAAATGGTATTCTCGATTGGCAAGTTTTATTTTCATTAGCACGATATGCGTGAATTTCACTTGTACTTCTTTGCGGAACATTGATTTTTTATTGTGTGGTCGGGCTTGATGCTTCATGACTCGTTGCTTGATGACCTGATTGAAATGTCGCTGTTTAGTCATGATAAGCTACACTAGTTTGAGTCAATTTATTGATGACCTCTATATTATCCTATTTGTGTCTCATTTTCCGGCATTGGACCCTTGAGCTCCCATTTGATATATCTTTAAGCGGTTTTGGTGAGTTTTTAGGTCATGCTCAACCATCGTCTCATGGGTCTCATTGCTAAGGTTGGTTTTGGACTAATTTTAATTTGATTTTCACAAGTTGGCGAGAATATGTAGCTGTTTCTTTTCATTTCTTTTTTATGATAAAAATAACTCTTCCTTCCTTCTTTTCATGGCTTTCTAATTGCAGGTTGGCGAAAATTATGGAGCTTTTTCAACTGGTTTAGGTACTAGGTAGTGTGGTCTAGGTACTGGGGTTTAGGGTTTAAGGCCAGGGGTCTAGCATCTAGGTGAACATTCAGGTATAAGAACAAAGGATCAGTGCATAAAGTCAGAACCATGGATCTGATCAGAAAGTATGATAAATTAGAACGTTGATGTTGTATTTATCCTTTATTGTGCTTTATATAAGATGGAAATGGTGGATGATCCCGAGTTTCATTTCATTTGCAGGGCTAAGTGGAAGACTCAAATGAAGGAGAAAGTAGCAAACAGGATGCTGCCTTCTGTTGTGATTAAAATCAGAGTACTCATTCTTGGTCTCCAAGCACAGTTTGACAAACACCTATTATATGTGTAAGCTTACAGACTACATATCTGCCTCAAGTATTCCTTGTCCGATGAATGTTGAAAATCTCATGAATGTTCCTTCTTTTATCCAGTGTGAACTTAGTTTCTTGAAAGTCCTAATTAGGGGTTGCCTTGTTGCGGAAAGCAAAGGAAATGTCTTGGTCAACCTTAGCAATGGTTGCATCATGCTTCTCCGAAGTGTCTAATTAACCTGCCTTACACTTTGGCTTGAAATTACAGCTGCAAGGTTATTAGTTATTGCTATGTCTAAATATATAAAGCGACCATTTTCTAATATTGCTATGGAACCTTGTTGGAATAATATGGTGATTGAAATGTAAAGAATGAAAGTTTGATGATTGATATGTGAAAAGATGAAATTGGGTGATTGTTTTGTAAAGCGAAGAAAGTTGTTGAGAGAAGCAGAGGAAGCAAATTGCTTCTTGTATTTGTTTTTGTTTTTGGAATGGAATTTGCTTGGATTGATTCACAATAGATGTAAGGCTTTATATAGCCTTTACAAATTTAACAAGACAAAGTACATTTATTTTAACATCTTATCACAACTAACTTTATTTAATTTTGGTGGCTTGATGATGGAGAATTGTTGGTGGCTTGTTTGTGGCTTGTTGGTGGCTTGTTGGTGGCTTGTTGTCTATGAGTGAAAGATCCATATTTTAACACTCCTCCTTGGATCTTTGACTCATCATTCCGAGTGCAGTTCGAAAGTGTGTAAATTTGTCCCTTGGAAGAGGCTTCGTGAAAATGTCAGCAACTTGTTCGTTGGATCCACAATGAATTAATGAAACTTGATGTGTTCCTTCAGCTTCTCTGATGAAATGATATTTCACCTTGATGTGCTTTGTTCTTCCATGATCGACCGGGTTTTTGGCAATAGCAACCGCTGACTTGCTATCACAATAAATTGTTGTAGCTCCATAGGTAAGACAACCTAAATCAGAAAGAATTTTCCTGATCCAGATTACCTGACTAACGGCTGATGACGCGGCGATGTATTCGGCTTCCGCTGTTGATTGAGCTACTGTTTCTTGCTTTCTAGAGTTCCAGGACATGGCTCCTGAACCAATGAAAAAAGTGTATCCGGAAGTGCTTTTCATGTCGTCGACACCACCGGCCCAGTCGCTATCGGTGTAGCCTTTGAGATCTACGGTTGAGTTGGACTTGTAGAAGATTCCATAATCCGTCGTGCCTCGAATGTATCGCAAGATTCTTTTGCCGGCACCAAAGTGAGCTTCGCTTGGTGATTGCATGAATCTTGAAAGTAGACTTGCGATACATCGTCCGTCCGGTGGTTGTGAGATAGAGTAAGCTTCCCACCAAACTTCTGAACTGCTTCTCATCGGTTGATGCGTAGCCATCTTCTTTTGATAATTTTAGGTTTGCCTCCAATGGTGTAGCGATCGGCTTGCATTTGTCCATCTTGAATTTCTTTAGAATATCTTCAAGATATTTTTTCGACAGATGAAGATCCCGTCATTTGATTGATGAATCTCCATCCCTAAAAAATAGTTCATTTCTCCGAGATCGGACATTTCAAACTCTTTTTTCATGTCGGCCTTGAACTTCTGTACTTCTTCAAGATTGCTGCCTGTAACTAATAGATCATCCACGTAAAGTGAGCCAATTAGAAAATCTTCCGAGTCTACCTTCTTCATGTAGAGTGTAGGCTCGCTTGGACTCCTTCTAAATTCACTTTCGGTAAAGTAGTTGTCAATTCTGCTATACCATGCTCGCGGAGCTTGTTTGAGGCCGTATAGTGCTTTCTTCAATTTGTAAACATAATCTTCTTTCTCCCGGATGGCATAGCCTTCAGGTTGCTCGATGTAGACTTCTTCTTCAAGATAGCCATTGAGAAATGCTGATTTGACTTCGAGTTGGAAGATTTTCCACCCCTTTTGTGCTGAGAGTGCCAAAAGTATTCGGATGGTATCGTGTCTAGCGACGGGTGCAAATGTTTCGGAGTAATCGACTCCTGCTTCCTGTGAATATCCCTTGGCTACGAGTCTTGCTTTGTGTTTATTGATTGTGCCATCAAGATTCATCTTCGTTCTGTAGATCCACTTGACACCTATGACCTTTTTTTGAAAAGGTCGTTTGGTTAGCTCCCAAGTTTGGTTTTTCTCAATCATTTTCAGCTCCTCCTCCATGGCAACATTCCATTCTTCATATTGAGATGCTTCTTCATAGTAGTGAGGTTCAACCACAGCTCTATTGCAGTCGTATATCTCCGCCAATGATCGCATCTTCTTTGGCGGCGATTCAGATGAATTGGTTGAGCTTTCTCCATCCGAGTCTGAGTTGGTGGGATCTGTTGGTTGAGATGGTTCTGGATCCGGTAGCGTGTGAGTTGTCACTGTTTGTCTTCTCTCTGACTTTCCTTCAACCCAGTTCCAGGTAGCATCTTCATCAACTTTTATGTCTCGGCTGATGATGACCTTTTCTGTTTCAATGTTATACACCTTGAACCCTTTGGACTGAGAGCTGTAGCCGATGAAAATTCCTCGTTCCGCCTTGTCTTCTAGCTTGTGTCTTTTCTGGTCTGGAACATGTGTGTAGCACATTGAGCCAAATACCTTCAGGTGCTTCACTGTTGGTTTGTGTCCGCTCCAGGCTTCTATTGGAATTTTGTCTTTAAGGGCTCGTGTTGGAAGTCTGTTCAACAAGTAGACAGCTGTGTTGACTGCTTCCGCCCAAAAAGATTTGGGTAGATTCTTCTCAGCTAGCATGCACCTCGCCATCTCCATCACGGTTCTATTCTTCCTTTCGAGACGCCGTTTTGTTGTGGAGTGTAGCGTACGGTGGTCCGTCGCTCTATGCCCGCAACCGCACAAAACTTTTCAAACTCATTAGAGTTATACTCTCTCTTCCTCCGTCGGATCGTAGAATTTTGATTTTCTCATCGCTTTGATTCTCGACCATGGCTTTGAATCTTTTGAAGATTGAAGAGACCTCGCATTTGTGCCTCATGAAATACACCCATGTCATCTCGGTGAAGTCATCGATGAACAATATGAAGTATCTGTTGTTGTTGAGACTTGGGTCTTGCATCGGTCCACATACATCGGTGTGGATCAACTCCAGCTTTTTCTTTGCTCGCCACAAACTTTGTGATGGGAATGATTCTCTATGTTGCTTCCCGAGTTGACATGGCTCGCACACATCTTCACAGCTTTGTAATGTTGGTAAGTCTTTGATGAGATTCTTCTTTTGGAGATATTTGAGTGCCTCCATGTTGTAGTGGCCGAATCTCCTATGCCACAGTCTCGACTCGTCGACTTGAACTTGCAATCCAACGTGCCCATACGCCAAACTAAGGTGAAAACTCCTATTTTCATGGGAACTTGGAGCATTTTTCCGCCTTCTGGAAAATGGATCTGACACCAACTATTATCAAAGGTTAGTGAAAAACCATTTTCCATTAGTTGGCCGACACTGAGTAGACTCATTTTGAGAGCTGGTACAAGTAGGACGTCTCGAATAGTTATTGTGCCTCCTGGGGATTGTAGTGAGACGATGCCTTTGCCCTTAGCTTCTGCCAATGCTCCATTTCCCATCCTGACACAGGTTTTTATGTTGCGGTTGATTTCGGAGAAGAGTTTTTCGTCATATGTCATGTGATTGGTGCATCCACTATCGACTAGCCATTCTAGCTTCTCTGTTTCACATAGATGGCAGGCAATTAGTGAAAAATTATTTTTTGTTGAGTCTTCGTTGTTCTTATTGTGTTGTTGACGAGTAGGTTGATCCGATCCTTGACTTGCTTGCTTAAATTTGCAGACTTTCTCGATGTGCCCGAATTTCTTGCAAAAGGTGCATTGAGCTTTGTTCTTTATCCAACAATCTTTTTCAAGATGGTTGGTTCTTTTGCAAGTTCCGCAAGATGGGTATTTGCCGGTTGAAGACTTCGTGCTATATCGCTTTCCCCATTTGTTCTTGGAAGACGTTTGTTTGTGATTTGTTTGGAGTGCTCCCTCGATGTTTCCTTCACTCCTTCTGTTCATTCTTTGCTCGTGTGCCTCTAGAGAGCTTGAAAGTTCTGCTATGGTGAGTTTTGACAAGTCTTTTGATTCTTCGATGGCAGCGACAATTGGGTCGAACTTTTCTGTCAAACTTCTGAGCATCTTCTCCACGATTCTCTGATCTGTAAATTTTTCACCGTAGAGCTTCATTTGATTTGTTACCTCGGCTACTCTGGTTGAGTAGTCTTTCACCATCTCACCGTCCTTCATGTTAAGGTTCTCGAAATCTCTCCTCAATGTTTGTAGTTTTATGATTCTCGCCTTCTCCGTGCCCTTGAACTCCTTTTCAAGAATTGTCCAAGCTTCTTTTGCGGTGGTGGCGGCGACGATTCTTGGAAAAATATTTTCCGAGACGGATGCGTGTATGAAAGTGATGGCTTTCATATTTTTCATGGCGACTTCTTTACTTTGCTTCTCTTGGCCTTTCGATGATTTTTCTCCCGATGATTTTTCTTCGGATTTGGGAGGCTCGATGTCGTCTTCGATAATCTCCCAAAGATCGTTGGCCATGAAAAAGGCTTTCATTCGGACCGCCCAATAATCGTAATTTTCACCTTTGAAGATTGTAGGTGAAGGTAAGGAAATATTTGTGGAGGACATTTTGGTAATTTTGGGCTAAAGGTAATTTTTGATAAATAGTAAAAAGGTAAGGTAATTTTTGCGGAAGTGATTTTTGGCCCGTAAGAACAATTAGGGCTCTGATACCATGTTGGAATAATGTGGTGATTGAAATGTAAAGAATGAAAGTTTGATGATTGATATGTGAAAAGATGAAATTGGGTGATTGTTTTGTAAAGCGAAGAAAGTTGTTGAGAGAAGCAGAGGAAGCAAATTGCTTCTTGTATTTGTTTTTGTTTTTGGAATGGAATTTGTTTGGATTGATTCACAATAGATGTAAGGCTTTATATAGCCTTTACAAACTTAACAAGACAAAGTACATTTATTTTAACATCTTATCACAACTAACTTTATTTAATTTTGGTGGCTTGATGATGGAGAATTGTTGGTGGCTTGTTGGTGACTTGTTGATGGCTTGTTGTCTATGAGTGAAAGATCGATATTTTAACAAACCTATATATGAGAATAAGTCACTTGAAACCTCTAGAGTTTCAAGTATTTCTAGTACAACAGTAAAATATATTTCTGAAGATGCAATTGCTGAGGAGATTAAAGCGGAATTTGGGGAAAGGCATACTGTTTCTGGTGATTCTGATGAGGGCCAAGTATCCCCGTCCAAGATGGTTGCTTCCTTCTTGTTCTTTACTACCTTTTTCCGAGCACTTCAGGTTTGCCACCTCACCTTCATGCATCTTGATCTTAATGTTTTTTATGTCTCCCTAGGTTCTAGATCAACATTTAGCTATTCATGTAAATATTGATTTGTCTTTTTGTTGATTTCTTAACCATTCATCCAAGATGCATACTACTCCATTTATATTTGTGGTCCAGATAATATCCAGTTGTACGTTCGAGTTATTGCAGTGTTGGTTGAGGATCAGGGTTTATTTACTTAAAAAGTTAATGGTAAATGCAGGAAACGGTGTCTAAACAGCTCCTTGGAAAGAAATAGTATTAGCAGTTAGTTGGCTGATTGCATGATAATCTGCCCCTAACCATAGTTGACTTCCAGAACAGAACAGCACATTAAACTTGCGACATGGTTCCTACAATGTAGACTTGGTAATAATTTTAACTGTGCAGTAAAGAACAAAATTCTATGCATAAACATCGTGATAGTTCAACTTGCATGACAAAAACGTTGTATCAGGCATTTTCACAAATGCACCTATCTGAGGCTTCAGCACATCTGGGTTCATTTTCTGCTAGGATAAAGGGATGAAGCATCTAGCTCTCAAACAACTGTTGGTAGAGAGGCATCAGTTGGAGTACAATGGATAAGTTCGACTGCTGTAAGAGCTGCTGATACCAAGCTTTCAATGTGTCCCTCTGCTTATGAAAAGAGATGCCTACTACAGTTACTTGCCGCAACTGAGTTTTATCGGCAACTTTATTGGAAGATTAATATAGCAGAGCCTTTATTGCGCAAGGGCGATGATGCAAATCTCGGAGATGAGTCTCTAGATGATACTTCACTTTTAGAGGCTCTGGAAAAGAATGGATATTGGGAGCAAGCTCGTAACTCGGCAAGGCAGTTGGGCGCCAGTGGAGGAACTTGGAAATCAGCCGTGTCACCGAAACTCAGGTAATAGTTTTCCTTTACGGGTTTTGCATCACGTGGTAATGGATCGTACTTATATGGCCGTTTACGTCAAAAAGCATGATAATTCACAGGGCTAATAATCGTTAAATAAAAGTAATTTAAAATATTGAATTACCTTTAACAATTTAAAAAAAATTTATTATAAAAATTTTTCAAAAAATATCTAAATCCCAACTACTCAACTAAGTTAATTAATATGTTTTAATAACTAAACTAATCCTAGTCACACACTAAACCTACCAAGTGTGCTAGTATCTTCCTAAGGAGGTTGTATTGTCCTATAAATATGAAGTCTCATTTTAGACAAGTGTGAAGGGTAAAGAAACAAAAACAAGAAGAAGTAGAGAGTGTGAATGGTGAGAGAATTGGTCAAGTGACCAAATTGTAATATTTACAAAATTGAGTGAACAATTGAGTGAGTTGTCAAAATACTATCTTTTTATCCTAAATTACGCTACATTTCGCTAGCACCCCAACAAAATTGGTATCAGAGCTAAAGTTATGCTGAGTATGCTATGTGGTTGCGGTTTTAATAACTGATATTCCACATCATAAAAGTTACACTTTAGTATTTTGATAACCATATTATAACCTACCCTCACAAAACCCTCTCAAAACCTCTACCAAAAGAATCCCCTCAAAATCCTGTGGCAGCACCATCGTCAAGTTCCATGTTCGCCAACTCTCCAAATCAAATCCATATTTTTTATGGAGAATTGTACGAATATTGAAAAGCACAAATGGAGACTATCTTCATTTCGCAAGACTTGTGGGATGTTATTCAAAAATGCATCAACCAATCACCACAAGAGGACGACTCCACATCGACCGGAAAAAGGCGGATTTGGCAAAAGATGACGATACCAAAACAAGCGGGACAAAGACGAAGGAGCATAAGGAGAATGTCAAGAGGAACGTCAGCGCATTGAGGATAATTCAGCAAATTGTGAGCAAAACAATATTTCCGATAATTTTTTGCATCAAATCAGCCAAGGAAGCTTGGGAAGTCCTGAAGAACGAGTTTCAATATTCCAAGAAGGAAATCTCCATAAAACGCCAAAATCTATGGCGTCAATTTGACAACCTGGCGATGAAAGAAGGCGAAAACATCAAAGACTTTCATTCTCGTGTTGCAGAGATAGTGAACCAGATCAAAGTCATTGGAGAGACTATCGACGAGAAGAAGATCGTGGAGAGGATCCTCCGTAGTCTAACGCCGAAGTTCGAGCACGTCATCGCTATCATAGAAGAAACCAAAGATCTTGGAAAATTACCCATGATGGAGCTTATGGGATCACTTGTAACTCACGAGCAGAGATTGAGTCGGTTTACCAACCAACAACTTGAACAAGCTTTTCAATCCAAGGTCAACATCAAAAGAGACAAATCAGAAAATCAGGAACAGAACCGCAGAGGGGACAACTTCCAAGAGAAAGGAAGAAAACCGAATTTCAAGAAAAGCACCAACTGAAGCCAGAATCAGGAGAAATCAAGCAACTCCAACAACAGATGCAAAATTTGCAAAAAATCTAACCATGCTACCAAAGAATGCAGGTTCAGGTGCACCAAGTGCAAAATTCAAAATCACTCTCAAAGAGATTGCTAGTTCCAAAACAAGAAAGAAGAAGGTGAATCAAGCTTCACACAGAAGGACGAAAAAAATGGTCGCATACACTTGCTTCAAAGCCGAGCGAAAATCTCAACTTTCATGGGTGGTGGACAGCGATTGCAGTAATCACATGACTGGACATCGAGAGTCCTTCACCGAGATGGATGATACATATAAGTCCCACGTGAAGATTGAAGACGGTAAAAAATTGGAAGTGGAAGGAAAAGGTACAATCATCGTACAAGGAAAGGGAGGTAACAAAAATCCAATCCAAGAAGTTTTGTACGTTCTCGAATTAGCTCAAAATCTTCTGAGTGTTGGACAACTAATGCTTAAAAATTACAACCTACTGTTTGATAACGACCAATGTGAGATTATCAACAAATCCAACAACTTGAAGGTGGCAAAAATTCTGATGACTTCCAATAGGATGTTTCCTCTCACAATGACGAAGAATGAAGAATTAGCAACGAAGAGCCAAAGTATGGATAAATCTTTCCTATGGCATCTCCGATATGGACACTTAAACTACAAAGGCCTCAAACTGTTGAAGTATAAAAATATGGTGGTTGGTCTTCCCCAAATCAACAAAGAAGACAAGGTCTGTGAAGGATGCAAATATGGAAAAATGCATCGTCTGCCATTTCCAAAAACTACTTGGAGAGCAAAAGCACCACTAGAGTTGGTACACGCTGATATTTGCGGACCAACTAGAACAACATCCATAGGTGGTAAGAGATACTTTCTAATATTTGTGGATGATTATACTAGAATGATGTGGGTATTCTTTCTTGAGCAAAAGTCAGAAGTTTTCTTCAAGTTCCTTCAATTCAAAGCAGCTGAGAAGGAAAGTGGGCATCAAATTAAAACACTCGGAATAGATTATGGTGGAGAGTTCATCTACAAACCATTCATGGAGTACTGTCGCACCAACGGAATCAAGAGGCAGTTGACAGTGCGATACACACCACAACAAAATGGCGTAGCAGACGAAAGAACCGTACAATTGTGGAGATGTCAAGAATCATGATGACTGCTAAGAAAATTCCCAACCAACTATGGGCAGAAGCTGTCAATACAACAATCTACATCCTCAACAGATCGCCAACCAAAGCAGTGAAGAACAAAACACCTTTCAAGCATGACACCACAAAAGGCCGCTAGTAGATCACCTCAAAGTATTCGGATGCATAGCATATGCACACATCTCACCCCAAATCGCGACAAGTTCGACCAGAAGGGAGAGAAGCTCATCTTCATCGGATATAGTGACGAATCCAAAGTATATAGACTCTACAATCCATTAAAGAACGAGGTATTGATTTCACGAGACATTATCTTCGAAGAAATGGCCAAGTGGAGCTGGGAAACTCAGGATACTCAACCTCCATCAACAAATGAGATCCTAGAGAATCCAACAACTACACCAACAACACCAAATGAAGCAGATCAAAATCCAAGCCAAGGAAGAAGTCCAATGAGAGACAACTTCAGAGATGTCGTGACAGATTCAAACTCACCTCCATTTAAGGTTAGATCCTTAAGAGAAATTTATGAATGAAGTCACGTAGCATATTTCTCTTGTGAACCCTATATATTTGAAGAGGCGACAAAATATAAAGCCTGGAGAGAAGCAATGGACACAGAGATCTCAATGATCGAGAAGAACAAAACTTCGGAGCTCGTGGACAAACCAAAAGATAAGTCGGTCATAGGTCTAAAATAGATCTACAAGACCAAATTTAAAGAAGACGGTTTCATCCAGAAGCACAAAGCGAGATTGGTGGTCAAAGGCTATTCATAGCAGCCTGGCATCGACTTTCACGAAACCTATGCACCAGTAGCACGGATGGAGACAATCAGAACAGTCATAACACTAGCAGCTCAAATGGAGTTACCAATATTCCAACTAGACGTCAAGTCAGCATTCCTCAACGGAACACTAGAAGAAGAAGTCTATGTGGAACAACCACGAGGATACGAGAAGAAAAGAGAAGAAAAAAAGTCTATCGACTCAAAAAGGCGCTCTACGGTCTCAAACAAGCACCACGAGCGTGGGACAGCAGAATTGATTGATACTTTCAAGACAATGGATTCCATAAAAGTCCAAGTGAAGCATCTCTCTATATAAAAAAGGGAGAAACCAAAAACTTTCTTATTTTGTGCTTATATGTTGATGACTTCATTTACACAGGCACAAGTCCACAAATGATTGAAGAATTCAAAAGGGCAATGATGTCAGAGTTCGAAATGACTGACTTAGGACTCATGAAGTTTTTCTGAGAATTCAAGTAAAGTAGCAACCTGGAGAAATATTCATCTCTCAAGAGAATTTTACTGAAGACATGTTAAAGAGATTTGGCATGGCATCATGCAAGCCCATAGCGACACCAATGGCGTTGAACGACAAACTGCAACAAGATGATGGAGCAGAAAAAGTTGACGGAAAAATCTACAGAAGCCTAGTCGGATCACTCATATATCTGACACACACAAGACCAGATATATGTCACTCAGTAAGTCTCATTTCAAGATTTATGACTGAGCCTAACAAACTTCATTTTGCAGCAGCGAAGAGAATCCTACTATACATCCAAGGCACTAAACAATTGGTCATAAGGTATAAGAAGAAAGAAGGAAGCAAGCTAATCAGATACACCGATAGTGGATCAAGCAGATCACTAAATGACCGAAAGAGTACATCTGGTTACATATTATGTCTAGGTACAAAACCTATTTCCTGGAGCTCAAAGAAGCAGAAGACTATGGCATTATCATCAGCGGAAGCAGAATATATTGCAGCTACAGATGCAGCATGCAAGGCAATATGGCTAAAAAGATTAATTGAAGACTTGCAACAAGGTAATAATAAACCAATCATTATTCACTATGACAACATGTCAGCCATAGCCATGACGAAGAATCCAGTATTTCACGCAAGGTCGAAGCATATCGATTTTTGACATCATTTCATACGAGACCTAGTAAAAACGGAGAAATCACAATGGAATTCATCAACACAGATGATCAACCAACAAATATAATGACGAAGGCCATTATAAAGGACAAACTCGATAAGTTCAAACACCTACTCCAAATTGCAAATTAAGAGGGGGTGTTGAATAAAGGTAATTTGCAATATGGAATTACCTTTAACAATCTAGAGATTTCCTACTCTAGAAATCTCTCTAAAACTATCTAAATCTCAACTACTCAACTAAACTAATTAATATGTTTTAATAACTAAACTAATTCTATCCACACACTAAACCTACCAAGTGTGCTAGTATCTTCCTAAGGAGATTGTATTGTCCTATAAATATGAAGCCTCACTTTAGGCAAGTGTGAAGGGTAGAGAAACAAAAACAAGAAGAAGTAAAGAGTGTGAATGGTGAGGGAATTGGTCAAGTGACCAAATTGTAATATTTACAAAATTGAGTGATCAATTGAGTGAGTTATCAAAATACTATCTTTTAGATCCTAAATTATGTTACATTTCCGCTAGCGCCCCAACAATAATCAAGCCCACCATGACCTCATGTTGACATTGATTCAATCTGGTTCCTGTCCAGCAGGGCCTCAGCTGGAAATTATTGATTACTGATAAGTAGAACCAACAGGATCTCTTTGACAGTTGACTCTCTCTCTCTCTCTCTGTTTGGGGAGTGCGAAGGAAGGAATCATTCATTTCTCAGTTGATTCTGATCCGTACAATTGTATGGCCGCCAATTGCAGCAGAGGAATAGCGAGCGTCGGCAAGCGAGTCATCGGCCATCGCATCCCCAACTCCTCCCCCGCAATTGCTCCTATTCCCACTCCCTGGTAGGTGGTGGCTACGCTTTTGATTTTGGATTTAAGCTTTTTATATATAATCAACCTCATCATCCTCCATTCCTCCTTCCTTTTCTTTCACTAATCACATCATCTGATCGTTTCTCTTTAGTTTGCCTTCTCGTCATAGTTAATTAATTGGTAGTTGGTCGGCATGAGTTTGCACTAGCTAGTTGATACTTCATCGGAATGTTTTTGGTACACTGAGTGTCGTAGGACGTGGCTGGCAGTACTGTAGGATTGTTGGTGGGGAGGGAGGATGATCTAAATTTTAATAAAGTTAGGATGTCCCTCCCAACATCCATGTCGTCGGCTGTCATTATGGAGTTCTTGATGAGTTTCTCTGTGTTTGCCTGATCCTGGGGGGAGAGAGAGAGAGTAACTAGTACCGTCGTTCAAGGTTTAATTACCCTTGATGAGGGAGAGTAAATGGTGATCCATGCTTTGAGTCTGACGGGTACAGTTGGCACGTGTTTGGGGTGTTGGGTAACGGAGCCTACCTATCTAAGTCACTCGCACACCTACACAACAGCTGGCCGGCCCACCAACCACACACCCACTCGCCACTGTCTACCTGTTGGTCCGCAGCAAATTTAAATCCCTTTAACACCAAAAACACTACAACTACCCAAAGAAAAAAAGATGTGGCATATGCTATTAGCATCATCTTATATAATAAGAGATTTGAGTCGTTCCATAGTGATTTATTTATGGGTAACAGTGAAAACATGCACCGAGTAGAAATATGATATGACAGCGTTTCATTGACTGTTGGTTTTTTTAATGACACATAAATATTTAAGCAAATATTATGTGATCCTTCATATTTATTCGATCTAGTCGTGTTAACTTTCCATCCTTTATTTGTATTATAATTTCCTTTTTTTAGTTTATTATTTTCTTTCTTATAACACATATGCATAACTCCATCATTGTTAAACAAAAAAAAACTTATTTTACCGTTTCTATTTTTCGATGAAAGCAAACAGTTTCTGTAAGAAACAAACAAACAATCATATATCACCGCCATTTTTTTCTATTTGTTTTGTTAAATTGGAACGATTAGGGCTGTAAAAAAACAATTGGAAATTATAAACAAATAAAGGACGAAAAGTTAACGGGATTACATCAAATAAATTAAAGAATCATATAGCATTTGCTTAAATATTTAGTTGTTAAGATAATAATTAAAAAATAACTAATAATCATATTTCCACCGGAATGTCCATCTTTATTTATACATTAATACACATCCGCACTGCCCGAGTCAAACTAGCATCGAGTCCGTTCTCTATGGACATTTACTAGTAATACTGATCATGAACAAGTTGGAAGGGTTGAAATAAAATGAAAGAAATTTAGTATTGTTTGTTTTTATAATTAAACTAGTACTGGTTTGATTTCAGCTGCATGCTGCTGGTACCTGGATTAGCTTCTACTAATATTTTTTTTTTAACCAAAATAAACATCAACAGGCGTGGATTGGTGCATACGTCGGCCTATGAGAAGAACATAGAGGCCGTTACGACAGGGGAGGATGATGGTATATTCCAGCAGGCGACTCAGCAGCTGAATCCCCCCGGGCAGAAAGACAGCAAGTACCATTATTGGGAGCCACACCCGCAGACTGGGGTGTTTGGCCCCGCTTCTGCTGCTTCATCGGGGGCCAAGTGTACTACTACTATCACTGATGCACCAGAGGAGAAGGCCTGGTTCCGCCCTACAAGTCTTGAGGACTTGGAGAAGCCCCATCCTCTTCCTTAATTACTCGGAATAAACAATCCAGTCTCAACAAAACCGACCAGCAAGCTACTTTAAATTTTAATGTTTGGATTGCTATAATAAGGCCCTTCCACCAGCCACCAACCAATATGTGTAAACTACTAGGTGCAGCACGTGTCTTGGCTGTAACCAGTGAAGAAGCCCAGCTTCTCTTATTCTCTTTTCTTTTTACGGGTGCTGCTGGATAGCTGGTGATTGTCAGATTGTCTTTGTTGTTGCTGTTTTAGTTTGTATCTGCATGTCGAACTTGTATCCCGCCCACTTTGTAAACCTGTCAATGATTGCAGTTGTGTACCTCATCTACCTCTGAACATCCCTGAACTTTGCAGCATTCGACCATACTCCGCAATGACACCGGAACTCTTCACCATCTCCCATATCTTCGCAGAATTCTTTAACCAGTCACGCTCCGAAACTGCCCTAGCAAATGAAGGACAGTTCATCGATAACACCTGTCTCATACAAGCATTCAGTACTTTATTTCTGTGAAGTGGTTAGCTGAAGGGAGCCCAAATACAATGGGGGTGCACAAACACCGACAAGCCAACATACATAGAGTGATCGAGAGTGAGAGTGAGACTGAGAGAGAGAGAGACCTACCTCATCTCGCAGTTTCCAAAGTAGGGAAAGTCGACTTTCATTCTGAGCTCTTGGCGATTCATTTTTTGTCTTAGAGGGTATCAGATGTAATTTCAGCAGCGTGCCACTCTCAGCCTCTAGAGTCTCAGGATACAGGGCCTGCACTTTTGGCATGCTTCCATATCTCTCTCTCGTGAATGACGAGGAACCGAAATATTGTGATAATGTCTTCCTCAGTTGCAAGTAATTATGTGGGGTGCAATTTTCATCTTGTAAACTGCAACAAATAAATATGTTATCCACGAATACAACAAAACACAAAAAGGCCCACTTTATATCACAAGAATGCCAATATAAGTGGGCATTATTAGAAAATACGCCAGGAACCTATAGCCTACGTATTTAGAATGTAAAATTTGCCGCAGAAAGCCCAAGGAGGGCTAGGGAACCTCTAGCATTATTGCCTGTATTACAATTGCCGGAAGTGCGGTTAAGTATGAACTGAAAATCGCTGAAATCATATACTCAGCTAGTTCATGTTTTCAGTGAACATAATTAATCACGATTCAAATATCCCAGACACTCACTCGGCACATGGCATTGACCGTAATAACTTGAAGTTATGTCAGAAGCTCCCCAGTTTGGAGCCTCAGGAGGACTCAGATATGACATTTCCCTACCAAGCTACCATGGATAGCACTTACTTTGTATGCACGAAGATAGGAGTGGCTATGTACTCTTCCCCGAAGCCTTCATCTTTGTTGTCCCTCTCTGCTCCACAGCCACTACTCACAGAGCTGATTGAAGATGGATCAGGTATCCTATGTTTCAACAGGTCGACCTGCAAAAAGATATAAGACGTCCACATTAAGTAGTGGATAACAAACGTTTTAATACAGAACTCTAAAATGAAAGAAAAAGAGTCGGCAGAGAAATAAAGATTGAACAAGCAGCTAACAGAAGCTTCATATTGCAACTTAAATTTGTATCTTTCATGCTGCTTACTCACAGGAGTGCGTCTAGGATATTGTGGCGCATTATCCACATTTGGTCCAAAAGGCCAACATTTTGGAAAATTTGGAAGCAACTACGTTCGATTCTACAACATAGTGAATGGAATAACAGTAGCAAGAGCTAGGAAATGAAGTCAGAGTACCGTTGACATCAAACGCCACATCTGGTCATCATGAGAGCCATCTGATATCACCAGCACAATATGACAAATTGATGCCAGCAGAACCCCGATCTAGAAGGAGGCCATGCAGCAACCTCAATCAATAAGGTGAATAAACTCAGATACACTCCAGTAGCATCATAAAAGCCTCGATGCAGGTGAGACGGATTTCCATTATCATTACCTGGATGCACGCAAGTTCTTGTGCCAACTCGGCAGAGAGATTCTCACCATTTAAAACTGGGATTATTGATGAACCATCTGGTTTCATCATCTCAGTTAAAATAGAAGGACTGAAAACAGGCTGCAAGTGAATAGTGAAAGTAAATGGCAGTGTTTAAGATTGAAATGTATCCTGCCCTTAGAAGTGCGGCCCTTGTTCTTACAAGAAAAAGAGGGAAAAAAGTAGAAAACCTGGGTATCGAGAAGAATAACCCGCTCGGCAGATATCCTTGGTTCAATGCCCACGGTACAATGCCTTACCATTACTCTGCTATCCTCTGATTGTACATTAAACGGTGGCAACATTCCTACATTCCATGAGGGATGAGGTCATGGTTAGCTTTCGGAACACATTTCTTGGAGTAGGTAGGATGGCGCAATATAGCAGGGACTTTAAAAGACAAAGGGTACATGGTCTTGCAGATGAAAAAGCTAACTTAGCGCGTTATAATTATGCGGCCTTAAATCAAAGATGTAACTAAAATCATTTCCAGATCAAAACAGCATATAACCTAACTGTTCATGGCGATTCCACGAAAGGGGCCTCCTCATTTCTCCTAATATCTAATACAGAGAGAGGCACTGCAATGTATGAAAGATAAGTTCCCAAATAGGAACTGAAGGAAAAAAGGGGACACAATAAACGACTCACCGGGTGAAGTTCCATCAAAGCCATAAATCTCATTCATAATGGTCGATTTTCCAACACCGGGTGGCCCAATCACTCCAACCACTGTGAAATCGGTGTTTTCCGTCAAGAACTGCTCAGCTCAACCACAAACAAATCCGTCAGCTAGGATCAAAATAAAGCCCTGGAGAAAATATAGACGATAAATTCATAAACATGAAATGAGAATGGCATGGGGAAGTTACGGGGAGGAATCGGTCGAAGTGAAAATCCCAGGAATCAGAGAGTAGATTGAGTGCGGGTAAACGAGTGCGAGGAAACGGCAATGGTTCGTCATCAGCAGCAGGGGTGGGGCGTCCAAATTTGCCCAGGACGGGACTGGAATTGATAACTGCAGAAGGCTTAGCTAATAGTATTTTAGGAGGGTGAGAGGGCGAGGATGAAGCCATGTCCCGCCTTCTTTACTAAACAATCTCGACCCAGACTAGTGCTTACAATTATGTGACACCCTTCTAAAGATTCATAGCCTTCCGCCGGCGCGAGTTCGCGGGTTTTCTCTCCGGGTCGGGTCAAAAGTCGTTGCAGGGTTAGGCCTTTTGACCGTGCGATGGCGGCCATGAGCCTGGGAAAATTCGGCCATTCCTCTTTCGGGTCGGGCATTTTCAAACAAACTCTAAAATTGGGTCAACTTTAGCGTTTAAAGCATTTTGCCCTTTGCCCGTGAAATTGTGGGCCGGAGCAATAAAATATATGGGCCATTTCACTTTTGTGACAGCCCAAAATCTGGATGCCTTTAAAATCGGTTCCTATGAAGAATAAGGCCCCGACTGTGGTACTCGCGCTGCAGTTTTAAGCTGGTAATAATCAGTAATCACTCTGCTAAGACAAGACAGGTCAATCGGTCAGCCAGTGTCACCCTCACCCTGAGCTAAGCAGAGAGACCGAAATATGGCTTCCACGGCCGAAACCACCTCCGACCTTGCAACCACTTCGACCGGTGAGAAAGTCTCCGAACACCTTCAGGACGGAGCTTCTGTAGCTAACGTCCCTGTTCCAGAGGCATCCGACCATCGGTAACAATTTCATACCAGATAATTGTTTTCTCTCTCTCTCTTGCACCTTGAACTAAGGGCGGGGTGGAATTAGTGGTTTTCGTTTAGGTCTAAAGCAAGGGATTCCTTCTAATTTCTCTTGCTGTCACTGGGTTTCCAATTCGGCTTCACCATCGCATTCATCTAGACAGAAACAAACTCTTGCTATACGCAGGGTGAACTTCTACGAATTATGTTTTCCCTTCAATTTTCGGTTCGTAGAAGAGTTAGGACCTTGTATCTCTCATCGCGGTTGGACCCATATAAAGAAGATCAAACTTCAATGATTTTATATCTGCTAGCTCACTCGATTCAGTACTGCTCTTTTATCTCTACCTGAGGCTTCATCGTCAATTGGTGTGACTCCGTTTTCTTTTTAGCGGGGATGAACCTGGGAGTGCTGATTCTGAAGACGAAGCTGGAGCCGTGCTGGAAATTATTGCATCCACTGGGAAATTCTGGTATTATCTGTCGTTTGAGTTATTTTTGTTCCAAAGCAGTTTCCGTATCCTGGACAATGGTAATGTTAAGTGTTATTTAATGATCTCTCAGGCATAACTGGGATAACTTGAAGATTATTCTATCCTTTAAGCTGAAGCAGGTACGGGGAGGTATGCAAACTTATTTCCACCTAATCATTGCCAGGGTTTATTTTTGTTTTTCAGTGTTGTTAGGTAAGCACCTGTCTATAAGTACAGTTCAAGTGCTGGGAACACTTACGTAGGCAACAGTTCGCTGTAGGTTGTATTGGTGGTACTCACCTTCCCTAACTAGAATTCATGTAGGTTTTGTCTGAGTATCCTGAAGTAAAGATGACGAGTGAAGATCAGAAAGCTTCACTAGGAGAAACATACCCAGACTTGGTGAAAAGGCTGGATGATGGTATGCTGAACTGCCAACCTTGCTTTGGTTTTCTTAGCTGTCTAAGGTGGTAGTCTTGGTTGCATATGCTGTTGTTCTGTAGTTCGGAAAATCTCATTTCAAGGGTAATAGCAGGTGGTTTAGCCTTAAATATGCTTATTTAGTATTGAGCATGGGATTTTTCTACGTGGAAGTTGTAATTACCATGCCGACTTGTAATTAAGGAACTAGGAAATGAAATTATGTTGAACTGCAATCGCCTGGAATATGACTGGGGTTACATGCTCAACTTACTTACAAAAACAGGTTGTTTATATCTAGACTTTGTGTTGCTTGTAATAGTTTTTTCTCTATTTGCTGTCCCTGTGAATGCATTGCTTAACTTCTCATTTTTCTTTATCATACAGCTCTTCATAGCTTTGTTGATGGCCCTCCATTTACCCTGCAAAGGCTATGTGAGGTGATTCCATATCTTGGTTGCCTTAATGCTTGTTTGATGTGAAGATTTGGTTGCTATTTAGTTACATCCACGCTATTTATAGGCTCTAAGAACTTGAATTTCTGCTGATTATATGTAGCCAGGCTGGTCTCAGAGTAGTTGTTTGAGGCTCCGTTTCTTCCAACCAATTAGAGTTTCATGGATAGAGTTGACTTTGGAAGTGAGAGTAGGAGAAGTGGAAATCAGTAAAATATGGCGGGTGTTGCGACATTTTTGACATCTTGGAAAGTAAAATTCAAACAATTTAGTTGTAAATTGTAAAATTAAAAAGATGGGAGTCAGCAGTAACTTGAAGTTGCATTTTTAAGGTCTGAGTTTAAACGTTGAAATGTTGTGTATTTAGTTGGAGAAGTTCGTTATTCGGTGTATTGTTACTAGCTACTGATTCAAAGGTTGAACAAACAAGTCAAACACGGATATTTGAGTTTAGGTGCGAATACCTTTTTAGAATACTAGATGTTTAGATCCTGTTGACCAGACGATGAGAGTTCTATTCTTCTGTGGTGACTGGCTGACTCGTATGGTGTATTCTTGCTGAGCTTCTTGTTTTCAGTTGACAAGTTGAGGTTTTATCTTATTGTTTCCTTCTCTGGCTTATGCTGTGACTGTTAGATCCTGCTGGCTGCAAGGAGCATCTATCTGAATCTCTCAAAGCTTGCTCTAGCTCTAGAAAAGGTTCGTCGTGAATGCACTATGTTGTTTATTGTAGTAGGCTACTTTATGCATGCTGTCCAGAAAATCTGAAATTATATGGTGGAATCAGTGGGGTCATTTGCCGATTAGTATTGATTCATTCCAAGATTTCGTGAGTTTGATTTGCTTCTTATTGCCTGATATGTACTAGTTGCCATGAGCACAAGCTCATTCTTCTCTTGTAATATTTCTGTCAATATTTGCAGAATTTATTAGTCACCTCTACTTTGACTGCAAGCACGGACCCATGTCCACTAGTGAAGCCTAAGCAGGATGAACCTGACGATGCAAGTCTAAAGCAACAGAAGGAGCAACCATCCAACTCGGAAGAAAATGCAGTCCAGCTGGCAGGGACGGATGAGGATGAAATAATGGCCGAGGTAGAGACTGATATTGGTGACGAGATGACAGTTGACATGGAAGCCTTTGAAGAGACGAAATAGTTGGATACAGTTTCTGCAACTGGAAGACTCAATCTTTGTATCTGCTCTCCCCTTATTACTAAGATAAGACGGATTGATTTATATCTTTCCTCTATAGGAGCAGAACCAATATAGCAAAAAAACAGAATGGTTAAGAGCTGTGAGACCAGATTTGATGGAAGATTCGTTTGCTATTTTGCTCGTGACTGTAAAACAGATGATGGCTGATGTATCTGCTGATTTATGATTTTCTTCCCGATGAATATAATTTATGATATTACAGTAGGCAGTGATAACATTTTAAGATGGTAGATTCAATACTGTAGCACTAATAATTCTGTTTAGGCAGTCTACTGGTGGTCTGAAGAAACCTAACCACCACCTGATGACTATACTGAGGAAGGCATGATTCGAGGGATAATTTGACCTCCAGCGGATGCTTGATCACAATGGTAAACTCGGGCTTATCAGAGAGGTCAACATCATCATCACCAGCGGCTTCATTACACCGATGAGCGCAAACCCGTCAAATGGAGCTATCGAGTTTATCGGAGAGGTCAACATCATAATCACCAGCGGCTTCATTACACTGATGAATGCAAACCTGCCAGATGGAGCTACCTTCGTGATCGATCCTCAAAGTGTGATACCAAACCATTACTATCAGTTTTCCTCCTTCAGAACAATTAAACTGCAGTTGCAGGATATGGTAACCCTCGGCAAAAGAAGAATGTAAATCATGAAGGTTTCTCGATGATCCAGCTGCTGCTCTCTTACATTTTTTAGAAGAAGGATGTTTGTCTCTGATTCTGAATACTTACTTGGTACGTGTGACTAACATCTCACAACCCTGCAGGAAGATAAAGAGCCTGGTGAGGAGAAGATATGATTAAGGTGGTGGTCACGCCACAACCAGAACACGACAGGCATGCATTCTATGACAAGGACAATGATGTTTGTAAATTGATAGGCGACCACAGAAAGAAATATTGAATTGTAGCACCAAGACAACAATCTCCCTTTCCTCCTGTAATTATTAGTTCCGTTTGAGACTAATCTATCTAACCAATTCTCTTCTGGTGTTGGGTCGACTTAGAGATTTTATTGTTCCCACTCTGTCACCCACATTCTAGATAGATTCCTTTTGAACTTTCTAAGTTGGGTTGGGAACAAGCGCTCACGTGAGGATCATCACCCCCAGTCCATCGTTACCACAAAACAAGGCCGACGACGTAATCAGCAAATTGTATGGTACAAACGCGTATTTTTATTGCCAGTTGAGAGAGATGTGCTATACATATACACAGTACAAATAGGTAATCATGCAAGCGATATGTACCACCTGTGCGGAGACGAGTATCCCATGTGACATTTCAGGCCATCCTCCAGCTTATAGCCCAAAGGCCTTAGTTAATCAAATCGAATATGGAAGAATCTCTCCCACAATCAAACTGGACTGCTAACTATTAACTAACATGTACAAATCAAACCATTATGTATTAACAAATTGGCCAGAACCTGCTGCGTGCCTGCATGGGTCTCTCTGTCGAGAGTATTATGTATATTGGAGATGACAAAGCCTCTGCCCAAATTCAATGCCGGACCTCAACTACATCCCCGTCTTTGAGGGGGGTGCTTGGAAGGACCAGATGACCGTTCACTGCCACCACTTCCCCTTCCAGTCCTACTCTCTGAGCCGCATCTCCTGCAGTACTTCCGTTGGTTAACCTCATTATATCCCCATTTGGCCAACATATCACGACCACTTCCCCCAGCGCCATTGATGATGATGACAAAGACATACTATCGCTGCTGCTTCTGTAGCTCTTGCTGCCGCTGCGCAGCTGCTGCTCCCACCCCAGCATCGCTCTCAGAAGGCATACCTATCACATCCACACCTTCATACTCAACACCACAATACATTCCTGTTAGCACTGTCATATATGTATGTCTCAGTTCCCCTCACCTTGTTATTGATGCTCACTTCCATTGGCGTAGATGATGATGACAATGACGATGATTCAGTCGCTTTCCCAGCCATGATGTCATCGACAGCCTTTCCTTCAAACACCGCTGCCACCACTTCCCAGTACTCACTTTCCTCTTCCTCCGTCAGTTCAATCACCTGGATGAACATTGGCAGCATCCTCTCGAATTGATCTTGCTGCGCACCAACCGGACAACTCCAGCTCTTTAATAGAAAAACAACCTCCCACTGTACTTCTCATCCACAACTACTAAAGAATTAAAAAAAAAACTTATTTACTCCACAAGGATCACCAAGACTGCCAAACACATCTACATTGTCTGATTATATCAGCAACGAAATGAAGGAATTTGCACAGCATCATAAATTCCTGTCAACCACTAGTATTTATAACTTCCGTGTACATGCCATCCCGGCAAAGAATAAACTTCTCAAGGCAAGTGGACAAATCTCCATGTCCTGGCTCACACCACCACTCATCTGTCACCTGCCATATCAATAAGATGGTGAACAATTGAAATATTAGTAAAATCTAAACAATCTAGATTTCAAGAAATCACTTCAGAGTTACGTCCTTGGTTAACAAGACGTTCACCAACAAGGATTTCAAATTTCTTATGGCAGGGGAAAAATGGAAAGAAAAGATGTCTTCAAGTACGGTGAGATCCTCCAAATGAATATAATGGGTAGTATCATTCCCAACTAGAAAGAAATGATGCAGTTTACCCAAAAAGGGAAAGAAATGATGCGCACACCTTCTTGTATAGTCTTGCATAGGCTTCCCATCGCTTTACTTGACACGAAGATTTTCTGTCAGCTACTCCCTCGGGTGCAGCCATACCAGAGCTCACAGCAACTAGCAGTTCTTTCCCACCCTCGTCTATCCTACAAAGCAACTCCCACATGAAAGCCATTAACTTCAAAGGTTGGATTACCGGGACATAATTAATGTGACTTTAAGCACAATACCTAATTATAACAGCAGCAAGCAGGTGGCTCCCTTCTGCTCTAAGGACTGGATGCCCCACCCTAAGGAATCTGCACTTTTGACATTGATCCTCATTCATAGAGTTGTGGTCTTCAGTGTCTTTGGAAAAGTTGTAACTCGCTTCCACTTCAGATTCATCCATGTTGCTTAAAGAGGGCAACTTTTTTTCGGCTTCTTTATATAGCCAGTGTGCAGCAAGCTCATGCTCAGCATAGTCATGCATTTTCAGAAAAATATATCTAATTACCAAGGGAACTTTTCACAACCGGATCACACAAAATGGCAGTACATTAGTTGGAAGCTGGAGTTTGTGCATAATGCATGATAAAAATAAAACACGGCACTGATTTTAACAAATTAAACCGGTTCAATTGTACTAGAACACATATCAGACTTGGATTCAGTTCAAACGACAAGATGGTATGAGAAAAGGCAAGTCTGCACCTGTGTTCTTATTTGAACCTCCAACGGTGCACCATCAGGGCCTTGCACTGCGGTATGCAGGGACTGCAAATTATAACCAAAAGTTCTGAACTCTGGGTATCTAAGAGGATTAATAGGCGCTCAGCATGCTCGAATGAAGGTGCAAGGAAGTATCCACAGCGCTTAGCAGATAGAAGGAAACTTCTAAGAGCATTCAATTCAGCACGTGAGGGTTCTCTAACCTGATAGCCGCTAGGCTTTGGGTTAACAATGTAATCATCAAATTCACCATCAACTGGAGTCCAGAGCCTGCGACAAAAGAAAATAAAATAGGTCACAGCAAGTTTTTTATCAAGGAAATTATCTGCTTTCAAGTATAAACACCCTTTGACCATGGACTGATAGTCATGCAAGAAAATTCCAAGTGAAGTTGAGCATAGTCGAAATGTAAAATCATCATAGAAATGAATAGAGCAGAAAAAAGGAGGAAATGATTTACCTATGGACTGTGTTGAGCAGACTGTAGCAACAATGAATCGCAGGTCCCTTCAAAGTTCCCTTTTTGTCTCCAACTACAACCCTTAATGCACGGGAGTCATATATTTTGTTAATGCTCACCTCCTTTCTTTTCATCTTCAGAAAACAGGGAGACAATGGAGCAGCTCATAGTTACTAGTAAAAGTAGAATGCTAGGCCTAAGAGATGTGAATTTGAGAGGATTTGACAGAAAGATGATCATCTGTTGGCCATCGACTTGTTACAGACTACTGATTTAGCTACCGATTAGTTCAGATGCATTCGAGTATTAAGGGGCATAAACTTGAGACAAACCTATTACTTTTTCACACTCCGAGCTAACTTAAAGCTAGAATTTCTTGAAAGAAAAAAATATATTCAGAATTGGATCATTGCTTTTCTGGTCATACACAGAAGGTAAGTTACCTTGCTATAAATGCTATACAAACTCTTCAACCGGCTAAGATAAGGAAACTTCCATGCCCGGAACATAACTGCAAGCATAAGAAAACTAAGTTTGCATCAACTAGACAGAGACAAACAATTACCAATTTCCTTCAATTAACTACTCAACATCGTGACAATGGACAGTTATATGAGATCAATATAAGTTCTATCTTCTATAACTAATAACTATAGGCAACTATATGTAAGTGAATGATGAATTACGAGGTTGAGATGAATAGCTCCCTTTCAAGTACTTCCTCACAAGTGACAAGAGATGCTAAGGCAATTCCAGCATCCAGCACAACTTTTGGTCTTTTAATAACTTCATTTGTGATCTTCAAGCTTTCAATAAACATGGTCCGTTTTCTTCGATCTGACAAGATATCAAAGGGCACCACAGCTTCTAAAAGATCCTGAAACAAGGTAAAGTAAAAGAATGATTTTCTTTTCTTATTATCCTCCCTAAAGGCTTCACATATTAAGTTGTGCTATTGAGTTTGCCGACAAACAAGTGTATACCTTCATAGATGGGACATCGTCTTCCTCCTCCACCCCAAATCTTCATCCTACCAAAGATGAGTTTTCCTCACCAGAAATCAGCACACCACCTTCTGTAGCTCTGCTTGTAAACAGGTCTCTTCCATTAGAAGTCCACATAGAACCCAAATCACCCCGCATCTTGCGGAACAATTGTGGCTGCATTTGATGTTGAGTTGAACTTAATTATGGACATAAAACAAGAAAACATATAAATGAAAAAAAACTGAAGCCAGGTAGAGATTTATATAGCTGATAGTGCAACAAAAAATATACACAAAGGTTAGTACATTAGTTGGAAGCTGAAGTATCTATCCACACATCTCATCTTAAATGCCTAATAATCTTGAACATAAAAGAAACTACAACAAACCTGAAGAACTGCAAAGCATAGATCTTCCAGTTCTGCTTGCAATGCCCATAAACCCAACCTAGAAGCGAGCGAGCACCAAACAAGTAATGTCTCTTGTGCCACAGCATGAGCTTTTGATGATGGGAGGGCATAACTGCATGAGAAGGGATCAATAAAGAGGTTAAAAAAAGTGTAGTACATACCCTGGAACAACCAGTTTGCCCAGTGCTGGCATGTAGCTGTAGTATCTGGTCCAAATAGGGAAATAAATAACATCGATGAAACTTGAAATTTACTTGGTGCCGTGATGTGCTGTTTTTTCGACACATTTTTTTCGTTATTTTTATGTGTCAACTATATTTTTGTGTGTCGAAATGTATTCAAATTCAAGATTTTGATTATATATTTGGTTTTCTTACTCCTCGAGCCCGTGTTATGGTGTTTGATATGTTTTTGGTAGATTTCAGGTGTCATATGGTGTTTAGAGATGAACCAAGACATGACGGGGAGACTAGAACAACTTAGTACGTTCGACTTGGTCGGAAAACATTGGAATTTCATATTTTTGACATATTTCCTAGCTCAGAAGTCCAATTGATGCAAAGCTGGCAGCGTTGGAAAGATAGTTCAATTTTCTACAACTTTCAAGTTCAGAGATCTCTCTAAAATATACCGAAAATGAGCCGTAAATAGACTAAAACTACGCGGCGCACTTTTGGTTTGTGTACAGCAGCGCACTTTTGGTATCCGACAGGCAAAAGGAAACGCCCCTATAAATACCCCCGAGACCCCCTATGGACAGGATATACTTCATAATACACATATTTTCGAGCTCTTAGAGAGAGCTAGAGTTTCAAAGAGACGATTGAAGCAAGAGTATCAACCACAATTGGCGAATGACGAATCATCAAGTTGAAGATTGGGATTTCCACGAAGAACATGTCGTCTTCTCAGATTTTTCTTCTCTTCCCTTGTGATTTATTTTCTAAAACTATGAGCGGCTAAACCTTTTGTGTTGTTTGGATTAGATGAAACTTTAGCTTAACTTTTGAATGGATGATGGGTTTCTAAACCTTTGAATTGTTATCGATGTTATTTAGGATTATCGTGTGTTCTTGTTAAACCTTATTTCAGATTCATTCTCGTCCCATCATCTTGATTGAATCATCGTCATTGATTTGTGGGTCTGAGAGGAACATAGATTGATAGGTCACTTAGGAAGAACTCTAGGTTACTCGTTAGCTCGAGAGAGGAGCATTTAATATAGACTTTTTGCATCGTTTATCGTTGTGTCATTTCATCGAACACCTTTAATGCGTTATGCTTGGGTGTAGATTAGCTCAAGAGAGGAGTCTACGGTCGAGCGGAATAGATCCTTAGAGGTGCGAGAGTAATCTAAGACTATCGTAGGAAATCGCCAAACCATTATAACTTGAATAATTGAGATTGCATATCGTCCATCCATCCATTGCTAGTTATTGTAGATTCGAGTCCGAAAAACCTTCATCCAATCTTTGGAACTCAATCTCTTGCATTTGCTTTTCTCTATTTCCATTCTTACTTGATAATTGGTTACTAAAAAATTCTTATAAACAATCATTCACTGTTACTTGGTCTAGTTAGTTGATCAATTTGAGTAATAGTATTAGAAAGACCCTAGGAAAATAATCAATTTCATTAGAGCAATCTAGTGGGTATTTGGTTAGCGGGATATAATATGTTCTTCATGCGAAGAGCATTCCCATTATACATGTATAATATAAAATGAGCATGGTAGCAGAAGTTAAGGGTAAGTACATGGTTCTCATATTGTGAAGGCGGTCTGCAAGCTTGATGAGCACCACCTGTGGATCATTAACCATTCCCAAGAGCACAACTCGCAAATTGTTTGCCTTAGAAGAAAATGTTAGAGAGGTTAGTTTGTAGTGATGTGCTTGTTCATGGAGTCCATTTATTAACCAGGCAAAAAACCAGTTATCAGCATTTAAAGGGTAAAAATCAATACCTCATCCTGGCCAAGAGTAGGCTGGTTAACATTTATACGGCGGTGTCTCCTGAGCAGCTGGAGAAAGCAGTGAAAATGAGAAGCAAGCGAAAAGTAGAGTAGCCAATAAGGTACTATTATTTCTAGTTGATTGGAACACAAACAAGGGGGTAAGTTGGAAGTGAGGCAGAAATTGTGATCTGACCAACCAACCAACCTAATTAATGTATCTTAATCTGGAAATGCTAAGGTTTCATTGGTGTCATCCACGACATCATGGAGAATGCCAACAATGACCGTGTCTGTGGCCTATAGTAAGAAATTGGAGAACAAGGAAACGTCAGTTGCCAGTGTAAAGGGTGGTGGGAAATAGTAGAGGGAAGAAGTAGTAGTAGTCGTTGGCTTGCAGGAGGAACCAGCATGGCTAAAATCCTAGCAATGTGAATGCAGTGAGTCAAGTAGGGATCCCCAGTTCTTCGAAACTATGATGAGTAGTTTTAGAAAAAGCAATAGCCTTTAGCACCTACATTCACAAAAAGCATCAGGGTATCAAATATAATATTTATGGGATATAAAATAAAAGCAAACTCCCTTCTGAGATGGTAAACCTGGGAATCGCTGAAGATGGAACAACCACTCACATCCACTCCTTCCACCGAGAAAGAATCTGTCGATGAAAAAACAAAGAGAAACTGGTTAGTAGCTATAATAATAGAAGAAGAAGAAGAAGAGAAGGAGATAAGAGTTATATATATATATATATATATATATATATATATATCATACCAAAGGGGACGTCTTGAAGCTTAGGCCACAAGAAGTCGACTTTAATGGAAATGCAAACTCCGGAGGCGATGGCGACGATGGTGAGAGCAACTTGAGTGATGGAAGAGGAGACGACACCATGGAGGGAGGCAGTGGAGGAAGAGGAGGCGGTAGTGGCGGCAATGAGGTTGGGAGTAGAGGCGACGAGGGAGGAGGAGACAGAGGAGAGCCGCCGAGTCCTCCTTCTCGTATGGCGCACATAAGAAGGGGAGTGGGCGATGAGAAGGCTGTAGTAGCAGAAGCAGCGATGGTGATGGTGGAGGAGCAACATCGGCGTCCAGCTTTTCTATACTAACATCATCTCATCTTCAGCAACTACTAGCCACTACTTCACTCACTCCAACAACAACCCAACCGCCAATCCGCGGGAAAGGATAGGGGACGGGAATGTAGAATTGGGAATTCAGAAACGGTTCTTCTAGAGGGTTACTAAACGACGCTCTGGTTTTCGAATTAAACGACGTCCTACATTCATTAATGACCTAAACGTCCATTCCGTAAAAATGAAAAACTTACTAGTTCAATCCAAAAAACCCTTATTTAGTATGTTTTAGTATATTTTAGTTGCTCGAAAACCCTCTCGACGAACCACGACTCAAAATTGGAAAGGTACGAAATTGAATTTTGGATCTGAAAAAAAAATTCGGACGGAACGCCGGTCCGTTCGAATTGATCAGTGGAGGGAACGGTGTTCCGTCAGGTCAGACCATTCGGACGAAAATCGGTTCCGTCTGGGTGGTCTGACTGGACGGAACGTCGGTCCGTCCGTTTTTTTAATTAATTAAATTTTTTTATTTCTTTAATTTTAGGTTGATTCATTAATTTGGATACTTCAAATATAGGATGGATGCACGGGATATTCAACGAGTACGACAGTAATTGTTCGGCCAGTTTCTTTAGCATTATCAATGAATAGGGTATGTAATGATTCATTTCGGTGTTGATATTCCGTAGGAAGTTGATGCCAGTGAAAAAATTGATTACTCCGACTGATTCTTATCCAATGATGTGTACGACACTATCGGTGAAGCGGCGCAAGCAAAGAAAACAGATTGCTTTCACGCTTAATTTCCATCTGATCAAAGGGTCCAATAAAAGCAATGACTCGAAAAGGAGTGTCGAGTGTATCTTTATTGCTCACGTGGACCAGTTCGCAAGTCTTAGGGTTCAGATCCGTCGAAATGTGCTACGAAGTCAAAGAAGTGTAATTGCTCATTCAGACTTGTCGTGTGGTCAAGGATGGTAGATTGCGAGTGGAAGTATTTTATTGACGAAGTCGGAGACATAAAGAACCCTGATAAATCGAAGGGGTACCACAATCATCCTCTGATTCATTTCTTCAAGGAGTGGGAGGATAAGATCATGAGTGATTGGGCTAATGTCGGAGGATTGATGGAGTACTTAGGAAGCGAGTGGTTACCGTATAAGACTCAGTGGGCCCATTGCAACATTAACGAGGTTTTTCATATTGGGTGTACGAGTACGAACAGGATGGAGTCCTAGCCAGACTGGGGTGGCTATGGAACACACCATGCGAGAGACCATGGTGGTTATGGAATCTGGACCTTTTCAGATTCGCCACTAAGCACAATTGGACGTACGTCCTTTTTGGCATGGGGGGCGTGGTATCCCATACGGAGAGACGTTTCTCCCGATGAAAATCGGGGACACACCGGAGCCGGGGGGTGTGACATTCCTAGTGTGCACTGGTGATAACTGGGTGCGCTTAGATTTGGATGTCCATGATGGGGTACTTCCAATCCCGCCGGTCAGTCAAATGTGGCGTTATTGGGCAGATGACAGTGCGAAAGCAGCTTGGCTGAGCATACTATACCGTCAGGAGCATTTAACGTACCAATTACTGGTGCAACCTGCAAAGATAATTCTACACATGTACCAATAATCGTCCATGTAATCGGATTATTTACTTCGGCGCACTTGAACAATGGATGGCTGCGTTTATGGGACAATGGTATTGCGTAATAAATAACGTGTTCGCATACATAATGTCAACAGTACTGAAGTCTCAAAAGTGCATAATGTCAAAAGTACATAATGTTATAAGTCACAAAATAAAAGTACGTAAGTCTCAATACATAACATGGATAGAAAACGATAACATAAGACAGTCACAACGTGTAACGGTACGGTCTCTGGTGGCGGAAGTCCACGTACATGTCTGCAACATTGCATCTGAGATGCTCGACCGCCTCCAGGTACTCAGTATCAGACTCGTACTCCTGTCTCATCGTCCCAACAAGGTATGGATGCATATGGTCCAACACCCTGTACGCTAGCTGCACGGCGGAAAAGAAAACAAGTTAACTACCTTTATCAAATACGGACCTAAACCCTAAACCAAAAACAAACCAAAGCATAATTACCAAATCTGTTGGCGCCTGAGCACCCGTAGGGAGCGGCCCGAGGATGCGCGGGTGGGTGTGGCGTCGATACCAGTACATGTATAAAAGAAGCATTACTGAGGGTTACCTGATCGGAAAGCCGTCATTCTTGAAGCTCAGAACTTCGATTTTTTCGTCGAATCTTCGAGTTAGGATCTTCAACTTCTTGCCCACTTTGAGATTTCGTGTTTTTGAATGAATGTATTTGTCGAAGATTGAACTTCTTATAAATTTTCGATGTTTACGGAAGGATAATTTAGTAATTCACTATTTTAGGGCGTCATTTAATTCGAAAACTAGGGCGTTGTTTAATTCGAGAACTAGAACGTCATTTAGGGTTCCTCTATCTGTTTTCTTTCTTTCTTCTATTAAATTATCTATCTATTTCCTCCCACCAAAATAATAATAGAAATTACCGAGAGAGGGCAAAATAATATGAAACGAGTGGTGGCTACGTCATTGTCAACTGTCAGCTTATTCCAATCCATCTTTTCTGCTAATTACCTCCGGCTAAAAATGTAACTTTGTCGAGCACACAAAGATATGCACTCTATTACCAGTGTCTTATCTTCCCCGACGACCCCGACGACCGGCAGTATGCCAGTGTAGTCAATTTAGTGACAAAAACAGGGAGTGAAAAATAATATCATCGGAACCAAATTGAACCGGAGAAGTGGGTACCCGTTCAATTGATCATCATCACACCACATGGATTATTGGATCTACGTTCCGACTTCTGAGTATCTTCAGTGTAATAATGGGAAATAAAAAAAACTAATACAGGATAGAGAGTGTGGATCAAGAATGGGCTTTCCCGGAGGAGCCGAAAGGTGCATCTTCTCTGCAATAACGGATTTCATGGCCTCAATTGCAGAGCCCATGATGTCAAGCAGGTCCTTCTTCCTGCTTGGGCTGCTCAGCGTGTCCCGCATATGCCTTGCGCACCTCTGTATTCACGTTAAATTTCCTGACCCCACGCTCTATACAAGCCTGGATCAGCTGGGGTGACAACCCCGAAGCTCCATGCAGCACAAGAAAGACGCTTCTCTTAGAGCTCAACTCATGCAGATCCTGAGACATCCATTTATGAAATACTCAGCAAGTTTTCATTTTCATCTTTTGTGAAATACTTAGCAAGTTAGTTGAAGTCCCTCTTCATAGGAAAAAAGTTTTAAGAAGCTGTCTCGGATCACTCACCCTCAGCATGTCGAGCCTGAGATTTGGGCCACTTGGAGGGTACTTCCCATGTACATTCCCAATGCAGACAGCAAGTGTATCTATTCCTGTCTCCTCCATGAACTCTTCTGCCTGCAAATCATTATTCTTGTTGATGCCAGTTCCAAACGCTTCAATCTGCTAATCATCGACTCTTTTTAGTTTTGTTACCAACCTCATTCCCATCGGTGAACCTTGCTTCATAATCTTTAACAGTCAAGTCATCTTCTGTACCAGACAACCTCCCGAGTTCAGCCTCCACCAGCACGTCCCGGTTCTTGGAATGAGCCACTGTCGATATATACTTGGTATACGAAATGTTCTGTTTGAATGAGAGGTGTGAACCATCTACCATCAGTGAGTCAAATCCCTGGTATTGATAAGCATAGGAGTTAAGAAAATTCAGAAACTACTAAAATGCTACGGAAGCAAAAATGGTTAGAATCGATGACGAGGAGATACATTGCATCCCAACTCTCACCAAGTCCAAAGCTTCCACCAGCTCGTGCTTTGAAGTCCCGTGATCAAAGTGAACAGTGACGGGAACCTACGGAAGTCTCCATGAAACTTCAGTTACCAACCTTCATTCAGTAAAAAAATTAAATTGATATATTTTCCATACGTGAGATGTGACACTTACCTTGGCCTTTTCAGCAGCAGCAACGCAACTAGCCACCAACATTTTCCCTCTGCGTTTCAATCCACTAGGATGAATCTATATGAAAATCACAGACCGTCAGTGAGAATTGAGAGTGTGACATTTCCAGAAATATATTTTCAGTATAACGTGTGACATTTCCAGAAATTCATCAGTTCTACCCAGACCTGTAGGATGGCAGGACTATTTTCCTCCTCTGCTGCAGCAACACAGCCGCAGCTCCTTCCATATTGTACACATTGAATGCTCCGACAGCATATCCACCTTTCTCTGCATTCTTCATCCATTAAACGAACTGTCAACATCATAACCCTGAAGTTACAACAGCAACAGCACAATTGGCGTTCTACGTACAAGAAGGATTTCTTTTGTTGATGTGATTCTGGCAGGAAAAGCCCACGATTTCACTAGATCTGCGACTGCTTTACTATCACCAACATTTCCTGGTACGATGAAGTTCACAGGTTCAGCTTCAACTTCTTAGGCTGTTAAAGAACAGAGACTAAGATGTACGTACCGGGGAAAACAATGTATGGAACTCCAGGATGTCTACTTTCTGGACCTATCTGCCACAAGGGAACACCAGCCAAGGATTTTCCAACTACTTTGGCACGTCTAGCTTTCAGAGCCTTTGTGGCAAGATCTGATGAAGTGATTCCACCCTGTAAAGAGGCATACCGGTACATAGTCATTGAGGTCTTTGGCAAGGTGAAATGAATGGAAAGATAAAAAATCACTTACCTTTGCAAGAATGGATCGAGGTCTCACAGATATACGCTTCACTGTTTCCACAAGTGCAGAACTGACTCTGAAATTGATTTCCAAACTCTCGGAAGGTGCTGTCCAACACGAAAATTCATGAATATTAGTCCAAGAAAAAAGTCTCACTTTTCTCTAATGAAGGATACTCTGTAGTTTATGTTTCTACATGTTGCCACTTATAAAGTATCATCTGGTTGCAGAATACCAGCAGAATGTACAAAAAAGTGAGACATAATGCATACACCCCATGTCAACTTAATAATTACCAAGTGCCTCTGCATTCAGCTAATTTTAGCAGGATAGAGATGACTCACTTTTTCCAGTGATGAGTTCCCGACTGGTCATTATTAAAGTGTCATTCAATGCTACAATGAAATGGTTCGCCATCTCAGCTGCTCTATTGATTTCCTCCTCTCTCTCGTCTGAAGACTTGAGAGCTACTTTATCAACAGATACCTAACGGACCAGAAAATGTGAGAGCAGTTCCTCCGTCACTCTGCATTGCAAATATCGGTAAGACAAAATTACACAAATGAATTTTATGTATGGGGATCACCTCAATGCACTTTAATATATGGCCACATCGTAATTTAAGTTCTTCAACCTGTTGATTGCAAGGACAATATGAACCATGTAAAAAACACTACCGTTAAGTAGGATGGTATAATTCAAATCAATGTTTGTGGAATTATAGTGTGTAATTAGGATCTGTTAGCTCTAGAATTAGAGTAAGTTAGCTGGTTGGTAATCATGGTATAATCAACCTGCGTATATCTAGTCCTAAATGTCAGTAGTATAGGCATAATTGTAGTAAGTGAATAGGTGAGGTAATCCCTGATTTATAGGGATTATCGTGTGAGTAATCTGCTCCAAGATAGGAGTAGACCCTGTATATAATCCTAGTATCCTATCAGAAATAAAATATACCTGAAAATCATCCTTGATCTATAATCCTTTATGGTATCAGAGCTAAGATTCGTACTCTGAATCTAGCCTCATCTCTTCTCTTCCTCGTACTATGGCGAACACAAACAACGAAGCTCCTCGGACCGGCAACTCTCCGCCAGCCTCGCCTTCTGTAACTTCAGAGGATCTCTCCCAGAAACGCTCAAGCTCTACAATTCCGGCGAATACAGTTCTAGGCTGTATCACCAACCATCGTCTCAATGGAGACAACTACCTCCAGTGGTCCTCGTCTGTCCTCAAGTTCATCTCAGGCAAATGGAAGAGAGGATACCTTACTGGCAAATTTAAGAAGCCAGCGGAAGATGATCCATAATTTTCCAACTGGGACATTGAGGACAACATGGTCCAGTCATGGCTCCTAAACTCCATGAGCACTTCAATCGGGGAGAAGTTCCTTCTCCACCAAACAGCTCAAGAGATCTGGGAAGGAACACAACATACGTACTCAAACCAGGCCAACAATGCTGAATCCTTCGAGGTGGAAATGTGACTTCACGATCTCAAGCAAGGAGACCAATCTGTCACTCAGTACTATGATGAACTGAGCAAGTATTAGCTGCAGCAGGATTTGTACGATGTCCACCTATGGAAATGCACAAATGATGCTGCACTCTACTGGCAGATCCTGCAAACAAAGAGGACCATCCGTTTTCTCCTTGGCCTCAACCAAGCCCTAGATGAAGTCAAGGGCAGAATCATGGGACGTCTACCACTCCCTTCAGTCCGAGAAGCCTTTGCTGAAGTTAAGTGGGAGGAGAATAGGAGGAAGCTTATGATCCCTGACTCCAAGGGTACCACAGCTGAAGGTTCTGCTCTCGCTGCCCACTATTCTAGGAACTCACAGGGACAGGGTTACGCGAAGTCTGGCAAACCACGTCCTGTGCAATCACTGCAATAAGATGGGTCATACGAAGGAGACCTGTTGGAAGCTGCATGGGAAACCTACCGACTGGAAGCCTAAGGTAGAGAGGGAAGCCGAGGCACATACTGTGGCGACTGAGCAGGCAACTCAAGTCGAACAACTCACCAAGGAGCAACTAGAGATCCTCCAGAAGATGATGTCCCAGTACTCTTCCAAGAAACCATCTGCAGGTCCCTCTGAAACTCATAGCAGTCTATTTGCTAGTCAAGGTATAAAATCTACTGCTCTTATTGCTCAAAATCAGTTTAAACAAAACTAGATATTGGATTCTGGTGCCACTAAACACATGACTGGTACCAGACACCTTCTTCACAATATTCAGCCTCATGTAGGAAAAGCAGGAGTGCGTATTGCTGACGAAACTATTGCTCCTGTTGAAGGAATTGGGACAGCTAACCTATCTCCTACTCAATTGTTGTTCCCTGTACTCTATGTTCCAAAGCTAAACTGTAACCTGATTTCTGTTAGTCAGATCACGAGGGATTTAAACTGTCAACTAACATGTGGTCCTTCTCAATGCACATTACAGGAGGTGGGATCTCAGAGGATGATTGGCAAGTTTGAGCAGTGGGATGGTATGTACCTTCTGAAGACAATAAACGGTTTAAGACCAGAAGGAGAGGTTTCCAAGTCAGTGCATTTCAGTTCTAAGTCAAGTCAGTTAGAGTGTCCTGTCATGATGTGGCATTATCGTTTAGGTCATTCCAGTTTTATCTATCTCAAAAAATTGTTTCCCAAGCTTTTCATCAATAAAAATCCAAGGTTCTTTTATTGTGATGTTTGTCAGCTTGCAAAACACACAAAAACTGTCTACCGTAGTATACCGTATAAACCATCACACCCTTTCTCTATTATTCATAGTGATGTCTGGGGTCCATGCTCTGTTAGAACAAATTAATGGCTTCCGGTGGTTCATCACATTCATTGATTATCACACCCGCCTAACATGGACCTATCTCATGAAATCCAAGGCAGAAACAAACCAGATTTTTCAAAACTTTCACAAGCAAATCACAACTCAATTCCAAACACCTATTCTCGTCCTACACACAGATAATGCAAAGGAGTATTTTAACCAGTCCTTAGGCACCTTCCTCACAACCAAAGGAATCACTCACAGTAGCTCGTGTCCTTATACTCCTCAGCAAAATGAAATTGCTGAGCGGAAAAATCGTCACCTATTAGAGGTTGCTAGGGCTTCAATGTTTGCCGCAAAAACTCATAAATCCTTGTGGGGGGATGCGGTTCTTACAGCTACATATCTGATCAATCGTCTCCCCAGTCGAACTCTAAGTTTTAAAACCCCTCGAAATGTTCTACTCCAGTTTTTTCCCCACAGTCATGCTCTCTCATCAGATCTTCCCCTTCGCGTATTCGGATGCACAGTATTTGTTCATTTAGACTCATCTCTACGCACTAAACTAGATCCTAGAGCAGTTAAGTGTGTATTCATGGAGTACTCCCCTCATCATAGTGGTTACAAATGTTATTCACCCACTACAAACAAAACCTATCATTCCAAAAATGTCACCTTCTTCGAACATCAATCATTCTACTCCCACTGTCAACCTCAGGGGGAGATTCCCACGGCTACAGTCGAGTCTTCCATTGGTAGTATCATTACCCTAGAACCGGAAGTGGTCTTAGAGCCCTCTACGATTGCCACAGAATCCTCTAATCACACTATCCTAGACCAAAGTCCTCCTAGTCCTCCTCTTCTGGTCTATCAACGCAGGAAGAAGACTACAGATATCACACATGCTCAGAATGACCAGGAATCTGATGAGAACTCAGCCTCCCAAGAGATTGAGTCCGAACGAATGGAGCCAGTGGTTGGAAGTGGTGAAAAAATGGAAGAAACTCATACAAAGGGCCCAACTTATCTCCCAATTGCTCAACGGAAAGGAACTAGAGCATGTACAAACCATCCTATTGAGAGATGGGTCTCCTACAGAAACCTAAGTCAGAAGTACAGGGAATTTGTGGGAAATCTTGACAGCATACGAATTCCTAACTCCATTGAACAGGCTATGAGCATACCTCACTGGAGGGAAGCTGTATTGGAAGAAATCAGGGCACTCCGGAAAAATCAGACGTGGGATATTATAAGGTTACCAGCAGGGAAGTCCACAGTCGACTGTAAGTGGATATTTACTGTGAAGTACACATCAAAAGGAAATGTTGAAAGATTTAAGGCACGACTTGTAGCTAGAAGATTCACCCAGTGTTATGGAGTGGACTATGAGGAGACATTTGCTCCAGTGGCCAAGCTTAAAACTGTGAGGGTTCTACTAACTCTGGCAGTAAATCTAGACTGCCTTCTCTACCAACTAGATGTAAAAAATGCCTTCTTAAACGGAGACCTAAGTGAAGAGGTCTATATGAATGTCCCTGCATGTGTTAATGTTGAACCAGGGATGGTGTGCAAGCTCAAGAAGGCTTTATACGGCCTAAAGCAGTCACCACGAGCCTGGTTCGAACGTTTCTCTCAAGCTGTAAAAGGATATGGATATTACCAATGCCAAACTGACCATACCATGTTTGTGAAGCAGAATCAGCGGGGAAAAGGGCTATTCTCATCGTTTATGTCGATGATATCATTATTACAGGGGATGATGAACAAGAGATCAATAATCTTAAACGAAGACTGGCATTGGAGTTTGAAATAAAAGACCTAGGACATTTGAGATATTTCCTGGGCATTGAAGTGGCTCGATCAAGCAAAGGGTTGAGTCTATCTCAACGAAAATATATGCTAGACCTGTTGAAAGAGACTGGAATGATCGGGTGTAAGCCTGCTAGCACACCAATGGAGCATAACTTGAAGTTTACCCATGACCAGGAAGTGGCACCAGTGGAGAGGGGGAGTTACAAGAAACTGGTAGGCAAGCTGATATATTTAGCTCATACTCGTCCGGATATTTCCTTCCCAGTCAGCATTGTGAGCCAGCATATGCACCATCCAAATGAAGAACATATGGAGGCTATAATGAGAATTCTAAGATACCTAAAGGGCACACCAGGTGTTGGACTGTTAGTCCAGAAACACACTGAACGCAGAATCTCTATCTACACAGATGCCAGCTGGGCAAAAGATCTTACTGATCGACGATCAACCTCAGCCTACTGTACTTATGTTTGGGGAAATTTGGTGACCTGGCGGAGCAAAAAACAGGCAGTTGTCTTAAGGAGTAGTGCAGAAGCTGAATACAGGGTACTAACAGATGGCATGTGTGAAGGTATTTGGCTGAAACGTATTGTAAAGGAACTGGATATGGAGGATAAAGGTTCTGTCAGGATACTGTGTGATAGTCAAGCAGCTCTAAGTATCGTGAAGAATCCAGTTCATCGTGACCGCACTAAACATGTTGAACTGGATCGACATTTCATTTCCGAAAAAGTGAGTAACAAGGAGTTTGAGACGGTGTATGTTCCTTCTAAGCTACAGATAGCTGATATTCTCACCAAGGCTCTACCAAGAGATATCTTCGACAACTTACAAGGCAAGCTTGGCCTTCATAATATCTACAGCCAAGCTTCAGGAGGAGTGTGGAATTATAGTGTATAATTAGGATCTGTTAGTTGTAGAATTAGAGTAAGTTAGCTGGTTGGTAATTATGGTATAATCAACCTGCGTATATCTAGTCCTAAATGTCAGTAGTATAGGCATAATTGTAGTAAGTGAGTAGGTGAGGTAATCTCTGATTTATAGGGATTACCGTGTGAATAATCTGCTCCAAGATAGGAGCAGACCCTGTATATAATCCTAGTATTCTATCAGAATAAAATAAACTTGAAAATCATCCTTATTCTAGAATCCTTTAATGTTCAACCTGTTTTGTTGTCTTTGGTACATAAGACCCCATAACTATCAGTGCCCCCTCTCTCTGTTTGTCAATTCCAACATCTTTTGGCAGTATCGGAGCTTTTGGCATAATTCCAACACGAGAAGACACAAAACTTGCAGCCGTGCGGCACAAGAAAGACTTTCCCTTCAACTCCGCCTGCCCAATATGACAAATCATTGTGTGTAATCCTAACTAAATAGTCACAGGGAAAAATAATATCTGAACTACATCAGGGCAATATACCTGGATCATTGCACAAGAAAATACGGCCACGTCTCTTTCACTTGCTGCATTAACGATACATATGGACCCCTACCAAATCCAACAACAGAAAGACAACAAGAACATTACAGAAATCCGAAACATTATGATCTATACAACTCTGGAAATTTATTTCTTATGGAAAAACTTCTGACTAATACCACCTTAGGTAGCCCACAGAGGAGTTCACAAACAGCATCAGGCCCACCTTTCCTCAGTAGTTGAATAGAAATAGAGGTAACATCACTGGCTGAAATTCGCCCCATAGTTTTTTCCTCAACCCACTAAGAACGATTTGAAAAGTTAGACATAAGTTCCAACGTTTTATAAAACTTAACATGGGAATGACAGAAGATAGACCTCACAAAGGTTTGAAGACTTATATCCAAAGGAAGCATCCTTAGAGAACTCTGTATCCCCAGCAGGAACAAGCCTATATATTTTGTATAGACGTTCAGTGTAAGATATATCCAGATAAAAGGGAAAAATCAACAGTTAAGAAGATCATACCAATCAGAATCTGCAACATAGTGTATATCATTTATTGTATAGCTGCCAACTTGAAGGAAAAATGGGCAGATGATCCACGCATCAACCTTACCAATCACTGAAACAGCTGCATCGGCTTCCTAAAATTGAGACGCGATAGCCTTATGTTAAGATTGATGAAGAGGCAACTTGCCCAAATGGATTTCTTCAAGAACATACTACCTCGGGAAAATGACCACGTAAAGTTGAATCACCTCTCAGGACTATTGTATAGTCAACATTCTCAACTGTTCTAGCTGCGATACCTAGGTTGGTACATATAGCCTTTATCAATGAGCTGGCCTGCCACATTTAGCTTGGAACTCAGTAGCAAGTGTCACGGACATTGGATTATAGGCTTGTAAAACAGATTTAAATACTTGAACACCGTGATAGTTGAACAATCAATTCACCTTGTCAGAACTCAAAGATCTAGAGTTAGTCAAAATGAAAAAACAGGATGGCCTTTTCCTAAATTGATCAACAAGTGCCTCAGTGCTCCTACAAATTAGACAGCGCACACAGGTAAATGAAAATCATAGTGGCACCTTATTTTTGTTGAAGTTGGCTGTAGAGATTTCATATAGCATTCCATTCGTTGCAACTAAATTAAAGTTGTTTTAAGTTCATGCTAACAGAGAGGAGTTTACCATTCTGTTAATACTTCAATATCACGAACAGTTTGAGTTCCAGCAGGATCATCGTCTAGTACCACCAATGTTTTCGAACTGATCTGATTGAGTCTATGTATATCATAAATAGGATCTAAGGGCCATTCAGGTGGGAGTGATTGCAGCAGAACATCTTTCTTAAGAATTGGAAGCTTTCCTTCAACTCTTACTCCTGCGAGCACTTCATAAACCTGTCAGTATACAAACCATACAATTTAGATGCAATACCGATTGACGTATTGTGATGTTCCATTGATTTCCATACTCTGACTACACCAGCATCATCTTGCGACCCCAACCAGCTGCAGAGCCTGCCAAGAAGAGCTCAAAATATTAAAAGTATAGCAATAAGATAATGATATGTGAGTCAGACCAGATCCTTTACATAGATGTCTAGTGCAGAATATGGGGTATAATCATTGTCCAACATGTGTGGAACCCGATTTTCAAGCATCCTGCAATACAATCAATATTTCAGCCAAGAAGAATGACGAATAATCAGCTTCCAAACGTACACTCCAAAAATCATCCAGGGATCCAGGGTGCTGGCTACCAACCAAGATGTTGCTTCACTATCTGCAATGGAGTGAAATAGTTTCCTTGTATGAAGGCCTAGTCGAGCTCCAAAAGCCATTGCTTCAGCTGCTGAAGCTATATGAGCTCCAGCCAGCAACTGATTAACGTGCCACTAATATGATAATCAAAAGCAATTATATGAGGGACTAAATGCTTGATACTTTAGATACATACACAGTCCTAAGATGAGGAAACTAGTTTCAAATTACCTTCCAGCACCACAGCCTCCTTGAATGACATAAAGCTTCTCACTCATAGCTGTTTTAAACCAAAAAGGATGATTATGGAACAATTGTATCGGCCAAACCCAAATATACCTGGAATTCGTACACAATTCTGGTAACTGAGAGAACAAAACCAACACATTCAAGAGCTTCATTGGTACCCGAGGCCATTATCTGCCAAACACATAAAATATTATTCAGAATACAGCAAAATATTGAGCTGATACAAACTTAAACATGCACTTTCTACAGACCGTAAGTGTTCCATCAGCTGCTCTCTTTACACCACCACAAACTGGAGCATAGACCAACTTTAAATCTTTGCCTTCATCTATAACAACAAAGATAAGCACAGGGAAATAACACCATTTAGATATCATTGAGATATAAATGACATATGCACCAAATTACGTATTTATGTTATGTTTCTCTCTAGCTGACTAGTTTGTGTACTTCTCTACTTTCATAACTAAGCATAATTGAACAACATCAACATATACAGTTTGATCTGTGGAATAGGAAAAAAAAATCCACAAACGAAGATAACTCCTAAATTATTAAGAAAGGGAAACAAATACGAAGTCCCATGTTTGATTACCCTGCATATGAAGCTTGTAAAATGTATGGGTATAGATGCAGATAGAGAAATGGAACTATGGCACGCATGAAATTGGCATACTTATCAAACGCTGCTCCAGATTGATCACGAAAGCAGGAGATACTGTAGATGAAAGGATGACAGATGCTCCAGATGGACGTGCTGGACAAACCAGATTAAAGACAGAAGTTACTACCCCATGTAAATTGCTTTATCTCACATAGGTAGGAAACTTTATGCTCTTAGAGTGACCTCAGTTTTATGGGTCAACTAAAGTATTGAACTTTTCAGCTTACCTTTAACAGCACCGAACTCGCCATACAGAACACTATCAGCTTGAGCTTCATTTGCAACCATGACTATTAGCACATCAACATCTGCACAAAGAACAGATTTTACAGATCCATAAATAAAAACAACACTCAATAACTACATGAAACAAAAGAGATCAATTGTGAAACAAAAGAGATCAATTGTGAACAACATAGAGAAGGACATCAAGACACGTAGGCCCAGAATCGTTCCTTGTCAATATCGATTCCCAGAACCATATATTTCTGTATGATGCATAATAACAGTCAAGAAAGTGCCTCAAATTACCGTCAGATACATCTTCAGGAGATGTACCAATTAAACCTCCTTCATCAACAAATCTAGCTAGAGTAGGCTTATATACCTGCAGTCCAATAAAGATATCTGTAAATAGATCTCTGGAGGAATCTAATTTTTCATTTAAAACCATTATATCCAAGGACAACAGTAGAAACATAAACAAGAAGTCAAAAAACAGTTGGAAGATAGCAGCAACAAGATAAGAAGTTTACATCATATCCAAGGACACAGAAACCCAACTTCAGCAGGTGAGATGCCATCCCAAAACCCATTGCTCCAAGGCCAATAAAACCAATACGCTTTACAACAGAAGATTTGGCAGTAACTTCTAGGGCCAATTGCTCAGGGTTGTACAGTTCCACATTAGCTGCATCTTGAATATTAAGTCTCAACAGTTTCTCTCAAGCCTGGAATATATGGTCCCCGGATAGAAATACCTCTTGATTAATCAACCAAGTATTTTTTATGTAAGTGAAAGCTATAAGCAAGCAATAACTCATACCAGGAGAAATACAGAAACACTACAGGAGAGGACTAACCTCAATCAGAGGAACAGTTACATCAACGCCAGAACAATGTGAGGATGCTGAGCAAACAGGAACTCACCATTCAGAAAGAGATGGCATGATTCCACTAGTAAAGGAATAAGCTCGTTGGATAAAGATTTTACCAATAATAAGCTGTCTATGAGCAACAGCCAAAAGTGGAAGAGGGAATGTAAGTGACTTGGCCACGTCCAACACACCTCTCTACATTATATCACAGTAAATTTACGGAGAAAACAATAGAAAAATGAGAAACAGCTGGGTGAAATACAAGCCTTAAGTTTGATGAAGTATGGAAGTATAAATTAGCAACTTTCACCAAGGCAAGCAAGTAGAAGATGATAAACAATTCCCCTTCATAAACAATTCCCTTCCAGGAATGTCTTATTTCTGTGATCCTTTTCATAGCGGAAACCCAATATCCAAACTGTAAACAAGTTTAGAATATGTATTGTAATGATAGCTTACTAAGTTCAGGAGCAAATTGCTCAAAAAATCAGTCTTGATGTCAGCTTTCAGCAGCTGAGGAATATGATTCTCAAAAACCCTGAATAGGCAAGAGAATTAAACATCACTTGATTGGCACTTGCATTAGCAAAAGTAGAAAACTGCCAGTAGTCTCTTTTAACATTCAATAGGAAGGAATATGTTAATAGTAGTGGGAAGAGAGTACAAACCATGAGTTACCAGCAGGATGGGATATAATGTCGTAGACAATCCAAGGATGGATCCCAGCCTAAGAACCAAGGGCAACTGCATCCATGGAAGCAACGAGATGAATTCCTCGGAGAAGGTCAATCACCATTTGGGTTTTACTGCAAAAATTCACTATTAGACAATTGTCTCGAGAAATTAAAAGGAGGAAAAAATGTAGGACTGGAGCGGGTGGAGTTGATCAGCCCACCTAGCAATTACAGCAGCATCGTCTTCAGCCATTGATTGATGATCTGCCAGAATTAGATAAATTGGAAACCAACTCAAAATTTGAGATATATAATTTGGATACAGGAGAAGAGAGTGTTGGGGTGGTAGGAAAGAAGAAAAGAACAGAGAATGTTGACAAGCTTACTGTAACAGAGAAATGGCTTAGCGACAACAGCAGTCGGCACAGCAAGAAACAAAAAAGTAAGCAGCTTGCTTGCCTGCCTTTATTTATTTTTTGGATTGTTTGGTTTTTAGACATGTACTACTACCGTCTCATCCCTTCCACTGCAATTAATTAATGATTTTGCAAAAAAGATAATTAATTTATTACCATCTTATCTATGTACCGGGAATACATGTGTAATTGACGTGGCAACTGGCAAAAACTGAATCCTCAATTATCCATTAGTTAAACAAACTTTGGTACATTTCATTAATTATTCCTTTCTTGAATTTGTACGTGCGATTGGAATGTGTCACCAAATTGTAATAGTAGGCTAGTGGTCAAGCCCAATTGGCAGAAGTGTTGCTAAGCCAAAAGATCAAAGGGAACTGAGTGAGAGCAACTCCAAGGAGGAGATAATGATGCTTGCTGCTGCCATCAAAGCACCTGACTTCAGCAAACAAGGTGCGCTTCATGGTCTTCACCAGAAACACCGCCATACAAAGACAAGTCCAGACGATGATGAGATAATAAGCGTAGTGGAGCATGATCCTTCCCACTAGAGCAATGCACATGCCAGTGAAAGTGTAACCTGCATACGCAACCACGTCCAGAACTGGGGCTTCTCCTCCTCCAAGTGACAGCAGAGACACTTTGAGCAGCATCACCTGCGTCACCCACCCCACCATTCCCTTCACGAACTGCCAGTTCAATGCTTCTGGGCTAAACTTGCCCGAGAGACCCAAGGATATGCCAGCAAGGACCAAGTAGGTTGCGAAAGCCATGCACGGGATGTACAAGTCTGGAGCATTGATGTCATTCACTGGTGGTTTATAGGACAGCCTCCCACCAACTGGTTCTGTTATCCGAGTCCAATGTCCCTGTTGCAGATTGCCAATCGATATAAACAAAATAAAACACAAAACAGAGGAATAAAATAAAAACAGAGTTAATTTACCCTGTGGAGAAAAGGAAGGAGGAGAATCTTCAATTTGTTCCTGACATAGTGATCATTCACTTGGAAATAGTACTGAGGATCGGACAAGTAATTGCATATCTGTCAAATTCAGTAATTGTGTATTTTAAATTAACAATTGGTTTGAATAGGGAAATGGAGTTTGCGTAATTACTTACAGATGTATGTAGGGTGGGTATAGGGTGCTTACATTACTTTGGACATAGTCGGAGCCGGAGCCGAGGATCTTCTCGCCATAAGATCCGAGGTCACCTCGAATGAGTCCGGATTTTGCAATCCCACCCGAAGAAAATGCATCCCCAAATGGATTGATGGTTGGTATTGATGTTGCACTTTGCTTCATTGTAATTTGACGCTACAAAGAGTGACCTAATTAACAAACTAAATTTCAAATAAACGCTTATCATCAAATCAAAATACAAGACCCTGATCCATACAAAGGTAAAAGAGATATTATAACTATACAGAACAAAAGGATTAGAGACGTAACCCACCTTTCAAATGCGGAGAAATGAAAGCCTTCCACAAGAGTATTAATTATGCCATGGTGGAGAAGAATGTGAAATACAGTTTTTTTTACCTCTCTTGAATCCTGATGCACAAAAAATTGATTTATTTAAAATATTAAATATCATAATCCAAAATACCTCAAAAAATTTAATGTCAAATGGGTTATTTTTGGCCCAAATGATTCAAAATAAGTTATTTGGGTCGCAAAATCTCCCCAACGGCCCCAAGCAAAAGTTGCAATTAATTTAACACCTGTTCAGCACACGAACATATAAACAGGAGCCCAGTCCATGTATTATATTGGATTTGTGGTCAGATTCACCAAGATTGACAAAGACTAAGAATGAAGCAAGTCAATAGAGTCAAAACAAAAATCGAAGAGAAGAGATTTTCGGGTAACTTTTAAAGCAGTTACAGACGTGCCGTAGCAAAGCAGGAGTCTTGCGCTAATTCTGCAATGCAAACTCTCTCTCGGAGGGCTCCCCATTCCCAATACCTAGAACCTCTTCTTTTCTCTTCAAATTTTGGGCTCCATTGAAATGGAAGAAGCTGAAGATAGTAAACAACAACAGCAAGAAGCCAGACTGTACTACTCACCAACAACAACTCCCATTCTCTCTGCTTATTGTTATTCCCTGCTCATTTCCACTTTACTCATTGCTTCCCTTCTCCTCTTGCCCAATCTCCATGGCTCATCATCATCATCAAGCTCTTGGACATGGTGGACCTCCACCAATCCCCACCATCATGAGACGCCTCCTGCGGCGGATCCAGAGCTGGAGAAGATAGAAGCAACTCTGGCAATGGCTAGAGCTCTCATCAAGGAAGCTGCATCTTTGAATTGTGCATCCTCAGCTCCCCATCACGACTCTGATTATGTTCCGCATGGCATCGTTTACAGGAACCCTTGTGCATTTCACAGGTACTTTTTTTGTTTCGTTTTTGTTTTCTTCTGTACAATATTAAGTAACGTTTCCTTTTCATCTTCCTTCTACCTCGTTATTTCCGCTTCACCGCTCCAAATGTTTGAATGATTCCGATAATTGTCAGATGGGTTACCAGAAAATGACGTGAATGCTCAACTACGTTAGTTTCTATAAACTCCCAGCAACAACCTTTCTCTTCCTTCATAAATGGGGTGTTCCTTCCAAAGCTTTTTATTATTGGTTAATCCTTCCACAGCTCAGCAACACCAAATATAAAATAATATATATAAAAAAACCCCGCCTGAAATATACTACTTAATAATATGCCACTCTGTCCCCCCCCCCCCCCCCCCTGAATTTTGTCTCTGCTATTACTGTAGGAGCTACTTGTTGATGGAGAAGTTGTTCAAGATCTTCGTATACGAAGAAGGGGAGCCTCCATTGTTTCACGACGGCCCTTGCAAGAACATTTACTCCACGGAAGGACTCTTTTTGAACTTCATAGAAACAGACCACACAAACTTCACTACCCCAAATCCTGAAGAAGCTCACGTCTATTTCCTTCCCTTCAGCGTCGTCCGGATCGTTCACTACCTCTTCCTTCCCGTCGTTAGGGACAAAGCTGTCCTCGAGCGTACCGTCCTCGACTATGTCCGCATCATTTCCCACAAGTATCCTTTCTGGAATCGTAGCCTCGGAGCTGACCATTTCATGCTCTCCTGCCACGACTGGGTGGGTACTAACGATCGATTTTAAATTATTCAAGTACTAGAACATTTGATATTCTGACATTGTTTGATTGATGCATAATTTCAGGGTCCTAGGGCAACTTGGTACGAGAAAAAGCTGTACTACAACTCTATCAGGGTACTCTGCAACGCCAACACATCCGAGAATTTCAACCCGAAGAAGGACGTCTCATTTCCTGAAATCAACTTACCAACAGGGGAAATACCCTCTAAGAGCAATGATTCACCTCCTTCAGAATCCCATAATCGATCTGTCCTAGCCTTCTTTTCTGGGCGAATGCACGGAAAGATTAGGCCGGTGCTCTTCAGGTACTGGAAGGGTAAAGATGATGCTGACGTCAAGGTATACGAGACTCTTCCTGAAGGAGTTTCGTATCAGGAAATGATGAAGAAGAGCAAGTATTGTTTGTGTCCGAGCGGCCACGAAGTTGCTAGCCCTAGGATTCCTGAGGCGATCTACGCCGATTGTGTTCCTGTCCTGATTTCTCAGGATTACGTTCCACCTTTCAGCGACATCTTGAACTGGGAAACCTTCTCTGTTCAGGTTTCTGTGGAGGAGATTTACAACCTGAAGAGCATTTTGATGGCGATTCCAGAGAAAAGGTACTTGGAATTGGTAACTGGGGTGAGGCAAGTTAGGAGGCATTTTGAGGTGAATGATCCCCCGAGGAGATTCGATGTCTTTCATATGATCATTCATTCTGTTTGGCTTAGAAGGTTGAATTTCAGAGTATTGACTTAGTGTAAACTATTAATCTTGGATTTACAGTTTATGACCCCTTTCTTTTACTTAATACATCTCACGGATTCACTATGCAGCACTCTGCAACTCCTGGTTAATTTCTATGTCTAACTATTGTTATCCGCAAAAAATAGGCCTTCATAACTCTGCTCATGTGCATAGGACTTTTCTCCATAGATAGACTCCATTGCAAGCAAATACACAGGAAAAATAAGAGAGAACTGGATTCCATCGCAGGTAACAAAGCTCTTTGTTTTTTTGGTGTTTATATAGCTTAACCTCCTGCGATTGATCATTGTTTCTGAGCTGATCCGCAAACAGCTCTGGTTCATCCACCTCGATGTCCGGCGACATTGGTGTTTCAGGTGGAAGAAGGTTAACTCCGGCGTCGGTAGAATCTTTACTTATCCTGATGGCCATATTTGATTCAAAATCTCTATTTGAAGTTGCACTGAAGTCTGAAGAGAAGCCGTTGGGAAAACAATCCAATACTAAAGGATAAAAACACAGCAACACGAAACGCGACAAAACGTTTCGTATTTGTGGAACCAAACTCGAAACGCCACCGCGGATTGCTCAGTTAAATTGGAAACATACTTAAAAGAATGAAAATGACAAAAAAAACCCTGAAACGCGAAACGTTTCTGGTTCTCTAAACCAAAATCGAAACCCAAAAAAATGGACGGGAAAGAGAAATTGGTGATATGTATCGTTAGGCCTGGCAATTCGATTTTGATATTTCCCTCAAACCGAATTCGTATTAAATTCAGTTTCAAATTCGAAATCGATACACCATTTTAACCTGAATATGAACTCGGCGAATTCGATTGATAACAGAATTCAAGAACTAAAACTAGAAAATTATCCAATCCCATCGTTATTTCACTCTTTTTCTTTCTGATTTTCTCAATTTTCCCTGATTTTCCTCGCAATTGACAGTTTCTTTCTTGATTTTCCTTTCAATTGACAACTTTATTCTTGATTTTTCCTCATTTTTTCTTATTCTCTTCCCAAATTAATCTCGACATCAGCTTATAGAGATCTCTCTATCTCGCCATAATCATTTCCCTTTCTTCATTATCATCCTCACCATGCTCGTCGTCTAAATTACGTCGGAATCGACGTCATCGCCATGCTCGTCGTCGAGATCGTGACGGAATCGACGAGATCGGAAAAGTTAACCACAACTGGCGAGTCAACAGCGGAGTTGAAATGCTCGTTGCCGCTGCTCTCGCAGATTTGAGTCGTCGTTTTCCAGATATGAGTCGTCGTTAATTTCAATTCGGTGAAATCAATAAAACCGATTTCAAATTCGACAAACCAAATTGAATTCAAAATCGAAATCGATAACCACTTTGATTGAATTCTAAATTGACCGAATTTGGTTTAGAAATCGAACAACCAATTTCGACCGAATTGTCAGACATATGTATCGTTAGGCGGTATACCGCGATAGTTACGCGATATGTTGACTAAATGCGATATTTCGACCCAGGCTGTCCAAATAATTTCAAATGGGCTGTATGTGGTGGTGCGGGCCTGGCTCAGTAGAGTTGCTGAATTGACCCAAATTGAATAGGCTTTCTGACCCATTTGTTGTGGCTCAATTACTTTATGTAGTAACATGATAATATTTTTAAAATGCCCGTTCAAAATATTGTTTCTACTATTCCAAATACTTTGTTGATCAATTTTAGTCCCTCATATTATATTTTGTTAATTTTTTAATCAAATTTTATTTTTATTTTTAATTACTTGAATGGCACTGCTATTGGAAAATAAATTGATTCAAAGTACTATTGCTTTTCTAATGGAACCCAATACACACTTGCTATTTCATTAAGCTTACAAATTAACCAGTGCATGCGCGGACAAACTAAGTAGTAGACTTTAAATAAATTACGTTAGAAAATAAGATAATTACGTTGGCCTTTCAGTTATTTTTAGGCTTACAAGAGATATGAGTAGACTTATTTTGTGTTACTTATCGGTGAATTAAGTCATTTGATAAATGAGAATGTTGTAGGGGATGATAGCCTCAAGCTTAAAGATTGAGTAAGCCATCTTCGACTTAGGTGGTGGTCAAAGTGATGCCATTATTTGGATTAGAAAATGTTGTTATTATATCACTATTCAACATGACCAATGTCGAGATGATATTATTTTTTCTCTGCGTACATAAGTGATGCCACTATTTGCTTAGGTGACTAGAAGGAGAGATGTCATTTTTCACATTTATATTGAGAATCATCAAATCATGCATTGACATCAATGTTGAGCGACATCAACATATTTATACTATCAGCATCAATGGCGACATCACCATCAGTACAACATCAACAACGATGCTGGGAAATCTCACTATGCATATTGACATCATGCCATGATTCTAAAACTCATTTTGAAAGGAATCTCAAAAGCAAAAAGAACTATATTGATAAGTTGCCGCTTGGCCGAGATAGGAGGAGGAGAAGAAAAAAGAAATAGTAAGCTATAAAGCTATAAAGCGAGTTGTAATAAATTTTCGGCGATGAGAATGCATGACTGAGGTGAAGCTGATATACAGATTTTAGTTATGAGAAATCAAAGCATAATTAAGTCGGCATCGAAAGCAAGATGCAGCAGACTACCGTGCAAAACTTCTCCGTTCAACCGGGTCGACATTTTTTAGCGGGACGGGTCAAAAGGCAGTAAAGGGCAAGGCCTTATAGGTGTAGCTTGGCGGGAATAGGCCCATAATCTCTTATTTTCAAATGGGATAAGAACATGTCAGATATACGAAGGTATTGTAGGCCGGGGCCTATAAATGACGGGCCACATAACACTTATTAACCATCTTTTCTTGGGCTCCGTAATCGACTACAACGCCACTAATTTTATTTAATTGCAAGGGTTCTTCTGTCTTTTTTCCGTCCTATTTCAGAAATCCAATCCCATATTTGACCTTCGCCTTATTTCAAATCATTTTAGAGAATCCTTCCCGCGCTCGCATACTGCTGCCTGATCTGACTCGTTGTTCGCCGTCGGTCGGTTCTCTCCCTCGACCTCACTCAAGTATATCTCTCAGCCTCTCCATCTTGTTTCCAGCTACGAAGTGCCACGGACGGGATTTTCCTAGCAGAGCAAAAGGTAAACGTTCTTCGTCTTCTTCCTTTCTCTGTCCATCTTTGGAAACCCTAACCTTAAGGTAGACTCTGTGCTTCTTCAGTTCTCCATCTGGAGTTTTCTTGTTAGGAAGTTGTTTTCGATCGGTTGTTAAGAAGTGGCTTTCTCTTTGTGAATCGTGAAAATTAAATTTGCGACCGAATTAATAATCGATTTGGTCTTTCATTTGCCAGATACCGTTGCCTTTGTAAGGTAATCGTAATCAGGAGTATATGCGGTGTTGGCTTGTTGGGTGCACGTTGTGCGTGCTTTACAGAGTCATAACTCAGACAGTCAGGTAACAAAAAACGGCGACGACCAATAACCTATCAACTCCGTCCAAGACTCCAAACTCCAGGAAACATGTTTCTTAGAACAAATCCTCTTCCTCAACTTCGTCTTTAAGCTCTAGATTCAAAGTCTACAACCGATTGCAAGCGTCAGCGGTAGCTTTTGGCGAGAAACTCCCTATTACGGAGATGATAGCCATTGGCGGTCAATCTGTTGGCAAAAGTTCCCTACTCCCTTCTCAGTTTTTGTTTCAATGTCAGGGAGGTTGAGATGGGAACCCGCAGGCCTCTTATCCTCCAGATGGTCCACGATCCCACTGCTATTGAGCTGCGTTGCCATTTTCAGGTCATATACATCTTCAAGATCTGGCGTTAGAAATTGCTTGCTATTAGCTTCACGATTTGAACCTAGTGTGCATGTTAATGTTGGGGTGCAACAGACGAGAATAGAATAAATATATTGCATTAATAAATCACATACCGTAAATATTTTCCAAGCAAGTTAGAAGTGGTGGTAGTCTGCCACACTTAAAATCACTATGGATGGATGATTACCACCGCAATACCATAATGATGATAATTAAACCAACATCCTTCGACCAATTTACTGTGGTAATATTAATAATGCAATATACAACAAATATTCTCGAAATTTCCAAGCACAAAACGGTAAGTAAATAACACTGGGATTTACGTAGTTCCCCTCCAATGCGGAGAGTACATCTACGACAGCAGTGATAGCTACGAGCACTTCTTCACTATAACAAGGCAGCTACAAGGTGATCCGAGCGATCCAAAATAGTAACACTCAAGTGTTTCCCAACCCCAAAACAACTATCTCACTATTTTTATCGCTTACTGGAAAGTATTTCTACCATGGTAAAATATTTATCAAGATTTTCTACCGCTCACCTATCTACCCGACAATTGAAAGAAAGTGTTACAATTGTTACAAATGAAGAAATTGCACAAAAATAAAAAAAGAAATAGAGACGTTCAAAAAAGAGACTTAGTGAGAATTGTGGGATGATGGGACAATCCATCCACATCCTTTTACACACAAATGAAGGGGGGGGGGATTAAATTGAATTGGTTGAAATATCAACCAATTTTTCGGTGCCTTTCATTTTTGGCGGTGATTAAATAATTGCCGTGACCAACAATTCTCCCCCTCCCGGCCAATTGTGACCCTCGATAATTCCAACTACTGATCGAAAATATTCAAACTTCTCTCATGGAAGACTCTTCATGCACATGTCTGATCCATTCTCGTCGGTATGGATCTTCTCAAGTTGCAGTTGCTTTGACTCCACAACTTCCCGAATCAAATGATATCGAACGTCGATATGTTTGGACCTAGAACAAAACGTCAAATTCTTGGCAAGGTATATGGCACTCTAACTATCACATAATAGATGTGGTTGTTCTTGTTGGAACCTAAGTTCACTCAAAAACTTCTTCATTCACAATAGCTCCTTGCTAGCTTTCGTTGTGGCAATGAATTCCCGCTCACCTATCTCCCCCTGAAAATGTAATCATGTATCCAGAAGTGGACATCCGTGTATCAACGTCACCTGCCATGTCTGCATCTATGTAGCCAACAAGTACATGATTAGAATCTCCAAAACATAGACACAGTTTGGAGCTAGCTCGAAGGTATATGAGAATCCACTTCACAGCTGCCTAGTGTTTCTTTCCTAGTTGGAAAGAAACCGACTGAGAACTCCGACCGCGTCAGCAATATCCGACCGTGTATACACCATAGCGTACATCAGACTTCCCACCACTGAAGCATATGGAATTCTTTCCATCTTCGTCTTCTCTACATCAGTAGATGAACACTGTTTTGTGCTACGTTGAAACTGATTAGCAAGAGAACAACTAACCACTTTTGTATTGTCCATGCTGAATCGTTGTATTACTTTCTCAATGTACTTCTCCAGCCACAACCAGATCTTCTTGGAAACTCTGTCTCGTGCAATCTTCAAGCTAAGAATCTGCTTGGCGGGCCCCAAGTCTATCATGGCAAAAGACTTTCTCAACTCCTTCAAGTTGTTTATTCTAGAAACGTTCAGACCAACAATCAGCATGTCGTCGACATAGAGCATGTCGTCGACGAACTTCTTCACGAATATGCAATGTTCTGAAGTGGTCTTCTTGTACCTTTACTCCCTCATAACATACTCGAACTTCTTGTACCATTATCGTGGCGCCTGCTTTAAGCCATACAAACTTTTATTAAGTTTGCACACGAAATCCTCTTTTTCCTTCTTCTTAAAGTCGTCTGGTTGCTCCATATAGATCTCTTCCTCCAAATCGCCATGGAGGAAGGCGGTCTTCATATCCATCTGCTCAACCTCTAGGTTGAGACTTGTCGTCAGCCCTAGTACTGTACGAATGGGTGTCAATTTCACCACAGGTGAAAATATCTCGTCAAAGTCGATGCCCTTCTTTTGACTGAAGCCTTTGACGACGAGTCGAGTTTTGAATCGTGGTTTACTGTTATGTTCTTATGCTTGATCTTGGACACCCACTTGTTCTTCAAAGTTCTCTTCCCCTTTGGCAACTTCACCAGCTCAAATGTGTTGTTGTCGTGTAGGAACTTCATCTCATCCTCCATTGCTTCCATCTATTTCTGCTTGTGTTCATCCTTCATAGCTTCTCCGAAGCTATCTGGTTCTACCCCTTCAGTGAATAAAACATATTCATTTGACGAATATCTGGTAGAGGGTTGCACGACTCTACCAGATCTCGTTCGGGGCAGAGAACCTTCGACGGCTGGCGGTTGATCATGAAAACTATCATCATCATTAGAATCATCAGGCTAAACTTCAAGGGAGGCTTCAGGTTCAGGTACCTCCGGATGAATTTTTCCAACAGTAGGAGTTGGAGGCTCTAGCTCCTCAGGTGTTAAACTAGTATCAATGCTAGGAGTATCTCTCCCAGCCTTCTAAATATCTTTAATGGTCTCATTCTCCATAAACACATCATCACGACTTTTGATGAGCTTCTTCTGGATAGGGTCAAAGAATCTGTAGCCAAATTCATCTTGACCATATCCAATGAAAACACACGGTCGCGTCTTGGAATCCAGTTTTGACCTCTCATCCCCCGGAATGTGAATAAAGGTCTTGCAACCAAAAACTCAAAGATACTTGTACGAGACATCTCTTCCCGACCAAATCTTCTCTAGGGCTTCAATATTCAGTGGAACGCTAGGTGAAAGGTTCCACACATGCACTACAACAAATAGTGCTTCTTCCTAGAAAGAGTGCGGCAACTCTGAGTGTGAGAGTAAGCATGTGACTCTCTCCATCAAGGTTTTGTTCATCCACTCTGCCACTTCATTTAGTTGCAGAGTCTTGGGAGGTGTAAAATGATGTCGGATTCCCTTTTCCTTATAGTAGGCATCGAATGGCTCAATGTACTCTCCACCATTGTTTGTATGTAGACACTTCAGTTTCGGGCCAGTCTCCCTCTCCACCAATGCAACAAAACATTTGAAAACGTTTATCACCTGAGCTTTTGTCTTCAGAACATATATCCATGTTTTCCATGAGTGATCATCAATGAACGTTACAAAGTAATGTGCGCCACCAAGGGATTGGGAATCCGCTTCACAAAGGTCTGAGTGAACCAGATCTAGCATGTTCTTCACTATGGAAGGTGGAGAACTTCTTAATGAAACTCGATTTTGTTTTCCTGCCAGAGAATCCACGCATCTCTCCAGGTGGACATGATCTAATTCAGGTATAACCTTCTTCCTCGCTAGCTTTATCATGGACTTCTCGCTCATGTGGCCAATGCATTTGTGCACAATGCAACAGTGTCGACAATCTCCGTTGAGTTTGCAGCTTCTAGGGAGATCTTAGCTTCCGTCATGTAAAGTTTAGACTGCTTCTTGCCTCTCACCACAACCAATGCGCCTTTGGTGAGTTTTCGTTGACCGTTGTTGAAGGTATGGCAATAACCTTCCCCGTCTATCTTGTTCACAGAAATCAGATTCAGACGCATGTCCATGACATGTCTGACATCTCGTAGCACCAACTTCGCACCTTCCATTACCTCCAGGCATATATCTCCTTTGCCCAAGACCTTGAAGAGGTTGCCCTTTCCCATCCTTACCACACCGTAGTTGCCCGGTGAGTAAGATGAGAAAAATTCACGTTTGGACGTTACATGGATGGTGGCGCCACTGTGAACCACCCAAGTGGTCTCCTGGGTTGTCAGGTTGACAAAATCTTCATCGTAGACAAGCATGAGCTCCTTAACAGCTTTGCTCGGTCACTATCATCATCTCTGTTTTACCTAAGTTCTGGGTAAAACCTCTAGATGTGTCCCTTTCGCTTGTAGTTGTGAGAAGTGATGCTTGCATGCTTGTTGGACTTCCCTTGGCTCTACCCTCGCTTTTTTGCCTCTCGACTCACTCCTTCATCTTCCATCCACAACTAGAACGTCTGACTGTGATGACAAGGAAGAGGCACTTTGAGATCTTCTCCTCATCTCCTCGTTGAGAATTCCACTCTTGACATCTTTCATGGTGACAACACCATTTGCGGCAAAGCTCGTGATTGCGATCTTCAAGGTTTCCCAAGATGCTTGTGGGGAAGGTAGAACAAAAAGAGCCATCACCTCATCTTCTAGCTGTAAGTTCATTCCCGACAACTGGTCAATGATCCCTTGAACATCGTTCAAGTGATCTGCAACGGAAGTGTCCTCTTTGTATCTCATCCGCACCATCCTTGTGAGATAAAAGCCCCTCCAGCTTTTTCCAAAGCTTCAACGCATCCGTTCCTCTAGCGATGTGGTTGCGTATGTTATCATCGATATGGTGTCGAATATAACTACACGCCTTCTCGTGCTTGCGCTTCCAATCCCCGTGTCCTTTAGCGGCTGGCTAAGTTGATGATGACAACGGTTGATCAAAATCTTTCATCAATAAGAGATCCTTCATCTTGCTTCTCCAGATATGAAAGTTTGTACCTTTCAAACTAACCATCTTGCTTGATGTGGCCTCCATATTGAACCGAGCTCTGATACCACTGTTGGAGCGTAGCGGACGAGAATAGAGGAAATATATTGCACTAATAAACCACACACCGTAAATATTTTCCAGACAGGTTGGAAGTGGTGGTAGTCCGCCACACTAAAAATCACTATGGATGAGTGATTACCACCTCAATATCATAATGACGATAATTAAACCAACCTTCTTAGACCAATTTACTGTGGTAATATTAATAATGCAATATACAACAAGTATTCTCGAAATTGCCAAGCACAAAACGGTAAGTAAATAACACCGGGATTTACGTAGTTCCCCTCTAATGCGGAGACTACATCTACGGCAACAACGATAGCTACGAGCACTTCTTCACAATAACAAGGCAGCTACAAGGTGATCCGAGCCGATCCAAAAATAGTGACACTCAAGTGTTTCCCAACCCCAAAACAACTATCTCACTATTTTTATCACTCACTAGAAAGTATATCTACCACGTTAAAACATTTACCACCTATCTACCCAACAATTGAAAGAATGTGTTTCAATTGTTATAAATGAAGAAATTGCACAAAAATAAAGAAAGAGACAGAGACGTTTAGAAAAGAGACTCAGTGAGAGATGTGGGATGATGGGATCAATCCATCTGTATCCTTTATACACAAATGAAGAGGGGGCAAAATTAACTTCAATTGGTTGAAAGATCAACCAATTTTTCGGTGCTTCCAATTTTTTAGGGTGATTAAATAATTGTCGGGACCAACAGTTAATTCTTTTTTAACTCAAAAAATTTACATATATAGAACACAATGTATGGTGCGGGTACAAACGTTTACGGGGTTTTCAGCTGGTTGTTGCAATCAATCACAATTACAGTTTTCGTTCCTTCGCTTGATTCCTAACACTATACTATGTACCACATGAATAGGATTCTGAGGAGTACGACAATCCTGCTCGTTCAGGAACTTGAATGGTAGATGTTATAAAGTCTCAGACGGAGGCACTTTTGAAGAGGACTAACAGTGTGGTTTCTACCCAGCCACTTGTGATGAGGGCTGAATATGCACGTTGTCCCAATCTCACCATCATTGATACTCCTGGCTTTGTCCTTAAGGTTCTTATGCTAGACCTTTCTATATTACAAGGAGGAGGACCTTAGGAGAACGAAATATTTTTATTATGTATTTTTGTGTCGGTTTCTCGGCAGGCAAAGAAGGGAGAACCAGAGAACATACCCGATGAAATTCTCTCCATGGTGAAGTCGCTCGCTAGTCCTCCTAATCAGATCCTCTTGTTCTGTCAACAAAGTGGCGTTGAGTGGTGTTTATCACTATGGTTGGATGAAATTCGGGAGATTGATCCCACTTTCAGAAGAACCATAATTGTTGTTTCCAAATTCGACAATCGACTCAATGTATCCCCACTCACACATGCAATTCTCACTCCTTCTGTAACTGATGAATCATTTATTAGATGTATAAGTGTGAGTAGATTGAATGAAAAGCAACCATACATGAAAAAGAAATTTGTTGGTTACTGTATATTCGTGTCTGTCATTGATGCTAGTAATTCCAGGCTATTTCTCGTGATTTCTAACAAATTGAAGTAATGCTATGATTTTTCGTTTGCCTTAAGATGCATCGTGTCTCTGTATTCTTCTTTGGTGAATGAAGGAATTTACTGACCGTTGGGAAGTCGACCGATACTTAAGCGCAAGTGGATACCTTGGATACAATTGTCACCCATACTATGTTGCCCCAAGGATAAACATGCGATCTCAAATGATGAATTTCGCAGGCAAATATCTCAGGTGGACTCTGAATTCCTGCGCCATTTGCGTGATGGTATCAGTGGTGGGTTTGACGAAGAAAGGTTTGGGACGCATATTCGCTTCGATAGTCTAAGGGAATTCTTAGAGTCGAGCTTCAAAAGAGATACAAAGAAGCAGCTCCTGCTACACTAGCTTTGCTTGACCAGCAGTTTAGTGAAGTTGGCACAGAGCTGGCTAGAATGGACTCAAAATTACAGACTACATTTGATGTTTTGCTCATCTTCGCAGATCTGCCATGTTGTATGCAGCTTCTCTTAGCAATCATTTGGTAAGAAATCAGTCAGATCATATCACAAAGGGTTGTACATATGTACTCAAGTAATCGCTTGATTTAAATGATTAAATCGATCTATCTTGTTTCCATCAACTTTTTCAGTTTATCAGCCATCAGATGTAGAATTATGTGTATGATGCCGATTTTCCTAGTATCGAGTCTCTACTAGTTTAGTTACCGATGAAACTAGGAGTTTCCCTTGTTGTAATCTGATCCCTCTTGTTTAGATTCGTGACTGGTTCTGTTTCAGCAGAGACCAGTTATTAAGCTCTTAATGCAACAAGGAAACAATCTTGCAATTGAATTGAATCAACATATGATATACGAAACTGGAACGATCTAGGACTGAGCATGCAAGTTGTAATGATGTTCAAGAAAGTAAATTTTGACACTTGCTGAAAGAGATTAGAGCTAGCTACTACTTCTAAGCAACGAGTAAGTCTAGTAGCTAGAAATGAAATGAACGAAATTAAATTGGCAACTCTGCAACCTTAAACACCTTGAGTCTTAAGACTCCGATTCGTAGCACTCGATCGACTTCGTTAGGCTCCAGCTATTCATGTAGCGTCTACGGTAACTCGATCCAAGTGACGAACATTGCTGCTCTAGCTCCAATCGTGCAATTCCACTTTGATCACACCCAACTTGTAGTGTTTACTCCGGTAGCAAAGCGCCCCTTGAGCAGTCACAGCAGCAAGTATTTACTACTGCCCGAGCCTGCCTCTTGCTAATAAAGAACGCAAGTAACAAAGCTTCCTTCTTTCCTTTCTTGACTTCGGGTTTCTCGTATTGATAGAGGCTCTTTCTCTGATTGCTCGAGTCGGCAACAGTAATTGGGTTGTAATGATTCTAGGGTTGGAGACGATACCAGTATCTCCTTCTAAGTGCCAACTTGGACTGGGCTTCGTCCAACTCTGTATGGGACGAAGAACCTGTAATACATCTAGCAATCATAAGTACAAACATAGCCTATCAGTTAGGCTTGATCCATATCAACAAGCTCCCCCTAAGCCTGAGGATGGCTAACTTCTTGCACCAAGATGCATAACCTGTACTGAATAACAGAGACCTGCAGGATGTTGACTATATATGTATGCCTTTGAGTAAGAAGTACATGTTCGAAACACCTCTTTACCGAATAAGCACACTTTATTGAATTTAACAGCTAACTGAGCCAATTCTTTAACTAAAAAAGGGAGATTAGGTCAACATGACCAAGAGAAGAACCTAGCCAAGAGATAGAACATACTCGAGTAACAACTAAATCCAAAAACAAAGCAAAAAACTATGACAAAGGACACAACGTAGCCGACAAAGAATACAACATAGCCTAAAGACACAGCATAACCTAGAACAAGAGCTACATAGCACTGTTCGGGGAACGACTAGACAAAGAAGAAAATTCATCAGCAGCAGCAGCATTAAGTCCTTCCTGGATTTCCAAATTTCTTTCCATCTCGTCCGCAAGATTATCCACCTCATCATCAAAGAAGTTAAGCTCATGAAGAGGTTCTCCCCTTGTGCCAGAGGCAGGCTGGAGGTGACCCCAACCAACCTCTCAAAGCACATGAATGGGGCGAAGATTATGAAGAGGAGCCTCAAGCAAGGAGCTGTCATGAATGGGAACACCAAGAACATATAGGAGATATGAGATAGAAGGGCCAAACAAAAGATCTCCAGGAAAGGCAAGATTTCCATAGGAAGCCATGGCACCAAACATCAAACACCTATAGTCAGTCTGAAAGTTAAAGATAGCATAGTGCATAATCCAAGTGTCCAGACTGGTAACCAGAAATTTCCCTGCCGAGCGAGGAAGAAAAACCCTTGAGATAAAAAAAATGGAGGACTTTGAGATGGTCAGGGAGTATGGATATGACTGAGAGAGGACGAGCCGTTGGGGGAGCATTGGTCCAACGGGCAAGAACTACAGATGCATCAAAAGGAATTTTGCGTAAGTCTGATTCGTCAAATATTGTCGCACCCGCATATGGAATGCCTAGAACAGTGGAGAGAAGACGAGGAGTTACCACGATATGATATCCAGCAACAATGGTGTTGAACCGTCCATCCTAAAGAGAACCTTCTAGCTGCAGATTAACATAAAACTGTCGAACTGAAGCAGGAAAAAATTGATGACGCTAACTTAGAGCAAGAGAACTCCACCCAAGATTTCCAATTAGAGCAGAAGGGTTGAGACCATATCGATCGAAGGCAGTTTGATCAATATGAATAGTGGGAAGAATGGGACGATCAATAAAGGATTCGAGGTAGATAGCTTGAAGCTCGCAACTACACATATGATCATTGATAATGAAAACAAGGTTGCGGGAGAGAGAGGCTAACATATGATTATAGGAATTCATGATGGGAAGCCAAGGATAGAATGAGGACAAGAGAAGTCGGACAGGAGCCATAAATAGAAGAGATTATGAACTTTTCCCTTGGCAGCAAGGATTTCACTAACAAACAAAAGGAAGAAAAAGTATAAAAAATACTTAAATTAAAAAGAAGTAAGTCGAGTAAAAAAGGAAGGAAAACTAAAAGAGAACAATAAAACCGGAAGAACAAAAGTCGAATAATTTAAGGAAAGAGAAGGTAAGGTTCAGGAACGTACCTCAATATCAGCCACATCAGTGAGAGAAATAATTCCTAAAGACTTACAAAGAAAAAGGAACTGATCAATAGATAAAGGTTTAGTGAAAATGTCTGCCAATTGTGATTCAGTGGGAATGAATTCAAGTTCAATTTCCTTACTCGCTATGAGTTCCCTAATAAAATGATGCCTAACGTCAATATGTTTTGTTCGGGAATAATAGACAAGATTTTTTTTCATATTGATAGCATTGGTCCAATGGACAGTGGACATAATTATCCCAAAATCTTGGAGTTGTGCTTTTAACCACATAATTTGAGTGCAACAGCTACCAGCCGCAATATACTCTGCTTCCGCAGTAGATAGCGCAATGGAGCTTTGTTTTTTACTAAACCACGAAATAAGAGAGCCACCAAGAAATTGACAAGTACCAGATGTGCTTTTGCAATCAATCATGTTGCCAGCAAAGTCAGAATTAGAAAAGCTAATAAGGTCTGTGGATCCTTTGGCTGGATACCAAAGTCCCAAGTCAAGAGTCCCAACAAGATATCAAAAATACGTTTTACAGCCTTTACATTAGTATCGTGTGGTTTGCTTTGAAACCGTGCACAAATACCTACACTATATGCAATGTCAGGTCTACTAGCAGTGAGATAGAGAAGAGATCCAATAATTCCTCGATATAATTTCTCATTAACAGGCTTTCTAGGAGCATCGTTATGTATTTTAACAGAGGTGGACATCGGTATGGCACAATTTTTTACAGAGTTGTAATCAAATTTAGTTAACATACTCTTGAAGTATTTAGACTAACTTAAAAACATACCAGACTTAGCTTGCTTGATTTGCAAGCCTAGAAAGGAAGAAAGTTCTCCAATTAAACTCATTTCAAATGCATCCTGTATTGTTTTACTAAAGTCTATACTAAGACTTTCATTAGATGATTCAAAGATGATATCATCTATATAAACTTGGACAAGGAGAAAGGAAGATTCTATTGTTTTTGTAAAAAGAGTGTTGTCAATTGATCCTCTAGTAAATCCATGAGAAATTAGAAATGAACTTAATCTGTCATACCAGGCTCTAATTCAGTTCATAAACATGATGAGGAAATGCATGATTTTCAAAACCAGGAGGTTGAGAGACATAGACTTTTTCTTTTAAATCACCATTTAAAAAGGCACTCTTGACATCCATTTGATAAAGTTTGAAACGATTAATGCTAGTGAAAGCACATAAAAGTCGAATAGCTTCTAGTCTGGCTACTGGAGCAAACGTCTCATCAAAGTCTATACCCTCTTCTTGGTCGTACCCTTGACCAAATAGTCTGGCTTTATTTTTAATGACAACTCCCCTATCATCTGTTTTATTTCTGAACACCCATTTAGTTCCTAGAATAGTTCTATTTACAGGTTTAGCTATAAGGTTCTAGACACCTAGCCTGTCAAATTGAACCATCTCTTCATTCATTGCTAAATTCCAATCATAATCTAATAAGGGTTCTTTAACATTTTTCGGTTTTAAGGTTGAAACAAATGCAGAATGAGAGCTTTGTGAGCGTGTAATTAAACGATCATTGAGGTTTCTGATTACCTGTGTAGGAGGTTGTCGTTTCTGAATGTGTTGGGGAGCTTGATTTTGATCATCCGTCTTTGTTTCTGGAGTGGTTGTCCCGCTGTTTGGAATGCTTGAAGCATTGTTTTCCTGAGACGTCCCCATTTCAAATTGTGGTTCTTTATTCATCTCGGAATTGGACTGTGATTGATGCCTGGAAGGAGGATTAGTGTATGACAGCTCTATTGTGTCATCATCTGGACCCTGCAGCTCAATGTCAAGATTAGAATTTTCATGAAAGATTACATTGACTGATTCTTCCACCTTATTGGACCTTTTATTAAAAACTCTATATGCTCGACTTTATTAGAGTATCCTAGGAAGATCCCTTCATCTGATCTAGCATCAAATTTTCCTAAGTGATCTTTGGTATTGAGAATAAAGCATTTGCATCCGAAAGGTTTAAAATACCCTATGCTAGGTTTTGTATTTTTCCAGAGTTCATAAGGAGTCTTGTTAAACTTTAAATGGATCGGGGCCCTATTTGTAACATAACAAGCCGTATTAACAGCCTCTGCCCAGAATTTTGAACTAAGAGCATAGTTCTAGCAATTTCTATTAACGTTCTGTTTTTTCGTTCAACTACCCCATTTTGCTGAGGAGTTCTTGGAGCTGAAAGTTGTGTTCAACTCCTAGAGACTCACACAGATCACTGAACTCTTGATTCACAAATTCTCCACCATTGTCACTGCAAATTTTGACAATTTTTAACTTTTTCATTTTGAATAGTAGAAACTAACACTTTAAATTTGTGAAAGGTTTCATTTTTAGAGGAAAGAAAATAAACCCAAGAGTATCTAGAAACATCATCAACTAGAACGAATCCATAGTATTTTCCTCCTATGGACATATAGTTTGAGGGACCAAATAGATCTAGATGCAGTAGTTCTAGAATTCGAGAGGTGGTGACATCATTTTTTGATTTGAAACTACTTCTAACTTGTTTGCCTTTAGCACAAGCATCACACAAAAATTCTTTAGCATAATTTAGCTTAGGAAGGCCTCTGAAAAGATTTAAACTACTCATTTTAGCTAGAACCCCTATGCTCACATGTCCTAACTTTCGATGCCATACAAACTGCTCATCCATCTTCATAGACACAAGATAAAGCTCATCAATGTTTTCAACTTTCTCTAAGTTAACTAGACATATGTTGCCCTTTTTATACCCTTTAAATAGAATTATTTCATCTTTTAAACTCTCAACTCTATAGGTATTAGATTCAAATATTACCTTGTGATTGCCTCCACAAATTTGGCTAATAGACAACAAGTTGTACTTAAGCCCTTCTACAAGAAAAACTTCCTTAAGAAAAACAGTGTTATCACTACCTACTTTTCCTACTCCTAGGATTTTGCAGGACCTATTATCACCAAAGCTAATATTTCCCTTTTTTTGTTGAGGTCAACTCACAGAAAAGAGAAGCGTTTCCGGTCATGTGATGAGAGCATCCATTGTCCAATATCCATTTGTGACTTCTTTCATCAGAAAGATAACAGACCTGCAATAACACTAGTCATTTGGATTTTTGCACCCAGATTGTCTTGGATGCTGATTTTTTATGAGCACGAAACATACAATCAGCTATAGAGTGATTAGTTGTTTGACACACATGACACCACATATTATCGTCTGTGGAAGCCTGACAGAATGATCTTAGCTCAACGTATTTAGGTAGAAATGAATTATGACAATAGTAAGGCTATCTTCTTAACTCTCCCTTAAGTACTGCATTTTTCCTAAGAACATTCCTAAGATTATTTTTGACATTCATTATGTCATGTTTGGCTTGTCTTAAGTTTTCTTCAAAATTCCCAACCTTTTGAGTTTCAACAGTTAATTTCCTTTTTAGTTATGAGTATTTCATCCTAAACTCAGCAAATTCAGAAGTTATTTCTTCTATGGTCTCAAATAGTTCTTCTTCATTCTCAGAAAAACTAGCTAGGTCATAATTATCAAAGGAGCTATCAGATTCTTTATATAAGCTTATGTTGTCAGGAGATACCTCAATTTTTTTATCTACAGTGACTTTGATATCTGAAACTTCAGTAGTTGTTTCCTCAGCTACTGCCATGAGTGCACGTTCTTCATCATTAGACGATTCACTTTCATCTTCACTCGCACTCCAAGTGGCTTGAAAGGCTTTCTCCTTCGTAGTACAGTCAGCTCTATGATGTCCTATTTTTCCACACCTGAAACATATTGACGAGCTAGCAGTACCCTCCTTTCTAGGTTTGATACCATTTTTTAGGGAAGATATAATTTTCTTAGACTCATCAGATCTGTTAGCTTCCTTATTTCTAAAGTTGCTTCGTTGTTTGCTTAGACGAATCATCTTGGTCATATTTTTAGATAGAAAGGCAAGCTCATCATCATCATACTCATCTAAGCTGTTAGTATTTGTGTCTAGATTAGTTTTAAAAGCAATGCCCTTTTTATCCTTAGTCACTTCTACATTCATATTCTTTAGAATTTCTTCATGAGTAAGTAGTGATCGAAGCAACTCATCTAACTTAATGTCAGCATGTTTCTTTATTTCTTCTATGGTCGTGACCTAAGGAAGCCACTAACTAAGCAAACACCATAAAATTTTCAGATTATATCTTCATTATCGTAAGTTTTGCCTAATCCTTCCAACTTATTTATTATATTTTGAAATCTATCAGTCATATCTCTAATAGATTTACCAGGCTCCATCTTAAATAATTCAAACTCCTGTTTTAACATGCTGATCTTTGTAGTCTTTACTAAGTTAGTTCCTTTATATGTTATGCATAGCTTGTCCCAAATTTCTTTAGCAGACTTACAAATAGAGATACGATTAAACTATTCTTTACCTAAGGCACTATACATTAAACTAATTGCCTGGGAGTTTAATTGCACCTTTTTAACATCATCATCCGTCCACTTATCAAGGTTAGTTTTTACCTCTTGTGGCCCATTGACTATGAGGATCCATAGGATTGGGTTGACAGTCTTGATGAAGAGTTCCATGCGGTTTTTCCCGTATCCAAAGTGAGCTCCTTCGAATTTGGGAGGACGATCAGCTGAAAAACCATATGCAAGGAAAATTGCAGTATGTGAATCACTCATTTTGTTCCAAACACAACAGTCAATCAAGATTAGTGGTGAAGGATCAGAAATCACCTAGAGCTGATGTTTGTTGAGAGATGATCCGGTCAGCAAACCTGCTCTGATACCACTTGTTGTAATCTGATCCCTCTTGCTTAGAATCATGACTGGTTCTATTTCAGCAGAGACTAGTTATTAAGCTCTTAATGCAACAAGGAAACAATCTTGCAATTGAATTGAATCAACATATGATATATGAAACTGGAACGATCTAGGACTGAGCATGCAAGTTGTAATGATGTTCAAGAAAGTAAATTTCGACACTTGCTGAAAGAGATTAGAGTTAGCTACTACTTCTAAGCAACGAGTAAGTCTAGTAGCTAGAAATGAAATGAACGAAATTAAATTGGCAACTCTGCAACCTTAAACACCTTGAGTCTTAAGACTCCGATTCGTAGCACCCGATCGACTCCGTTAGGCTCCAGCTATTCACGTAGCGTCCATCGTAACTCGATCCAAGTGACGAACATTGTTGCTCCAGCTCCAATCGTACAATTCCACTTTGATTGCACACCCAGCTTGTAGTGTTTACTCCGGTAGCAAAGCGCCCCTTTAGCAGTCACATCAGCGAGTATTTATTGCTGCCTGAGCTTGCCTCTTGCTGATGAAGAACGCAAGTAACGAAGCTTCCTTCTTTCCTTGCTTGGCTCCTGGTTTCTCGTATTGGTAGAGCCTCTTTCTCTGATTGCTCGAGTCTGCAACAGTAACTGGGTTTGAAATGATTCTAGGGTTGGAGACGATACCCGTATCTCCTCCTGAGTACCGACTTGGATTGGGCTTCGTCCAACTCTTTATGGGCCGAATAACCTGTAATACATCTAGCAAACATAAGTACAAACAGAGCCTATCAATCAGGCTTGATCCATGTCAACATCTCTTGCCTGGAAAACTTATCCCTTACCTTTTTCGTTTTTGTCAACAGAGCTTTGATTGACGGAGCGGCAGATCCTGCCCCCGAGCAGTGGGGCAAAACAATACAAGAAGAACAGTCGCAGAGTAGCCTTGGTGGTTGGCCTGGTATAGCAGTTAGTATAAGACCTCCCAATGCTTCTCTCAAGCTTTATGGAGGAGCAGCTAATGAAAGAGTAATGCATGAATTCAGGTGTGCAGCATATTCCATTGAGTGCCCTCCAGTCTCGAGAGAGAAGGTATGTACTAAGGTCCCTAAGCTGATTCGTCCATGAAAAAGAAGCTAGAACTATTCCAATTAAATTTGAATTGAAGCAGCTAGCTGATAAGGCCTTCTTAAATAGGCAGCTAACATATTATTAGCTCATGCTGGGCGCGGTAAGAACAAAGGGGTCATAGAAGCTTCAGCAGAAATTGCTCGTGCAGCTGCTCGCTCATGGCTTGCTCCATTACTTGACACAGCTTGCGATCGTTTGGCTTTTGTTATGAGGAATCTCTTTGATATCGCCCTTGAGAGAAACCATTTTCGTGAACTAGAGTGTAAGCAAGCTACTGAACTATTTAAAGTACGCTTACGCAGTGAGTTAGTCATATGTTTTTTGTCTCTTCCTATTCAGAAGTTGCACATGCTACTTTCTCCATAACTGACTAACCCTCCGTTATGGTTCAGAGGAGAAGTTTCATTTACTCATGTCATATTGCATAACCTCCTATCGACACTGAATTGCATGTTCAGCTTCCCCGATATACTATTTCCATACTTGAATGACTCAATTGATTTTCCTCATAAGGATTTCTTGTCAAACATGCAGATGGAAAGAGAAACGGAAATATGGAAGGTTGTATTGGTTTTCATGCTGCTCTCAGGCGAGCTTATAACCAATTCATAAAGGATATTACCCAGCAGAGCAAGCAACTGCTAAGGCATCACCTTGACTCGGTGACAAGTCCGTATTCTGATGTTTGTTATGAGAGTGACTTTCATGGAGGCTATGGTTCAAGTATGACTTTCAAATCCAAGCAAACCTCCATGAGTCCATTTTGATTGGACCTGTCAGGTGGCGGGGCCTCGTGCCATGATGAAATGATGAGTGATCAAGAGAACCTGCTACCAGAAAAGAATGGACAACAAATCACCCCAGGAAAAGGTGCTGTTGAAACGAGAGAAGCTCTGGAAGAAAGCCACATGACTGTGCCTGAGACTCCATCTCCTGATCAGCCATGTGAAATTGTGTATGGTGCCATGAAGAAGGAACACGGAAATTACGTGGAACTTGGGGCAAAAAAGAGAGTTTCAAGAATGACGGGAAATATGAGAAACCATGAGCATCTGAAAACTCAAAATGGCGGATTTCTTGGATTGGGGAATGTGGATAGTGGGATCAGATCGGGTTCAGCGTATTCAGACATCTGCTCTTATGCTACGCAACATTTTGCACGAATACGTGAAGTTCTACTTGAGCTGAGCGTTACTTCAACTTTAAACTCTGGGTTTTTGACTCCCTGGTGAGTGTCACTCATTTATTAATGTATCATTTACAAGCCATGTGCTTTCGGTTACCGAGTTTCATTACATGTCTACATTGTTGGCATAAAGTGTGCATATTTATTATCATGGTCTTCCTTCATAGACTAGGACCAATTTGCTTATGTAAATTGTTTGGCGGATCTTTTGAATGTTTGTTGTTCTTGCTGATGTATTGCAGCCGCGACGATCTGGTAGTGACACTTGGACTGGAGTTGTTTACGGTAACAGATGACAAGTTCAAGGAGATGTTTGCTGCACCAGGCGTTGTTGAAGTCCTGACTACAGAACGACAGTCACTACAGAAGCGGCAGAGGATACTCCAGTCTTGTTTGAATGAATTTAAAACAATATCTCAGACACTTTAAAATATTGCAAATTTAAACAGTTTGAAGGGAATAACGACAGAATAATTCCTAATTAGTTAAGACCTTGTAATTAAGAGTAGTTACCTTGTTAAAAATCTATCTTAGGAAGGTTTGTTTTGTATAAATATAATAGCCTTGTTAGGGTTAATAAAAAATAAAAATCGAGGACATTACCTCAGTCAAGACCTCGACGAAATCAAGGGTCGGATGATGGGATTGAAGCCCTTCCCTGCCTCAGTGTTGTATTTGCTGAAATTCTGAGAGAGGGGAGCAGACGTCAACTGATACTCCCACCCAAGGCAAGTCAAAGGGAGAGCTCTGCACTGGCTGTCCGCAATCCTCAAAAGGTCAGGCAATAGGATACCTCGGTCTAGAAACGGGTTGAAGATGAACCTGAAGCTTATTGAGACCACTGCCATAAGACTGGTCACATAAAGGTTGAATGTTGGTTTATCATTAGATTCCCTACCAACTGAAAACCTAAAGGGGAAAGGAAAAATAATAGCGGGGTTGGACGTCGTCGTGCTCATGTTGCTGCCTCTTATAGATGAAACCAGAACCTGATGTCTAGGAGGAGACACTGGAACAAGAACATCAGCATTGGGATGTCCTAATTGCCATGGATGGTTATCTTTCTTCATGCCTAATGTCACAATAACTCCACTAGCAGAGACTGAAGGACCACTTGGGGAACAAGAGAGAAGACTCAAGAAGGTGTTGGAAATATGCACCATGGACTTGACCCTGGTGTGATACCAAAGTTAAGACGGATATGTGAGTTGACGCGAAACATCACTTTAGCTCAAGAGCTAGCTGAAACTAGCTAGCATCAGCTCCTCAGTGAGCTAGATGAAGCTAGGGACTGACACTTAAGCTCGTCCATATGTGAGTTAACGGGAAACCTCACTTTAGCTCAGGAGCTAGCTTAAACTAGCTAGCATTAGCTCCTCGGTGAGCTAGATGAAGCTAGGGACTGACACTTAAACTCGTCCAGCTCAACCTTGAGCTGGATGATAGTGTCACTAGCTGCGGTACTAAGTTGAGCTGGAGTGAAGGTGGGGAGCTAGGTAGTTGGAGTGATAACTCTCCCACCTAGGACGAATGGGCACATACCCTTTCGTTTGATTCAAACTCTTTCTGAGTTGTTATCCCTCCAAAACCCGTGGGACTTCATGGCAGTTGCCTACAAGTCTATCCTTGGGGATAATGGCACCTCTTGGTGCAAGATACTCATACCTTTTCGTCTATGGACCCCTCTGCCTATATAAAGGAGGTGGTAGTGTGCAGAATACACACAGAAACAGACATCTATCCTAGCCTACAAATTCTAAAGTGACTCTAGTATCTAAAGCCTAAGAACTTGAGTCGAGACGGTCTTATCCTCGGAAGGGATTTCCTAATACCAAAGGCTTGTAAGGGTGGAAATACTCTTTTCAGAAAGTGGTGCCCACGATTCCGTCTTGATCCTAGATCTCATCACCTATCAAAGCTCGAAGAATTGGTACTTGGAACCTCCTACGCTAACATCCGAAAAGAGTATTTGCCATGTCCAAGGTTGCAGCAATCAAGGACATGACAGCGTCATTTGGAAAACTCGAGAAGTTTGAAGGTGTAGATTTCCGTCGGTGGCAGAAGAAGTTGCACTTCCTTCTCACTACTTTGAAGGTCGTGTATGTTCTTTCTACACCTTATCCTCTGGAGCTTGAGGAGGCGGAGATGGACAAGACGAAGAAGGATGAAAGAGTACGAAAGCAACTAAAGTGGGACAATGACGATTATATATGTCGTGGCCATATTCTGAATGGCATGGCGGATTCATTTTTTATATCTATCAAAATTATGAATTGCCCACGAGTTGTGGGATGCGCTAGAGTCAAAGTATTTGGCTGAGGATGCTTCGAGTACAAAGTTCCTGGTTAGTAATTTCTTAAATTACAAAATGGTCGAGACCAGACCGGTCATGGAGCAATACAATGAAATGCTTCGGATTTTGAGACTGTTTGCCCAACATGATATGAAGATGGATGAGGCCATCTCGGTGTCGTGCATAATCAACAAGCTTCCTTATTCATGGAAGGACTTTAAGCACGCACTTAAGCATGGGAATGAAGAACTGTCCCTGATCTAACTTGGAAGCCACTTGCGGATATAAGAGTCTCTACGGATGCAAGAAGGTGGGAAACCGAAGGATTCTTCATCTGTTCATATAACAGAAGAAGGAGAGCCATCTGCTCGACGGAAGGGCAAGAAGCGCCATTGGCAAAACACCAAAGGAGACTCTAACAAGAAAATGAAAGTTTCTTGTTGGATATGTGGGAAAGCGGGTCACTTCAAACGTGTTTTTCCCACAAATAAGAGTCTGAATCACGACAACAAATAGCGTCAGAAATCTGGATCGAAAGATCAAGGGACATCCACTTCAAAAGGTTGGTTCTTGGACCTTGACTTAGATATTGATGTGAATTCTGCTTCACTAATATCGGAAGCATTCTATGTACAGGATGATGAAGTGACATGGTGGATTGAATCGGGTGCCAATAGACATGTATGCAAGGATCGTCATTGGTTCAAAACATACGAGGCATCAGATGATGATGATGTACTTCACATGGGCAACGAGTCAACGGCCCCTATTGTTGGACGTAGATTGGTGGTGTTGGAACTTAGTTCTGGAAAATGTCTAGAGCTTAGAGATGTACTTCACGTCTCTGAGATTAAGAAAAACTTAGTGTCAGGCAGTATGCTTAATAGATATGGCTACAAACAAGTGTACGAATCTGATAGATATGTATTATCTAAAGGTGGTGTGTTTGTAGGCTTCGACCACTATAACAATGGTATGTTTATGCTGAATATTAATAATACTATTATTAATGATCATGCTTTCTTGGTTGGTACCTCTGACTTCTCCTTATGGCATGCTCGGTTAGGACACGTTAACTATAAACGTATAACTGAAATGTCGAAAGAAGGGATTCTGCCCTTTTTTATGTCAATGCTGAATGATGTAAAACGTGTGCTCACTAAAATTACTCGTTAGCCTTTCACTAGTATCCAATGGAAATCAGTGATGCTTGAGTTGATACATAGCGATTTGTGTGACTTACATAGCACTCCGACCATCGGAGGTAAGAGGTATGTCATCAACTTCATTGATGACTACTCTCGGTATTGCTATACTTGTTAAATTCAAAGGATGAAGCCCTTGAGAAATTTCGTGTGTTCAAAACCAAAGTTGAACTGCAACAAGGTAACTCGATCAAAGTATTTCGTACTGATTGAGGAGGGGAGTTCTGTGATCGAACATACTTTCAAAGTGTAGGGATCATCCATGAAACCACTGCTCCATACACACCACAGTAGAATGGTGTGGCTGAGAGGAAGAATCAAACATTGAAAGAGATGGTAAATTCGATGTTGTCATACTCAGGTTTGAGTAATGGGTTTTGGGGTGAAGCCATGCTTACGCCTTGTTATCTACTAAACCGGGTTCCTAACAAGAGGAAGAGAACTACCTCATATGAATTGTGGTATAAGCGGAAACCAAACTTGAGTTACCTTTGAGTTTGGGGTTGTAGGGCTGTGGTAAAGCTTACTGATACTAAACGGAAGACTTTAGGAGAAAGAGGCATTGATTGCATATTTGTGGGATATGTTGAAAATTCAAAGGCATATAGGTTCTATGTCATAGAGTCTAACGATGCATATGAAGTGCATTCAATAATTGAGTCTAGGGATGCCATCTTTGATGAAAATCGTTTTTCATCGATCCAAAGACCCAAGAATTTGATGCCATCATCAAATGATATTGTGCCTGTCCCTATGGACGAGCAGGCTCTCCCTCGTAGGAGCCAAAGACTGGCCTTGAAGAGTTCGTTGAATACCAACTTCAACGTATATCTGATCAAGGGATCCATGATGGAACTAGGATCACAATACTTGTACTGCTACCATGTTGACGATGACCCTAGTACATATGAAGTGGCTATGCGATCGAAAGACGCTACCTTTTGGAAGGAGGCAGTTGATGAGGAAAAGGATTCCATCTTGGGAAATAACACTTGGCTATTAACGGATCTCCATGTGGGATGTAAACCGTTAGGAAGTAAGTGGATCTTCAAAAGGAAGATGAAAGTCGATGATTCTATCGATAAGTTTAAAGCTCGGTTGGTGATTCAGGATTTTAAACAACGACATGGGGTTGATTACTTTGATACCTATGCTCCAGTGGCTCAGATCTTGACTATTAGATTATTAATAGCACTAGCATCAATCCATGATCTAGTGATCCATCAAATGGATGTCAAGCCTGCATTCTTGAATGGAGATCTCAATGAGGAGGTATACATGGAACAACCGAAAGGTTTTGTTATGCCTGGAAATGAGCATAAGGTGGCAAACTAATCAAATCCTTATATGGACAGAAGCAAGCACCTAAACAATGGCATCAGAAGTTTGATGATGTTGTCTTGTCACATGGTTTTCGTTTAAATCAGGCAGACAAGTGTGTGTGTACAAAATTTGATGAACTCGGCAAAGGAGTCATCATCTGTTTGTATGTGGATGACATGCTCATCTTTGGAACTGATCAAGAACGAGTTGATAGTACCTAGGAATTCTTATCATCAAAGTTTTCCATGAAGGATATGGGGGAAGCAGATTTGATCCTTGGGATTAGGATCAAACAAAATGGGAAGGAAATTTCGTTGAGTCAATGTCACTACATTGAGAAGATACTTACTAAGTTTAGTAGTAAGGGATGCCAAGAATTGAGGACTCCATTTGACCCTAGTGTGAAATTGATGCCCAACACAGGAATGGCAGTATCTCAACTCGAGTACTCACAAGTGCTTGGCTGCTTGATGTATTCCATGACAAGCACAAGGCCTGATATCGCTTATGCGGTTGGCAAGTTCAGTAGATATACAAGTAATCCGAGTACTCATCATTGTCATGCAATCAGACAAGTACTTGGTTACCTTAAAGGAACCATGGATTATGGTTTAACGTATAAGGGGTGCCAGTCGGTTATTGAAGGGTACTCGGATGCAAGTTATCCAATATGGAGGATCACACCTCCACTACTGGATGGGTATTCCTACTTGGAGGAGGAGCAATTTCGTGGGCTTCCAAGAAGCAAACTTGCATCACAATGCCCACTATGGAATCTGAATTCATAGCATTAGCGGCTGCTGGCAAGGAGGCAGAATGGCTAAGGGACCTGGTCTATGAGATTCCATTATGGCCGAAACCAATCTCACTGATTTCTATCTTATGTGATAGCAATGCTACTCTGGCTAGGGCATATAGTCAGGTATATAATGGCAAGTCTCGTCATTTAGGGGTGAGACATAGTGTTGTTCATGAACTGATCACTCACGGGACAATCATAGTGCAATATGTTCGGGCTGAGCAAAATCTGGCTGATCACTTGGAAAAGGGATTAGCAAGAGATTTGGTTGCCAAATCGGTAGGAGGGGTGGGACTTAAGTCTGTATAGTTCTCCAAATGTAGGACACCCAATTCCTCTCTAATACAATGTTAGAGGTAGAATTCAATGCGGAAAGCCTACGAATGGAAACTGGAGCATAAGGTTTGCACCATCCCGAAGGTATGTGCTCCAGAACCTGCGAGTGATAGAGGTTGAAGTTTAACTTCTTAATTGATTCCTTGACAAAGTGTATACGCAGGTACACGAGTAAGAATTAACCTACGTGAGCATGAAGTGTAGCCGCTTCAAGAAACTTGGACTTGGTTTCGTATGTGCTCGTGAGAGGATTGGGACACATGGCGGTCAATAGTGTCAAGATATCTTAGAATAGATAGGATAAACTCTTGTGTATATTATCTTCAGATACTCAAATGAGTAGACGGGTTCAATCCATAGAGACACCCCTATATTCGAGTATTTTGGAATGTGTAATATACTAGATGAAAATTCAACTTCGTGACATTTTCATTGATGTAAGAGTTTTCGGTTGGATATTTGTTGTAATTTTAGCGAAATCACAGACTTCACTAAAATGGGGGAGGAATGTTGGAAATATGCACCATGGACTTGACCCTGGTGTGATACCAAAGTTAAAACAGAGATGTGAGTTGACGGGAAACCTCACTTTAGCTCAGGAGCTAGCTGAAACTAGTTAGGATCAGCTCCTCGGTGAGCTAGATGAAGCTAGGGACTGACACTTAAGCTCGTCCAGCTCAACCTTGAGATGGATGATAGCGTCACTAGCTGCGGTACTAACCTGAGTTGGAGTGAAGGTGGGGAGCTAGGTGGTTGGAGTGATAACTCTCCCTCCTAGGACGAATGGGCACACACCCTTTTGTTTGATTCAAACTCTTTCTGGGTTGTTTTCCCTCTAAAACCCGTGGGACTTCATGGCAGTTGCCTACAAGTCTATCCTTGGGGATAATGGCACATCTTGGTGCAAGATACTCACACGTTTTCATCCCTGGACCCCTTTGCCTATATAAAGGAGGTGGTAGTGTGCAGAATACACACAGAAACAGACATCTATCCTAGCCTACGAATTCTAAAGTGACTCTAGTATCTAAAGCCTAAGAACTTGAATGGAGACGGTGTTATCCTCGAAAGGGATTTCCTGATACCCAAGGCCTGTAAGGGTAGAAATACTCTTTTCGAAAAGTGGTGCCCATGATTCCATCTCTATCCTATATCTCATCACCTATCAAATCTTGAAGCATTACTACTTGGAATCTCCTAACCTAACAGAAGGTAATTCACAAGGTTTATCAACGATGACAAAATAAAGAAACTCATGATGATGTTGAAACACATGAACCTGACCCTGGTCTAGCTGAAACCATAAGCAGAACAAAGGATTTGGTTTCAAAGATGAAAGAGAAAGCTCCAGAGAAGGAAAAACAACCACTTTTGACCACTATAGACGAGACAGAGGATATAGTGGAAAATCAAAAGAAAAATACTAAGGATGATAGCTCTAAGAAAAGGAGTAAGATCATGCACTCAACATCCAATTCAAAGATATGTCAATTATGGACAGCTGAGTAGTGAGTTCAAAGCTTTTACCAGCCACTTGGATTCGACTCCAAGAAATATTGCAGAAGCAATGCAGTCAAGAATGGAGACAAGCTGTCCTAGCAGAGATTTGAGCTTTGGAACATAATCAAACCTAGAAAATTGTTCAGTTACCTACCGGGAAAAGGACAGTTGATTGCAAGTGGATATTTACCACTAAATATAATTCAAATGGAAACGTTGCAAGATATAAGGCTAGGCTGATAACAAAGGGGTTCACCCAATCGCATGGAATAGACTAACAAGAAACCTTCGCCCCTATTGCAAAGCTGAAGAATGTTCGGATTCTAATGTTCATTGTAGTAAACAAAGATTGGTCTCTCTTCTAGATGGACATAAAAATGCCTTCTTAAATGGACTCTTGAATGAAGAAGTATACATGGAGATATCTGAAGGTGTAGAAAATAATCATGGAAGAGGCTCCGTGTGTAAGCTCAAAAAATCATTATATGGACTAAAACAGTCCCCTAGAGCATGGTTCCAGAAATTCTCTAAAACCTTTCAGCCGGATACTTTTAGCACCAGGTCGATGATACTATGTTCATAAAGCATGGATAAGAAGGAAACACTACAAGGAAGACAGTTTTTGGCAGGGGTTATAAAGTCTGTTAACATCGATTTAAGCCCCTGTCAAACGGTTTAACAGCGGTTTGACATCAGTTTAACATTGGCTTTGCGGGTTCCACTGCTAAATGGTGTTTAACAGCGGATTACAACTGCTATTAAATTGGGCCTCGTTTAACAGAGGTTTAAATTTGCTGTTAAACTGGGCCTCGTTTGACAGGGGTTGTAATCTGCTGTTAAACTGAGATATGTTTAACGGCGGATTTAAACCGCTGTTAAACAAATTTTACATAAACCAAATTCTGCTTTCAGTTTTCTTAATGGTTCTATTTTCAGAATTGTTAATTTCCTAATCGTTGTTTCAATCTCAACAATCAAAAAACGTGTTATATCTTAGAACTCAAGAATTTAATTCAAACAAAGTACTTCATCCCTTAGTACACAAAAAAGATAAACACAATACTAGTATGTACATAGTGTTTAAACGAAGTCCACGAAAGTACTTAAACCTAGGTAGCTAACACTAGTCCTCCCTATCATCATCACCATCACTGTCCTCGGTAGAGGAATTTAGAGCATTGGATTTTTTTTTTTGCTTTTCACTTGATCCATTATCATCAATAGAAGAGTGTGATGTCGTCGTGCCAAACTTGGGTGCCGAAGCTGTAGCCATCGATCCACCGTGGTTACTCCCACCCTGTTGTGAGTGTTGGTTGTGCAAACTCACTTTGGAAGCGGCTGATATTTTGTGCTAACTCGGGGGGGGGGGGGGGACATTCAGATTGTTTTCCACAAGTTGGTTAATGATGCTCATTACCCCTTTAGAAAATCGCTGGAACTGCTCCGTCGGCACACTATTAACGAATCTAGAGGTCGATATAGACCTCTGTGAGCTAGAGCTATCAAAGACCTACAAAAGAAGAACAAAATTACCTAAGTTTATTGAAATTTGGCATGACTAATCTATAAGTACAACTATCACATACCCTTCAAACTGTAAAATCAACAAATTCTAACTTATTTCTACACTACATTTTAAATCACATCCCATACTTACAAGCTTCATTCAACAAAAGAACGGGTCCAAGTCTAACCTAATGTGCATCATTCCAATAGATCTAAACTACGATCATAATGTTACCTGTGATGGCACCGTCCAAATCCAAGACCACGAACACTGCTAGGATTCTCCTTACCCTGAAAGAGACGACCTACAACATCATTTGGGCTAATGGATGTATGTGTCTCAGGGTCATTGATGTATCGGTCAACTTGTTCTTATCAACAAAGTGAAACTATTAGATAAAACCTAAGGATCAATGAAATCAAAGGATCGAGGAATTCACTTGATTCAAGTACCTATATTTAACTCATATACATTAATTGCATGTATATTCATTATACTTTCGTAGATTATACATCACACTTTAATTAACATTATACAAGGGTTGTCGTATAAATTATTGTTCCATTATATTGAAATCATACTATTGCAGAATTACGTAGGACGGATCACAAATATTAATTCAATATTACGCATATAATTATTACAATTTAATCAAATTCATTATTGTTATTAGCTACCTAGGCTCTTAGTGTAGCGTATAAAGCTAAAATATCAATTATGATTTCTAAATTCTAAGTTGTAGTTTTTTAAATAACTAAATAGATACTAACCTTGAGTAGGATGAGCTAGAGATCTGAATGACTATGATGAAGTGTCTTCCTAGCGATCTGCTTCTTACTTTGAAGTGATTCTTGATGTATGATCCTTCCAAATTCATGTATGCAATGTGAAAACAACACAAAAACATGTAAAGACACATACTATGTACAAGATAGAACTATGTTTTCTATGAATTTAACAAACTATTTTAGCAACAAATGAGAAGTCATGTGATAAGAGAATAAACTAAGAGCATTAACTAGATGTCTAATGTAAGTCGATATTATTTTATATGCAAAAATTAAAAGGCATCATTTTTCAAATTTAAACTAAAATCAAAACTTCGAAAGGCTTCACATTAATCGTCCATCAATCAATTTTAACAAATTAGGATCAAAACCCTTACAAATTCCCCCAAATTGACAATTTTAGGGTTTAATGGATATACTTACCAATTGAACACAGAAACAAGTGTAAGATGCGGGTCTAATCTTCTCTAAGCAACTTTGAATCAACGACGACCAAGACCTGTACATTATCCAAAAAATCAAAAACAAAATCTCGAACCCTAAATTGAGTTTATATATCTCGAATATGGACCAATAAAAAAAGATGGAAGAGACTCACCGACGGTCGCCGACAATGAAGGAATGTGGGGACGGGGCTTAGGGACGCCGGAGATGCCGGAGACGGTCGTTGCTGGCTGCTGCTGTTTGCCGGCGATGTTGCTGGTTTATAATTTCTGTGAAATCGAGAAATGAGAAGAAGGAAGGGAGCCCATGAATTTATATTGTCTGTTTAGCAAGGGTTTTGGAGTAAACCGATGTTAAACGGACAACTAAACAAAATGCACCATGTAATATAACATTAACATCGGTTATAAACCCCTGCTAAACGACTTCCGCTTAACGACGGTTACTTGCTCAACAACTGCCTTCTTAAACAGTAGCTTCCCCTCCATCCTGAGGCGAGTTGTATTCCGTCGTTAACAAGGGTTTATAAACCCCTATTAAACGCAGAGAATTTAGCAGCAGTTTTATACCGCTGCCAATCGGCTACACTGCTGCTAGATACAGTATTCTTGTAGTGAAAAATCACAATCCTAATTGTCTATGTTGATGACATAGTTGTCACCGGAAGTGAAACTAAAGAAATTGAGAAACTGTAGACCAGACTGAGAGAGGAGTTCGAGCTAAAGGATCTCGGTGAAATTAAGTACTTTCTTGGAATGGAGGTTGCTAGGTCACATAAGGGACTTCTCATCTCCCAAAGGAAGTATGTGATTGATTTATTGGAAGAAACTGGATTGACAGGTTGTAAACCTGCAGATATACCGATGCAACCAAATGTCCAGTTTAGTAGAGAATCAGAAGTAAACCGGGCTGATAAAGAGAGGTACCAACAGTTAGTTGGAAAGCTGATTTATCTCTCACACACACGTCCAGAGATAGTGTTCTTTGTTAGAGTAGTCAGTCAGTTCATGAATGACGCGTCTAAAGAACACCTAGCAGCTGTGTTTCATATTATGAGATACCTAAAGACGACTCCAGGTCTGGGATTGTTTTTCAAATGAGGTAACAGTCAAATAGTTGAGCTGTATACCGATACAGGTTGGCTAGTGCAGTGACACCGAGGAAGTTTACCACCGGTTACTGTTCATATGTTTGGGGGAATATCGTGACATGGAGGAGTAAAACACAATCTGTGGTTGCTAGGAGTAGTGTTGAGTCATAATACAGGGCATTAGCTCTTGGCATCCAAGAAGCAATGTGGATCCAGCGTGTTCTAAAGGAACTGGATCTTCCCGGTCAAGAGAAGGTACAGATGTACACTGACAGTCAAGCAGCCTTGAGTATTGTAAAGAATCTAGTACATCACGACAGAACTGAACATGTGGAGATAGATAGGCATTTCATTTCAGAGAAAGTCGAATGTTGAAACGTGGATGTGAGCTACGTGCCATCAAGACAACAGACAGCTGATATACTCACAAAAGCTTTAGCTCGTGACTTATGGGAGCATTTCAAGAACAAGCTCGGCCTACATAATATCTACACCAAGTTTGAAGAGGAGTGAAGAGAATAACGACAGACTAAATAAGTTAGCAAATATTCTTAATTAGTTAATACTAATTAAGAGTAATTACCTTGTTAAGATTCTAACTTAGGAAGGTCTTTGTGTATAAATATAATAGCTCTGTTAGGGTTAATAAAAACAAGAACCGAGGACATTACCTCAGGATTCTCTAAAAACTTTTACAGTTGAATAGAAGCACGGTGTGGTTCGAGTCTATGATTTCTATTGGGCAAACTGAACGTGAGTTCTTGTACCTGCTCTCTCCTCCTACCTTGTTTGGACCTCTTATTGCTAGACTTGTTCCTGGTTGTCTGTGCATGTGTTACCTGACAATGTGCTTGTTCCGTTTTGTTGGCTTGTAATAAACTAACTCTTGTTGGCTCTGTTTTGTGGTAGCTTAATGGATATGAACATAGGCGTCATCGTGTGTTTTCTATTTGTGCTTCCTTATTTTGCTCCCATATCGTTCCAAATCTGGATGAAATCCTGCTTAAGTTGATCCCTTGATACGTGATTTTGTTGATCATTGGTTTATAATTTCAGTTCGCTGCAGTACCCTTGTTTATCAATACTTGATGAGATTCAGGTGACCATAGGACAAAAAACGAAGTAGACGGAGGTTTTCCCCCGGAAATCTCTGATTCCTCTTCTCCGGCGGTACTATTACTATGGATGATGGTCAACCCCTTATCATGGGTAGGTAATTGTAAAGTCGTCCACTACTTTAGTAAAAAATTTCTTCTTTTTTCTTTTTGTAGTAAAATAAAAATGCATAATTTCTTCTATCCATAGATCAATACTGAATAGTAAGCAAGTGGTGATACAAAGAAATTAAAAGAAACAGATCTAGTGGAAAAGAGAGTTGCTTAGTGCATACATAACCCCGCATGGCACTTTCCTTTCCTTGTTCAACTTTCCTTTCATGCATGCATTTGACACACTATCTGACATTACGTTTCCGTTAATATTGCTGCACTGCGCTCTTTTCCATAAATTTAAGTAACTACCTCCTTTTCTAGTTTTCTTCCCCAACTTTCACAGCAGTTTGGCAGCTTTCCGTACCCTTTCCCCCATTTTAACTGCTAGCTTATTCAAACATCATCACCAGCCAGCCAGTCAGTCTGGCGCTCATGGCGAAAAAGGTACAATTGAGCTTTTCTAGCTGATATGTTTTCTAAACTAGAAGCATGCTTCTCTATCACCTCCGAGCCAGATCTGTTTTCTGTTTGATGCAGAAAACTTCTAATGTTGAATCACAGAAGCACAGATCATGCCTTGGCCGTGTTCTCTCTGCAGTGTTTCTGCTTACTGCTGCATTCTTCATTGGAAGGGGTTTTCTAGTAACAGATTATAAGCAGGCAAGCAAGAATATAATCTGCTCATGATCAGTTTTCTAGTCTGAGTCTCCTCCTATGTGTTCATTCCGGTGATTCCATTTCCCCCGCAACCATTTTCATGCAGATCCTCTTCAGAAGTTGGGGGCCGCCAGTAGAGGTCCAAAAATCTGTAATTTGTGAGGTTTGTTTGATAACACGAGCCTAATTAATTAATAAAGACACACAACACAGGTTTCCCTCTAGCTCACTGTTATTTTGTGTGTAGAATGAAGGGAAACCTTATGGAAGCCAGACATTACCTAAGGGCGTCATTTCTGCAACTTCTGACTTGGAAATGCGATCCTTATGGGGCAACACTCATGAGGTGAGTGAGTAAAACCCTTAACTTACTGCATTCAGGACATTTTGATTACTGATCCTGTGCTGTCTTGGTGGGCTAGAAGTCAAACACAGCAAAGAACTTACTGGCAATGGCAGTTGGAATAAAGCAGGTAAGGAGCGTCGATCAAATTGTTCAGAAGGTGAGCTGAAACACTTACAAAGCTTAATTAGGAACTGAGGGATTACTCTAATCTCTTGACTGACCTGATATTGCACTGTTTCAGTTTCCTTCTGGTGACTTTGTGGTGATGCTTTTCCATTACGATGGAAATGTGGACGAATGGAAAGGCTTAGATTGGAGCAACCGTGCTATACATATCTCTGCTATCAATCAAACTAAGTGGTGAGTAATTGGTTGCTGTGTAGTCCTAGACTGGAAATGGGTTTCGTCTTCTGATGTAACTAACAATGTTGACACAGGTGGTTTGCAAAACGTTTCTTACATCCTGATATAATTTCTGAGTATGCTTATATCTTCTTGTGGGATGAAGACCTTGGAGTTGACAATTTTGATGCCCAAAGGTGTCCGATTCTCGAACCCCTTTTATCAATTGAGCATTGCCTTCTTTCACAAGTCATTAATATGTTTGTATACTGGAATCATTTTGACTGCAGATATCTTTCAATTGTAAGAGCCGAAGGTCTCGAGATCTCACAGCCAGCTCTGGATCCTGACAAGTCAGACGTGCATCATCCTCTAACTCAGAGAAACAATGCAGTAAATGTGCACAGGTTATCTTCTAGAACCTGTTCCAGGTGTTCAGTTAATTTAAGATGGAGGAGTGATCTATAGTGAGGAATCCTAACCTTTGGTGTGAACAGAAGGACATACCAAAAGATAGGAAGCAGAACGTGCAACGACAACAGCACAGGTCCACCATGCACAGGGTACAAACAAAATCCTTTTCTAGTTAGTCTTAGATATATATGAAGGTCCTTAGGAGCCATTTGATTATGTATTTATTTTATCAAGGTTTGTAGAAATGATGGCTCCTGTTTTCTCAAAGGCATCGTGGCGCTGTGTATGGCATATCTTTCAGGTAAGAACAGGTCAACAAACACACAGTATGAAACATGAAACTAGTTATAACCCGGTGTTTAATTTGGTAGCTCACTGTTTCTTTGTCACTCTCAGAATGACTTGGTCCTTGGGTGGGGAGTTGATTTCCAGCTTGGTTACTGTGCACAGGCAATCACTCTACTCTTTCTTATGTCTTAATGCTTTTGACTAATAGAGTAATAAAGCTTCATTCCATTGACAGGGTGATCGGACCAGGAACATTGGCATCGTTGATTCCGAGTACGTTGTGCATGAAGGTCTTCCTACTCTTGGTGGTTCTGCCTCAGACAAGGTTAGAAAGATCGTAATTAATTTAATCCTTTCCAAGGAGATTCAGATACTTGCATCTCCTATCTCATTTCTTGCTTTCGTGATTCACAGGTCTTATCGCCATCAACTTCCAGTCAAGCTTCTAGCAGATCAGCTGTAAGCTTTTTAGCTGTTCCTGACAATTGAAACCTTTCCTTCTTGACAACTCTAAGTTGATCGATTCTTCTTGCAATTGCGGTGTGTCTTTCAGGTTCGAAATCGGTCGTATGTTGAGCTGGAGCTGTTCAAAAATAGATGGAAAAATGCGGCAAGGAAAGATTCCTGTTGGGTTGATCCCTATCAATGAGGAACTAAGCTTTAAAGGGCCACATGAGACTTCTACACTGAGCAACACAATGTACAGTCTCAGGATATCTTCGACACTTCTGCGAAAGTTATTCAGATTTTTCGCTCGTTATGTTGCTTACTAGGATTTATTTTTTTCATTTGCGGTCATAATCTGTACACTCAAAAGTAGAGTCAGGTGCAAGAAATCATTAATTTGCCCTTACACTTCTGAAATTCTTAAAAAGATTCAGTTACGGATCCCCTCCCACTAATGATTCCGGAGATGATTCCTGCAAGTTCTTCACCAGAATCCTCTTGTACATGATGCCCTGCCTTCATGATAAAAAAATGAAACAAACAAAGAGAATGAGAAGCAAAGCTGAAGGTATCCTTCCCATTATAAATCTGCTACTTTTCCTTTTTCTGGCATCAGAACTTCTTAATACAGTGAAAAGGAGATTTAATACCATTGGGAGCTCAACTAGCTTGATTTTTGAATCCTTGAGCAACTCCTCAACTCCATCAAAGCTCAACCACCGGTCTCTCCGGCCCCAACACACGTCTGAACCCCCCAGTTGTTATCTAATAGCATTGCCTTGGCTTCTTCAACATATCTCTATCACCCAACAAAATGAAGTATGGACATGCATACATTACTCAAAAAAGTATCATTACTAGTCAGGAAATGTCAAGAAGCGTTACTAGCTATTTAGTATGCTCGTGAAAGGGGACTGAAGTTTTCACAGGTATACCAAGCTTTGTGCAATTGCGAATGAAATGGTTATATTGGGGGCTAAGAGGATTCGATATTAGGGACATTCGGCCAAAGACTTTAATACCATGTAAGAAACCATTGCATCCAAATAACTCAAATTTTTTGTTGTCACTAGTTAAGGAGAAGAACTAACCCTCAAGTCTTTCTTCATTGCCCTACTAATTGCATTAAGAGCAGAGCCAGATGTGAGATATGGACTTCTGTAAACCATAGCATCATCTTCTTTCATCTTGTAAGGACCACTGCTTGTCAATGCCTTGTCACTTGCCCTCAGTGGATGCTGTGAGAATATTTCACCCAACAAGAAGTTGCTGAAGATAGACAAGGTTGACGGAAGGTTGATATGTGCTGCTGTTAGCTTCAATACAAAATCATGACAAAGAGTTACTTAAGAAGAAACTTGTCCAAAATAGTACAGTATATGGTTTCTAGCTGAGATTCTTCTTACAGGAGGATTGAGAAGTATCAAACTGCTAAGCTTGTCCTGGTGACTGCTTGCATATTTCACAGCAACTGGACAGATATCCCTAACCATTGTCAAATATTACAAGGACAACATCATCAAGTTATTCCAAGTTTTCATCAGCTTAAACATTGAGAACTCTTTAGATATGTACCTGTACAACAAGTGAGATCTTCTTACTAGTTGGTCCAATTTCATTAATCAAGGACTCCAAACACGATTCGTATTCTGCAGTAACGAATAACCAAATATCAGTTACATACTAATCAACCAATATCCAGCATGTAGACCTCTAATCAGAAATTACCATCCAAACTGTAGTCAAACCCATATTTTGGTTGAGGCTTATCAGAAAATTCAAACCCTGAAACATGTAATCACTCCACTTTAATTTCCAACATGAAAAAGAGTCATATTACTGTCCACGCATGGTCTTACCAAGCCAATCAAAAGCAATTGGATGATAATTTTTGGAGAGCACTGGAAGCACTTTGCGAAAAGAATATGCCTGCATGCAGCAGCAGCAGTGTTAGTATGAGAATGAAGTATTCTGTACACTTGGTGAGCTGGTAATTACTTTAAGAACTCACCTGAGAAAGGGAAACCATGAACCAGAACAACTGTTGGATTATCAGCATTCCCACTCTCCACGCAGAACCATCTATTCCACAAAATCATATCAGTAAAGATAGAGATAGAGATCACATTTTTAATCGGTTATTTACAGAGTTAATGTCACTACACCGACCTGAACACGTCATCGGATGTTTGAGAAGCAGAACCCATTTTTAGTCCAAAAATAGGATCTTGGGCGTTTTCCTTAGTACCAAACACAGGATGAGCTTTAACCTACAACACACAAAGCCAGCTACCAGCCATTAGCAAAACAATCAAAATTTCCAACCTGTAGACGAAGCAAGAAGGAACTAACCATTTTTCCTTGTTTGAACCATTCATCAGATGGGTTGGGCTCGCCGGAATACTTTCCTGACAGCATTTAAAAAAAGAACATTTCTTTCTTGAAGAAGAAGAAGAAGAAGAAGAAAAGTGTACAGAAATTTTGTTTTTTTAAATGAAGAAACCTCCACTGAAGGAGAAGCCATCTCCAGCAGACTCTTCTGCATCTATGAGATAGTAATCCTGCTTGAAACAAAAACACAAAACGAGAGGTTCACTAATTGCTCTGTTTTTTGTTCTGTTTTGCTAATTTCCAGAATCAGACAAACCTTAATCTTTGCCGCTGGCTGTACAAGAGAAGTTAGCAGATTTCCTCGTGGAACTCGGCCGCAAGGATAATAGAGGAGGAGGTTGAACGACATCATGGGATTTGATGTTGCGAAAGCGGTGGCGCCAAACGGTTTGCTGTGTCTGAACTGCCATCCCCATTAATCGTACGGATATAGGGAGCAAGAAAAATGAAAGGAGAAAAAAGGAGGGTATCGGTCACTATGGGTTTGGTCCGGCTGAGGATAAGTTGTCTCTGGTCGATATTTTTCCGCAACTCTAATAGAAGAAATTAAACAGGATTATGTGAGCGGTTTTTACGGGCAAAGGTTACCCCAAGATAGTATTATGATCAAGGTTTTTCAGTGATTGATTAAACGTGCTTAACAGCTTTAAATTTCCTTGCTTTAGGGATGTGCAGGTTGGCTGACCCCTGAACCTCAAACAAAAACATAGTCTTGCGGCTTCCATTACTATTCCCCAGTACGTCGTTTAGCTGCTACTTTGATTTGCTTTGAATCGGAATTTAATCGGCTGTTGTTATCTTAATTGAAAACGATGTCAAATTGGTGGTTTCCAGGGTTTGAAATCAAACAAAGGCGTCCATTTGTGACTCCATGAGCTTTTATATATCTTTCAAAGGTCGATCAATGGTGAAGCTCACCAGTGGATGTTTAAGTTCGGTCTGTTATCCATTTAGAAATCACTGTCTCAAATAGGCAGATAGAAAGATAGATAGATAGATACATGTTGGAAGGAAGACAGCAAAGGGAAATAATCTACTTGACGTAGTAAGGAAGGTTGATGACATAGAGAAGGAAATAAGCCCAGGTCACCCCTGAAATCCCACCGAAGAAGAACCCTCCGGTGAACTTTGACCACCCGTCAGCTGTCTGAAGCTGGTCAGGCACCTTCTTCCGTCCGGTCAACGTTAATCCTGGAGCAGTCGACGGCTCTCCTTCCCCGAAGGATGCGATGCCGTACATGGTCAACGTCAGGCTGAGGATGACCACCAGTCCAGCCGCTGCCAATGAACCTGCTTGCCCTGCGTACTCTGTGTTCCTCAGTGGTCCCGCCTTAACGAATGGGCCTACCAGCAGGAACCCATGGGCCAATCCCACTTCTATTCCTCTCAGCAGTGGGCTTACTGCTGTCCTGTACGCTGGCAGGTTCGACAGGTACCATGCGATCAATGGGCTCGATGTCACCGGTGTTTCCAGGCTCCCGATGAACGGGTCGCCGTTGATCGGCTGGACCACCTGGTAGTTTTGCTGCAACCGCCACAACAAAAATAACAACACCAAGAGTAACTGGCTGAGTGTTTGATTCTTTCTAACACAATTCAAATCAACTGGTTCTGAATCAACCATCCTAGCAGCAGGATCTATATATGAACAAATCAAATCAAGCAGCTTGATACTTATTAATTACCTTCTCAGACTGAATAGCATTGACAGTGAAGGAAGAAGCAGTTCTCCTGGAGGAGAAAACTCTCAAGGAAGAACCAGAGATGCCCTTGGGGACAGCTAATCTCCTGAGGGATGAAGTACTGAAGCTGCTCTTGAGTTGGCTAGCCATTGGAGATGCTGAAGTAGCTGCTGCCATTTGGTACGCCACAACACACACCACTTAACTTTACCTTATTACCTTTCTGGGTTTGGAGCAATATATCTTAGTGAAGACAGAAGAGTATCTATTGCATACCAAGTTGTGGCTTGGGAAGGATGAGGTGTCAAACATAAGCAATTTTCATTGGGTGGATGCTCCTTGTAACCTTATCCATAGCTTATCTCTCATTTCTCAACTTCCTCTGGCCACTGTTTTGAATTATGAAATGCCCGGACCCGACCCGTCTGGGCGGATATGGTTGTTTATTTTACAAACCCGGCCTGACCCGGGCCCGTCTCTTGATCTGTTTGCTTCCAGACGTCGACGGGGTAGGTCGGCGAACATCAGAACAGCAACCCAGAAGGAAGTCGCAGTCAATCTTCTACTATCAGTACTACGAGGAACAACGCAAACAGAGCCCAATACAACTTATGGCAGCTCTTCAGTTTATGAAGCTTCCCCTAATCTCGCGTCTCTGTAATGGTTGTGCTCCGTCTTCAATAAGCTTGTTTCTTTCGCCCAAATCCTTCTTCCTTGGTACTACATTAAGACCTTAAATGTTGCTCTCCTGGATTGGGACAGTTTATAATCGATTCTACTTGTCTGTAATGACCGTGCAGTTAAATGGGAGATATCAGACCCACGATTTTGCTGTAGATGCTTTGCTTCAAAGCCAGAAAGGATTCAAATACCCAGAAAGTAAGCATCTTTCTTGAGCTCTCTAGAAATTAAGCTTTTTCTATGAAGAAAGCTTCAAGCTTTAGTGTTTGTAAGGTGATCGTGTGACAAAGCATGCATGGCAGGAAAAAGAGGCTGGATGAAGTATGTGTTGATAGGTTCCAGCAGTACAGCAGAACGACGATACAATCTTGGATTATGCAAGGTTTAGTTTGTTCATGCTGAAAATCTCCATCACTGTGTGTTTCTATATCATCATCTCTGTGATTTCCTTGACATTGTGTAGGGAAAGTTTTTGTTAACGGCAAGAAAGTAAACAAAGCTGGCACTCCTGTTTCTGACAAAGCCGTTGTGGAAATCACTGCTGAAATCCCCAAATATGTATGTAGGTGAATACCCTTGAATCCTTGTCCTGATCTTTTCAGATAGGGAGAAACAAACATATTGACTTTGATCGGTGTTATGCCGCAGAGCTGGGTATAAATTGGAAGCAGCCATAGAACAACTAGGGGTTGATGTTACTGACAAAGTAGCTCTGGATTCTGGATTGTCCACCGGGGGTTTTACTGATTGCTTGCTTCAACATGGTGCATCATTTGTCTATGGAGTTGACGTTGGTTACGGCCAGGTAGCAGACAAAATTAGGCGACATGAACGAGTTAGTGTGATAGAAAGAACAAACTTAAGATACCTGGCTGAGCTTCCCCAGAAAGTGGATATAGCAACTTTGGATCTTTCTTTCATCTCTATTCTCCTGGTAAGCTGATATGCTAATGAATTGTTGTGTTCTGCATAGTGAGAGGTCCACTCATCATTCATATTCTGCAGGTTATGCCTGCTGTGGTTAGTCTCATGAAAGATGAGGCAAGTTTGGTGACCCTAGTCAAGCCTCAGTTCGAAGCTCATCGGTCACAGGTTAGCACTGATTAGAATCCCTTTGATGAATTGAGTTTCGGGTAGTATGGGATAGCACACATGAATGTTCATATCCTTCTAGTTCAACTGACAACCAATATGTGAACCTCTAAATCTTGACAGGTGGGAGGTGGTGGGATTGTGCGAGACCCCCAAGTCCACCAAGAGGTTCTTGAAAAGATTATAAATGGTGTGGAAAGGTTTGGCTTCCGGAAAAATGGATCGATTGAATCTCCATTAAAGGGAGCAGAGGGGAACACAGAATTTCTGGTCTACTTCATTAGGGAAAACAAAACAAGCGACTCAGCAAAGCAGACTGTGAACGAAATGCCGGCAGTTGCAGAACAAATCTCATAGGCTATGCCTTCTTGCATCCCTTTTTGTTATGTAGCATTACAATATTCGACAGTTTTAAGTTCAAATGTGCAACTGCAAATGTCAGTTTCCCCTATATTCTGGAAATACATTATTTTAGTAGAAGAAGGAAAGAAACATTGTTTTCCAGATGCAACTTTAAATCTGTTGTGAGAGTGATTCGTTATTAACCATGTGAATGGGAATGGCAATGCCGACCATTGGGGAAACTACAGAGAACCATGATAGCAGATACAGCTCCACTCTTGGCTTCTTCACCCCTTTTTTGTCAGCCTGGAATAGCAACTTCATCCACTCACTGCTTGCACAAGGATGTAACTTGTACCAGGGTCTGTTGAGGTACGGATGCTCCTCCTGAGTTATGAAAGTCCACTTTGATTCCATCAAGAACTTGACAGAGTTGGCAGGAAGAGCTCTTTCAATCTCATTCAAACCCAAGTTCCCCCCATCTGTCATACACATACAACGTGTAAAGCTGAACATATGATAATACTAAAATAGGAACGAGGAGGTGAGCATTACCACTGGAATACGCACGGAAGTATAGCACTGGAACCCTGAATGAAGCACTGTAGATTATGTGCAGATCAAAGTAGTGATGCAACTTATCAAGATCACTGCTTTCAACCTTGCAACCAGAGCAAACAGGAGTTCTTCAGATATCATCTTTTATGATAGTTGATGAACAATACGGCTATCAAGTAACAGAATGGAAAATACTAAGGTTGCAGAGTCGGTTGATTCTTCTTCCTCAGGTAAACTCGTCTCTGCTTCTGCTAAGGAAACAACTTCATCAACCTCGGTTGACTTTGCGACACATATATTCTCCAGTGATAGGAACCCTTCTTCATCAACCTGTCATGTAAAGCAAAAAGAGAGATCATTTAGTGGGCTGGATCGGCTGCTTTTGAGGGGGAGTAACTGAGGGTACTAACTTGATGGGGAGGAGAAGCAAAGAGTGACGCTTTGGGGGAGCTGACCCATCCCCAGGGAGGGAAATCAGGGTTATTGAGCAGCTTCCATTTCTCAGCAAAAGCTCTAGCAGATGCTGCGAACTCGCTACGGGACAATGTTCCATCCCAGGAAGCTCCATCCATTGCGCGCTCCTATATGATTTGCTCTTATAAACTAAAAGGAGATAGAATAGAATGCCACTCAACGGCTTGGATAGAAGCAGAAGTCTTGATACTTTGGGGGGAGCCCGATCACCCGAAGTTTCTTTCTCACTGGTTTGCAGCTGAGAACAGCAACGAAACAGAGGGAAGCGAGTGAAACACGGGGGAAGTGGAGATTGTGGAGATGATGGAGAACAGGCTTCAGTTGGGTTGGGCTGAAACCATTGGTGGCCTGTTGGGCCAAGCTGGTTAGAACAATTTTAAGATAGTATACCAAAAATGAGTTGGTCAAACAGAGTTATGGGCCTTCTATATAATGGGCTGAAAGACTTGGGGATAGTTAGATCATCTGACATTCCCTTCCTTTATTTTCTATTGTTGGGTCTGCAGAAATTGCACTTTACAGCCGTGTATTGTCAGAGCACCCACGTAAGGAGTCTTCCACCCCCAGTTTCACCAAAACGTCGCCGTTGCAGCATCATTTACAGTTCTATACTATTTTCTATTGCCCGATAATTCGACAACGAGAGTGCTCCCCTAAAAAAGCAAAAGCAAAGAGGGCAGACACACATACACACTACCACCTTTTATCTTCTTCTTGAGCTAGGGATTTGCAGGGCGTAGCGGCCATCACGGACTCGCCATCTAAATTGGTCTCATTTCACCCATGGATTGATCATCAGCCTTGCTGTCTTTTCCATCAAGTTCTCTCCGATTATACTGTACTTCGTAGCTCGAGTTTGGTAAAGGTGAGTTGTTTGTCCTTTTCAGCTGCTGTTCTTAACTCAATTTCTTTTGAGTTCTCGCTCCTTTTTTTCCTTCCAGATCGGCTTCTTATATTTTTTTCTCGGATTTTTCTTTCCATTTTGCTAGATTTCTGCAGTAAATTTATAACTCCTGGGACTTGTGTGTGTAACAAACTCGTTTCTGGGATTTTCCTCTACTTTAGAATTGCAGCAGCTTATGTGGTTTTGTATCGTTATCCGTTTACTGTTGCTGTTTTTTCTTTTATGGCTCTTCTTCACTTAGTTTTGCTGGGTTAAAATTCGCCGATCTGCTATTATGATGCTTGGTTAAGGTAGAATGTCAACTGCTTGCCTACACATTTCGTTCTTCATTTTACTTTGTTTGTCGGTCACTTCTTTCTCGTTGTTATTCCTTGTCTATCATCAGGGTTTAGGAGTTAGCTGTAGGCTCTATCTGGCCTAGCTAAATTTGGGCGTTCTTAGTTTGATAGAAATCTTACACTGCATATTGAGTTGGTACTTCTGCTCACTTTGCCTTCTTCCTTTCCTGCACTCCAGGTTGTCAGCTATGGAAGATAGTGAACCTGTAGGAACACTCATTGATTCTACTACCTCCAAGATACAGCAGCTTCAGAAAGCATTTGCTGAGCTCGAAAGCCACCGAGCTGTAACTCTCAACTTGAAGTGGAAAGAGCTTGAGGAACATTTTCATGGGCTTGAGAGATCCTTGAAGAGGCGGTTCCATGAACTGGAAGATCAAGAAAAGGAATACGAAACTAAGACAAGGGAAGCCCAAGACATCCTGGAGAAGCGGCAAGCTGCTGTTAATGCTAAGGAACATGCTTCATTGGGGAAGCTCCAACAGAGACGAGATGCTGCTGTGTTTGCTATTACTCATGCTTTAGAGAAGCACCAAAGTGTGTCTTCTTTGGATTCTTCTCTTCTTGCTACTGATAATCAATGTGATGAAGTCTCTCTCGAAGTCCAACCTTCTGACTCAATGCTTGCTGAAAGTAACTTGGGAGAAGTTATCAACCCTGGTGACGATGAAAATTGTGAGGCAGTGTCTTATCCAGAGCTAGTCAAACTATGTGAAGAAATGGATGCAGATGGGCTGCACAAGTTTATTTCTGACAACCGTAAGAACCTTGCCGTCCTGAAAGAGGAGATTCCACTTGCTCTGAAAGCTGCACTTGACCCAGCTCAATTAGTTCTAAAGTCTCTGGAGAATTTCTACCCCTTAGAAGACCTTCCTGTGGATGGAAAGAAAGATGCAATCCTATTGGGTGTCCGCAGGACCTGTATCATGTTAATGGAATGCCTTAGCATCTTGCTTATGTATTCAGACCAAGTTTCTGTGTCCGAGGTAATTTCAGATGAGGTCAAAGACCGGGCAAAGGCTATTGCTGAGGGTTGGAACCCAAAGTTGGAAGCTCTGGACTTGGATGCAAGCAATGGGAACTCCTTGGAAGCACATGCATTTTTGCAACTTCTGGCCACCTTTGGCATTGCTTCTGATTTTGATGTCGAAGAGCTGTCTAGGCTGATCCCAATGGTCTCTCGTCGTCGACAAGCAGCTGAGCTCTGTCGGTTTCTTGGACTATCTGAGAAAATGCCAGGTTCTTCTTCTTGCTTGAGCACTTACAAGTTATAACATGGTGAACATTCAGCAGAGTTTAGTCATTGGGGCTAGAAATACTCTTAACATGGATTGCACCCTCAATGATCTACAGGTCTGCATGTTATGGTTTCCCCAGGACCTAAATTTCATGTTAGGAATAGTCTGATGGGCTTATTATATGTCTGATTCTTGCATGATTGACTCTCAATGTGCTTAACCATTTGCTGGTCAAAACATGTTGTGTCATCTGTGTTACTTTGCAAGTATAATTCTCTGGTGTATCTTGGTATATTGTTTTATGTCAAGTTGCCAGTGTTATGGCCTCGTCATTCAACCTAGGTAAAAGCTTTTCAGTAGTTTAGCTTGCTTGTCTTTGTTGGATCACTTTGATTTCGTAATGTTGTTACCTTCAACTGTGTTATTAAAGCTCTCATTGCTCCTTGTTGGTTATGCGGCTTTTTAATCACTATATATTCCTAGCGATCATGAGTACATTGCTATTTACGACATACCTGCAGCTTCGAGGCAATGTAGATAGCAACTTGACGAATGAATTGCCATGACCACTAAAAATGCAGTTAGTGTATGCAGCTGCAGGCAATAGATCCGAGATGGAGTGGGTAGTGACTTGCTTTTGGTTACAAGCTCTGATGTCTCTGTTTTGCTTACTTGCTTGTTGTCTACCCTCTTTTGATTCTTCAGGTGTAATTGAAGTTCTTGTGAACAGTGGAAGACAAATTGATGCAGTGAACTTGGCATTTGCTTTTGAGTTAACAGACCAGTTCTCACCTGTACCCTTACTGAAGTCTTACTTGAAGGATGCAAAGAGATCTTCTCCACCAGCTAAGAACAATGTGCAGGTCCATGCTTGTTCTTTGCAGCTCAACAACATGTTTGTTGTCATTGTTACTACAATGAACTATTGTGACCGGGCCTATGTCCTGTATTGTGATTTCAGAATGAGGTGAATGAGCGTGAGCTTGCTGCTCTCAAGGCCGTTATCAAGTGCATTGAAGAACATAAGATGGAGGAGCAGTATCGTGTGGAGCCACTCCAGAAACAACTCCTGCAGTTGGAGAAGGCCAAGGCAGAGAAGAAACGGGCAACTGAAGTAGCTAAGCCGCAATCAAAGAGGCCGCGTGCTAATGGCATCGGGTATGGGCCTCGTATGACCATAACTAACTCTGTTTCTCCTGATAAGACAGCCTTCTATCCAAGAGTTGCCGAGAGGTATCCACAATATGTTTACGAGAGACCCTATGTGTACTCATCACCGACTGACAACCATGGCGCACCACAACTGATCCCTGCAGCAACTTACAACTTCGCCCCAAATCATGGCAACTATTTTGGAAACGGCTACCAGTACCCAACCCAGTATCTTCACTAATTGGTAAACAAAGATGACGGAAAAAGGTGACTTTGAACCTCCTGTTAACTGTTAGCCTTAACCCTTCAGCTATTTGTCGTGTCGTTGTTGTTGTTGTACTCGTCGTTGTTGTATTAATGATCTTAGAATCTGAAAGAAAACTCTGCAACTGAAAACAAACGGAAGAAGAGAAAGTACTCTGTGTTAATGTTTAATATGTTGTACCAGTGATAACTTGATCTAATATATATGCATCTTTGTTTCCTGTGAATGTATTTCTTTCCTATCTTTATAATCTGGGTTTGAGGGCTGTACCTTGTATTTCAAGCCAACCATCTTCCTCGGTCCAATGGCGATGTTATCTTTGCAAATAATTTATCTCGCATCGATCACAAGCTTGGGATGCTAACTTGGATAATTGGGGTTTTAAAAGGGGCGGGAAATGGTTTTCAGCTTGGATATCCCAGGTTTGAATTCTGGGGAGTGTATGCTTCACTATCCCAGGTTCGAATTCTGGGGAGTGTATGCTTCACTGTTCTATTATAGCACTTCTGATTAGCTTAGATAAGTACTCGGACATAAAGTAGGCATCTATGAGATTTATTTGATGCAGCGTTACAATGTGGCGCTTGTGAAAGGTGTTCTCGATTATGAAAAGGGGCAGAAAATTTGTTACAATTTTCTTTTACGTATAGGCGAACTAGGCGCTAGACAAGACCCAACGTCCATCTTACGGCTTCTTAATTTTTACTTTCAGCTCACTTAATGGCTTAATGCAAAGATTAACATGCAAGACCAAACCAAAACAGAGTTCTGAATTTTTTTTGGCGTGAAACGGAATTAAAAGGCTTATTTGAATGGTTTGAGACGATGTACCGACCTCCGTTGCCGCCCCACCGCTGAGGTACGAAACGAAAAAAAATACGACGCTCGGCACGCCGTCGCCAGCCGTCACCGTCGGCATTCAACGCCGACCACCGTTCAAGACTTCCTCTTAACGGCCGTCTTGAACGGCCGTCGGCCGACGGCGATGGTCGGGTGGTGGGATGCCGACCGTATTTCTTTTTACCTTTTCGGCGGGCGGCAGCGGAGGACGAGCGGCGTCAGACGGCAGAGGTGGCGAGCGGTGGCAGAACGGCGGTTTAAACGATCATTTTTTATTCATCGTTTCAAGTGGTATGACAATTCTTCGATTTTCCATTTTATAAAGTTGTAATTTTACTGTTTCAGGGACGTTTAGATCACTTCAATGTAATGACGATATTAAGGCATTTTACAACAAAATATAAGACGTTGGATAGCAATCCCTATTTAATTCACTGGACCAACCTGACCAAAGGTCTTAGATGGGCCGGTCCGGCATGACGAACACTCGCCGTGCAGTGTGGACAAACCAAAAAGAAATAGAAAAAGCGAGTGGCAAGCAAGAGTCAGTCAAGCAGGCACTCAGAGTCGTCGCCTCCCCTTAGCTCGAGTCTTCGGAAGAAAAACATGGCAGCAGCAGCCATTGTCATTGCTTCTTTGACCCGATAAGTTGAACAAGTAAATCAATCTCAACCCTCTATTCTTCCTTTTCACACCCAACCCCATAAGCTTCTCCACTTCCCTATTCCTCTCTTTTCATTCATTTCTAGCTTTCATTTTCTCAAATCCTGTTTCTTTGTTCTCTACACCTGGCCGGCCTTCATCCATTCTCTACTTTTCTCTCTTTGTATGCTTGGATCGGATTTCCTGTTCGGCCTCTTCATATTGTCAGGTCGGTATTTCGGTTTACTCTTTACTCAATTTCTGCAATACAATAATCTCCAGCTTGGGTTCGAATTCATTTGCTTGAGGTAGGTAGTACTGTTTGTTTCTTTGTTCTAATACTAATATTCTTGATTTAGGTTTTTATATGATCTGCGGCCTCATGGATCTCTGATTGAACGAACTGATTTCCCTGACCAGAACTTAGCTGGCTGCTTCCACTTTGAAAATGATGATGATAAAAAAAAGTATGACTGTCAACCTCTTTGTTGGCATCTCTGTCTGGTTACTGGTAAACTGTGGGTTGAGCTATGGAGTTCAGTCTGATATTGACTGCTTGTGGAGCATAAAACACTCTCTCAAGGATCCTTCCAACTACCTCAATTCGACATGGAACTTCAATAACATCACCGAAGGTTTCATTTGTAAGTTCACCGGGGTTGACTGTTGGCACCCCGATGAGAACAAGGTCTTAAACATCCGCCTTTCAGACATGGGGCTCAAAGGTGAGTTCCCTGAAGGCCTCAAGAACTGCACAAGCATAACTGGCTTGGATCTGTCAAACAATGAGCTCTCTGGACCCCTTCCAGCTAATATCTCTAAGTTCATTGGCTTTGTAACTAACCTTGATCTGTCTTCGAATGCCTTCTCCGGGCCGATTCCTGTCAACCTTGCCAATTGTAGCTACTTGAATGTCCTGAACCTGGACCATAACCGTCTCACTGGTCAGATTCCTGGGGAGATCAGCAATCTCAACCGGATCAAGACCTTCAACGTGGCGAATAACCTTCTTACTGGTCCTGTCCCAAGGTTTAGGAATGCCACCATCCCTCCAGAAAACTATGCCAATAATCCGGGACTTTGCGGCCCCCCTTTGGATCGTTGCGTTACTGGTAAGAAGAAAAACAACGGAATCATTGTCGGGGCAGCAATTGCCGGAGTAACTGTGGCAGCAATAGGTGTGGGTATTGCCTTGTTATTCTATTTCCGTAAGGCACCTATGATGAAGAAGAAGGATGATGATCCAGAAGGAAACAAATGGGCAAAGAGCTTAAAGGGAGTCAAAGGCACTAAGGCAAGTTATACTAAAACACATTTTTTATGCATCCTAAAAATACAAGGTGCTCCAATTTTCTGTTATCGCCCCGGTCTGTAGTTTAGTTATTATCTTCTCTGTCATCCATTTCTTTATGTGATTTCGCTATTCCGCATTTCCAGGTTTCCATGATTGAGAAATCAGTGTCGAAGATGAAACTGAGTGATCTCTTAAAAGCTACTAACAACTTCCACAAGGACAATATCATTGGTTCGGGAAGAACCGGGACTATGTACAAAGCAGTTCTAGAAGATGGAACTGCACTCATGGTTAAGAGGTTACAGGACTCTCAGCGTTCCGAACAAGAATTTTTGTCGGAGATGACTACTCTAGGGAGTGTGAAACATACCAACCTGCTTCCCCTCTTAGGATTCTGCATTGCTAGCAAGGAAAGGCTGCTGGTTTATGAGAATATGATGAATGGAAGCCTTTACGTTAACCTGCATGGCGAGGATGAAGACAGAAAACCAATGGAGTGGTCCGTAAGGCTCAAAATCGCAATAAGAGCTGCAAAAGGGTTTGCATGGCTCCATCATAACTGCAATCCGCGTATCCTGCACCGAAACATAAGCTCCAAATGCATAATGCTGGATGCAAAGTTTGAACCGAGAATATCGGATTTCGGTCTAGCCAGGTTAATGAATCCGATTGATACCCATTTGAGTACATTCGTGAATGGAGAATTCGGAGATTTGGGTTACGTTGCTCCGGAGTATGCAAGAACTCTGAGGGCCACCCCAAAGGGAGATGTATACAGCTTCGGAATCGTCCTCCTGGAGTTGGTTACTAGCGAGAAACCTACGCAGGTATCTAGAGCTCCCGAAGACTTCAGAGGGAACCTGGTGGAGTGGGTTAAACTATTATCAAGCAAGTCTCAACTGCATGATGCCATGGACAAATCTCTGCTGGGAAGAGGCGTGGACAGTGAGGTGTTCCAGGTGCTTAAAGTAGCCTGCAACTGTGCGGGGGAAGCCCAAAAGGAGAGGCCTTCCATGTTTGAAGTGTACCAGCTGTTAAGAGCGATCGGGGAGCAGTATCAGTTCACAGCAGAGGATGAGATGATGATGCCTACAGATGACGGTGATGCTGATTTCATGGAGGAACTGATTGTTGCTCGGGATGGAATCGAGAGTAGTTGATGATTAAGAAGACGATGAGGTAGGTGAGGAAATGGATACCATTGCACCAGTTGATGTTGTAATTAGTATATGTAATCGGGCGCTTGTTGAAGTAAAAGCAAAACCAGATATTGGTGATTGCGTGTGTGTTAATTATACTACATTTTCTGTTAATCACTTCCCTAATTGTCATACTCATCATGGCTTTGATTCTCCCCGATCAACGGTGTTCTTTATTCAAACCAGGTTGCATTTTACCGACTAGTATAGCCTCACCTGAGGTTTCAAGCGTGCATATCCGCCGATGCTCATGTTTACATCGGAAATGAGAATGACGAAGCGGGATAAGTTGCCGGAGATAGGACAAGAAGGAGAAGAAGAAGAATAGTAACAAGGGAATGGAAAAAGCTAGCCGAGCTGTGAATCCGACGGAAGTAACAAGGAAATGGAAAAAGCAAAGCGGAAGAATCCGACGAGGCGGAGATGAGACGGCTCGTCGGCGAAACTGACGAAAAATGCAGAAACAGGGATAGCACGTGTAAATGAGCGTGTGTTTCTCACGCGCGCGTGGGGAAATTCTAGAAAATATATACCCACTCGCAAAAGTAGTGCGTGCACTACATTGCACGTGAGGTCCACGCGTAACACTTTCCGGGTCGGCCTTTTTTAGCGGGTCGGGTCGAAAGTCGTTAAGGGACAGGTCCTTCTAGGCGCAGCGTGGCTAGGTAGGCCCAAATTATTTTGGCCATTCCGCTTCCGGGTCAGTCCAAATTTCTGACCCCTTTTACACAGAGTCCAAACTGGACCATAACCCAACAACCTTAAAAAATCTCTACTTTGAACTCGGATATGAGCAGCCAGATAGGCGAAAGTAATACAGGGCTGAGCCTAAAAGTGACAGGCCATTTAACAATGATTAACCGAACATAACCATCTTGTTAGCTGGGCTCCATAATTGACGAAAACCCCACTAAAAAGCTACAACAATCCAACAAAGTAAAAGTTGTTCCCCCTCTTGTCCGGCGATACCATTAGATCCTGTGGTTCCTCAAGGAATCCACAAAATCAGAGATGTTCCGATCAGAACTCCCACCTTCACCCGCCGCTTCTTTCATCATCTTCCTCCACTTGTCCGCATTCCTCTTCATCTCTTTCCCTTCTTCCCCTTCCATAACTCCCCTCAAACACTTCTCCACCATTTCCCTCTTCACAATCCCTTCTTCATTCTTCTGACACCTCACTCCCATCTTCCAAACGTCCTCTATATACTTTGCATTGGTCGCCTGGTCCGTCCACTGAGGCATCGCCACCATGGGAACTCCCAAGCTCAACCCCTCAAGGGTCGAATTCCATCCACAGTGGGTCACGAAGCAGCCCACCGCCTCGTGTTCCAGCACCTCCAGCTGCGGGCACCACGACACAATCAACCCTTTCCCGTCGATGTCAACGTCGGCGGCGAAATTGGGAGGTAGCTTGGCCACTTCCGACGCCCTTACTACCCATAAGAAGTAGTGGTTGCTGTTCTTCAAGCCGTGCGCTATCTCCTCCATTTGCTCTGCTCCAAGGCTTGCCAGGCTGCCGAATGATACATAAATTACAGAGCCTTTCGGCTTGTTGTTGTTCAGCCAATTAATGCAGGCTTCGTTATTCGGCTTGAAGATGCTGAACCCGTAATCTCTATCGTCTTGTAATTGCTTGTCCAAGTACATCGAAGGAATTGTGGGGCCCACTGTTCTCAGTGGCCAGATCGTCGATAGCCAATCCGCCGTCTGCATATTCATTTAATTAATTAAATTTGCTGCTTAAAATTATATAATGAAATTAAATTTAATGTACCTCGTTCTCGAGATCGTAGACGGTGTTACAGAGGATACAGTCAGCTTTATGAATGTTGGAGAATTGGGAGATAATCATATCAAAGGCGGCGGGGTAAGAGCCGTAATCGGAGATGAAAGAAGGCATGTCATCAGCTTCCAAAGGAGCCGGCAAACCAGGGATGATCAAACTCTGCGGCTGATCAGTAACTGGAAGCTTAAGCGAGCCTTTATAGACGTGGTAGTAGATGGCGTCGACGGCACAAGACTGAGTGAAAAACGGCGCCGCAAACAATCCAAGCTCCTTGGCTACATCCAGACACCACGGAAGGAAAGGGTCGTAGATAATGCAATGGGCAGGGTACTCGGTTTTACTCAGCTTTTGAATCAGTTCGGATAGAGTCTTTGAGCCTTCTTTCTGGAAACTTTCCAAATAGGCCTGGGTGCTTTCGGCGGCAGCATGACCGCCGTCGTCGTAGCCGTCGGAGATGGTATCTAGGTTGATCGTGGAGGTGGAGGAAGTGGAGGAGATAGTTTTGGAGATGAAACGAGTGTTGACGAGAGTGATACGGATGGATTTGGAGAGGAGGCGCTTTGAGAATTGGAGCATCGGGTTGATGTGGCCTTGTGCTGGATATGGTATCACTAGGCAGTGAGGCTGTTGTTGCTTCTTCGCCGCCATTTTTTCTGAGCTGTTTGTTTATCTGGACAATGTAATGCAGTTTATTTATAGCTGGTCTGACTGAGATCATATGTGACGAGGTAGCCAAAGCGACCCTTTGTTTGGTTATTTTGTCGGATTATGAGAGAGAAAGTTTGAGTTGTACACAAATTGTGAACGACACTCATTCTGTACAAGTTGGGTTGTTTATTTTGTCCTCTTACATTAGTTGCATTTGCCATGATGTCACTGGATGGAAAAGCTGTGGTCAGTGGTCACCATATTCAGCAAGCTCAGAAAACAGAGCTAAATCTCAGCCATGTTTGGGCTTGAAGGTGCTCGTTCACACTCATTTCTCATGTGGCTGGGCGACCCAGATGAAAACTTGTCCTCATTGGCTGAACTGAGTAATTGAATAAAGGGTTAATTAATGATTGGTTCAGTTAAAGCTCAAACCTTTATGGTCTTTCAAGTGTGTTCCTAATAAGGTCTGCAAAAATTCTGCATAGATTTAGAGCGTTGTGGTCGTTCGTGTGACTTTCACTAATTTTTCCCCAATTTACTCATAAAATTTAACTCGACTGCTATAAAACATTTTAGATTTTATTGTCAAATGATCTATCATTTAATTTACAGACGTCAAACTATGTGAATGTCCTTCGAACTCCCTCTTTAAATACACAAGTTGGGGGTCGAATGAAATACACTTCCTACTTGTCGTAAACTTTCAACAGTCGAAATACTCTCTTAAATCAATCCCCGAAACCGCCCACCCACCGCTGTCGAAGCCCCACGCCTGCCACCGCTGCCCCCGCCTCCGCTCGCTGCCTGCCCATCCCACGCCGCCGCCGCCGCCAGCACCCTTGCACGTCGCCGCCCATACAGGTAAAAAAAAAATTAAAACAGTCGGCCGCCGGTCGACGTGCCGACCGTTTTTTTATTATTTATTATTTAAATTAAATTGGAAATTAGAATTTAGTTTAGTGAATTAGCAATAATATTTAATTTAGTGAATTAACAATGAAATATGTAATAATTAATACTTGATAATTAAATAATTAATCGATATTAATTTACTAATTACTAAATATTAATTAGGGATAATTAATTAATGTTGTAACAATTAACATCAAAATTACCAAATTAGTAAATTTGGTAACAAATAATAAGTAACTAATAATTACTTATTATTATTTAGGTTAATTAGTCCATATACAAAAAATAATTTAAAATTAGGGATTAATGATTATAATTCGTAGTTAATCAAAATGAAAAATTAAGGTTAATTTATTAATAATTAAATATTAAGTAGGGTTAATTAATTAATATTATAACTATTAACATCAAAATTACCAAATTAGTAAATTTGGTAATAAATAATAAGTAATTAATAATTACTTATTATAATTTAGGTTAATTAGTCCATATATGAAAAATAATTTAAAATTAGGGATTAATGATTATACTTCGTAATTGAATATTTATTTTGCTAATAATTGAAAATTAGATATGAAATATTACAATTAAGGTGAAATAGCAATCCTCCAATATAATTAAGGTGTAATAGTGAATACAAGTTTAACATGTGTAATTATTAGTTCATATTTAAAGTGTTAGTTTTGTAATTAATAGTTATTATTTCAATTTCATATATAGTTAGCAGCGATGTCGATAGGAGATGATGACTTGTCGCGGTTTATCGGTCGTCCTATTTCTGCATCAAACAGGAAATTGTTAGAGGAGAAATGGAAAGGAAAGAAATCTAGACTAGGGGATGATGGGCAGTCTAGGGCGCAGTTTCAGATTCCTGTTCCTATATACGTGGACCCCGATCTGCACTCTGTTGGAAGGGACCTGACTATTAAGGAGATTTTTGCTAGTTAGGCTCCGGATTTGGCCGATGACATCCATACCATTCAGGATGACTCCGACGACGACGATGAGCAGATCCCGTCGGAAGGTGACGATGATGATGATGACGTATGAGTCGGTGTAATATTTTGTTAATTATCGTTCACGATACAATAAACACTAAACCCCACCACATAATTAAAAACCACGCATATCGTACAACAACGAGAACTAACCTTGTTACTCATGGTAGCGCTTCACCTTCCCGTGTAATAATAGTCCTGATCCTCAATTGCGTAGACTATTACTACTAATGTCAGTAATTTAAAGTACTGAAGTATGATTTCAAAACCGTAAATTGTAAGTATTCATAGTTTCCAATATTATTACTTTACAACTCGAAATAATTTGTACATTCCTTAACAAAATCGTAAATAACGAATTATTTATAAAAATATAAAGTTGTTATCAAATAAATAGAATATTATAATTCTATACTTTGAAATATAAAAAATTTTAAAATTAAAAAAAAATACTCGGTCGACGTTGGATGCCAACCGCCGTAAAGAACGGTCGGTCTCGGCTGCCGACGACGGCGACCGGCGGTCGGCGTCCCACGCTGACATTCCTTAACGGCGACCGGCATTCGACGCCGACTCTCCCTAAAAAAATTTTAATTTAATTACGGTGAATGAGTAAATACAATTAAGTAGATTAACAACTAGTTTCACAATGAAAATTGAGTAATTTTATTTTTTTAATAACTACATGAAAATTAGTAATTAATCATTATCATTACTCATGTTAATTAAGGGTGAACTATAACTATGAACCCTAAAAGTGATAATTAAGGTTTAGGGTTTAAAGATAAGGTTTAGAGATTAGGTTTTAGGATTTAGAATCTAAAGATAAAGTTTTAGGATTACGGTTTAGGGTTTAGGGTTTAGGATTTAGGATTTAAAGATTAAGGTTTAGAGTTTAGGGTATGGGATTTAGGATTTAAGGTTTAGTGTTACGGGTTTATTGTTTAGAGATTAAAGATAAGGTTTAGGGTTTAGGATTTAGGATTTAGGATTTAGGATTTAGGGTTTAGGGTTTAGGGTTTCGGGTTCAGGGTTTAGGGTTTATTGTTCAGAGATTAAAGATAAGGTTTAGGGATTAATAGGATTTAGGGTTCATGGTTTAACGGTTACGGTTTAGCGATTAGGGGTCTAGTCCTTGTTTTTAATTAATCTTAGGAAATTACGGTTTAGTCATAATAATTATGTGAGACTAGTAAATATAAATACTTATATTAACACTTATTGTGATAGTTACATACTTGAAAATTGAATATTTATTTTTAACATTGGAAAATATTAGTAAATGAATTTGTAAATATTAGTAATTAAAGTGAATTTATAAATATTAGCGTGTAGTAATTGATAATATATTTACTAAGTATTTTGTTGAACTATTAATTCAGTAAATATATTCAATTATCATATCTACAATTATAAAAAATAATTTTTATGTATATGTACTAATTCACCTTAATTATTTTAATTACTATGAGTAATTATTATTTTGCAACCGTTAGTGAAGACATACTTAGTTTAGAAATAATTAATTACAGTATGTATTTAATTACTAGTTTACTAACATAACTAACACTAATTGGAAGATTGCTATTTCACCTTAATTGTAATAACTAATATCTCATTTTCAATTATTAGTAAAATAAATATTCAATTACAAATTAAAAATATTAATCCCTAATTTGAAATTATTTTTCGTATATGGACTAATTAAACTAAATCATAATAAGTAATTATTAATTACTTATTATTTATTACCAAATTTACTAATTGATACTTAATAAATAGTAAATTAACTAATCGATTAATTATTTAATTATCAAATATTAATTATTACCTATATTCTTTGCTAATTCACTAAACTAAATATAATTGTTAATTTAATTTAAATAATAAATAATTATAAAAAAAAACTAAAACGGCCGACGGTGTCGGCTTCCGGTCGGCACGCCGACCGTTTTAAATTTTTTTTTGTACCTGTATGTGCGGCAGTCCGGCAGCGACGGGAGGCGGCACGGCGGCGGCGGTTCGGAGGCGGCACGACGGTGGTTCGGCGGCGGCACGACGGCGGTTCGACGGCGGTTCGGCGGAGGTGCAGCGGCGGCGGTGCGGTCCGGCGGTGGTGCGACGGCAGAGGGGTCCGGCAGTAGGACTACGGCAGCGGCGACGATTCTTTTATGTTCGTTTGAATGAGGTGTGAAAGTTTTTCGAAATTCCGCGTCTTATATTACTGTTCAAGGGGTGTTCACGTCATTTTCATTATCAAACTCAAATATTACGATGATGTGAGGGTGTTTAACCGTAAAATATATAACGTGATTTAGCAACCTTTTAGCTAAATTTATATGTTTCCTATTTGAGCTCATTTCTCATGTGGCCCCAGATGAAGGCTTGTCCGCGTTGGCTGAACAGAGCCAGAAAAAGAAACGAGCTTGGGATTACCCTCCACGCTTCCAGCATTTATGGAGGTTAGTGAACACCTAAATTTCTTTTCTTTTTTCACATGAATTAGGACTACACAATTGAAAACCAAGAGATGGCAAGATCACGCATCTACACCTTGTCGGTTTCCTGCTTTGCTCCAAGAACCTCAAAACCTTCTTCTTATTTCTTCTCCTTCAAATCTCCTCCAGACTTGATCGCTCCCTCATCTTTCCCTCCCGAAATGGACGTCAAAACGATCCCAGTGGTCTCCACATTCGCCAATCCTTTCGACACCTCCAATGGCGGCGGCGGCTTCGCTTCCGCCCGGAAGCCCATCGCTCTCTGGCCTGGAATGTACCATTCCCCTGTCACCAACGCTCTCTGGGAAGCTAGGTCTAAGATCTTCGACACCATGCTCGATCCCCCTAAAGACGCCCCGCCCCAGACAAAATTGCTCACCAAATCCCCTGACCAGAGCCGCACCAGCATTCTGTACAACTTCTCCTCTGATTACATCCTCAGGGAGCAGTATCGCGATCCTTGGAATGAAGTCAGGATCGGGAAATTGCTCGAGGACCTTGATGCTTTGGCTGGCACCATTTCCGTCAAGGTTGAAGGTTCTTTCCCATTTCTCCTTTTTAGGTTTATGTGTTGATAATGCTGATTATCTTTGTGTATGGTGGATGTTCTTAGCACTGTGCTGATGAAGATTGCACAACAAGGCCGCTTCTACTAGTGACGGCTTCTGTTGATAGGATTGTTCTGAAGAAGCCAATCAGTGTAGATGTTGATCTCAAAATTGTTGGTTCTGCAATTTGGGTGGGCCGCTCCTCAATTGAGATTCAATTGGAAGTTATTCAACCTGCAAATGGTAATCCAATCCAGAATATTGTATTTCATCAATCGCATTTCTTACTGTATAATCAACACCACTGCATAATAGTTTACTTGCAACTTATTCACAGTTGGTTAGTGAGGAATTCATCTTTATGTTGCTATTTCAATGTCTAAAGACTGCTAATCTCCTTTAAATTTGGGGGGTTTGCAGAGGACTCTGATGTTGCAGACTCAGTAGCACTAACAGCCAACTTCATATTCGTGGCTCGTGACTCACAAACTGGGAAAGCTGCTCAAGTGAACCGACTGGTCCCAGAAACCAACCAAGAGAAGCTGCTGTTCGAAGAAGCTGAAGCAAGGAGTAACTTGAGGAAGAGGAAAAGGGTGGTGGATGACGACAAAAAGGAAGTTGACGGGAGTGGCGGGGAAGCGAGTCGACTCAAGGCACTATTGGCTGAAGGAAGAGTCTTCTGTGACATGCCAGCTTTAGCAGACAGAAACAGTATTCTTCTGAGGGATACTCGTCTTGAAAACTCCCTCATCTGCCAGCCACAGCAAAGGAACATGCACGGTCGAATCTTCGGAGGTTTCCTGATGCACAGGGCGTTCGAGTTGGCTTTCTCAACCTCCTATGCTTTCGCCGGCTCAGTCCCTTACTTTCTTGAAGTTGATCACGTCGACTTCTTAAGACCTGTAAGTGTTCAACTTTCTTCTTCCCAAATGCCAAATGGAACTCTTAGTACTTTTCTTGTATTATGCTATATAAATCTTATTTCTTGCTGAGATTTTTTTTACCATTTATACCTTCATTATAGTCCCAAGTCATTGAAATTTAAATTTGTTTGAAACAGGTGGACGTGGGGGACTTCTTGCGGCTCAAGTCTTGCGTTCTGTACACCGAATTGGAGAACCCCGATGAGCCTCTAATCAACGTTGAAGTTGTTGCTCATGTCACCAAGCCGGAACTAAGGTCCAGTGAGGTAAGCCAGTAGCTCATGATCTTACCTGTTTGATGTATCCTTTACTTCTTTTTTTTACAAAGCTGTATCCTTTACTTGCAACTTATATTGTGTATTTTGGAACAGGTGACAAACACATTTTACTTCACCTTCACTATACGTCCAGAGGCGAAAGCTACGAAAAATGGTAACACACTTCGGAATGTGGTTCCAACTACTGAGGAAGAAGCAAGGCTCATTCTGGAGCGGAAAGATGCAGAGGCCTTGAATTTAGTTAAGCTTGCTTGAAGCAAGAGCAGATAAAATAGGTAAATAAGAAGATATTCATGTAAGCAAATGCTTCTTCACTGTGAAAGTGAGTGAAGACATTGTAGCAGAAATTGCAGTTTCTAAATCTAATACAAAGATCCTGAATCATACATAGTTGCAGATGATCCTTACATTATCAATTGCCCAAGCTTTTACATATTACTATATTCTATATAGATGGATAGCAATTACAAAATCTTTCTTCACGGATTTGTACAAAAATGGAAGGTAAATTAGTAGAGTCCAGAATTATTTTCAGCAGAGCTATGGCAATGCCGTTTCTTCGTCGGACGAACTGTCCTGCTTCTTAGCATCAGGTCCAGGGAATGCCTGAGGGAGCGTTGGATTCACCGGTACTGGGAATTTATACGCCGAACTAACAATGGTTCGCTCGTTTATCATTCCAACTTCTTTGCATACCCTGTCGAGAACTGATAAAAAGTCCCTGACAACCATGAAGATTCTGAAAGGGTGAACTTCTTCCTTCGCTGAGTTCCCGTGGAAGTATTCTGTTATTTCCTTCACCAGAGACAATGCAACACTTTCCTGCGCTTGAATCCTTATAATCTCTCCTTCCGACATTTCCAAGAACTTATTCAGTGATTCTGTAAACTTCTGACCACTTCCACTCAACCCCATCCTCTCGTTTAGCTTCACGATCTCGCTTATCTTCTCGATACCGATAGAAAGCTTGGTGACTTCACTGCTAAGCACATCAGAATCCATAGCAGCTGCTTTCTTCACATTGCCAAGATCCGAACTCAGCCCTGAGACCACTTCCAGCCCTAGCTTCCTGCACTTGACATCATCACATTGAGCAGTGGCGTCTGAAGCTTGGTTGGAACCAGAGAGGCGAGCTCCTTCGGTTCTTATGATCTCCTGCACAACAAAATGCAGCAGCGTCGTTTTTCCATCCGCACCCTTCACGTCAACTAGCTTCAGAAGTGTATCTAGCTTGAATGCAAGGGCGTCGCCACGGTTGGTCCCAACATTCATGCGGTTCCCCGTCTTGAGTACAGCTTCTAAAAGTTTCAAGAACATCCTACTGTTTCTTAGTTCTTCACAGGCTGCCTGTTGTTACCAGCATGCAAGTGAGACGTCAGAGGACGGGTTATCAGAAAGAGAATGAGAGAAAGAAAGATGAAGACTTTGTTTACCTCGAGTGTTTCAAAAGACTTTCTGAGGTACTCAATCTCCGACTCGAAATTAGCCATGTAAAGCATTGCATCCACCCGCTTAAACGCAAAAGGTACATCGAGCACTGCCTTGAGAAACTTCTCAGCATGACCAAGCTTCACCGGTGTGTCGTCTTTGTACTCTTTCAGCTTACGCTCCTCTTCTTTGCTCGGAGCCATCTTCACCAAACTCTCCAGAAGCTCAGTTCCAAGAGTCTCAGTATTACCTTCATACAGTTAGCAATTCAGTCAACCAGGAAACAAACAAGTTGCATACTTTCTGAATGGAATACAAATGTGCTTAAGCATAATACCTTCTAAGAGTGCTTCACATACTTCCTCGATGGTGACATTCAAAGCCCTGAGCAAGATAGCAATGTTCTGAGCTCTTTTGGGATCAAGAACACGATTTTCCTGGTTAGCAAACAGATTGGTTGGAGATGGAGTTCCTCCAGGCAGTGGCTTTGGCTTTGGAGCATTCATAACAAACAATTCTTCAATCTTTTCCTCATTCAGTCTGCATATATGGATTGAAGTAAGCTACTACTAAAGGTGGCGAATGAAAGTTCATTTTTTGAATAAGTTTGACTTACTTGAACGAGCTGGATCTGATCTGATCCCAAACCATTTCATGGTCGGAGCTAGCTCGAACTTTATCCCAATGTAAAGCCTTCAGCTTTGGCCTCGGAGTATCCTCGAAGCTGTCTTCCCCTTCAGCGTTAGGTGGCAATTGAATCGTAGATACTTTGGTTGGCGTTTGCAGCACAAACGGCCTGGAAGGCGGTATAAGCACCGGCGGCGCTGCCGGGGTTGAAATTAACTGACCTATTGGTGTGGATGCCACCGGAGAAGACTCCAGATCCTTTGGCGGGACAGAAAGTGGCCGAGGTGGCAATGCAGGAGGCGGAGGCGGAGGCGGTGGAGGAGGAGGAGAATCTGAAATAGGCTGCCCTAGAACACTGCTCATCTTAACGTTCAGCCCAGAAACATTCAATGGAACAGCCGGTGATCCATCCCCAAAGCCTCTGTCCGGCGATGAAGAAGCTATGGTGGTCTGAGGAGACAGAAGCGGATGAAGCTTGATGCTGCTGTTGTGGTCCGGCGAAGTCCAAGCAGATGACAGCAATGAAGACTGTCCATTCCGATCTAAATCATTCGAAATCCTAGGAGGAGACTGATCAGATTGTTCAGATTGAGACTTCTCCTCTGATGCTCTGTCCGGCGAGGTAGTAGAAGAAGAAGCGGAAGACATTGAGAACGACCGTACGTTTTGATTCAGAGCGTTCCATAGCTTGGGAGAAGATGCATCCGAGTTAGAAACAGACGACGCTAAAGACGAAAGCTTTCCTTGATTCGACTGATTCAACGGATTCAAAATCCTCGCAGGGGACAGAGACGGAGACCGCAGCACATTCCGATCCAAGTCAATGTTCCCGGTAGACGCCGCCGAAGAAGAAGCTCTAGACGACCTTGAGTTAGGGCGATGGATTTGCTCCAAGTTAAAAGAAATCCTGAGCGATGAAGCGGCAGAGAGGGAAGGCGACGCCGGCCAACCAGAGGTGAGGTGAGGAGCTGGATGAACAAGCTGCGGGTGGGTAGATTCAGGGGACTTGGGACGCGGGCTCAAGCTCACCGGAGGAGAAATACTAACCGATTGGGAGCGAGCGGGAGATCCAGATGAGGAATCGGAGGAGCAAGAAGTTGAATCAGTGGTTCCGCCTTCAAAATCCGGAGCACCCATTGTCCGAAACATCCTCATGGATCCGGATCCCGCCCCAACAGAGCTATCACGGCCTCCTCCTCCGCCGCCGTTCAATGACCCTCTGGGAGAATAAAACACTTCTTCATCGTCTTCTTCGTTGATGACTTCCCCACTCTGGCGATGAAGCGGAGGAAGAGGACGGAGCTCAGGGGAATCCATCTTTCCCACGACATCAGGAGAAGAGTCAGAAACAGGACCACCGGCTGCGTTGGCGCCGATTCCGTGGGAGTTGACGAGAGTGCCGAGGTAGAGGAACTCGGAGGAGTTAGTAGTGTTGGTAGGGGGGAACTTATGGGTGTTGGAAGAGCGAGATCGATCGGCATTGGAGAAGAAACGGGAGCTGGTGGTATGGTCGGAGGAAGCGGAAGGGTCGACGTGGGTTTTGGAATCGAAGTTAGGGGTGGGAGGAGGGCAGCGGCGGCAGAAGTAAAAGATGAGGATGGAGGAGACAATGAGGGCGGCGAGGAGGAAAGAGAGGGAGAGAGCGAGGAGTTTGTGGGAGGAGGAAGGCTTAGGGGAAGAGGATTGAGGGAGGATTAGGGAGGAGATGTTGGCTGGGAAGGAGGCGAAGTTGGCCGGAGACGGTGGCGGAGGTGGTGGGGAAGGGTAAGTTGGGAAGAAAGGGGAGTTTTGAGTGGTGGCGGTTGGAGTGGTGGATGAGAAAGGAAGCTTTGCCGGAGTAGAATGCGGTAAAGAGGAAGGGGAAGGGGAAGGAGGGTTAGTAGAGTCGAGTGGGAAGAAGGGTTGGTGGAGAATCCGGCGGACTGGGAAGGAAGATCCACGGCAGAGGAAGAGAAACAGTAGTGTTAGAAAGAAGAAGAGGAAGGAGGAAGGAATGGGCATTGTGAAAATGTGAAAACAATCTCTCGAGCTCAGCTCTGTTGCTGAGTGAAAGGGAGATAGATGAAATGGGCAGATGGTGTGATGGTGGTGGGGGGAGGAAGGAAGAGGAGGAGGAATCCAGCTAAGAAGCTGCTGTAGATTTGCTCAACTTTTACTTACACAGTGAAAGATAAACAAACTGCACTAAACAACACAACGCAACAGCGGCGGAGAATAGAGAGAGAGAGAGAGAGAGAGCGAGCGAGAGAGAGAACGGTATAGTGGTAATAGTGTATGTGTATGCTTGGTCAAATATTCACACCATTATTATGTTTACGTGACGAACGGATTCTATTTTCTGTGTTCATTGTCTAATTTTATACTAATAATAATAATAGTTAATTTGCTGCTCATCTTTCGTTTTCGATGCTGCTTCCGTCAATAGTAATGAATTTTAAAATGGATCAGTCAGTCAGTTAATAATAATTCTACGATTCGACTTACTCCCACACCCCTAAACCAAACATTGGATTTTTAGAGCTGAGTCAATCGGTTTAACCAGAAACAACAAAAACTAATGAACGGCCGATGATGAGAATGAGAATGATTGATGGTGATGATGAAGAGATGAGAGAGTCGAGAAAGCCAATAAATATGGCAGGGGTGGGTCCCAGCCCTTTCAGTGGGGGGTAAAAGATCTGGTGCACTAGCCTACAACCAAAAGGCATGCATGTGACTGGGTGGATCCCACGTGTTTCGGTAAGTGATGGACGGTCCAGATCTCATCCACCGCATTTTTCAAATTTAAACTATTTTCCTCCTCTTCTTTCAGTCCTCTTCTGACTTTTTACGTCTCCGTCGACTTAGCCATTGACCATCGGCTCCCCCGACTGTCGCTGTTTTGTTTTGTTTAACCAGACAACTTTTAATTACTTTTACCTTGTTATGAATATTTTATATAAATGTAGTTGAATGCTCATTGTGTAACTCCCATTGCATTGATCATGTATTATATTACTCTCTTAATTGTATTAATATTAGAATGTATAGGTTATGGTTTCGTGAGCCTATAAATAGACTCTACATTGTATCATATCTACACATCAATAAGAAACTCTCTCCCTCTTCATATTTTCTCTTGTTTCGTCTTTTTTGAGTTTAGTTTAATAACACGTTATCAGCACGCATGTTGTAGTTATCTTCTCGAAGTTTCACGAAGGTTGCTATTGGCTATATCTTGCTTTCCAAAGTTATTATTTTTATTTTTCTATCTTGTTTGTTTTCATTTCTTAATTTTCTTATAGTATCGTTTTTTAAAAACTAAATCTAAAGAAAGGAATCCATTTCTATATTCAATCATATAGAAAATGGTAGCCTTTTTCCTTTCTATGTAAATTTGATATTGTTTTCAAAATCGATTTTTGTTGATGATTGCCACCAAACGTTTTTATAGGTCAAAGTAATCTATTATGCCGCTAAAGGCTATGACCTTACGTTTAATGGTTTATAGTCATTGTCTTTGTTTTATCATTTATTCGGACATGACTATTCGGTGTTTTTCCTTGATTTTATTTATTTATTTATTATTATCATTAGTGTATTGTTTATATAATTCTCATTCATTACATTATTATTATTTTTATTGGTCATGATGCATATGATATCGACTATTCTTTCATAAATCATACATGTTTATTTCACAAAATATAGTAATAAGAATTTATTATTTGCCCATAGATGTATGAATTATGTTATGACCCTAACCTATTAAAATTGCGGTTATTTCATAATTCATGTAGACTATTCATATGATTTCTATTCATTGGTTTAATGGCCATTAATTAGCAATTATGGAATTGATATATTTTTGCTACTGTTAGCTACGGAAACAAATTGATTGAGTTTTCAAAAAAAAAATGGATTGGTTAATTATTACCATTCATAAGTATTCATGATTTTAAGTTTCTATTTGATAACAATTAGTTGATTCAATTCGTGTTAGCTACCGTTTTAATAATTATTCTTCATATTGTCGTTATTTAGTTTATAAGCTAACTTGTCGTTATATACTTAATCATTATATTTGGTCGCGTTGTGATTTTTTGAGATTGTGACTTTTGATATCACCAACAAAAAACATCTATTTTAAGTTGGATGCTCAAACTTATATATGCCATGAGCATAAAGATAAATAAGAATTAAGACAAAGCAAATGTTTTGAACTTCAATCACCATTATCTTTGTTACTTACAAGTTATGCATAGTAACGTAATAACAAAAAAAACCATTCTTTTATTGTTATGTATATATAAATTAATTTTGTTTCATAAGTTTGAATTATGATTTAGTGATGAATAATTTCCTGAATGAACACGAGGGAAGTTATACATACATATATATAACATATGGAATCGACCAAAAATTACAACAAGATGGCATTCTTCCCTCGTAGTGTTTAATGAATTTTTTTTTTATTGTTCGGTTTATATGTTGTCTAACTTATTTTCATCTTTATAATTTTTCAAACATCACAAAATTTAGAGGATGCGGGTTTGATGTTTCTGGCGAGAATGATCTTATTCATGATATTGGATGTCTAAATCCATTTGCAAGCTCATGACATTAGCGAAACCATTAAGGATGATAGTGTAACATCCTATCAAGACAAAGCAAAGACTTTGCTCTTTACTCGCCATCATCTCAATGATAGGCCGAAGTATGTGTGCCACGAGACACAAGTTGTTCAAAGCTATCTAGCTAATATGTCTCCAATGGAGAGACACAATATCATTCCTCGAAGTGGATGTTATTTTTATATCATGTCCATAGTGACAATATATACTCTCACAAAGTCAATACTTGTGGAGGATAAGACCTACTATTTTGGTCATGCTAAAGAAATTTAGGAAATATATACTTTTCCATGAAAGAGAGATGTGAATTGATGTTGGAAAAATTCTAATCACGTGAAAGATGGTCCAACTATCAAGTTTATTTTGATATTTTAGACCTCAAAGTAATTGTGCAAGACACATATGTTACACTAGTTTTGAAAGCATATGTAACTATGCGACACCCTTTCATTCGGATGGACATAACAATTGTGGTTATACGAGAATTGTTGATCCATTAATTGGTGACATAGATGATTGAGAAATATCTCAATTTATCATTTAAACTATGTACCATTCTCATGACAAAAATGAGTATTTTTATGATGAGAATCACCATAATTAATTGTGATATATATCACATCGATAGTGCACCAAGATATATGGTGTAGTACAACATTCCTCTCAAGCTGCGGATCGAGCTATTATATTTTTCACGAAGGAAAAAAAATCCTTATTCAAAATTGTTTGGGATCAAGAGAGGACAATAATATGGTCTATGGTTATATAATTATTGAATCAATAATATTATCCTCCAATTTGTACTACACACATGTTATTGTGATTGAGATACATATATATATATATATATATATATATATATATATATATATATATATAACTATAAGTTTACTCGTCCTGACAACTATTATTTGGCATAACCGGTGAGACCATCCCGGTTCAATCATGATGCGAATCGATAGGTACCTTTATGGTCAATTTTGGTGATTCCATAATCTAAAGAGTATGTTCTCTTGAACATTGTTGTGCATGATGGTCTCAACTTGGGTATTCTAAAGAAATGATTCCTAAGGTTATAGGGATTTAAGTAGTCCTTGTGACTCCCCTACTTCCTGGGAACACGAACGATTTTCTGTTCTGTCAACAAGGTTTCGTTTCTAGGAAAGCATTTTCACCTTTCTGTTACCCATTGTTGGGTAAATCTCCAACACAACTCATTTTTGGGTTGCTTATTCTTAAATAGAGTTGATTGTTTGGATAATAATCAACTAAAGTAAGATAATTTATCTTATACACAACAAAACAAAGGGTGATGTGTGTGGATCCATACACCCAACATGTGGATCAATTATTTTAATTGATGTATCAACTAGAAGGTCACATGTATATATGAAAGCAAACTAGAATTTGCGAGATTGCTAGTTCAACCATTTTGGTTATGAGCATATTTTCATGATTATCCAATAATGAAAATGTGTCATTGAGACGAACATTTTCCATTTATATTATTGTGAACATGTCATTTACATGAACAACACAAATTCGCATTACGCCAAGAAATTATTATGAATTCCTCCATTATATGTGGTTTTGGGTCAAAACCTTATACTTCCCATCATTGGATATATGGATGTGATATACACATCTAAATTGCTCCACCACAATTTATTAGGATGAGTTCTCAATGATGATTTGGAAATTATGTTGATTACGAGTTCATCGATGGTAAAATATTTACATCGTTGTCAGGAAATTTTGATGACTCGTTTGGAGGTTTATCATTCATATAATCATAATTCTCAACATTATGTGAAGAAAATCAAAGGTTGGCACGAGAGATTAGATGAATAATCATCATATCATTTTGATCCTCGCACTAAACAATGTGAACGTGAAGTTCGAAAAATATATAATTCATCATTTGCCGGACACATTATCGACCCAAACAGAGTAAAACTCTCATGTGCCAACTCGCAATGCTCCAGTGAAAATGATGTTGACATTGGGCAATCTAACATCACAACTGAGTCTAAAACCCGTATAAAGCATGGTAGACCACACGGTTCCAAAGAAAAAAATTTTCTCAAAAGTGAAATGGAGCTATGGATCCAGATGGTCAAATTGAGGTTAAGATTATTTAAGCAAACACCACCAAGGGAAACAAATAATGTGCTCAAGAAGAGTCTCGAATACTCGAATGATATGAATATATATCTCAATTATCTATATCTTGGATGGAAAATATTGGAACCCCAATGAAGTCAACGTTGACGAAATTTTTGCGTATAGTGCAACGCTAAATATGATAGTTGAAAATGAGGACCGTGAGCCAAAATGCATGCAAAGAAAGAAATGATTGGCTGAAAAATTTTCAATTGAGGCAAAACTAAATTCCCAAGAAAAATGAAAAGGTTTAAGATATAAAGTCTTTATATGAAGATGCCAAGCAAATGAGACACATGTTTATCTCATTATAAGTCTTATGAGACATCTCATTTTGAAAGGTTCTATCCAACAAACCTATAATATTTTAATTATAAGAAAATATATTCTCATGTGGTGGTTGCAATTACTTTTCATTATTCGATTAGTCTGGCAATTTGTGAAGGGAAAGAGTTTGCCCCTAATGGATGTCCTTGCAACCTATATGTATGGTTTGCATAATTAGAATACACATGTGTATATGAAATTCCCTCGAGGATTTATTTTGCTATAAGCAAACAATTCAAGTTCGCGTGAACGATATTCAATTATATCCAATTGACGTCATATGAATTGAAAGATTGAGAGACATGGTACATTTAGCATATCATACATTTCTTTATGCATATAATTTCTTCTTCATTTCAAGTTGATTTTTTTTGAAAAATCATCTTCGTCATATTTTATGGTTTCAAAATTCTTACCAAAATTTTCTTAATTTAATTTTATATTTTAAAATGTGTCTCTTTTATTTTGACATAATTGGATGTGATCATCTTTTGTTACATAGATGACATACACTTTATTGAGCTCGTAAAGAGTTTCTCAAAGCAATCAACTATTGATTAGCTATAGAGTTCGAGATGAAATATGTGGAAGATTACCACTAACTTGCCAATTGTGCATCTCTCTCGAACATGATTTTCGTATATCATTAATGATATACTAATTATATCCAACAAAAAGTTATATGGATATGACATGGCTATCAATGCATGGATGGTATTAAGATCACCATGTGACTCTATGTCCATTTTAATCGACCTTTATTCAGACACAAGAACTATCGCTTTTGTAGTAATAATCTTGGTCATATTTGTGTTGGTTGACCATAAATTGGTCTTATGTGGTAATTTTATCACTTGGTGGGCTGTGAAACCAACTTATAAAGCTACACCACCATTTCACAGATGATTTTATAAATCATGCATGATATTTATTTTGCATATATCCTTGAATTGCAAGAAAATGTTGCAACGTAATGTGATGATTATGTACTCTTTTTCCTTCACTAGGTTTTTATCCCATAGGGTTTTCCTAGTAAGGTTTTAATGAGGCATATTCTCATCTAATGGTCATCTAAGGGGAGTGTTTTGTAAATATTGATTATGGATGACCATTGATCATATTGATGCATACATTATATGCACAAACTCCAATGAGTTGAAATATTCGCACTATAAGTGCCCTCAAGCGATAACTTGGTTGATTTAATCACCAAGACTCTCCATACATCAACTTTGGAGAAGCTAGTCCTAACAATGACGATTCGAGACATGAAGAATCTCAATTGATATCATAATGAGAGGGAACGATGTTATCATCGGGGGAGGCGATACACACCGCACTCTTTTTCCCTTAACCATGGTTTTTCCCAATGGGTTTTCCCCGGTAAGGTTTTTAACGAGGCATCAAATAGTGTATTCGATAATGATGTCTAATTTTTACCCAATGGACATTCAAGGGGGAGTGTTATGAATATTTTATATAAATGTAGTTGAATGCTCATTGTGTAACTCCCATTGCATTGATCATGTATTATATTACTCTCTTAATTGTATTAATATTAGAATGTATAGGTTATGGTTTCATGAGCCTATAAATAGGACTCTACATTGTATCATATCTACACATCAATAAGAAACTCTCTCCCTCTTCATATTTTCTCTTGTTCTTGTCTTTCTTTGAGTTTAGTTTTATAACATACCTTTCATTTTTTACAGCCAGCATATGTTTTTCGTAACATTTAACGTACAAGTTGTGTACCAACAATGACTGTACTCTATTCAATATAGTGAAAAAATAATGCATGGAATGATGAGATGATAGCTAAAGTTGGCAATTATTCACGTTCTATACTGCTGTGTGTTATTTTTTATTTGTTTATGTTAGTACCAATGACGTATACGTTGTCTTTGATCTTACATATGCTTAGAATTAACATGCATAAACTAAACATGTCTTTAAAAAAAAATTGCATAAACCTAAACCAATTTAATTTAGTAAAAGTATAAGTTGGATCCCATTCATTATAAGCCAACAATTGTGCACTGGAACCCACACTGCACCTTGGATTTGTTATTTACATATTATAATCAAACCAATGTTAATGTACTGTGTTATGGAAAATGTAGCATCTATGTTAATAATTCATTTGATCGTACGCAGCTTGTCGATTGTCTAGAAAAACTGGAGTCAATTTGACAACAACGTTGATTGACGCTAGTTTTATCTTTGTTATATTATCACTTGAACTATTGAAGATTAATGCTGTTGTGATGGTTCTCCTCTTAAAATTATGTTACAATATACATGTATTAATAACTCGTTAAAGTCTTCAGCTGGCTCACAAATGTATCTAGTAACAAATACACAGTTGTTAATATGTAATTTAAATGATGTTTTTGTCATTTGCGTATAACTTGACTATAAAATCACATGACCCCGATATTTTTACCAGTTGCAATAATATAGCTGGACCAATTTAGAGATCTAACATGGACTTATATTTCACCGACATGCTTATCTTGTATTTCACATCATCGTAAGCATCACTAAGCCGAATGCACCATCCATATTTATATGCATGAACTTTATAGTGTTAAGTATTAACACAACCCTGGATTCAAACTAACTTGTGAATATTCTAATATAATCAAACCATAATTGGGGCATTGGATTTGGACTGAGGATAAAAAAAAAGGAAGAAGAAAAACCAAAAACAAAAACACAAAGAAGAGTGGCCCTAGAAAGGAGACTTTGGGTCACAAAATTGAACCTAATGTGAGGACCAGCCAAGGTACAAACAGACCCATCACGTGAGATTCAAATTAAAAGGTTAGTGCTCAATTTCGCTTGATCAGCGTCTCTAATTTTTGGATGAAGGTTTTTTTGAAAGTTTTTGCTTCTCGGCTCTAACCACTCTTGTTAACCCTCAATTTTTTTTTTATCTCCAAACTGTATTTACGGGTAGCAGTTCCATTCAAAAGTGTATCATTATTGTTCACGGGATTTTCATAAATTTAAAATAAGAAAAAAAGGCAGGCAACATGATTTCTTATTGAAGTTGGATATGAATAAGGCCTTTGACAGAGTTTCATGAGAGTTTTTGGGTCTCACTTTGATAGCTATGGGTTTCATCATGCAATGGATTTCATAGATTGAAGACATTATCACTTCAGTACGTTTTGCAGTTATGCTTAGCGGACAACCCTCGCCGTATTTCAGCCCATCACAGGGGTTGCGACAAAATGACCCTTCATCTCCAATGTTGTTTATCATTGTCTCCAATGTCCTTTCCTTTATGCTCCAACAAAATATCTGTCGGGGTAAGCTAAAAGGCCTTAGGTTCAATCACCATTGTCCAGTTTTGTCTCATGTCTTATTCGCCAACGACACTGTTGTTTTTGAAAAAGCGTATGTGGCAGAAGTTACAACCCTCAAGTCTACCATCGATCACTATTGCCGCCTTTCTGGTCAAGCAGTGAACAAGTCCAGATCAGCGATCAAATATTTTGCGAACACTCCGGAATTGGTTCAATCTCAAATTGTCAGTGCTTTCGAAATCACAACTACGGCTTCCCTCGGTTCCTATCTCGGTCCGCCAACTGATTGAGGGCCCTCGAAGTCGGAAACTTTTAGGTTCATGCTCGAGCGTCTTCAGCAGCGAGCGAGTTTGTGGAAAAGTCTTATTCTTTTGCACGGTGGCCGAGAAACACTTGCAACAAAAATCCTTCAAGCTATCCCAAGTTATCTCTTTTTTTTGCTTCTTTCTTCCTAACATTCTTCTAAAAAAGATGAATTCAGTCCTACGTAATTTCTTGTGGCAAGGTGATGGTTGTTGCCGATCTATTCAATTAGGTTTCTCGAGATGTTCTCACTAGTTTGAAGACTTCCGGTGGGTTGGGCTTTAAAGGATTTTGAGAGTTTAACCTAACTTTTTTGGCTAAGTTGGGTTGGCAGGTCATTCAGAAGTCAAAAGCTCTCTGGGTTCGTCTTCTAAAAGCCCTTTATTTTTCGCACTCTGATTTTATCTAAGCACCATGCCACTATCAGTCGTCGTAGATTTGGACTAGCATTCTTGAAGGACACACGGTTCTTCTTTTGGTACTCCGGATGAATGCCAGTAATGGTAGAGATACTCTTTAGACGATGTCTGGTTCCCAGCTTCCTCTGATTTTCGTTGCAATCCTTCGCCAACCATCAACTATCGAATCTCAGATTGCATCATTCAACCACATAATGTCTGGAACACGCAGAAATTACACACCATTTTCCCACCAGCAATTCTGGCGGAGATACTCAAGATTCCACTTGGTCCAACCAACTTTTGAGATCCTTGGGTATGGCATTGGGATTCCAAGGGTTAGTTTTCCATCAAATCGTGCTACCGTTAGATAAAAAAATGTGACACCGTCTTCTTCCTCTGTAAGTTATCAACATGCACAACAATGCAAATGGTTATGGAGTCTCTCGCTACCCCTGAAACTGAATTTTTTTGTTTGGAGAACAGCCAACAATGCGCTGGCCACTGGAGCGAATCTTGCTCTTCGCAATTGTGTGCCAAACCCCATTTGCGCTTGCTGTCGTGGTGGTCTTGAAACCACTAGCCACGTATTTTGATTGTGTCGCCTTGAAGGGATTTTGGCCAAAAATTCTGCCTACACACTTGATTCCTGTTGGTCCTCTTAGTTTCAGGGATTGGTTCTTCTCTCTTAACTCGCCCACTCTCTCATCTATTGCTCTGAAGATGGCGTACTGTTGTTAGGTTATCTGAAAAACTAGAAATGCCATGGTCTTTTCCGGTGTGCTCCTTGTCTTCTCCTCCATGGAACGCAGGTTTTTGCACGAGTTTGGTCTTTGGACTTTTATCCCTCGGCAGGCTTCCTCTCCCAATTCCAGCTCAACCCTAACTCATCAACCTTATCATCAACCGTCTAGAAGGTATTGCTATACCATTATGTGTGATGGCTCATTTCAATATGACATCCAGAAGACGGGTATTGGAGTTATTATGTATAATTCCAATGGTATTCAGGTAGATGGTCGGGCAGGAAGTACATTTTGTAGAGCTCCCATTGTTACAGAAGCTGTAGCTCTTTTGACTGTTGTTCAGATGGCAAGACGCACTTCTTTTCCCATGCGTATCCTCTCTGATTGTGGTGCTCTGATTGCATCGCTTAACGATCCACCCCATCAATGGCCTTGAGAAGGGGCTTCGTTGGTTGCGGCAATCAAACAACACATTAGTTCTTCTTCGTGTGTCGCCATGCACCAATTTTATCGATCCCAAGTTCAGGCCGCCGACCTCGTTGTCAGACAAGCTCGAATGGGCGTGTTGAATCCCTTTTGGTTCTCTCGCTTGTAACTTTGAATCATTTTTGTTGGTTTCTGCTATTATAACTTTTTTAAACTTTGCCTCTGATTACTCTTTGATTAATGAAATCAATCTCTTTGTAAAAAATAATCAAAAGGTTAGTGACTATTGTGTACTACATAACAAAAAGAAAGCCAAAATTACACTAATTTTGGTTGGAAAAAATGGTTCAGTATCTGGTTAGATTTACCTTCTCTCCAGTCTCCACCATACAAAACCCAATCAAATTATGCATAATGACTTTGCTTTTACTTTCTGGCTATTATTGATTGTTATTTATTCCTCCCCCACTAACCCACGTTGCAATTAAGTTAAAAAAAAAACAGGAAAGTGAGGAAAGTATACCCCACCCATTTACAATATGTAAAAAGTTTCTAGTTATGGACTCGCTTGGGCTTGGGCCTTGTCGCTTGTTTGGGCTAGGACAGTCAACCCAAGTGCCGAATCCAAATCATGTTACCGAATCTCTATCATCATCATCATCATCACCATCGTGACCATCATCATAAAGCTTCAATGAATGGGCTCTTTGTTTCATGATTGATATTTTCATTCTTAATTTACATTTCCTAACGCTTTTCTTGGTCGGAAAATAATTGCCCATGATCAGTGATCACCATATGGGAATGAAAATGCTTCAATGTACTTGTCCCGATTTCGTCGTCGTAAGTGTTCTGATTTTAGTATTAACGTATGTTTGTTGGTATTAGATGGCCTTTCTTATTCGGTTGCTCCCTTATCAGCAGGCAGGGAGCCATATTGAACGTGTTTTTATTCTCTGTATAAGACCCGACACAAAGCACCGGCGCTGTCCCCATCAGCCACCGTCCAAATAACAGCTGAGAAATCGACATCCGACGAACACCACCTACGAATGAACCAACTGAAAGAGAAGAGATAAGAAAAGTTTTACTCATTTTCCACACCCAGTGGTTAAGAATGGATTTTTTTATGTACAAAAGCTAAGCCCTTTCTACAAGTGACGGTTGCTGCATATTAGAGACCGACTCCGCATTCATAATGGACATACAACTCACCACTTAACAAAAACATGCTTGCTTCAACATCCACAACCACAAGGAAGAGGAGTGCACAAATAACCAACCAACCAAAACAAAAACAAGTCTTTTCTCCTACATCATCATCATCACTGTGTAATCATACAAACTCCATTTCCACCCTTCCTTATATCAGGTGAATTCACCCTTCCTCATTCTCAGTCTCCAGTCACTTCTCAACACTATCCTGCACAAACCAGAAATCCAGAAGTCTCACAGCACAAGCTCCTGACTGCTGCTATATAAACACATGAAAGGAAATTTACCTCCCCAATATGAAAAGTTAGAAGCTGAATATTTCCACACTGTAAACAAACCACTCCAGAAACAATGAACAATAGGAAGAAGCGGAACCATTCAGCCTGCTACTTTAATTGCGCCTATTTCATCCATTTTTGAACTCTTGTGCTGCAACAGGGATAAGCAGATCACTTACTTTGGGGGAGAGTGAATGAGTGAAGGTAAAACATAATTATAACTGTCAGGAATTCTTCAACCAATCCTCTTACCTTACTTTTCTTGTGCCTGTGTACATCATTTAGATCTTCATCTCCGTCATGTTTCCGTTTCTGGATTTGCAAGTGATGGAAGGTAAAGAACAGAGAATGCCAAATTTCACATAATGTAACAGTCACAAGACGTACAAAAGGATTGTTGACTAATTACCAAAATACTAAACCTTGATAGGAGGCCATACATGTCGGGGAAACAAAAGGGAGCTTATGACAATCTTACCTTTTCATGATGCTTTCTCGTGTGATCAGCGCTAGATTCATGATGACCACTTTTATCCTTCTTCTTCTCCTTGTCTTTATCTTTACTTCGATCTTTATCTTTGTCTTTATGACGGTGTTTGTGCTTCTTATGCTCTCTATCTTTGTCCTTATCTTTATCCTTGTGTTTTTTATGCTTTCTTTCCTTGTCTTTTGACTCGCTCTTTGATTTCCCAGCGATTGTAGGAGTCCCCTTCTCAGACTACAGAAGAAGCCACAAACTCGTGTAAATTTTCCACAATAAATAGTTCAGGCACTCCACCATAAGGGCAACTACACACAAAAAGGTGCGGTGCGTTAGAAAAAAACACTTACAGCAGGTAAGTCTACAGGGATGCTTTCCTTCAGTTGGAAGGCCTCCCTAAGCACATCAAGATCAAAAGGCCGTATCCGTGTATTCCCATCTCTTGGCTGATAATTATTCTGAATAAGCTGATCCAGTTGCATCCCATCCCCTTTTCTGATTTCAGTATCTCCAACCACTTTATGAAGGTAGTGTGTGTCTGATATTGATACAGGAAGTGATTTCTTGCAAAAAAAGTCATGATGTGGGACCAATTTGAAATGACTTATAAGATCAACAGCACCAGTTAACTCTCTTGGTCCTGAAATATCAAAGACAGATACAAACTACAATTAACATTGAATCTTCTAGAGAATAGAGAGATGGCTTAACTTAATATCTCTTTGCAACACAAAAAGTTCTTACCGCTTCCAAACTTCTTGCTATCGGGATCCATGCGTCAGTGTTTCATGAGTCAGTGACACACTAACTGCAAGTCAAATTTATACAAGTTCAATCCCTTCTAAAGAGTTAACAAAGCACGAAATTTTTTGCATAAATATTCAGAAAAGAATAAAGCTTTCACACAACATGGGCTAGAAGATATACAGTGATGATGATTAAAGCTACTAAAACTAGATGTCTCTTACAACAGATAAATTTATGGCATATCTTTTTTCGTGAATCAACTCCTAACGTGAAGTACATTATCCTTCCAATAATGATGATTGAATTCAATTGACTCAGTGTACATATTTTGCTAAAGCAACAACTATTCGGCACCCACTTAGGCAACCAGAAAGGAGTAGCACAGACAGTTATTTCAGTTTCAGCCTTCAGGTATATAATCGGAAGTCAGTTCTGAAATATCAAACCAAGCCATTTCAATCCCACAATTAAACAAAACACAATCTACCAACATCAAGACTCAAGAGCTCTTAGTTCTATCCACAGAGCTGCGGGTACTTGTTAATTTGATTTCAACCATCCTCCGCTTGTGATCCATTCAATTCAAAAACTCAAAAACCTAAACTTTCGCTGAAACTAAGACAAAGTAGACTGAGAGAACCAAAAACTCATTGTAAACGAAGTTAAAATGAAGAACCCAAATGAGATTGAACACAGAGCACGGCATTGACGCACCACAATGGAGGAGATGAGACACACCATTGACATGGGTCCCAAAAAGTCTGCAGCTTGGTAGCAAAAAAGATAACCTCCACAAGGGAACCCAGGCTCAGAAACAGCAATACAAGCCGCTTCGTAGTACAGTATAACTACGGCAAAGGCAGATACAAAATCTTTATTGATTCGTGCTCCAATCTTAAGCTGGCAGCATCAGCCAATCCGCCAAATCAGATAAATCCCAGTGGTTGTGTGAGCAAGCAGTAAGACAAAAGATGTGAAATTGTCCGGGGGATTTGGAGACCGGAGAACAAAAATTTGATGGAGAAAGATAATCGGGAGCTGGGAAAGAAATCGAGAATGGGAATACAGCGACAAATTACAGACTTTTGGAGAGCAGAGGGACGGAATACAAATTTTGGGGAGATCAGATTATGAGAGGGCGTGGAAAGATGGATTAGCAGGGAAGGAAATTTGGGAATGGTCTGACTTCGAGTCGATTGCACCAGCTAGGGTTTGGACAAAAGGGGGAAATAGAATTTTAGATTTGCTTGGAGTTCCTCCCGAATTTAAAATAAACCACTAGCCTTGCCTTTTCACCTCTCCCTCCTCCTTCGATTTTCCTCTTCTTCTCACTATTTTTTTTCTTAAAATCACAAATTATAACGTATTTATATGTTTATACATTATTTTTAAATTTTTTTTAAAAGGATATAAATTATCCAGACATTCAAAACCAATGATACTTTGGTAATTTTTTTGTTAATTTATACAAATGGCATGAAAGTGTTAATTACTGTGTGAATGAGGGTAACGTGACCCCTTGTCAACTTTTTAACAATAATTTAATAAATTTCAACAAAAATAAAATACTTAAATTAACTGAATTGCTATAAGATGTCCTAATTTTTACTACTTAACGTCCTATCATTTTAATTCAACGAGTAAAATTTCACTTTTCGGAAAAATCACTCCTCTCGGAAAAGTCTCTGCAAACACTCGCCGTCGCCGCCAACGACCGCCACAGACCTCAGCCGCCAGCCGTCGCTCCCGCTGCATGCCCGCTGTTTAGGTACGAAAAAAAAATTGGACGGTCGGCACGACGATGGCTGAGTGTAACAATTAGGGTTTAGGGCTGAAATTAGTAATTAATCATGGTAATTAAGGTTAATTAATAAATATTAGTAAATATTGTAACAATTATTTTGGTAATTACATACTTGGTCATTCAATATTTATTTAAGTAATATTTGGAAATTAGCAATTCGTTATGATAATTAGAGTTAATTAGTACATATATAAACAATACTTGAAAATTAGAGATTAGTCATCATAATGTGGTAATTGAATATTTATTTTACTAATATTTGAAAATTAGAGATTAGTCATTATAATTAAGGTGAAATAGCAATCCCTCATTAATTATAATTAAGGTGAAATAGTAAATACAAGCTTAACACTTATAATTATTAGTTACTATTTAAAGTATTAGTTTTCTAATTAATAGTTACGATTTAAATTGCATATATAGTTAGAAGCGATGTCGGGGAGAGATGATGATTTGACGCGGTTTATCGATCGTCCTATTTCTGCATCAAATCGAAAATTACTAGAGGAGAAATGGATGGGAAAGAAATCTAGGCTAGGGGATGTTGGACAGTTGAGTGCGTGGTTTCAGATTTCCGAACTGATATATGTGGACCCCGACCTGCACTCTGTTGGGAGAGAGCTGGCGGTTGATGAGATTTTTTCTAGCCAGCCTCCGGATTTGGGCAATGACATCCACACCATTAGAGATGACTCCGACAGCGACAATGAGCGGATCCCGTCGGACGGTGACGGAGATGAGGATGACAATCGTGATGCCTCGTTTCACCCTTTCTTAATGGATAGTGCACGCTCGCGGAAGAGACTTGCGGGGAGAGGTACAACCACTCCATCCGGATTATGAGCGGGTACCAGGTCATCTCGTGGGTCGCAGCGCTCGTCTATTATAGGCCCTAGAGGTGGCAAAGCTGCGCTTTCTGCAGGGGTCCAGTCCAGCAGCACCGGCGGGGAGTGGTTGTTTACTGGTCCAACACCTGGTGGGCCATGGATCCCTACTCTGATCCCTAGTTTTGGCGGTCATGTAGCTCAGCGCCTCTGGACGCACGGTTTGGACTCCAGGCTGGCAGCACGGTTCAGGCTCTGTCTTGTAAATACTAGGGTTCTTAAGCTGGAGAGGTTCTGGTGGCCTTCCGCTAAGGCTCGGCAGTTAGTCGATGTCTCTGGGGTGTCGCAACTTGGTCGGGTTATGTCGTAGGGTTTAGATCTTCCCTTGTTGTTGGCGTTCATTGAGAGGTGGAAGCCAGACACCAACACCTTCAACATGCCATTCGGCGAGATGACGATTACCTTACACGATGTGTTGTACCTACTCAGAGTTCCCATTCGGGGCACCCACCATAGTTTGAAGGGCGAGAAGACGTACGTGACGCAGCTTGCCACCATGCTTAATGTTGATGGGGATGAGATCAGGCGGAAGTGCTATAGAGCAGGCGGTTTTCATCTAGACCACCTAGTCGAGGCCATCGAGACAAGATACCTTGACGATGCGAGCACAACCGTACGCTACCTGATTGCGTTTTTGGGCTCCACTGTTTTTCGGGCCGCAGTCAGAATCGTGTCCGTATTGGGGTTCTCAAGGGGTTGTGAGATGTGTGGATGACTCAGGAGTACAGTTAGGGTGCGGCTACACTTGCTTTCCTGTACATGCAGCTTGGGGATGCTTCTCGTGTGCGATCTACGTCCCTATCAGGCTGCCTTACTTTTCTGCTGTCGTGGATCTACGAGAACTTCCCGAGCTTGCACCATAGGCCGTCCCCGACCCCATGTGCTCGTGGGGAGGCACTTGCTAGGAGGTGGGATGGGCAAATGATTGTTGAGAGAGCAGCTGATGATGTTGCGAGGCTAGACGCACTACGCTCGATGCTGGATGGGATAACGCACAAGTCGAGTGGCTTCCGTTTAGTTCACCCGACTTTGACAATGAGGCTCGGTGGTCCCTGTACAGCAGAGCAAGCTATGCGTTCTTTCAGCGCCGATTTCGCCCCTTTGTACCAGTGTGATGGACCTGACGAGTTCGTTGATCGGGCATGGGCGTACTACAAGATCCTTGATGGCATGCGAGGGTCGTGGACTGTGTATGCCCTGTAGCTGCTTGTTTTCCGTTTCATGCCTGTATTATTTTTCCAGCTTTCATTTGGATTGTAAATTCTATTAGGATTGTTTTATTGTTTCGCTGACATTATCATAACGTTTAGACGAGTTGCACTGTATGCGAGGAACTTATGTAGTGGAAATTCAGGGTTTTAATAACTTCTGTTCGTGATTCCATACACCACTTCATTCCACCTAAATTTGCATAGTGGTGGTATGTCCAAAAAAGTTTGCATAAATATAAATTGAGAACATCATTTCAAAGTGTTTATACAAGCATTGAAACAAACCCCCGCTTAATCTGAAACATCAAATACATCATCATCTCCAGGATTGGGGCTGTTCGGATTATGATTTTCCCTTGCCACCATGTGTACGATGTTGTAGTCGTACGTGAACTTTCTGAAGAGGCAGTGTACTGTGATTTGCCCTTGCCACCATGCGAGCAATACAAGTACAACTATTTTTCTTCTTCACGGGGGTTCTTTTTATGTGAGTCACGAGTCAATTGAAACCCTCAGTCTGAAGCAATGTCCTTAGCCGCATCACACGTGTCATCGGCCGTGTCGTAAAACACTCCGTTGATGAAATAAACGACATAATTTAACGGTTCCTCAACATCATCATTGTCACTATAAGTTCCCTAAACATGGTATAACACAACGTATCAGTCAGTGTACTATGATCACATTATTCGTTCACTACACATCGAAACACCAAACCTACGCTTCACAACAATGCATTTTGTATAGCAACGAGTACTTACTGAATGGCTCATGAATGCGCTTCTGCCTTCTCGTACAATAATAGTACCGATCCTCAACTGCATAATTAGACATGTGGAACATATTAAGTACACATAATAGCTTTAGTACTATTCATTGGCATCAATAAACCACTACGATTGCATATATTATTACTATTAATTTGAGTTAGTAATAGTACTAAAGTATGAGTTCAAATACCTAAACTCTAAATAGTATTCATTTTAATTATTAATATTACTACTAAACGTTTTCAAATAATTACATTTGTAATAAAAATTGTGAATTATATTTATCATATAACTACAATAACACAAATCTGTAATTAAAAAATTTAAAATTTAAAATAAATAAATAAAAATATATTCCGGTTGGCAAGCCAGTCGCCGTTCAAGACGGTCGGCGTTGAATGCCGACGCAGACGACCAGCGGTCGGCGTCCAATGCCGACGGTCAACCTTTTTTCGAATTTTCATGATAAGTAAGGTGAATTATGAAGTACAATTTTTATGTAACAATCCATTGGGTAATTAAATATTTGATAATTGAATAATTAGTTACTTAGTACTTAAAAATTAGTAATTACTCAAGCTCATTAAGGTGAATTAGTAATTGTAGTAACAATTATTTTGGTAATTAAGTACTTGACAATTAAATATTTATTTTATTAATACTTAGAAATTAGTAATTAGTCATGTTCATTACACATGTTAATTAAGGTAAATTTGTAATTTTGAGTAATAATAGTGACAATTAAGGTTTAGGGATAAGGTTTAGGGTTTTGTGGTTTACGGTTCATAATTTAGAGACAAGGTTTAGGGTTTTGAATTTAGAGATAGGGGTTAGGGTATGGAATTTAGAGATAGGGTTCAGGGTTTACAATTTAGAGATAGAGTTTAGGGTTTAGGGTTTCGAGATAGGGTTTGGGGTTTAGAATTTAGAGATACGGTTTATAGTTTATTGTTTAGAATTTAGATATAGGGTTTAGAGTTTAAAATTTAAAGATAGGGTTTAGGATTTATTGTTTAGAATTTAGAGATAAGGTTTGGGATTTAGGGTCAACCTTTTTTTCGAATTTTCATGATAAGTAAGGTGAATTATGAAGTACACTTTTTATGTAACAATCCATTGGGTAATTAAATATTTGGTAATTGAATAATTAGTTACTTAGTACTTGAAAATTAGTAATTAGTCATGCTCATTAAGGTGAATTAGTAATTGTAGTAACAATTATTTTGGTAATTAAGTACTTGGCAATTGAATATTTATTTTATTAATACTTAGAAATTAGTAATTAGTCATGTTCATTACTCATGTTAATTAAGGTGAATATGTAATTTTGAGTAATAATAGTGACAATTAAGGTTTAGGGATAAAGTTTAGGGTTTTGCGGTTTACTGTTCATAATTTAGAGACAAGGTTTAGGGTTTTGAATTTAGAGATAGGGTTTAGGGTATGGAATTTAGAGATAGGGTTCAGGGTTTACAATTTAGAGATAGAGTTTAGGGTTTAGGGTTTAGAGATAGGGTTTGGGGTTTAGAATTTAGAGATACGGTTTATAGTTTATTGTTTAGAATTTAGATATAGGGTTTAGAGTTTAAAATTTAAAGATAGGGTTTAGGATTTATTGTTTAGAATTTAGAGATAAGGTTTGGGATTTAGGGTCAACCTTTTTTTCGAATTTTCATGATAAGTAAGGTGAATTATGAAGTACACTTTTTATGTAACAATCCATTGGGTAATTAAATATTTGGTAATTGAATAATTAGTTACTTAGTACTTGAAAATTAGTAATTAGTCATGCTCATTAAGGTGAATTAGTAATTGTAGTAACAATTATTTTGGTAATTAAGTACTTGGCAATTGAATATTTATTTTATTAATACTTGAAAATTAGTAATTAGTCATTTTCATTACTCATGTTAATTAAGGTGAATCTGTAATTTTGAGTAATAATAGTGACAATTAAGGTTTAGGGATAAAGTTTAGGGTTTTGCGGTTTACTGTTCATAATTTAGAGACAAGGTTTAGGGTTTAGAATTTAGAGATAGGGTTTAGGGTATGGAATTTAGAGATAGGGTTCAGTGTTTACAATTTAGAGATAGAGTTTAGGGTTTAGGGTTTAGAGATAGGGTTTGGGGTTTAGAATTTAGAGATACGGTTTATAGTTTATTGTTTAGAATTTAGATATAGGGTTTAGAGTTTAAAATTTAAAGATAGGGTTTAGGATTTATTGTTTAGAATTTAGAGATAAGGTTTGGGATTTAGTGTCAACCTTTTTTTGAATTTTCATGATAAGTAAGGTGAATTATGAAGTACACTTTTTATGTAACAATCCATTGGGTAATTAAATATTTGGTAATTGAATAATTAGTTACTTAGTACTTGAAAATTAGTAATTAGTCATGCTCATTAAGGTGAATTAGTAATTGTAGTAACAATTATTTTGGTAATTAAGTACTTGGCAATTGAATATTTATTTTATTAATACTTGGAAATTAGTAATTATTCATGTTCATTACTCATGTTAATTAAGGTGAATCTGTAATTTTGAGTAATAATAGTGACAATTAAGGTTTAGGGATAAAGTTTAGGGTTTTGCGGTTTACTGTTCATAATTTAGAGACAAGGTTTAGGGTTTAGAATTTAGAGATAGGGTTTAGGGTATGGAATTTAGAGATAGGGTTCAGGGTTTACAATTTAGAGATAGAGTTTAGGGTTTAGGGTTTAGAGATAGGGTTTGGGGTTTAGAATTTAGAGATACGGTTTATAGTTTATTGTTTAGAATTTAGATATAAGGTTTAGAGTTTAAAATTTAAAGATAGGGTTTAGGGTTTAGGATTTATTGTTTAGAATTTAGAGATAAGGTTTGGGATTTAGGGTTTAGCGGATTTAGGGTTTCTAAAGCCTAACCCCACACCGCTAAACCCTACGTTCCACTCCATTAACATGCATGTCCCATGTCAATACACTTCATGCATGTCTCATGCATATCCCATACAAATTACTTCTTGCTTCATAATACTAATTAAAACTTTTATTAATTTGCATGTATTATGAAGAAAGAATTAATTTGCATTGTATATGCAAGGGATATGGAGTGAAATTTTCATGCAGGTATTCTATATGTTAGATTTTCTTTATTTATAGGGTTTAGGGGTTACTGTTTAGGGTTTAGAGACAGGGTTTAGACAGGTTAAGGTTTAAAATTTAGGGTTTATGGTTTAAAGGTTTAGCGGTTAGAGTTTAGGGTTTATGGTTTAACGATTAGGGTTTAGCGGTTAGGTTTTATGTCCTTGCTTTTAATTAATTTTTTGTAATTAGGGTTTAGGCAGGCTAATTAAGGTGAATTAATAAGTATAAGCAACTATAGTAACAATTATTTTGATAATTAAATACTTGAAAATTGAATATTTATCATTAATATTTAAAATTTAGTAATTAGTCATGTTAGGTTTTAGTTGAATTGATAAATATTAGTAATTAAAGTGAATTTGTAAATATTATAGTTTATTATAAAGTATGTAATTGTCAAATTAATTTGTAGTATATACACTAAATAATCTAAATCATCATACCAATTATATATTCTAAGTATATATCCTAAGTAATCTAAATTCTAAATCATAAACACTAATTAACCTTAATTAGCATGATTAATTCCTAATTTCCAAGCATTAATTAAATAAATATTTAACTACCAAAAATTTAAGTACTATATATATTTAATTACTAATTTACTAAACTAAATAACACTAATCTAAAAATAAAAAATAAAAATTACATGACAGCTCGTGTTATTTTTTTTGTTACCTTATCGACGGGCGGTAGAGGCGGTGGCGGCGGCAGTTGGGGACGACGGCGACACAGAGAGGAGGAGGGGGGGGGGGGCGGAATGGCGGTTTAAACGGTAACTTTTTATTGATAGTTTGAAGTGGTATGACAATTCTTCGGTTTTCCGTATCTTATAAAGAAGTTGTAATTTTACTATTTCAGCGGCGTTTAGATCACTTCAACTATCGATTTCAAATGTTACGACGATATTAGGACGTTTTACAGTAAAATAAGGGTGTTGTATAGTAACTCGTAAATTAATAACCTCCCTCCACTATTGGTGGTGTTGAAAATTTATTGTTTGTTCTCCTCCTTCTTATACCTACTTAACAACCACGAGAAATACCACCTCTACTTCTTATGATGGATAAAAGAGGCGAGTTATTGAGTAGTAGACATTCGATGAAAGAAGGTAACATAAGAAGTAGCTAAAAATATCACCGGTACTTGTTATTGGATCGGAAGTAATGACGGAAATGTTAGATGATAAATTTGATCGATAGAGGTGTGAAGAATAAAAGATTGAGGGGCCAATAACAATTTGGACTAGAATTTCATCGTCGGATCCAATAACATTTGAACAAACCCTCACAAACAATTATAAATATGATAGTGAATTTAGGGAGGTGATGTCAAAACATAAGGTATGAAAGAGAAGGGCTTTATTTAGTACGTAGTCAACGAAATAATCCTCTTTAAGTTCTATGTTTGTTCCCTGTTATTGTTGTAGACCTACTACTTATAGTGTGTCGGAGGTTAAAATGACATCATCCGAGTTTTTATATTTGTCATGGGTGTTTTGGGCCGTCAGATCTACACATATATAAAGATGAATGCAATAACTTCTATAGGGTAGAGGTCACTCCGTTGTTGGGCTTGGATAACTCATATCTAAGATGCGACCCATTTATCATAATTGCCTAGGTCAATAGTAGATGGTTACTCCTTACCTTGAGCCTTCGCCTAGTGCTCATCACACCTCTACATTGAATCCTCATAGCACAAGCACCCATCATCTTACCATAGCCCAAGCTGGTAAAGATTCAGAATCCGTATAGCTGTTATTGTCATGATCATTACTCTGTTTCCCCCCTCTCCTTATCATCATTTCCCCCCTCTCACCCCTGTTACAATATTCCTTCTATGGTCCAAGGACAAGTATCTCACGACATAAGTTAGATGGCGGTCCTGAGCTTGGGAAAATGGAGGACGTGGCAGAGAACGGACCGTGTTGAGAGTCCACATGGGAAAGAATAATAGAAAAGGATGCATGGATGCCAATTCCCAACTGTCTCTCGTAGAACAAGTAGCAACTTCCCGCTATTGTTTTTATATTTATTTCGAGTTCACCGCCGGCGGTTGCATCGTCCGCCGGCGCCGATCTGAATAATTGGTTTCCCGGTCAATTATTAAATAAATAAGAACCCAGAAACCCAAGCAAATGATCTCCTCTGTTTCTTTCCCCAGTGCCCCCCCTTCCAGCTCTGTTTCTCTCTCTCTCTCTCTCTCTAAGCAATAAATGCTGGCTCGTTTTTTGGGGTTAGATTAGATACTTAGATCGTGATTGTCATTTTCGCTTGTGATCAACTCCAAAAGAACCCCAACAAATAAATTCACCATCTTTTCTCTACTACAGGGGACGGACGAATTGCTTGCTTCGTTTTCACTCCAACTTCCCCCACTTTATCTCTCCACAATCAATGCGATGGAATAGTGTTTGTGATCCCCCTAGGGTTTGGATTATATAGATTATAAGTTAGTTGGGGGACTTTGGGGTGGGTGGTGAAGTTTCAATTTCTGGTAGGGAAACAAACAATGGAGTTGGAGCGAACCAAGTCCCAAAATCCCGCCATGACCTTCGACGAGGTCTCCATGGAGCGCAGCAAAAGCTTCGTTAAAGCTTTGCAGGTACCTAATCATTCTCTCCGTGAGCTTAATTAGCTTCGACAAATTGGGGGTTTTTTCTTCCCAGATCTAATTCTCAGTACCTGATCCTACTTGAATCCATTTTTGGTGTTTCTTCTGAATAAATACAAATGTGGATTTCAGCTAGATTTGTCCTTTGGTTTCAGAGTTTTGACCTCATTAGTTGATTGATGTTGCAATTCTATTCTTGGCAGGAACTAAAGAACTTGAGGCCTCAGCTTTATTCAGCTGCAGATTACTGTGAGAAGTCTTATCTCAATAGTGAACAAAAGCAGATGTGAGATGAAATCCCCCATTTTTCTCTCTTGATCCTGTTTCCCTGGATTCTTCTCAACTCAAGCTTGTCTTTTGTGTTTTGCTGTCAAAATTAGGGTTCTTGACAACCTGAAAGATTATGCTGTGAGGGCACTAGTCAATGCTGTTGACCATCTTGGCACTGTTGCTTACAAGTTAACAGACTTGCTTGATCAACAAACATCAGATGTCTCCACCATTGGAGTCAAAGTTTCTTCCATAAGTCAGGTTTGCTTTGATTGTTATTAAACGGGTTTTTTTTTCGTGCTTTTGTTATTGCTTCCGAGCAATTAATCAAGCTTTTTTTTGTTGAATTCAGCAACTTCTTACATGCCAAACCTTTATAGAGAAAGAAGGTCTCAGGCAGCAGCAGTTGTTGGCCACGATTCCTCGACACCACAAGCATTACGTCTTACCAAGTAATGTTCTTGAACAGCATTTGAATACTGATCCCTTGATTATTAACTAAGTTGTTGTGATCCCTTGATTATTAACTAAGCTGTTGATTATGTATTCGATTATGTTTCTGCTAGATTCGGTTAGTAAGAAGGTACATTTTAGCCCCCAAGTACAGACTGATGCACGGCAAAACCATATTCATGCTAGATCCCGTCTTCAACCTTCCGGTACTGATTCTCTTTCTATAGATTATTTGTAGAAGGCACTAAGTTTACAGTTTACTTAAAATGTTGGTGTCAAAATCAGAATCTCCAGCTTCAAAAACACTCTCTTGGCACATATCCACGGAGACAAAGCCGACAATTAAAGGGTCTCTAACTACTTTGGAAAGGTTGGTTGAATGAGATGTTCCGAGAAGTGGAGTTCATACTTTTCGATGTGTCTGATGTGGTGTGCTCCCTCTTGCAGCAGCGAAGACTCGAAATCTTCTGGAAGATCTTCCGAGTCATTTCAACTCTTAAGTATGGAGGATATTATCATTAGTTTGTGTTTGTTACTTGCTCCGGTTGAGTTAGGCCACACTACATGCTGACATTTGCGCACTTTCATCCATTCTGTGCAGATAAAAGCGACAGTACGCTGATAAGGCCCTCCGGAACATCAGCCTATCCATCAAGCACTGTCGTGCAACCTTTTGGTGCACCACGCAAGGTAAGTTGTGTCAATCTGGAACTCGATTTGGTTTGGTTCTCCACCTGGAATTCAGTTTGGTTTTCGATTTGGCTCTGTACGTCAGACTTGACTGTGATTCATGACTAACTTGACTGAGGGTTGACTTTTGCAGGAAGGGTCGGAGGGTTCTAAAAACTTGGGAGGGTTCAGGTCGTTCGACAACCCAAGACGCAACATTGTTCGTGCCACTGTCCCAGTTCGCAGCAAGAGCGTTCTCTCGGCTTTCTTCGCGAAACAGAAGACACCGAAGCTAACCGCTTCTTGATTATGAGTACTTCTGGCCTGAACTGATTGAATATGATTGTTGTTGATAAAATGATGATGAGCTAGCCAGCTCTCTATAGCATTCTTAGTCACTAGCACTAGTAACCGTCAACAAGTTTGTCTTTACTGTAATAAACCGCCTTTTCATTCTCATAATGATCAATACAAGTTCATTCATGCGCTCAGAAAGTGCCTTTTACTTTATCAGTATCGCTAACTTCCATCTATGATGCGTCCACAAAGGAAAATCCAGTGACCTTTTGTAAAAGGTAGCTTGAACATCTTTTAGTGGTTGCCAGTTTCTGTAAGAGATTTGTATGCAGTTTATACGAAATGTGTGAAATGTGTGGATTTCGGTAGTGGCGGCGGCGGAGTTTCGAAGATTTTGTACACCATTACTACAAAGTGTATTACAATTAGTATAGAGTCTGGCGGCGGAGAACCTGCAGAACTGCCCAGTGGAGTTCCGACGACGGACAGAAGTGCGCTGTGGAGGTCCGGCAAAGAGGGTGGTAAATTTCCATCTTTACCCCTGAAAATGTCAATCTTACATCTATGGTGTGATAAACGGCCGAGATGGAATATAATTTGTTGGATCCGTGTTTCTTGATCCGGCTTCGAACTCATGATACGGGTAATTTATAACAGAATTACATAATCAAATTGCACTGTTAGAAAATAAATCAGTGGAATTTAGGCACCATCATCCATGTCATATATTTAACAAAATCGCTTGATATATGGTAAGCATTACTGTCATTTTATTTGAACAGCGAGATACTTTTTATTAAAAAGTATCAGGTCGGAATACTTTTTATTCAGACACCAAAGTGTTTACAAGAAAAGACGGGATCCATCATTCGTCCGACCAAATAACGGCCATAAGTCCCCACTGGTTATGCGGCACGTTGAGAGCCTTCCACACCGCTTTAGACCCATCGACGATGTTGCGCTTACCATGGTCGTCAGTGACGTCACAATCATCCACCACCGTAGCACTCGCCGAATTCCCATTCGCTGCCGTGATGGTGATGGACCGGAAGCACCGTTGCCCATTAGCGTACCATGGGGTAGACAGCGCAACGATCGGCGTATTGTCGGAGTGGAACTTCCCGTCGCACGCGGCCGGGCCACCACCGGACTCGCCTTTCTGGAAGCCGTTTATTGTGAGCATAGCCTTTGCATTCGTTATCTTGGCCAGTTGCGTGGATGGGTTTGTCCCGGCAGTTGTGTTGGGGATGGCTCGAGCTTCGAGATGATCAAGGTGGTGAAAGCCTTCATGGTTTTGTTGTATGTCGTGTGTGGCTATCTGTTTGAAGTATCGTTTGAAATAATAAGATGGAGATGGAGATGGTGTGTTGTATGCAGATGATTAATTGGGGGTGTATTTATAGCGTACCCCAATCTTCTCTTAATCGAGTCCAAACGAACCGGATGAGCAAACGGTTCTACCAAGAATGAATATCGCGAGGAAATTATATATTAAATATCATATTTTACTTTTGAGTCAGAACAAAAAAAATCATGAAAGGCAGATTTGAACAGTTCGCACATTACATTTTGAAGATTGTTAATGGTCCAACAATATCAGTCGTGGTGTTTATAAAAAATCTCATTTTAATACACTAACCATGCTTCGCCAAAGAATAATTCAAAACTTTCGAAATCAAACTGAACCGTTCAGTCTCTTTTGGTTCTTAACAACACTTGTGTACATACAATATATTCTAGTTTCTTGTAAATGTCTACAATTTGGTACTATTAACATGGTTCAGCATCTCTAGCAGAAGAAAATCATGCATGGTTCAATGTGAATGGATCGATAAATCAATAAATATACTCACGACTAACTCCTAATTTGTGGGTTGTTTACATCAATAATTACAGTAACAACCGCCAATGAAAATGACAAGTTTTAACCTTACCTCTTGAGATTCTCCCCCCTTTGCAGTTACATCAGTAAGTCTTACAAAGAAGTTTGGAATGTCAGCAATGTACAAATTCCATTGCAGAATATTACTGTATATATATTAATTAATATAAACCATCAAGTATCTTATATAACATAAGATGACAAAGAGATGTTCACTCTTCAACCTTCAAAGTTTAACTGGTGGCTTTTGTAGGGGATCAAACTCATTTTAATAAGTGGTTGATGAAATGGTTAATGTATATTGGATTAGACTCGTTATGGTTAGAGGTTAATTGAAATTTGTTATGATTATGAGTTAATTGAAATTTGTTATAATTATGAGTTATAAAAGATGAATTTTAACTTTTTTGTCATTAACCCGTTATTCTCACCAAAACCCCTAATAAGATTCCCATTTCTTTTTATAAACTAGCTAGTTGACTTGAAAGTCGGAAACCACGTTAATCGCCGATATTACTTTATTGTTATTTTTTTTTTATTCCTCCTTTATTCGAATTTTATAAAAAACATCTATACTCATAGATTTAATGTGTTGATAAAATTATGAAATGGTGGATAAACATTACTTTGTTTTTAGTGACGATTATAAGTCTGTCCCGAGGCGATGTCATCATGCCACAATGACATTGGTAATAAATAATATTGAGTAATTACGGGAGGTAATATTGATATGAAATAAGTTCCGGCTCACTCTAATTTCGATCCCGGGTATTGGAATTGTGTAAATAATATTATAATGATTTGTAAAATCTGGTTTAATGGTGTGATGGATCTGTGCTCGAAGGCCACAGATCCGATCTGAGGAGCTAAGCCCAAAGGAGGGAAAGGAAAATTAGAGAAGAAAAGAAAAGTAATAAATAAAATTCCCCCGCTGAATAAAAAACTGAACCCACCGCCGAAATCCAGATTTCAAGATCAGATTCTCGCTTCCGATCTAAAGCGAGAAACCAAATGACGACGTCTCTGCATCAACGGCCTTTCCAGCCGGCATTCTCCCATCGGTTCCTTCCGGCATCGCTTCACTACTCCAACCTTCCTCAGAGGCCGATTTCACTCTTTAGCCGCGCTGGCCTATTATCCTTGCTCGCTCTCATGCTAATCCTGGGCGTAATCGTGCCTTGGGCGGATATGCCCGGCGGAATCTTCTCCGTGAACACGGAATCCTCAGTTAATCAATGGCGCCACTACACGCTTCCTCAAGCTGCTTCGTTCGTTGCGAAGAACGGTACGTTGATCGTGTGCGCAGTGAGCCAGGCTTACTTGCCGTTTCTTAACAACTGGTTGATCAGCATTTCCAGGCAGAAGCGGCAAGATATGGTACTAGTGATTGCCGAGGATTACGCTACTCTTGACAAGGTGAACGAGAGGTGGCCTGGCCATGCCGTGCTTATTCCTCCTGCGCTTGATTCACAGCCTGCTCATAAGTTCGGCTCTCAGGTATGTCTTTGTGGAGTGATTTTCTCTGTGTTTGTGTGTCGATGGCGTTCTTTAAGTATAACGTTGGTTGATTTGACCTAGGGCTTCTTCAATTTCACGGCTAGAAGACCGCAGCATCTCATGAACATTCTGGAGCTTGGGTACAGCGTTATGTACAATGATGTCGATATGGTTTGGTTGGGAGATCCCTTCACATATTTGCGAGGAGGTCATGATGTCTACTTCACTGATGATATGGCTGCAGTAAGCTTATGCCTCAGCTTTGAATTTCATTTGTTTCCTTGTGAATTTCTGGAACATTGAACCAAAATGGTGTCTTATGAACACTCTACTATTGTTATTTCTAGCTTGCTGGGTAACCTCAATGTAACTCTTTACGAAGATTACTGGTTATCCATTTCTATGAAGACATCTCAATTTGTGTATGTAATGCATGATGAGAGCCATGCTAGCTTAAAGATACAGTCAGAGAATTTAACTCCATACTGACTTAGATAGTGGCTAATAGGCAGTTGACTAATACCAATGGAAATGCTATCTTGGCTATCAACATACATATAAAACAAAGATTTCCTGTTTATAAACAACGTTTGCTTTGCTAGGACTGATGCAATTGTTGTTCTTATTTGTGGGTTGATAGGTGAAGCCTCTGGATCACTCTCACGACTTACCACCTCCAGGAAAAAAGGGTCGTACTTACATTTGCAGTTGCATGATTTTCCTTCGGCCTACTGATGGAGCAAAATTAGTTATGAAGAAATGGATTGAGGAACTTCAAGCTCAACCTTGGTCGAGAGCAAAGAAGGCAAATGATCAACCTGCTTTTAATTGGGCGTTAATGAAAACTACTGGGCAGGTCTGTTTCTCAGTTATCACACTACCGTATTCGCTTACGTCCACACTGTCAAATTTAGGTGTTCAGAATCCTATAAATGGTCCAAAATGCAGCTCTAGGAGCGGTTTACGTTGTTTTCAAATAGTAGTTTTTGTCACTGATCGAAAATGATTATCCAGGTGGACGTCTACCTGCTTCCGCAGTCAGCATTTCCAACAGGAGGACTCTACTTCAAGAACAAGACATGGGTGCAAGGAACCAAAGGAAAGCACGTAATTATACACAACAATTACATAGTAGGGTTCGAGAAGAAAATAAAGAGGTTCCGAGATTATGGCCTTTGGTTGGTCGATGATCATGCCAAAGAGTCCCCACTGGGCAAGTTATAGTTAGCACCTTCATGCTTCAAGTACTAACCTTTTGTCCGCAGCAAGAAACACCGAAAGAATTCCAAAGCATCCCCCCTCTGGGAAATAGATCCTCACTCATCAGCAAGCTGCAGAGATCATGAAGAAAGCCATTGTTGCAGATTCCACAGAAGTCACTGCTCTATGGCAGGTAGGGCAATGCAGTGCCAACTAGTATTTTTCGTAAACTTGTCACCCAGCAGGTCCAGTAAGGTATAATTTCACGACATAAATGAACATGCTTGTGCAGTTGTGCATATGATGTTTGTCCTGTATAATCTCATTGACGGGTTACGATTGTTTAGGGGTTGCTATACGTCGCCCTATATTTTACTGTAAAACGCCCTAATATTGTCGCAATATTTGTGTTCGGTAATTAAAATAAAATGACGTAAACGGCCCTTGAACAGTAAAATGAAATTCTTTATAAGAAGCGAAAATTCGTTAAACTTTCACATCTTCAAATGACCATTAAAAACCGCTGCCCCTGCCGTACCCTGCCGCCGGACACCCATCATCGTCATACAGCCGCCGCCGACGAAGTATTAAACAAAAGGAACGACATGCCAACCGCCCGACGATGGCGTCTGCTGTCAACGCCGACGGTTAAAAACGGTAGTCGGCGTTGACTACCGACGCCGTCCCCCTTTTTTTAATTTTAATTTTATATTTAGATTAGTGTTATTTAATTTAGTAAACTAGTAATTAAATATATATCGTAATTAATTATTTCGTAACTAAGATGTATTTCATTAACGGTTGTAATTAATAATTAGCCACACTAATTAAACTAATTAAGGTGAATTAGTAAATATAAGTAACAATTAATTTGATAATGGTAGATATGATAATTGAATATTTATTGAATTAATACTTGAAAAAGAATACTTAGTATATATACTATCAATTAATTTGAAAATTACATATTTACTAGTACATCCTAATATTTACAAATTCACTTTAATTACTAATATTTACAAATTCACTTAAATCATAACATGAGTAATTAATAATTTTAAATATTACTAATAAATATTCAATTGTCAAGTATGTAACTATCACAACAAGTGTTACTATAAATACTTATATTTACTAGTCTTCTGTAATTACCATGCCTAAACCATAATTTCCAAAAATTAATTACAAACAAGGACCTGATCCCCAACCGCTAAACTGTAACCGTTAAACCATAAATCCTAAATCATAAATCCTAAACCCTAAACCCTATTTCTGAACTGTAAACCCTTAAACCCTGAACCCTAAACCTTATCTTTAATCTCTAAACAATAAACCCTAAACCGTAAACCCTAAATCCTAAACCCTAATCCCTAAACCTTATCTTTAAATTCTAAATTAAGAAACCCTAAATCCTAAACCCTAAATTCTAAACCCTGGCTCTAAATTCTGAACCTTAAATCATGAAACCCTAAACCTTCTCTCTAAACCTTAATTGTCACTTTTAGAACTCAAAATTATAGTTTACCCTTAATTAACATGAGTAATGAACATGACAAATTACTAATTTTCATGTAGTATTAAAAAATATATTCAACAAATCATTTATAATTATCAAAATAATTGTTACTCTATTTACTAATTCACACTTATTACATCGTAAAAAAATTATAAAAATAAATAAATAAGAAAATTATGACTGGTCGGCGTTGGAAGCCGACCACCGTTACGGATGGTCGGCCTTGGACACTGATCACCGGAGTCGGGTGCCGACCGTCCTTAATGGCTGTCGGCTTCCAACGTCGGCCACCCCTACCGGCCGTCGGCATGCCAACTATTTTTTAAAATAAAATTGTAAATTTTTTTTATTCCAATGACAGAACTTTATTATTGTAATTTTATGATAATAGCTGAAATGTAATAATTATTTATTTACATTTTTTAGGAAATGTAATAATTATTTGGAATTGTAAAGAATTAATAGTCGAAATGATTAATACTTAGAGTTTAGGCTTTTGAACTCATACTTTAGTACTTTTAATTACTAACATTAGTAGTAATAATCTATGCAGTTGAGGATCGGGACTATTATTATACAGGAAGGCAAAAGCGCTGTCATGAGTAATTCGGTTAATTCTCGTTATTGTACGAAATGCATCGTTGTTAATTGTGTCGTAGTGTTTAGTGTTTATTGTGTCGTGAATGATAACTGCGAACATAGAACACCGACCGGTACGTTGTGGTATACCATGTTCATGAGAGTTATAGTGACGATGATGATGTTGAGGAACGGTTGAATTATGGCGTTTATTTCATCAATGTGGTGTTTTATGACACAGTCGATGACGGGTGTGCTGCGGCTAAGGACATTGCTTTAGGTTTAGGGTTTCAATTGACGCGTGGCTCACATAAGAAGAACCCGCATGAAGAAGAAAAACGTTTGTACTTATAATGCTCCCATGATGGCAGGGGCAAATCACAGTCCACAGCCTCTTCAGATAGTTCACGTACAACTACAACATCCTTCACAGGTTGTACGTTCATAGTGTGTCTGCGGCCTACCTATGTTGACGTTGAGTGGAAATGGAGGATTGACACCATCAAAGATGATGTAAAACGCGGGATTTTTAGGTCATTCCACAACCACCGGTTTGAGTTGTGGGGTGAAGGTACACAACAACGGAATCAACTGACATACGAGATGAAAGACCACATTAGGCAGTTGGAGGAGAACCATGTCCCACCAGAACAGATGCAGAGCATACTCAACAGTGAGTACGGCCGTCTGATCAATATGAAACAAATTTATAATGAGATGGTAAAAATCAGGCGGTTGAGGTTGGGAAGCATGGACCCCATGTAATGGACGGTGACAGAGGCGCATAAATTCGAATAATTCACGAAATACATAAGGGATCCGAATGACCATGTCAGTCACCTGTACATGTCACACGTAGAGTCAATTCACATGTTGCACGCTTGGTATTTTGTCATCCTGATAGACTCCACCTACAAAATGAATGTTTACAAGAAGGCAGTTGTGCAGTTTGTAGATGTGATGCCTGTGAAGAAAAACTTCAATATTGGGTTGACACTCGTGGAAGATGAAACGAAAGAGTCATATGTTGGGGCACTGAGCCAATTGCGATTGGTTCTTGGGAGTCGAGTGTCGAATGCCTTCGTCACGGATAAGAAATGTGGATTGGTAGTTGCACTACATGACATATTCCCTTCTTCGGATCATTTGCTGTGTGTGTGGCACATGAAGAGGAACATCAAGGGTAGGGTAACGAAGTTGTACGATAGAGATGTAGCTGAGAAATTCATACGAGGTCCATGGGGACAAGTGCTTAATGCAAGAACCAACCAAATGTTTTTTCAGAAATGGAGTGATTTGTTCGAAAGTGGCTGGAGTGAAGAACTAGTATAGTATCTGGCTTCAGATTGCCTACCTTGCAAACAGAAGTGGGTGCATTGCTACAGGAACAAGGTGTTTCATCTCGGCAACACAAGCACAAATAAGGTAGAATTGGCGCGCTTATCCTTCAAGGCTTGGCTGCACACCTCGATTAGCACGGCTAACGGCCTATTCCGTGCATACGATTGTCTTATGGCAGGTCAAGTGCTGGAGATAAGAAAGTCGCTAGAAGACTCACAGATGAAGGTACGCATGTCTTTTTCACTACGTGTGTAATGATCGACGTTTTTTCATGTAGTGGTTGTCATTTGGGAGAAACCATACAGGAAGTTGAACATGACGGTGAGCTTGTGGGCGATGGAGCAACTGGTTGAAGATCGGGCATTGGGGCGGTCATGCACGTGTGTGATTTGGACTACGAAGGGGCTGCTATGTAGATGTGAAGTTCAGCGGTGTCTGGAGGAGGACCGATTACTGTACATGAGGCACCTGCACCGCTTTTGGGCTACCCTGGACTACACGGACCTGGCCGATCATGCAGAGTGGGAAGACGAAGCCCGCCACAATGAAAATCCTCCAGTCTCAACTATATCGAGAGGCGGAGGGTCTGCAGGACCCGAAGACATCGGATGCTTCGAAAGGCAGACCTCCTACACAGCAAAATGCAAGGGAACAGTTGTGGTGGGAGAAGGTCAAATCTGCCACATCACGTAATAAGAAAACTGGTATGTGGTATGTGCAGTTTAATTTTGCGATTATGCCTCTCTTCCAGTACCCCGTAGCCTCCTAACCCTTTTCCTGATGAAACAGGTGGTTCCCTATGTCAGCATGACAACATGAATTCATGTACAAAAACTATATCCCGCAGAGTGTCAGAGAACTACTCATCGATTGGTCCAACTTCGGGGGTGATGGGAACTGTGGTTTCCGCATTATAGCGCGCATTGTTTATGAAAATCAAGAACGGTACCCAGAGATAAGGGAAGACCTTTGGGGCCTTGTGTTGGCGGGGTGGAACGTCGGGTACGAACAAGTATACGCAGCATCAGGCTAGGACCGAGACTATATTAAGAGAAGAGGGCTAGGTACTACAAGGATCTGCGAACCAGAATTATGGATGTGGGATGTCGATCTTATTGGACTTGCATCCCACTACAATTGGGCATTCGTGGTGTACGCATCAGCCAGGGAATCGATTAGCCAGCACACATAGTGAACGGCGTACTTACCGCTGAGTGCTAGACACGTGCAACGTCCAGATCGAGTTGTTGAGTTGATTTGCACGATTAACCATTGGTTGCAGATACACTTGGCAGAGGTGGACGGGGTTAGGTCGATGCCGCCTTTCCATCCGGTTTGGTAAGGGGCAGAGGGAGGGACTCACAAAACATTATGGCATGACATCTACAAGGATGAAACAAAGTTGTTCCGCGATCGTGGGGGGCATAATCCGAACTCACCCAACCCCATAGTTGAGGATGTATTCGATGTTTCAGATTAAGGAACGAGTGATTTCTATGTTTCTTTGTTCACATTTGAATTATGTACTGAATATATATTTATGCAAACTTTAGACGGTTTGATGTTTGATTATTTGACTCACTACATATACAAATGCTGACATGAATGAAGTGGTGTATTGAACCAGTAACAGAAGTTAAAAAAACATGATTTTCGACTAAATAAGTACCTCCATCATAGTGAAACTTAACATAAAATTCACGATAATGTCAGCAAAATGAAAAATACAATCCCAACATAAATTATCCGAATGAAAGTACAATACAGTAGAGAAAATGGAAAACATGCCGCTACGGGGCATACTGAGACCACAACCCTCGCATGCCCTCAACGACGTCGTAGTACTCTCGTGCCCGGTCAATGAACTAATATGATCCATCACACTGGTACAAGGGGGACAACCTAGTGAAGAAAAAATGCATAGCCTGGTCTAGGGCGTGCACATAAATGAATAATGACTATTACAACCAAGTTTGTGAATGGAAAATAAAATGTTGAACAAAATGTTCTGTAACGATACAAATCAACGATGGGTGTGGCATATCGGCTGCGCACGTGGGGACGATATGTGGGTGTGAGCGGTCGAAGCACCACACCATGTACTCCGTAGATGCGTTACCGTCAGGTGATCTGGGCATACTACAAGCACTGAAGAACGACAGATCCAACAACTGCCCAAGCCGGTTGTAGTCAAACCTGGAGTGCATGACTACGTACCGCGTCCCATCAGTCGGTCGTGATGCTAACTCCGGCCTGAGAATCGAATCTGGGATGGTTTGTTGGTAGCCGTATTGACGTAACAGGCGGTTGGGATCGTGCGGCTCAACGTAGTCGAAGGCATGTAAGCCTCCACTATTGAAGGTCCACTGAGCCTCACCGTCGAAGTCAGGTGTACTGAACGGAAGCCAATCGACGTGGGTGTGCGTCATCCCATCCAGAATCAATCGTAGTGTTTCTAGCCTCACATCCGCATCAGCTGCTCTCGCAACGATCCTGGCCCGTCCCACCTCCCAGCAAGTGCCTCCCCACTAGCACGTGGGGCCGGGGAAGTAATCATAGATCCACGAATCCAACAAAGTAAGGCAGCCTGACAGAGACGTAGACCTCGAACAAGAAGCAACCCTGATCTTCTTGTACTCGAAAGCTAGTGTAACCGCACCCCAACTGTACTCCCAAGTCACCCGCACGTCTTGCAATCGCTCGAGAACCCTAATACGGACACGGTTCTCACTGCGGTCATAAAAAATAGTAGATCCTAGCAATGCAATCAAGTGGAAAATTGTTGTGTTAGCATCGTCAAGGTATCCAGCCTCTGCAGCCTCGACTATGTGGTCTATATGAAAACCGCCTGCTCTATAGCATTTCTGCCTGATCTTATCCCCATCAAGATTAAGCATAGTGGCAAGCTGCGTCACATACGTCTTCTCGCCCTCCGAACTAAGGTGGGTGACTCGAATGGGAAGCCTCAGTAGGCACAACATGTCGTGTAGGGTTATCGTCATCTCTTCGAATGGCATGTGGAAGGTGTTGGTGTCTGGTTGCCAACTCTCAACGAATGCCAACATCAAGAGAAGATCTAAACCCCACCACATAACCCGACCAAGGTGCGACACCATAGAGGCATCGACTAACTGCCGAGCCTCAAGGGAAGGCAACCAGAATCTCTCTAGCCTCAGGATCCTAGCCTTCTCAAGGCGGAGCCTGAACCGTGATGCCGGCCTAGAGTCCAAACCATGCATCCCGAGGCGGTGGACTATATGACCACCGAAACTAGGGATCACAGTAGGGATCCGGGGTCCACTAGGAGCTGGTCCAATAGAGAATCTGAAACTGCGCACTAGACTACCCATCATTCCCTAGCCTAGATTTCTTTCCCTTCCCTTTCTCCTATAGTAATTTTCTATCTGATGCGGAAATAGGATAGATCGATAAACTGCGGCAAGTCATCATCTCCCAACGACATCGCTTCTAACTATATATGCAATTGAAATCGTAACTATTAATTACAAAACTAACACTTTAAATATAAACTAGTAATTACAAATATTCAACTTGTATTCACTATTTCACCTTAATTATATCGGGGGATTGCTATTTCACCTTTATTGCAATACTAATTTTCAAATATTTTTCATATATGGACTGATTAACTTAAATTATAATAAGTAATTATTAATTATTTATATTTATTACCAAATTAATTAGTAAATTAATTTAGTCATTTCCAAGTTAATTATTACAATATTTATTAATTAACCTTAATTAATATTTATTAATTAGTAAATTAACCTCAATTACTAATTTCGATTAACTAATTGATTAATTTTTCAATTATCATGTATTAATTATTACCTATTTCATTGCTAATTCACTAAACTAAATATAAATTCTAATTTAATTTAAATAATATAAATTTAAAAAATTAGGCACGGTGGCGCCGACCGCCGGCTGACGTCCCTAATTTTTTTCGGTACCTGAACGGGGGCTGGGAGCGGTGGCAACGGCATGGGAGCGGCGACGGGGGCTTCCGGCGGCGGGTTTCGGTGGCGGCGGCTGGTAGTGGGTGGGGAGGGGGAGGTCAGCGGTTTCGGGGTTGATTTCAGAGAGTATTTCGAGAGGAGAAAGTTTCCGAAAATTAGGAGGTGTGTTTAATGAGGAAGTTCGAAGGGCATTCACATACTTTTACGTATCGAATTTAAATGATAGGGCGTTTGACAATAATATATAAGGCGTCTTATAACAGTTCAGTTGTTTAAGGCCTGGTTTATTATAGGGGAAGTGAGGCTGAGTTTCAAAAAAATTTGTGTATTTTAGACAATTCGTTGTTTGATAGAGTAGTTAGGGAGGGTGCAAGTAAAATACAATTCCCTTGTACCCACATTTTAACTCAAAAACTGTGTTGTTGAAAATATTGGTTGACATCAACATTTCTAAAAAATCCAGAATTTTCATGGCTCACTTGAATTGTTATTTCTTTTTTCCATTAATATCCCCACTTTAGGTCCATATAAATGAGTTATTTTGACTTTATGTAATAAGCAGTTTATTTTGGTCAATCAACATGCAACCTATTTTTTATCAAAATTTATAGCAGAGATATTGTTTTGAATTTTGTTTTACCAAACATTGTATTTCAACTTTCTCAATAATTTAACAATCCACAATTCCCCAATCATAAATTTCCATATTTCCTCCACTTTGCATTCCACCATACCAAATGAAGTCTAAATATTTTTTTAAAATTAGTGACCTTGTGAGGATCTTTCAACTTGCATAATGAGTGATGGGTTGGCCTTAGAAAGTGGACCCAAATCTTGCAGTAGTTACTCAAAGATTCGGGCCAGACATCAAAGGTCGACCAGACATTAAAGGCCGGCCAGACATTAAAGCCTAATTAGATATGACCTATCAAAAAACTGACTCGGCCCATCCATCTCAACGCCTGAACGCGGGTCACACCGAATCTGACCCACAAACACGACCAGGTAAAATTCAGATTTCTACAGTTTCAAACCTGCATTCCACGGGCATACACATGCATTGTTTGGTACTTGGTAGAGTAAAGAGTGAAGGCTACTCTCGCGTGTGTTATACACATGCCAAACTCCAAAAATTACTATTTGTATTAGAATTCTTTTTAAAGTATCACATAGAAATATACTTGGATAAAAGTTATAAAAAATGATGTAAATCTAAAATCTGTACAATTGAATTTAGGCTATATAGAACTTAACATGTTATAAAATGGATAGTTTTATTATTCTAATGACGAATGAACTTGATGTAACAATGATAATTGACATATTAACTAACAAGACACAAGAAAATCAATTTAATCTAATTATAAATCAACATAAATTATAATAAATATACGAAGATACTAATCTATTCCTCGAGATCAAAGTTTTTAGATAACATTCTAAGAGTAGTTGTTGATTCTGAAATTGGAAAAGGGACTATTAATGAGGGTTACTAAACGATGCCCTGATTTTCGAATTAAACGAGTCCCTACATTTTATAATGACCTAAATGTCCATTTTGTAATAATGAAAACTTACAAGTTCAATCCAAAAAAACCCTTACTTAGTATGTTTTACTATTTTTTAGTTGCTCGAAAACAGTCCCGACGAACCACGGCTCAAAATTTGAAAGGTACGAAATTGAAATTTGGATCAGAAAAAAAAATGGGACGGACCAGCGTTTCATCCGTTTTTCTTTAAAATTTAGTTAAATTTATTAATTTCTTTTATTTCAGTTTGGTTCATTAATTTGGATACTTGAAGTATTGGTTGGATGCACGGGATATGTCAACAAGTACCATGGTAATTGTTCGGCCAGTTTCTTAGAATTATCAACGAATAGGTTTTGTAAATGATTAATGTAGTTTGTATTTCTGTGTGGATATTCCGTAGGAAGTGGACGCCGGTGACAGAATTGATTACTCCGACTGGTTCTTATCTGATGATGTGTACGACACTGTCGGTGAGCGGCGCAAGCAGCAAAACAGATTGCTTTGACGCTTAATTTCCATCTGATCAAGGAGTCCAACAAAAGCAATGACTCGGAAAAGGAGTGTCAAGCGTATCTTTATTGCTCATGTGGACCTGTTCGAAAGTCTGAGGGTTCGAATCCGCCGAAACGTGCGATGAAGTCAAAGAAGTGTAATTGTCCATTCATAGTTGGCGTGCGGTCAAGGGTGGTAGATTGCAAGTGGAAGTTTTTTATTGATGGAGTTGGAGACATAAAGAACCCTGATAAGTCGAAGGGGTACCACAATCATCGTTTGATTCATTTAACTGAAGTAAGTACGGAAAGAAATCCTTTATCAGATGAGGCAAAAAAAGATATTTGGGACATGGTGGCGGTTCACACACAACCGAATAAGATCAGGTATTCTTTGAATAAGAAGTTCAACACTCATCACAATATGAATAATATTTACAACAAGTCATACAAGATTAGGAAGGAGAAATTAGATGGTTTAGATCTGATGGAGTGGACTTTACGTGAGGCTACATAACTAGGTTATTTCGTTCAATACTTAAAGGATGATGATGACAATCTTGTTCATCTGCTTCTTAGCCACCCCGAATGTGTCCAGATGGTTAGCTTATGGTATTTTGTGATTATGATTGACTCAAATTTCAACACCTACACCTATAGGAAGCCAGTGATCCAGTTGGTTGGTGTGACTCTAGTACGGAAGAACTTTAGCATCGGGTTTGCATTCGTTGATAATGGAAAAACGGAGTCTTATATTTGGGTGTTGGAATGTCTGAAGTTGATGTTGGGTAGGCGGTAATCTAGTACATTTGTGACTGATATGGAGCATAGTCTGGCTGCGGCACTCTGCACTGTCTTTCCAAAGACTCCCCATTTACTGTGCATTTGACACATGAAGAGGAATATCGAGGCAAAGATTAAGTACATCACGACTAATGCGGAAATGGCTGAGGCTTTCGTGCACGGCAGGTGGAATAAAGTGTTGTATGCACAAACATATGCAGAGTTCTTCAAGGAGTGGGAGTATATGATCATGAGTGATTGGGCTAATGTCAGAGCATTGATGGAGTACTTAGGAAGCGAGTGGTTATTGTATAAGATGTAGTGGGCCCATTGCAACACCAACGAGGTTTTACATATTGGGTGTACAAGTACGAACAGGGTGGAGTCCCAACACTTGTCTCTCAAAACATGGTACAACTCTTCAAATCAAGGACTTGATACACTATTTGAGGAATGTCATGCATCAATCAAGGGCAAAGTCATAGAAGGGCAACGAGTTATAGATGAATCACGAAGCAAGGTAATGTATTGTTTAGATAAGTACTTATTTAATCACTAGTTATTTGGTTATGTTTAGGGTAACACATTATTTGATCATGTGTACGTAACTAGTTATTTGGTTTGGTTCAGGCTCACTGTTTCTCGCACAGACGATCGTTTACGTATATGAAAAATGAAGTCAGCCTTTGGGGGGTTGAGTTGGTGAATGAGGCGTTATCATGTAAGGACGATTGCAACTGTGTGATCGAACATACACATGGCCTCTCTTGTACTTGTAGGCTGGAATCTATGGAGCCTGATGGTGTTGAGTTGAAACCATACCACCTCCACCACTTTTGGCGATCGTTGGAATCCCGTCTTCCTATAGACAGTGAGAAGTGAGAAGACCATGACGCGACAGATCGCGCCATCCTCAGGGGATGGTATAGACGATTTGTGATAGAGGTGGGCCTGCTATATGTGTCTTGACTACATTGGTACGTACCCAGTACGAACCAGAATCAGACAAAGTGAAGGAGCCAAAGAAGTCTGAAGCGCCTAAGGGTAGACTCCATGCGTGGAAGACAGATGGACGGAACCCTTCGTACCACGAGCATGCCAGTGCTCATTGTACCCCATCCAAGGGCAAGACCAAGTCAGGTTCGTACCTTCTTAGACTCAGTTTTCGGTTTCGTTGTTTTGCAAGGTTCTTAATATAAGTAAATCACCTAAAAGGTCGTTCAACGCCCCAGATGGCTAAACCCACCCCAAGCATGTCCAGAAACTCTATTCTGAACAGAGGTGTGTAGTTTTTACCTGCAACAATATTTTCCCCATATGAGTATAATCAGTAACCGTCCTAATTATATGATTGACCTCCACTTTAAATGCTTCCATATATCTCGTATATCCATGCGGACTCTGGCCTGTGGTGAATAACGTGTTTGACGTTATTGGTGACGGTCACGGTGAGTTTAGGTGTGTATCCCACTCGGTTACCGGCGGTAACCAACATCAATACGTGGCTATGCGTAAGGAGCTTATGGATCACGTGCATGTATACTGGGGACGGTGGTATCATAAGGTGTATGACGGTGAGCTGGACACAGTCCTAGCCAGACTGGGGTGGCTATGGAACACACCATGCTACAGATCATGGTGCTTATGGAATCTGGACCTTTTCGGATTCGCCACTAAGAACAATCGGATGTACGTCCTTTTCGGCATAGGGGGCGTGGTATCCCATACGGAGAGACGCTTCTCCCGATGAAAATAAGGGACACACCGGAGCCGGGAGTGTGACATCCCTAGTGTGTAGCGGTGACCACTGGGTGTGCTTATATTTGGATGTCCATGGCGGGATACTTTCAATCCTGCCAGTGAGTCAAATGTGGCGTTATTGGGCAGATGAAAGTGCCAAAGCAACTTGGCTGGACACACTATACCGTCGGGACCATTTAACGTACCAGTTGTTGGTGCAACCTGAAGCATAATTCTATACCTGTACCAATAATCGTCTATGTAATTGGGTTATTTACTTCGGCGCACTTGAACAATGGATGTCTACATTTATGGGACAGTGGTATTGCGTAATAAATAACATGTTCATATACATAATGTCAAAAGTACACATTGAGGCTCGTCTACCACATCAAATACTAACAAACATCACCACATAAGTCTCAATACATAACATGGATAGAAAAAAATAGCATAATAGAGCCACAACGTCTAACGGTACGGTCTCTGGTGGCGTCTGCAACACTGCATCTGAGATCCTCGACCGCCTCCAGGTACTTAGCATCAGAATCGTACTCCTGCCTCATCGTCCCCACAAGGTATGGATGCATATGGTTCAACACCCAGTAAGCTAGCGGCACAGCGGAAAAGGAAACAAGTAAACTATCATGTACATACGGGTGTGAACTGAAGTGATGTATTTTTAACACACCTTTTCTCGTTATAAACTATATTTTTGTTTGTCGAAATGCATTCAAATTCGGGTTTTGAGTACATGTTTGGTTCTCTTGTCCCTCGGGGTCGTATTATGGTGTTTGATATGTTTTTGGTACATTTCCGGTGTCATATGACGTTTAGAGATAAACCAAGACATGACGGGGAGGCCGAAACAACAAAAAATGTTCGAATTAGGAAGAAAGCGTCACTGTTTAGTATTTGGAGCATAACTCATCGCTTTGAAGTTCAATTGATGGAAGGTCAACGACGTAAGAAAGATAATTTGATTGTCTATAATGTTTTTGTTGACACTATTGTCAAATTTTCAATAATGAATGAACGCGGCGTGTTCCAAATGTAACACCGCATGTTCCTCCGCTGAAATTGCCCGAGAAAGTTATAGGGGCCAAACACGACCAGGAACACGCCGTGTCCAACCCCCATACGGGTTTTCAAGTCCTTTTCCTTCTCCAACGTGGTCCAGAAGCCTATAAATACCCCCGAGACCCCCATGGACGACATATACTTCATTATACACATATTTTTCGAGCTCTTGGAGAGAGCTAGGGTTCCTCATCATTCATTCTACACATATTTTCGATCTCTTAGAGAGAGAGAGAGAGAGAGTCCCAGAGACCGATTGAAGCAATAGATTATCATCGATTGGAGAAGGACCGAAGATCGACGACAGGATTGAGAATTCTCGAGGGATCATGTTGTCTTTCCAGGTTATTCTCACTTTCTTGTCCCTTTTTACTTCCCGAACCATGAGTAGCTAAAATTTTCGTGTTGTTCGGAAAAGATGAAGCTTTTGTATGGATGATTTGATTGGTTATTAAGGTTTATTTAGACTTATAATGCGTTCTTTCTAAAACCTAATTTTTGATTCAATTTTGTCTGGCCGTCTTGATTGAATCATCGGCATTGATTTGTGGGTCCAAGAGGAACATAAGTTGATAGGTCGTTTAGGAAGAACCCTAGATTATTCGTTAGCTCAAGAGAGGAACGAATTGTTTAGGCTTTTTGCATGCTTATCGTTGTGGCATTTCATCGAACATAATTAATGTGTTTTGTTTAGGTGTAGATTAGCTCAAGAGAGGAGTCTACGGTTAGACGAAATTGATCCTTAGAGGCGCGAGAGTGATCTAAGGCTACATTAGGAAATTTCCAAGCCATTAGAACCTGAATAACCGAGATAACTTGTCAGTCATTCATGCATTGCTAGTTTTAGTGGATTCGAATCCGAGCAACCTTAATTCCATACCTGAAACTCGATCTCTTGAATTTGTATTCCTTTAGTTTGCATTCTTAGTTATTAATTGGTACCTTGAAACAATCAAACAAACAATAAGTACACTGTCACTTGGTCTAGTTAGTCAATCAACTTTTGAGTAATAGGACTAGAAAGACCCTAGGGAGATTTACGATCCCAGTAGAACAATCTAGTGGGTATTTGAAAGCGGGGTAAAATCTGTGCATCATGAACCCTAACCAAAAGTAAAACAAAACATAATTACCATATCTGTTGGCGCCTGAGCACCAGTTGGGAGTGGCCTGGGGATGCGCGGGTGGCTGTAGCGTCGATACGAGTACATGTATCGCGGATCAGCAACGATCAGTTGTCGGCACATCGAAATAAAGAATGAAATGGCATCAGCCGGGACCAGTCCTCGTCCCTCCATGCTGTATCGGTGTTGTCAGCCCACTCAACCAGGTACCCGTTAGGCTCAACCACTCTAGTTTCCCTGGCAGGAGCAGGGATAAGCCCCAGAATCATCTGCGCGTAGTCGAACTATCTAATGACACGTGTCGGATCATAGTACTCTGCTGTTGTCGCGAAACGAATCACTCCACGAAACATTGAATCAGGAACCTCTACCTTGGGACGTGGCCCAAATGGCAGCCAGGTCATATCCCGTGTAGTCATATCATCAAGCAGACGACGGTGCATGAACTCGTATGATCTATCTGATTGCTCGCTACTGCTCCACCGCCCAACTAAGGCCTTGACCTCGCCCCGCTCCTGGGCCACTAGTCTAGCAGCACGAGTACTAGGGAAGTACTCGTGAATCCAAGACTGAAATAGAGAAATGCTCCCCGCCACCCCCTTACACTTAGCCCTGCTAGCCTTACCTCGATTGTGGTGTAGCCATGTTAACATCCCAGTCCCCCAGGCATATCGTGACACAGTGTACACCCCCCCCCCCCCACACCATCAAATACTCCCACAACACCAGACGAGTGCGATCGACATACTTATCAGTGAACAACGTCGAACCCAGCTGACAAAAAATGAAGACCTTGTACCCATCCTCATCCACTAAACCGCTCCCCACGGCTAACATCGACTTCTCATGCATCGCAGCACCCTTCAGCCAAGGGTATCAGGCATCACCACCTGCAGCGCCTCCAACTGGCAACTTCAAATCCCCGGGATGGATACAGAGAGCCTACCTATATCGGCCTGCAAGTCCATGCTGGATCGAGAAATGTGAAGTGGACATCTGTGCACCGGGATACAGAGAATATGCCAAACATCATGAAGTGTGATGGTCATCTCTCTGAAGGGCATGTTGAACGTGTTAGTATCTGGCTGCCACCTCTCAACAAAAGCGTGGATTAGTGCTTCGTCCAACTGATTGGCCATACCAAAACGACCCAAGTGGAGAAGTCCCGAGTAGATATCATCATCTCAAGTGTCAGTGTCTGAGGTTGAAATCTCATCACATGCCTGAGATGACCCGGACGAGGGTAGAACTTGAAATCGCGGATGTTATGGTAGTCCAGACCGACCTCCCACAGATAATGTGCAATGTGACCCCCGAAAGAGGGAATCACACTGGTCGAAATCGAGCCACCATCCTCTATCCCCGACTCGAGCTGCCAAGTGCGCGAAAGGTTTCCCCCGACCCCAGTAGTCTCGACCTCCTCATCTATATGGATATCATGTGTACTCGTGGCAGGAGCGAAACGAGCATCTCTCCCAACTGCAACACCAACGCTCGCTGAAGCATGAGACAGACCAGTGGAAACCCTAAACGGTGGAGGCGGATATGTATCAGACTCATAGCCACCGAGCAACTCCTCGCCGTCACCTGGCATAAATCTCCGGTTTTAAGTTAGAAAGGGGGGGTCTAATGGGCATAGGGGGAATGGAGGTCTATCCTGACGTACCAGAATCCTAATAGGGGGGAAAGGCTCAAGGGGTCTCGTAGATTTTTTTTTTCTTCTTCTTCTTATCTGCTTCTCTCCTATTCGAAGCAGTAATCGCACACTCGACAAACCGATTAATAATTTCCATTAACTTGCCTTTCCCTCGCATTAATAGACATTCAGCTATTAATTTACAATATCACAATCATCAAACTTTACAAAACAGTAATGTCGTGGGAATCCTAATATTACCAAAATTATATATTTTTTGGTTGATTTTCTTAGATTATTCCTCAACCAACCCGACCCGACCCGACCCGACCCGACCCGCATACATCGATGGCGATAGTGCATCGAGTTTGACCCGTGGGAAGAAAAAGAGAAACAGTAATGACTGACGGCCAAATCCACGTTACAAAGCTCCGAGTCTCGTCTTCTTCAGCTTTCCGTCTCCCTTTGGTCTCATCCTCTTCCTCACCGCCAAATCTTCCGATTCTCTCTCTCCTCCAGCTGCTGCAACAGACCACAGTTCACTCTCATTTTCCTCATCCACTCCGGAATCCCTTTATGAGCTAAGCTAAGCTCCCTGCGCTCCGATTTCGATTGATGGGACGACTACGGCTACAGCGACGGCGAGGACGGCTCATCTTCTGAGAGAAAAAATGGGGTCCTTGGAATCCGGCGGCCTTCCACTCAAGCGGGAAGTAGGTCTCTTCCGTTCTCCGTCAGCTGGCAGTAATAATACAACAACCGAGAAGCAGCTGCAGCAGCACCTCTCGTTTCTGCAGAGACCATCCAGATCGAGATTCTCCCGGTTCTTCTTCTTCAAGAAGCTCGATTACCTCCTATGGACGTGCACGGTCGCTGTATTCCTCTTCTTTGTCGTCGTCTTCCAGATGTTCTTGCCCGGCTCCGTCGTTGAGAAGTCGGAGGGTTCCCCTCCCGGCGGTTTTGACTTCGGTGGGGATTTCGCTTATCTGAAACAGATTGGTGGATTGGATTTTGGTGACGATGTTGAGTTCAAGCCTTCCAAACTGCTGGAGAAGTTTGGAATTGAAGCTAAGAGAGAGCTACGTCCTTCTCCCACGTCGAATGAGACTCAATTGCAGCGCTTCGCTTATCGGAAACCTCAGCTCGCATTCGTCAGTGCAATTCAATTTTTTCCACCTTCGTGATCTTTCGTTTGTCTCAATTGTTTGGTGTTTGATTCTGCTGTTTCATAACAACCTCCGCAGGTATTTGGGGATCTATTAGTTGACCCGCAGCAGCTGCTAATGGTTACAGTGGCGACTGCACTGCAGGAGATTGGCTACTCAATTCAGGTGGCAATTCAGCTTATTTTTAGCCTATTTTTAGCATTGTCTGAAATCTGGTTTTGCCCTTTTAAGAACTTTTTTCCCCAGTGTTTCTTATTTGGATTTGTTAGAGATCTCCTTTGAAGAGGTTAAGATCTTTTAACTCTGGCCTAGAGAAGAGATACACCACTACCATATGCTGCATCTGATTTATGATTTTCTCCAGGTTTATTCACTGGACGATGGTCCTGTGCATGGCATTTGGAAGAGCTTGGGGATTTCAGTAACAATTTTCAAAGATGATCAGACAACAAATATCTTTGCGGATTGGCTCAAGTAAGCTGTTTTTGTTTGTGAACATTCTAAGCTCTTAGGTTCTTCACATACAGAATATTTGAGAACTTGATGTAGTAAAATTAACCACTGCATAGTCTGATTGGATCATCCTTTTGCCATTCTGGACAAGTTCTTCTTTACTATATCCGCGCAGGTAGTATCTAACTTGTTGTTTTTTCATTCTCAGCTTTGATGGTGTAGTTGTTAGCTCTCTTGAAGCCAAGGAGGTTTTATCCTGGTAAGATTCCCTCCTATCTTCATTGCTAAGACCTAGTGTCCTGAAGATGTCCTTACCTGAGTTCATTAACACAAGTTATTTCACTTGTTACAGTTTCATGCATGAACCTTTCAAATCTGTGCCTCTCATATGGGCCATCCATGAAAGTGCACTTGCTATTCGTTTAAGGCAATATCATTCAAGTGGGCAGATTGAGCTCATTGACGATTGGAAAAAAGTTTTCTACCGTGCTACTGTAATTTTGTTCCCGAACCATGTTCTACCGGTAATTTCTTGTTACAAGCCATCACATTTACGGTTGAGTTTGTCAATAAGATACTTGTTTTATGTTTCATACTTATCCCTATTATATTCTGGAATATTTTGCAGATGATGTATGGAGCCTTTGATACTGGAAATTATTATGTTGTACCTGGTTACCCTGCTGAAGTGGGAGGCGTAGACAATTCAATGGCATTATATAATGAACAACGTATGGAAATGGGTTATGGGTCCAATGACATTGTCATTGTGGTAGCTGGTAGTCAGTTTCTCTATAGGGGTTTGTGGGTGGAGCATGCTCTTGTGCTACAGGCTCTCCTACCAATCATTTCCGAATTCCCACTTGAAAACAGTTCCAGTTCTCATCTGAAAATCATCGTTTTAAGTGGAAACTCAAACAGCAACTACAGTATGGCTATAGAGGTATGTTTTGGGTTTGAGACAGAATTCTGTACTGACGCAAGTATATTCAAAAACTTATAGAATTCCTCTCCTCTAGGCTATTGCAGCAAAGTTGAGCTATCCAAATGGTGTTGTGAAACACATAGGTGTCAGTGAAGATGTCAGCAGTGTATTAAATGCAGCTGATCTTGTGGTATATGGTTCCTTCCATGAGGAGCAGTCCTTTCCAGAAGTTGTGATGAAAGCAATGTCCATGGGAAAGCCTGTCATTGCCCCAGACATTGCTGTGATTAGGAAATATGTAAGTATCACCTTCTGATTTTTCTGAAGTCCCATTAACAATAGATTGAAAAGTGGCATAGCTAAGTATGTTCATTTTTCCGTTGGGTTCTAGATTTCTCCTCATTATGAGTCTACAAAAATTTTAATTCAGTCTTCTCAAGTGGTTACTCTCGCATCTTCATCTTCGCCATTTTACCTGTTATGTGGATCATCTTCAACTATTCACTGGCAGAGCTTGTACTTTCGTACTCCATTGTTACCTTTTATATTTACACATTTGGACACTTTTTTCTTATTATTTATAGTGTTTTTTTGGTAATCGATAGGTGAATGACAGGGTTAATGGGTATCTTTTCCCAAAAGACAAGATCAAGGTTCTAACTGAAATTCTGTTGGAACTGATCTCAAGGGGGGAATTTTCGCCTCAGGCTCATGAAGTTGCTTCAAAGGGAAAAATCACTGCTAAGAATCTGTTGGTTTCAGAAACAATTGAAGGCTATGCTCTGCTACTTGAAAATATTCTCAAACTTCCATCAGAAGTTACACCTCCACGAGCTGTTATGGAAATCCCTCCTATATTGAAAGAAGAATGGCGGTGGCATCTATTTCAGCCACTTTTAAATTCTATGACAGAAGACAGAACACTGAAGAGTTCCAGGTTTTTAGATAAGTTTGAGGAGCGGTGGAACGATACACATGGACAGGGTTCTGGTTCTGTAGCTGCTCCTGATGACCCATTTCTCTATGCAATCTGGGCGGAACAGAAAAATGATCAATTACTTTATGTTAGAAAGAGAAGAGAAGAAGAAGAAGTAAGTGTCTAAGCGGTAGATATCGTAATTGTTCTTTAGATTATATCCTAATAATTCCAATTTTATATGCAGCTTAAAGACCGGACTGACCAACCTCGTGGAACATGGGAAGAAGTATATCGGAATGCTAGAAGGGCTGACCGGATTAGGAATGACTTACATGAAAGGGATGAAGGAGAACTAGAGAGGACAGGTCAACCTCTGAGTATTTATGAACCATACTTTGGAGAAGGGACATGGTCTTTTCTGCACAATCAGTCACTTTATCGCGGCATATGCTTGGTGGGTAAATTTTTAGTTTTGTTATATTTCTTATTGCATTTTTCTTTCAAAAAACAATTCTTGATGATAATTGACCAATCGACTATTTCTGCAGTCCACAAAAGGTAAAAGACCTATGACAGACGACATCGATGCACCATCTCGTCTACAACTTCTTAATGACCCTTACTACCGGGATACCCTCGGTGAATATGGAGCATTTTTCGCAATTGCAAATCGGTTTGACCGTGTTCATAAGAATGCTTGGATAGGTTTCCAGTCTTGGAGAGCTACTGCAAGGAAGGTATATTACCACTTACTGCATATGATGTGCCAAATCCCTTCACTCTCGTTAGTAGAATCAGGTTTTGTTTGCTGTCGCTTTTATTATTTTAATCTGTTCTGGTAATTGGGCTGTGAAGGTAGAATTTATACAGCATTACCCTTCAAGTCTCACATGGTCAACCGCTGTGCCTAATTGGCATATGAGTGCCTTTTAATATGTTAAAGTGTAAAAGAGCCAACTCCTTGCTCCTTTGGAACAAGCATAACATGATCTTCACCTAATGTCTCGCTTTTCAGATGTTCATCTGTGGAACACGAATAAGTTGAACGCGAGAATCATTTTATTGATTGTCTTAAGACTCTTAGGGCTGCAATGCACGTGGTATAAGCTTGTGCTTGTCACGTGGTTTTATCTCTGTTCTAACTTGGTCAATATGAACAGGAATCTTTGTCTATGGTTTCTGAAAAGGCATTGTTAGATGCGATCCAAAAACGGAAGTATGGAGATGCACTTTACTTTTGGGTTCGCTTGGACACGGATCCAAGAAACCCCATGCAGCAGGATTTTTGGACATTCTGCGACGCCATAAATGGAGGAAATTGCAAGTAGGAGGAGATAAAGTTCTGTGATTTTTTCACCCTGATTATTTCATTATCCCATGGACCTTAAGTTGATCAATCCACTTACTGACCCATTGAAGGTTAGCTTTCTCAAAGGCCATGCGCAAGATGTATGGTATCAGTGAGGATCTTGAATCCCTGCCACCAATGCCTGTAGATGGTGATACATGGTCCGTCATGTTTAGTTGGGCTTTGCCAAGTAGATCGTTCCTCGAGTTTGTAATGTTCTCAAGGTGAGTACTTCGCTCTTGTTCAAGATCATTTAGTAGCAGTTCGTTGGTAGGGTTTATTGCTCATGTATTACTTTGAACTGCAGAATGTTTGTAGACTCACTGGATGTAGAAATGTACGATGAACACCATCAAACTGGCCATTGCTATTTGAGTTTATACAAGGTACATTTTATATGCCAACTGGACATATCACAGCTCTCAAGTCACAGAAGATGACGAGAGAAGTATATTTGCAGGATAAGCATTGCTATTCTCGAATTCTTGAGCTACTCGTTAACGTCTGGGCATACCACAGTGCTAGACAGATGGTTTACATAAACCCAGAGACGGGAACGATGCAAGAGCAGCATAACATGAAGAACAGGAGAGGGAAAATGTGGGTGAAGTGGTTCTCGTACATGACGCTAAAGAGCATGGACGCGGAGTTAGCGGAGGAGGCGGATTCGGACCACCCTAGGAGGAGGTGGCTGTGGCCTTCAACGGGCGAGATATACTGGGAAGGCATGTTTGAGAAGGAGAGAAAAATGATGAATCAGCAGAAAGAGAAGAGGAAGCAACTAAGCAAGGACAAACTCAGTAGAATGAGGAAGAAACGACGGCAAAAGGCGATAGGTAAATTCGTGAAGCCCCCACCGGAGGATGAGGGGGAGAATTCCACTATGTCGGATGTCCGGAGATTGTTATAGGAGGGAGAATGGATTTGTATAACCTTGGGAAGTAAAAGAAGAGTTAGAGTGTAAGTTTGATAATTCATTCTTTCAATTGTTGTTTGATTTGGGAACATTTTAACACTTAAATGTTTTGCATAGAAATATCTTCTACTGGTGTATTTGACAGGTGAGAATTTGTAATTAGATAACTGGAGTGTTTGTCTTGATAGCTCGTCTCTGGAGTATCAAAAGAAATTGTTTCGTCTCTGAAAACCGCTCTCGTGGGTGGATGACAGCTCAGCATTCACAAAAATTCAGTTAGCCTCCAGTAGTCAGTCTGTTCTAACTAAAATCAAAAGCAAAAATCTCCAGTTCTCTCCCTATTTCCTCTCACACTCACAGACGGTCATTCTTTCCCCGCTGGCCAACCATCCCTGCCAGCTGCCATCACCGTATTCCTCCATTCCTCCTCCTCTTTAAACTCGCTCCTTCCTTCTAACTCTCCCGCTCAATTTCTTGATCCTCCCAGCCATGGAGGAAGAATCCAAGATCTTGGAGATCAATCTCATCTCCGCCCAAGGCCTCAAACCTCCTTCTTCCAAGCTCCGCCAGCTCCACACCTACGCCTTAGTCTGGATCAACGCCTCCACCAAGCTCCGCTCTCAAATCGATCGCGTCGGCGGCCAGAACCCAACCTGGAACGACCGCTTTCTCTTCAAGGTCTCCCCCGCCTTCCTCTCCAGCGAAACCTCCGGCGTCTCCGTCGAGATCTACGCCGTCGGCTACCTCCGCGACACCGTCATCGGCACTGTCAGATTTCTCCTCAGCAACCTCTCCCTCTCCTCCTCTCCGGTCGACACACCTTCCTTCACCGCTCTCCAGATCCGCCGCCCTGTCTCAGGCCGCTGCCACGGTGTCCTCAATGTAGGCGCCACTGCCATCGACGCATCCGATTTCGCTGGGTGGAAGGGAGAATCGGCGATCGGATACCGCGACTTAATGGGGGACGGAGGCAGCAAAACTGATCGACGGAGTAGCCGCCGCCTCCGCCGTCCCAATAGGGTTTCTTCCAAAGAGTCGATTTCGTCGTTGCCGGAAGATCGGGAGGGCAGTTCTTGCTGCTACGAGTCCGGTGAGCTGTCCGATGGAACTGATTCGACTACCTCTTCGTCTTCCAACGCGTCGGCAGTGCTGAAGGATTTGAACAAGCTTCAACAATTGGCGGGAAACAGTCACCTCAGGGCTTGCTCAGACGGCGGAATGCTTTGCGGGTTGCTGATGCAGCGGAAGCTCCGTTTCTGCAAGTCCGACCCGAATCTGAGAGACCCGGACTACAGTGGGTCCGAAAAGGAGAACTAATCAGTCCAAGTTGATGATGGTGGACTGGAGTCAACGCCAATGGCTAGGTTCGAAGAAAATGCAAATGTTGGACTTTCTTATTTGTTTCTCTTAGTAGGCTTATGAATTGAAACTATTGGTCTGAGCAAATCTTTGGGCTCATTTTGCGCTGGGTAACAATTTTTTGTGCATGATATTGGGCTGGACCATCTGGCTCAAAATCTGTTCAGGCACATGGATGGTTACAAACATATATAGTATCCGTTGTTGATTAATTGGTTAATGAAAATTGGGTATAAGGATTGGACCACATTGTACATAGTCCATTAGAGTTTAATGGCTAGATTCGTTCGGAACATGTTTGTCATTTGAAAGATTTAACCTGATAAAATCTCAATTTTTAGTCATTTAGAACATGTCTAACAAATATTAGACAATTTGAAAATTTGAAATTTTTTATGTTAAAATGGTCAATTCCCAAAGGGGTTAACCTATGAAAATGAGCTATTTTAACACAAAATTATCAAAATTTTCAAATCGGCTAATGTTTTACATACATGTTGAAGATGGCTAAAAAATAAAATTTCACTATGACACCTCTATAAATAATGGTCAAATGAAAATCACTTTTACTCGATGTTATGTTAGTGTTGAACATATTAATTTTTTAACTTCATTTGACTCTTATTTGAAAGGTTTAACATGGTGAAACCTCAATTTTTAGTCATTCCGAACATGTCTGCCAAATATTAGCCAATTTGAAAATTTGAAATTTTTCATATCAAAGTGGTCAATTTCCAGAGGGGTTAACCTACGGAAATGAGCTATTTTGACATGAAAATTTCAAAATTTTCAAATCGGCTAATACTTTACATGCATGTTGGAGATGGCTAAAAAATAAAGTTTCATTATGGTACCTCTATAAATAATGGTCAAATGAAAATCACTTTTACTGAGTGTTATGTTCGTGTTGAACAAATTATTTTATTAACTTCATTTGACTATTATTTGAAAGGCTTAATATGGTGCAACCTCAATTTTTAGTCATTCCAAACATGCCTAAAAATATTAGCCAATTTGAAATGTTTCAATTTTCATGTCAAAATGATCAATTTCCAAAGGGGTTAACCTATAAAAATGAGCTATTTTGACATAAAAACTTCAAAATTTTCAAATCGGCTAATATTTTACATGCATGTTGGAAATGGCTAAAAAATAAAATTTCATTATGGTAACTATTATTTGAAAGGTTTAACATGGTGAAATCTTCATTTTTAGTCATTCCAAATATGCCTGTTAAATATTAGCCAATTTGAAAAGTTTCAATTTTCATGTAAACATGGTCAATTTCCAAAGGGGGTTAACCTTTGGAAATGAGTTATTTTGACATGAAAATTTCAAAACTTTCAAATCGGCTAATATTTTACATGCATGTTAGAGGTGGCTAAAAATAAAGTTTCATTATGGTACCTCTATAAATAATGGTCAAATGAAGTAAAATAGTTGTTCTTGTTTGATTTTTTAAAAGTGTTATACCATGTTAAGTTTACATTTCAATCTTTATGTTGGGTATGCGATTTCACCTCAAAACATGGCGATAAACTCTTCTACTTAAACCATATTCATGAGTGTTTTCATGTCATTCACTAACACTAAGTATTTGTAGCCAGTTGCTTGCAGGTGTTAGTCTAGTTGGACCTTTTTCAAACAAAAATGTCTTTCAAACGAGCCATTTTGGTCCATTTTAATTTCTTTCTTAGTGTATTTTCTAAGCATGCAGAAACCTATATAATAGAGGGTTTAATTATGAAACCAACGGTTCAAACCGGAACTCAATTGGAAGTCAAACGAAAAAGATAGGCACGAAAAAAGTTTTCGACCAAGTGGGCAGACCTCTCATCCAAAACACTCCACACGAGGTGTGAACCCACATAGGGTGTGGTCTGGGCCAATTTCCAGCACCTATATAAGGCCATTTCAAGAGAGAAGAGGAAGTTTTCCATTCCAACTTTCACCATATTTTTAGTGCGATTTTCCATCTATTTTCTCCTCCTTTTGGAACTCCAGAAACCATATTAGAAGATAAAATGTAATATCAATGAAGCTTCAAGATCGAAGTGAAAATTGAAGTTTGTTCATCTCATTTTGACAACATGGATTTATGCCAATATTTAATCTTTGCTTTCTCTTCTTCTTTTGAGATCATGTGTAACTAGATTTTTATTTTTTTGCACTGGATGTATAATTACGTCATGGTTCCTCCTTACAATTTGAGGGTTAGACATGTAACACCTCATTTCAAGGTTAGTCTTCAGAGTTGTGGGACACATCACGGGCGTGGTGTAGCACACCATAGCTATGGAGTGTCACTCACCATGGGGGTGATCTAGCAAGCTGTGTTGTCACAGTTCTAGATTTTTGGGCATGGCCGAGTTGTCGATCACCTGCGTGGTCAGTTGGACGTCACATGCGTGGTTACTGGCTTGTCACAGTCATGGTTGAATGGCGGCTAGCTGTTCACTAGCCAAGGGTGTGATTAGCTTCCGGCCACATGCATTGCTAGCTGGTTATTTAAACAGAACTCGACTTCGGATTCCCAGGGGGAAAACCCTATTCTACTTATGCGATGTATTTCTTTCTCTGGTGATTGGCGATGATTGCAAAACCTAATCAAACGGAGGAGGGACCTGAAGCATATCACCCCATCTATGGAGGGAAGCTATGAGAGTCTTGATGATAGCATCCAGAGTCCCATGAAGGAGTGGAGATTGGAGCCCATGATTGATTCCTTCTTTTATGCAAAATTAAAGGTGGGGGTTTATGATTAGCTACCGCTTTGATCTAGTATAGAACTGTACCTAGATGTCGGGGAATTCTTTAATTGGATTTCCCTTGTGATTTTTTATACTATGGAGCGAGAGCTCTGAGGCTATACAGTAGCGTGCAATCTATGGTACAAAATTTGAATTGAATTCAGGCATTGATAACATTTTTACATGCCTGAAAAATAACCTAATTGACGAAGTAATCATGGTCGAGTTTCCCTAGGGGATCTCTTAATTGTGTTTACTCAAAGTTGTGAAAAGTATAGATCGGTTTAAAGGCAATGCTATTTTTTAGTATTTTTAAAAACATCTGATTGTTTAAGAACATATTCATAAGTAATAAGTGACCATAGCATGTCTTCTAAGCTTAGAGTGTCTAGATTTTATAACTCTTCTACTATAGTCTTTTTTGACATTCATTCTCTAGTCAAATACGTTAGAACCTTTCAAACTATCTCTTTCTTATCAACAACCTTTCCTGAAGATTTCAATTTGTTCATTATGTGATTAAGTAAGTTAATTTTTGTTTCCTTAACTCTCGAGGTTCCTTCATGAGTTGTTTCCAACATTTTTTAGATTTCATGAGTCGTATCACAATTACTAACTCTATTATATTCATCTAGACATTAGACACAATAGAAAACATTCATAGCTTAAACATGATTTTGAGCGTTAGGTTTCTTAGCTACATCCAATAGTTCATAATGACCTTCCAAATCAATTTTGCATTTCTCACAAATTTTCTAAATTGAAAAAAGCATACCTTGAAAGAAGCCTTTCATCTATGTTGGTCAACTGTATGACAACCCTTTAGCTACAACAATTGGCGTAATTCATTATTCATGGATTGTCTTCACAGCAAATATTATCTCAATAAAAAGGAGGCTCTGATACCGATTGTCAAAACGAATTAGTCGATTAAAAAAAGAGAATTTTAAGAGTCGGAATGGAAAAAATTTCAAAAACTGAGAAGAAGGATTTCACTGTTGGGAGAAAGCTTATTTTAATGATTTGTAGATGGATATAACAGCAAATAAAAAAAAGAACATATGTGGACGAAAAAATCAATGCAAGTAAAAGAGATGAAAAGAAAGAGCAAGAGAGAGTAAGAGAGAGAGAGAGAGAGAGAGAGAGAGAGAGAGAGAGAGAGAGAGAGAGAGATGATCGTTTGGTAACGAAGTTTGATTAGGATTTCTCCTAACCTCCATCTCCATCTCGAGCAAGTTTGAGAGTTTTTTTGATTAATAATAAAACCAGAAAAATAAAGAATTCACAATCGGATTCTTGTGACAAACACCGCCTAAAACTCTCAACCAAACTTAGGACTTTTGCACTCAAACCTTACACCTCTTACAAATGTAAGTGACACTAGTTTGATTATTTGCTAACTCAGTTCTGCTGACAACAATCTTAATCTTCTCTACTATCGAATGTTTGGTATAGATAATGAGTGGGATGCTTCATCTTTGTTTTAGAAGATGCAATTAACAATTTAAATCAATAACTGATTTATGGAAGATTTGCAAAAATGGGAAAAAGATATTTTTTTAACTCTGAAAATTCTTGATAAAAAATAATATTAAAATTTATATATTCCAATATTGGTATGTCTTATAAAAAAAATTCAACCCTAATATAAATAAGGGTGGTTTAGAAAAATGGATATGATTTTTAAATAAATAAAAATAAAATTTATTAACCATTCGCGGAAATGTCTAACACGTGGGCAACCAACATTTAAAATCAAGTCTAAATAAATAACTTCAAAAACTCTTTTCAAATTCCAAATCTACATTTGCATCCCGAATCAACTCCACTCTGTCAATACAACCACGACATGAATTTGTCATAGACGAACAAAACCTTAACTACCGTTCCTTTAACTTTTGTGATCATTCCAATTTAGGATATCAATTTTCATCTAGCCCCCCCTTTACTTCATTGCAACAAGTTGAAACTTAAAGGGGTAGAAAAGTTAATTCCCTACTAGCTTCGCAAATTCGGAAGCAATCCTCCAACTGCAGGTTTGTTGCATAAAAGTCCCCAAATAATTATATATTCCAGACCGGTCATCCCACTTTCCATGAAGTACAACACAATCGCTAAACTTAACAAAATTGCAAAGAGTTCACTGAACTTCTAGTCTTTACCATCTGATCATTCTTCTTATCCGTTGAGAAACCTCATCGCCGTTGAGCCGTGTCCAGATTTCGACACAACTCCAAACTCCTTAGAGATGTTATTTTTAGCTTTGGATCACCCTAACTAGGGACAGACCAGAGGGTGGCTCCCCTAAGCCACTGCCCCATTCTCTATTTCTCTCGTTAAATTATTATTAGGTTTTTCATTAACTTACATCAAACATTGAGGGACGGATCTAGGGATAGCTCCCCTAAGCCATTACCCTCCCCTCTTAATAGCCAGAATGAATAATATCAATTATAAATTTGGATATTTTATAATTTAACTCAACTTAGTAATATTTTAATTTTAGCCACGTGCTCTTTGGATTTATTGAAAAAGTTTGATTAGAAGATGGAAGTTAATTTGGGAAAAAAAATTGTATCATATTCTTATCAAATTAAACGTAAGTCCAACTCCAATCCTCTAATTAATTAATGAAACCCAATTATACAATCACATTAATTTACAACCATCACCCAATACCCATGAACTCATTAGGCCAGTATTCATAAAACTAATAAATAAAAATATGGCCCATTACCCCATTCTCTATTTTCCTTGTTGAACTATTATTAGCTTTTTCATTAACTTACAACAAACATCTTTCCCCCAAATTAAACAAAAGAAATCTCGATTGTCGGTGATGGTGCGTCGCCTATTACCTGCAGCATCAGGAAGACAAGAAGTTGAATATGCTAGCCGCATATGTACTCGCTTTATTAAATCATTGAAAGGTTTGTATTTGTTCTGTAACTAATTTGGTTTCTTTAATTTACAATCCAATTAATATTAGAGTTTAAACTTTGTATTTAATTTTTTACTGAATATAGACACGAGGTCTATAACTTTGCTGTTTATGAACATTAGATTAGAAGAATGAGAATTGAGAAAGTTAACATAAAGATAATGGATTTCATATAATTGTTTCAAGATTATGGATTCGGAGCAATCGAGACCAAATAAAAAGTTAAGAGGTACGATACGTAGTTTCTACAGTCCAAAAGAATCAAGTAATATCCAAGAACAATTGAATTCCTCGAATGACCAGCCGTCCATTCAAAATCAACAATTAGACTTTTCACCCAGGATTGAAGTTGAAAGAGATCCCGGTAAAAGAAAAAGAATTGATGAATGGCCTCTTGAGTTAAGGGATGAGTTTAGACGGAAGTATTTGGTGTTAAAGCCTTATCAACCAATACTTTCGTATTATCAACCCGGACAGGTCGAGAATTCTACGGAAAGATCTCGCCGCTTTCAAACTAAATGATATAGAGAATTCCATTGGTTAGAGTACTCGCCTACTACACACAAAGCGTATTGCTTTCTTTTTGGACATCGTTGGGATGAGAACTTTGTATCCCCCTTAGCGAATGTGGGGTTTAAGAAGTGGAAGAGGATTTATAATGAAAAATGATGTGCATTTCTAACTCATATTGGTATATCATCTTCCTCTGCTCATAATAAGTGTGTTGCATCTGCTAATGGGTCCCTAACTCCTCTGTTCGATGCCTCAACGACTCCACATCCCCTTCATCGGACCGCTACAACTCTATAAGCACCCTCGCCGTTGATTGTACGCAGCCGCCGCTTCCGAACCTTTTCCCTAACCCAATGCGCGATCGTAAGAGTCCGCTCGTCGTTGATCGTCCGCCCTTCCATCGATCCTCGCCACTCCTTGTCCCGATCTTCGTCAATTGATCTCCTCCCTCCCTCGTGCCACCATCAATTGATTTATAGAGAAACAAAGTTGCTTGAATTCATTCATCTTCTCGTGAAGAATGGTATAGACATCGGTCTCAAAATGGTATGTGTGAGCAATTAGCTGAACAGATTGATTCTTGCGATCATCAGCTAGAATCATCGAGTTGGGAAACGACTACTCTGCATACAGGAAAGGAAGGGGTTATGCTGACGTCATCCTGACTAAAAAACTGAGGGCAGGATCGAACAAGAGACCTCGAGTTCATCGGTTTGACTCCTCAACCACCAAGCCACAACCAACTTGATTAATTATTAACGTCTTGATGTGATTCAAAGGTAATTTTATCTCTATAAATCAACCTAGGGACCACGAGTATAACGTTCCTAATGATTTCTAACCGATCATGATTAATATGTGAACATGATGATAATTAAGCATGAAATAATAATAATAATTCTAGTGATACTCTTAATCTTAAAATAATAATAATGGTGAATTCTTCAATATACCTGGTATACCAAAACTTTCGGTGTGCTCAGTTTTTTTCGGTAACGTAAATCCATCACCAACGTCCATTTTCAGTTTGCGATCTTGACGGTTCACAATTATTCGAATATTAAATTTCTATTTCACATTTTATTTTTGATCTCATATTTTTTATCAATTTGTAAACTAGTCATTCTCTTTAATTCCTGTATACCAATTAATACAGAAAAACACAATTCATTAACATTGCACAATCCTATCTAACAGATTCTATAGCCAAGAGCACCCTAATATCATTCACAACACCTTCGTAATCACGCAAACCGATCGAAAGCCAAGCCTGTAGCTCGAGGCAATCAATCAACACTTTAAAGCCAATCACTTTCCCAAGTTCAGAAATTCCAGCATCGAGATTCAATTTTTCCTTACCTTCTGAAGTACAGAACAGTTTTCTAACGTAATGATGGTTCATCGAGCTCGGAAGCTCTCGATGAAACACCTGTAAACAATCTGCTACTGTAAGATAAGCCGTCTCTTCCAATCCCTAGTCGATAATGGATAATGCTAGGTCCATGTCCAAGATTAAGGAAGCTAATCGAGAATCATAAGTGGCTTTCAATTCGTCGCAGCAGAATCGGTTTCGCGAATGATAGAATCTCCAGAAGTAAAGGTAGATTATCAACAATGGCTAACTTCTTCGTCCTGCTGAAACTTTCTACTGCCTTCATTCCTTCCGCGGATATCGAATTCCTGGAGAAGTATATCTCCTCCCTTCTTGATTCCGTGAAATCTCCATACAACATTTCCTTAAATGGCATGGAAATCGATGTGATCTTGTACCTATTGCAATGAATCTCTTCTTCGCTAATGCAGAACGAAATATCCGCTTCGTCGTCGGAGGAAGTCGAGCATTCCTCTCCAATCAATTCAACATCATCGCTGTCCGATCGCGAAGAACAGCTACAAGGATCATTTGCACATTAAGAATCGTAACCAGAAATCAAGCATGACTTAGGGCATTTGATATTTCTCCCACAACAATCCATCGCCGAAGTACCGATAAGCTCGTCTTCTCTCCTCTCGAATCTCAGCCAGGAAGCGAGCACGATTTTGGAGTGGATGTAGACGGCGTGTTGTCGAGCCGAACAGAGGCTCCGCCGGAGCATCTTAGGGTCAGGTAGCCCGCGGAACACAGCGAATTGTTACAATTGTTTTTGGAGTTCATATGTTCATCAATGGTAGTTCTAGGCGTTTCCTGTGTATTTTTCATCTAATTAAGACATGCAAACGCAGTAGGATTGTGCTTTTATCCTTTCATATTTTCTTTGTGGCAGGTTGTAATTCGACTTATGTTTCTTATTTTTCACAAGCTTATGAACTATATGGAAAAATTAAGAATCCATCAATTAGTGGAAGCCGCAACAATAAGTTAAACAACTTGTAATTTCAAGGAATATACTAACAGATACTAACCAATTCACATTAAATCCAAAATTTGAAATTAATCTGATAATAGGAAAGAATATTCAACATAATACTATGAAGTACTAATCAACAAAACTCTACGAACTATTCTATAGAGAATTAAATTCTGATCTAACAAATCACTCGGATGTTCCATCTTCACTTCTTGGCTTTTTTGGCGAGACGGTAGCTTCGACGTATATTATCGTCCACCTGCATTATTATTAAGTGCGTTAGAATGTCGTTGTTGCCTTAAATATGAAAATATTCATGTGAGGGTTGCATGTTTTACTTTACCTCATGCACAATGTTTATTGGAGGCATGTAGTTAGGCCTTGTGTCGTCATCACCATGGTCATCTTCATCATCACCATGCCCAATTTCATTACTATGATCATCGTCATCATCATGATGGTCATCATGGTCATCTTCGTCATCACCATGCCCAATTTTATTACCATGGTCATCCTCGTCATCATCGTAATCGTTGCAATAAAAAAGTAGATCAACATTAGCACCATTTCCATTGTCATTAGAACCATCTTCTGGATTGACAACTACATCATCTTCAGGAAATACGGCCTTGCAAGTGGTCTTTTTGTGACCCTTTTTTCCACATCTGCGACATGTTCTTGGCTAGCCTTTCCTTTTCTTTCCGCCCCCCTTTGACTTTGCTTGTAAAGGATCATTTACACCTTGGAATGTTGGGTCTACATTACTCGTATTTTGGGGAACAATACCTTTGCTCATCAACTCGAGCTCGTCATTTATTGGTTTCAATTGCGATGTAGCATGGTCATACGAGGCATATGTAAGTGCACCATTATGACAAAATTTGCTAGTAGCTTGCTGAAGAATACCATACCTGAGTTTGTATAGTTGTGCTTCGTTCATTCCTAATTGATTTTTCTTCCAACACTCGGAAGATTTCGGATTCTTTGACCACCTATGCTTCAAAAGGAAGATGTGAAATTCTTTGAGTGTTTCTTCTTTTAGCACGAGCATAACATGACAACATGGCAACCCTATATTCTCTAATTTGCGGCACGTGCAAGTGATCGATTTTGCATTGAGAGTGTCATTGTACGTGACTTTAAATCGTCGATCTGTGTCTGAATACATCTTCATGGTGTACGAGCGACTGCTCTCTGTATCTGTCTCACATTCCACCCCTATGCATGACAATGACTTCTTCATCTCCGCTTGTATCTCGTAGAAAGCCTCGGTAGTGAATAGGTTGGCAATGCTCTTTAAACGAAATCGAAAGTCATCATTTAGTATTTCCGGTGTCCCGTAGATAGAATCAAAATCTAATTGTAGCTCCTTAGCACGCAAGCTGTCTATCCAAAGCTGATAATGTTTGAAAAATTTGGTGAGGTTCTGCTTATGTGTCACATATTTTGATAGCTGGGAGTTAAATCCTTCACACCTAGATGTTGTCCTCAATCCAGAAAAATCCTTCTCTTTTAAGAATGTGTGGGCCCAATGGGCACGACTATCATGCAAATCTTTGTTAACCCACCGGTTGCTGCTTAGTTCGCAAGATTCCACAAGAGTCTTCCACTTGGCTTCAAACTCATCTTCGGTCAAGTCGGCAATTCCAATGTCCCAAAATTTATCGATGAATTTGGATGCAAATTTTGACGTCTTCACATGGTCCCCGACATTTTTTTTCAAATGCCACAAACAAAGGCGTCGATTTGCTACCGGAAACACCTGCATGATGGCATTTTTCATTGCCTTGTCCCCATCGGTGATGACGGATTTTGGTGGTTTATCACCCACTGCTTCCATCAATGTCTCTAACACCCATTTGTAATTATTTGTTTCCTCATTCTTCAGTAAAGCGCTTCCAAATAAACATGTGGAAAAATGATGATTGACCCCTAAAATACATAGAAATTCCTTAGTGAGTTGTAGTATGAATAGTTGGGCTTAAGGCCCAATCAAAGTAATAAACGAGTTGACAATGGATTTAGAAGGTAATTATAAGTAATTGTTACGATAATAAATAATGTTGGCCCAATCTCTCCGGCCTGAATAAATGTATGAGGCAACCGATTTTATAATTTTTACACACAAAACTATTTTAGGCCCAATCACTAATTAAGAGATGTCAACTCGATCCTACTAAAATAAAAATTTATTTGTTTTTTTAATTAAATTTTTTGGATATGCAATAAAATGTAACGTGTGTTTTAATTTTTTAATAAAATTAATGTTTTTCTCCATGCATGCAAATGAATTATAAATATAACATTTGAAGAAAAAGTGTAAATATTAACATTTTTAAAGATTAATATTGAAGAAATGTAGTTGCAAGCCGAGCGTACCTGAAAATACAATCAATGGCATGTTGTAGGAATTTTTTCGGTAAGTCGTGTCGAATTGGAGAACATCGCCGAAACATGCGTAGTCGGTTCTGCTCATGTCGTCCGCCCAAAATATATTTTCTAATCTTCCTTCATTATCCTCTGTATGCCTCATGAAAAATTGTTCATTAGTGAGTTCCTTGGATTTTAGGGAGGTCATTGCCGATTTAGCATCTCCAGCAATAACAGCACGATGCTCTTTATACAATCGATTGTATGCGTCTTTGCTTGTGAATCCCACTTTGTCATGTCCACCAGCTTTGTGGACCATGAGCCTGTAGGCTCCATTTGTCTTCATACCAGAATCTGTCATGAAGTGAAATTCAGCTCCCGCGGCATCTTCAATTCTCCTATGTGACCGAATCAAGTGTACTTGATGTTTTGGTACTTCGATATGATTGTGTTGACTATGAAACATATCGATGAACCACTTGACATCATCTTTGCATTTTCGAAATCTAATATGAGCTAGACATCCACATCCTGTAACCATTCTTGCCTTAATCTTCCTCTCACCTTTGTAAATGCGTCTTATACCTTGTCTATTGCATACAAATTTTTGGTGTATAATTTGCTTGTCGCCATTTGTAGATCGTCCGAATTTATCCTTCCGGATACCAAATCCCCCAGCCCATGCGTACTTTGAATACCATGCTTCTCCTTCTTTCAGACTTGGGAATTCCATCTGTTTCACCGCTTCATCTGGCATGTTTCGCAATTGCACCAACTCGTCTTCCTCTACATCTAATGGTACTATTAAGCTAACATCACTATCTTCAATGACATCTTCTTCATCTGAATGGATATGCACTGTTTCACTTTCGTCCGCCGTTACTAAGTGAACTACAACTAAAACATACAATGATATTTCATCAAAAATAATAAAATATAAAGTTAATTCAAAAAGTATCCCTCATAACCATATAAGAGAAATAAATAAATAAAAACCATGTCTTCACAAAAATTAAACTATGAGATAGTTGGCAATGAGATTAAAATTCATAACAATAGAGAGGAAAAGAAAGAAAAAATTTCAAACCTCCTGATGATTTCGGCATCGACAGAAACGATGAACTACTTGCTTTCAATTTGTGATCCCAGACGATGGCAGCTTGCTTTCGATTTACGAACCTGGCTTGTGATTTCGGCGTCGAAGACAAGGATGAACAGCTTGCATTCAATTTCCGATCCCTAATGATGGCGGTTTGATTTCAACTTTCGATACAAGCCTGTGATTCCGTCGTCGTCGACAAGGATAAACAGCTTGCTTTCAATTTCCGATCCCATATGATGGCAGTTTGATTTCAATTTCCAATCCCATCTTGTGCTTCCAGCGTCGACGAAAAGGACTCAATGGAAACGATCTCCGATCTCAGACGATGTGAGTTTGCTTTTGATTTTCGTGGCCTGTGTCAATAAAGGGGACGTAATCTGTCCTTATATAATGTTATTTAGGTTTTTCTAGGTTGATTCGGAATAGGATGTTACTGAATCCTTTTCCCAATCAGAAGTCAATGCATGTAAGTCTTTTTGATGAATGGGAAAAGTATTGTTGTAGTTCTTTTTCCGAATGTTAGTGGTTTTTTATGTAAGAGGTCCCTCTCCCTTCACGCTCTCTATCTCGGAGGTCCTCCTCCACTTGCAACTTTGCTTGTCTGCATCAAAAGCTGTTAGGATAGCTATTGTGAACGAAACCGAATATTATGATGTTCTTGGACTACACCATACTGCTTCTTACTATCTTAAGGTCATTAGGAGATCATGGTCTTGTTAGTTATAAGCTATGATTAGCTTCTTTGCTTTATTGGTTGTCTCTAACAGGCAAGTAGATCCATATAGTTTCAGCCTTTAGTGTAAGTTTCAGCTTCATCTACAGAATGAAGCAGTCTGATCCATGAACCATGATTGAAAGCATATCAAGTTCTTAGTGACCCAGTTCAGAGAGATGTATATGATCAAAATTGAAAGCATTATGTATCAAAGTGGCGAGAAATGGTGAATCTTTTCTATCTTGTTACAGCTTATGCTTAATTACTCATCAATGATCAATTGATGTTCATTATTTTCTTCTTTAATTTATTGACAGAGAAACCATGATGGATCCCATAGTTGTGTTTGGTCTCCTCTTTGGAAGTGAATTGTTAGAGGACTACATTGGTCATCTATCAACTGCATCCATGGCGGCTTCTTCTGATTTGTCTGGTGAAGCTGACAATCCGGATAAGCTCCATGAAAAACTCAAGGTAACACTGTAATGAGCTAGCATAGTCAGTCTGTGATCGATGTTGTTATTGTGATATGAATATAAGTATTGTTGAATAAACATATTTTTGACTTAATTCTTCCTAAGTTAGAAAATTGATTAAATTAATATTTTAGCAATATACAAATATTTGAAGGTACGATTTAATTAAGAAAAGAAGAGTCCTACCTAATTGAGAAATATAATTTAATTGAAACTCTAGACCCACTAGTCCTATTTTAACCTCCTGTTTACGTTAAAGCTCATACTAATCTCAAGGTGAACTTCTCCTTCTTCTTTGTAGCAACCTGTCTCCTATTTGTGAGTTCTGTTTTTTTTATAGCCAGCAAAATTGAAACAACGTTTCTGTTTTCATTGGAGCTTAGGTCTTTGTGTGATACCGTTTTCATCCGTTTATTTAAGCTAATTTGAAATTCAGGTGATTTGTAAGATGGCAAACAACAATGGAAAAGCTAAGCTAGGTTTATCGGGAAATTCGGCAAAATTCAAATTCGAAAGTAAGTTGCTTTGTACCTTCTTTTCTTTCATATCGACAAAAACAGTTGACCACAAGTTGTAATGTTTTGCAGGTAAGAAACAGAGAAAGACCACACCTATAGTGAACTTGGTGTCTGATTCGGAATTATCTGATGGCGAATTTAAAGTGATCGTATGATTTTCTTAGTGTTGATAAAATACGATGATTATTTTCTTTAATATGTAATACATTTTGATGGACAACATGCAGTTCGAAGATATCCGAAAGAAGGTATCGTGTTACATATTTGACCGAGAACTCCCCATGGATGAAGTTTTGATCCAACACGATGGGTTAAAATGTGATCGCATTGCGCTTTGGACGTTGATTGCTGATACACGGTTGGATATAAAGGTACAACAACAAGACATTAGTTTTTATTTCCATGTTTATAAAAACACAATCGCTTTGCTAATGTCATACATATTGTTTAGGTGATAACATGTGTTGCTTATCAACAAAATATAGTAGAGCTGACTGAACTGAAGACCTCGAGAACAGAGGTCCACTATGTTTTCTTCCTGCTAACCTACAGGTAAACGGAACGAAAAAATGATTCAGTAAATGTGCTTGCTACTTTTGTCGCTTACTTATTCCCCTTTTTTATTTTAGGATGAAACAATGAATAAAGGGTTGACACCTGAGAAAGCATTTTTGGACTACCAATTCACCTTTCTATCTGGCGCTACTAATTGTCAAGAGGTTTGGTTCATAGTATTTTGTTGACATAAATAATAGGTTTCTAGCCTAGCGTTTTTCTGAAGTTAATTAGATATTGTTTTTAGGTTTACTTGCCAATGATACCCATTGGTATTTAGTAGTCATTTCCATACCAGAAATGAAAGTGTACATTGTGGATTGTTCAGCTGATTGGGAGAAGAACGAGCAGGGCCGACGTAAAGCAACCTCTTCCATGGTTAGTGATATATCCACATTTACCATTTTTATTATACCAGTATTGTAAAAGTAGATAAATTTGTAACTCTTATCAAACACGATATTTTGTAGGTGGAGTTCATATGCAAACTCTTCAAATTAGTGTACACCAACACTGGATCACCAAAAGTTTTCCCACCTAATAAGGACTTTGAATTATCTTTCACACCGGTTACTCCATCAAAAAGGTAAAACAAACTCACACAAACTTTCTCTCAATTTAGTATGTGCTTGTTTTTTTGATTTATTCATTCCACCATCATCAGGTCTGGATTGTGGGTCTGCTCATCCATAGCTTATGAGAGTCAATTTGCGCTCTTCAAGCACATAGAGGTACTTATTATTTTAGTCATTCAATTACATGAATTTCTAAGATTTTGCATAATTAAGGTTGATTTACACATTCATTTGTTTCACGTAGCCTTATGGATTAATGGATCCGAAGGAGTTTGCAGTGGACCTAGTGATGGGGTTCACAAATGTCAGAAGGAAAGAAGTGTTGACGAAGGTTCATGAACTGCGCAAGAAGAAAATGTCTCGCCGTTTAAACTTGAGCAGTTGAAGCATGTTACCAGATGTTTACATATTCAGCATAAATTTTTTTTAGATTTGGATTTTTAAATTAAGTACATTAATTTTTGTTTATCGTGTTTCAATCGTAGAACAATTTTTGCTTATTTTGATTTCAGAGGCATAATTGAGTCGATGCTTCATAAACTAGAGGTTCTAGGCGTGCCTTCTTTAGTAAAATGTGATACCTAGAAACGTAGTGCTCGAACCATATGTGCCTACTCAACTTGCTTGTAAACGGATGACATCTCAAACTGATTCTAACATGTCTTCCCATTGTCTTGCGATATGAACACCACTTGACTGTTGCCAGGAGCTAGTAATTTTATGTTCCCTTAAACGTTGACCAAAAATAAGACCATGAAGCATGTTAGCGTGTTGCTCCATCGATGAATATTTAGATCGGAGAAGCTTCATCTCGTCCATTGCAGCTGATAGTCTTTTGTCATTATCAGAACCCTCGTCTCTAACTTCATCCTTTTCATTAACATCACCGAGCTGTTGTTCCTTGGAATCCTCAACTAGTGGAGGCCATAACACATGACTAGGGGCATAAAAATCAATAATCTTTTCATTTCCAAGAACAAATCCATAGTGGCTCCATCCAGCAGAGACGTGAGTTACTATTATATAATTCTTCAAAGACTCCACAATCTTTGGCTCTAAGCAGGTCAACGTATCTCCATGGCCGAGCTGGCCAGATGCGCCTCTTCCCCATGTTAGTACTCTTCCACCTTCAACATCGTCAAAAATCAAACTTGGAAAAGAACAATGGCTCGAACTTTAGAAGTGGGGAAAGCGAATACACACCTGTCGTCAAAGCAATAACGTGAGCTCCGCCGCAGGCGAGCATGGAGATTAGTCCGGCGGCGGTGAGCGGCGGAGGACGGAGGAGCTTAGGGAGGAGCTCATCCTCCAGCTTCCCAGTTCCGAGTTGTCCGTGTTTTCTAGCTCCCCAGCTCCAGATTTGTTCCTGTTCTTCGCTTCTCTCGTCTTCTTCATCCATTATAAGGTTGGGAAGGGGGAAAAGATAGATATCGTGACATTTGTTAGATAAGATGATGTAGAAGTGGGATAGAATCTATTAGATAGGATTGTGCGATGTTAATGAATTGTGTTTTTCTGTATCAATTGGTATATAGGAATTAAAGAGTGACTAGTTTACAAATTGAGAAAATATATGAGATCAAAAATAAAATGTGAAATAGAAATTTAATATTCAAATAATTGTGAACCATCAAGATCGCAAACTGAAAATGGACATTGGTGATGAATTTACGTTACCAAAAAACACTGGGCACACCGAAAATTTCGGTATACCAGGTATACTGAAGAATTCACCAATAATAATATAAATGATACTCTTAACACGAAAATATTTCCTTTCAATTTTCTCAAGATAATTTAGAACTTTTATATCAAAAATTTTAACCCTAAAATTAGGATGTAACTATGATAGTGGATTAGAAAAGGTAGAAAGAGAAGACCTTCCTTCCTTTGAAGACCATCCAATTTTCTATAATGGAGAATTGGAGATGTTCAAAAGATGGAAGAATCATCGTTTCCTTAAAGATAAATTGCCTTGTTGAGTTATAAGAGTTTGAAATGGAGGATGATGACAAATCATTAGAGGAGACACACGATTAATTGAAGCCTCTTTAATTTGATATTGAATCTTTCATTGAACAACTAATCATTCAACGGTTACCTTCGATTGCGGTCTCAATAAGAAAAATCGAGACCAATCTAAATTTGTGTTTGGTTTTGAAGTACTTATGTGAGAAAACTCACAATGAGTGCTTTCCATACCAATCTAGAAAGGACATCATCTTAGGACCACAATTACATGAATTTAAGAACTTCTTAAGTACCATCGCTAACTTAGGGAGAGTTGAAGAGATTGGTATCCACGCACCATTCTACATCTATCCTCCTCAAAGCATACACATCCAAACATAGGAGGTTACTTTTAGGAAAAAAATTGGTCCTCACGACCACTTCGGCTCTTCCATCTCTTTCTTAGAGTGCTACTTCACACTCAACTCTAAACCTTGAAGCAACTAATCAAATTCAAGGAATCTGAAATGAGGATTCTAATCCAGGTATCGCCTAACTCAAAGACGGAAAATAAAGAGCACTTTTGAAAAGCACCAATACATATCCTAATTTTATTTCCGGACTACGTAGGACTTTTGTGTTTGGTGGAATGATTTTGAATTCATATTTCAAATGATAGCCCAATTGTTAAGGATATTTGTGTAATTGTATAAATCAAATTTAAAATTTTAAGCATTTGTTTACAAAAACTAAAACGACAAATAATAATTCAAATTTTTTTTTGATCATCAATAACTAACAATAATCGATTCCGGCCGATATTAAAAAACTACGGGCCGCATATTTTCTCCAAATATCAAAAGCAAGAAAGCCCATGTCCGAAAACCAGCTGACATATTCACTGGCGGGAAGTAATCCCGTTGGTAGGCGGGAATTCGAAAGGAAAAGAAAAAATAGAAAAAGTTCATTTTTCCCCTTGGAGAGCAGCAAGAGAAACGGTCTTCCACATCCTCTTCCGGCGAAATCATACTCCAGTCTGCAACAGTGGAAAGAACAATATCGTTAATCACGAGATCCCACTCCACGCGTCGCCTTCGTTGGCATACTAAGCTGCTTCCCTCCTTCAACATTTGACACCTCCCCCATCCCCCACTGCTTGCTTCTGTCCGCCACCGACGGTTTAACCTCCTTAATCTCCTTTACTCGTTTCATCTCCTTCTCTCTCTAGGGTTAGGGTTTCGATCTTGCTGTTGAAAAATGGCGGAACCTCCCAGCGTCCCGATTGGCCTTCCTGCTCCCCCTAAACCTAGCGGTCAGGGTCGGCCTGCCAAATCTCTCAAGCGGAAGCGACAGTCGCCGTCCCCTTTGTTTGTCAACTTGACACCTGACCAGAAAGTTTCTAAGGCTCAGATGCTTCGCGATGAAATGAGCTCCCTCATTCTTTATTACCACGAAATCCTGAGTAACAAGGCGGGCTTTGGTTGCGGCCTTGATTTGTCAGTAAGTGAGTGCAAGACAGTGAATGGAATGGTGGCTCTGTTGATTGAGGAGAGTCAGCTCCCGCTTAAAAAGCTGATCCAGCAGTTAAATAGCAAATTGGAGACGGCTCCACTGAAGAACGAAACCACATCAACACTGGCCGGAGTTAAGAGCGTAGTGTTGCTTGTGGGTCAAAGAATCATGTACGGGGTTCCCAATTTAGATGCCGATGTTCTAGAGGATGAGACCCCGTCTTGTCTGTGGTGCTGGGAGGTGATTATTTCGGCGATATGTGATCTCTTTAATGCCATCTCCTTGTTTGTTTCTTTGTTCGGACCTTGCTTTCATACTATTACTCTAGTCTATATTCTCCTACTTGTGAATCATGTTGTCTTCATTCTCTTACGCAGACAAGAGACCTAAAGTTGATGCCCAAGTCTTTACGCAGTGCTCTCAAAGTTAGACGTGAATGTCGAAGAAGGATCAATGAGAGAATTACAGCTGTGTCTGGTAACTTATCTTCCACGTTCCTTTGGGATGTTTGCATTCTTCACTCTATCAAAATCGTAAAAGATTCAACACAATTGTCATTCATTCATTCATTTGTTAGTAGTTCCCTATCCCCTTTCTTGTATTGCAATCTTAGCTATAACGAAACTATATTTGGCTGATATCGTTTTTGCCAAGTTACCTAGGGACTTATACTACCATTGCTGTTTCAATAACCAATCATAGCAGTCTCGCGCTCCACTCCCTTTACTTTATCAATGCGGAGCAAACATTTGATTCATCTGATAACCTGAATCAGCTCTGACTGTAAAGTACAGAGATATTGGTTGTGACCTTTAAAATTTCAGTTTTCCTTCATTTCAGCCATGCTTGCAGTACTTCAAAAGCCGGAGACCGATGAAAATTACAGAAGTGATTTGATGAAAGCAACAGAGAAGCTTGGCAAAGCATTCGGAGAAACTGACATTCGGTTGTACATGGATGGGATGTTGCAGAAGAATGGTGCAGAGATGTATCTATCTGTTTCCTATATCATTTATCTACGTTTGGTGTATGTTTCTGCCAAATCATATGCTAAACAGTTCAGGTATTTTGTAGGGCTGATAACGAAGTCAAGAGAGACGAAAAGTTACTCGTTAGGCAGCTTGAGAAAAATAAGCGGGCATCTGAAAAGGAGAAAAAGAGAATAGACATCGAGGTTCAGAAGGAAAAGCAACGCATGGTATGTGCAAGTTCAGCAAATTTCCAGGATTAAATTATTGCTTCCTCCTTCCATATTAGGGTGTGCTTTTTTCTTGTTTCATACAATCTGTTCCCCGCATTCAGGATAAGGAGCGAAAGAAACTACAAGAGGAAGCTGAAAAGGTTGAAAAGCGTCGTGAGAAAGAAGCTTCAGAATTGCAGAAGCAGTCGAGAAAAAAGCAAGATGAAGCTGACAAGGAGAAAAGGCGGCGCAAGAAGGAAGAAGCTCAGTTGAAAAGTCATAGAGCTGTCCGGAAACAAGCTTCAATAATGGAGCGGTTCCTTCAACTGAAAAAAACTGATTCGAAATGCCAAAACGACCAATCTTCAACTGATGTTAGTTCCTTTAAACTGTCAGCCAATGTTAATGATGGGATATCTACTGCAGTCACGCAGGAGATGGACATTACTTTCTCATCAAATGAGGGTATTGGAATTGATGACATTCGCAAGTGGGTTCACAGTTCTTTTAACAGCTGCAATAACTTTCTGGTTAGAAATGATTAGCCTTGCTGGTCACTCAAGTGGATGACTAATACCTAGTTTTTTTCAGGTGTCATATATCTTCCTGGCGTCATCCTGATCAGTCTCTTCATTCAAGCAGAAAACGTCATTGGAGTTTACGGCAGAAACCAAAGAGTAATTTGATTAAGGAGCTCAAGCTAACTACTTATAGACAAGCGGACAATGATGATGAATCATGTACAGAGAAACTTGCAAGTGCATGTGAAGAGCTTGCTTCTGATGATGGTTCGTCCTTTGCCATTTCTAGCAAATCTCTTACGGATGTTAAAAAGTGCCAGCGGAGAAAACAGTTGCTGCAGTTTGATAAGTGCCATCGACCTGCATTTTATGGCATTTGGCCTAAGAGAAGGTAGTGCCTTGTGTGCTGACACTCTTTGTGATGTAAAGTGCTCGATGGTCTGAGATGCAGCTGTAACTAGTGTATCTTCTGAGGTGGATGTCTAAATCAAATACTGACATGCGTAATTGGTATTGAATGGCTGACCTAGCTTCTGTGGTATTTTTGCTAACCTCTTCATGCTTGCTTGTTAGCATTCTCCTATTGGTCTAACTAGCACATATGGCTGCACCGGAACATTAGTTCGAGTTTTAAGAATGATCTGATTCATACATAAAGAAATTCGAAGAAGTTCTGTAACAAATTAAACCTTGTTCCCAGCACTTGGTACTTATGTGGAGTCGATCCATTTGCTGTTGATGGGGTCTTTCATCTGTGGTAAAATCTGCTCTACATCATTAATCCTGATTTTAACCTTTTCTTTTCTCCTGAGATTCTTACATTAACTCGGGATACTCATGATATGCTAGCCCAATCATTTTTATACTATTGTGGTATATCTTGAGAATAGCCCGGTGGCTTAAACTTTGGTTTCCATCTCTTGTTTATTATCTTATTGAGTCTATTTTTTGCCAGTTTGTTGGATCACTGTGTGAGATTCTAGGCTAGTCATTGTATGTTTAGTTTATACTAGCACCTCTCTTTTTCTTGAGTTCTATCTTTTACTTAATTTGACTGTCTAAAAGGTGAAATTTGACCACGGTGGATGTGATAGTGGTTTTTTTCTTTTCACCATTTTTTCAGTAGTGTTGTTGGACCTCGCCATCCTCTGAGGATGGATTCTGAACTAGATTACGATGTTGACAGCGATCAAGAATGGGAAGAGGTACTATCTGAAATTTTATGAGATTATGAATCCAGAAGGTGTGGATTTGTTTTAATAGTGTTATTCCGCAGGAGGATCCAGGAGAAAGCCTCTCTGATTGTGACAAGGATGATAAAGCAGAATGTTTAGAGGGGAGCCCAAGAGCTGATGACGAAAAGGAGTGTGAAGATGGTTTTTTTGTACCTGATGGGTATTTCTCAGAAAATGAGGTAAGCTTAACTGGCAGGCATAAGCGCATGAATATCCGTTACATTGTTTCAATGTGTACTTATTGTGCTGTCTTTTATTTGTGGTTTGAGGCTTACAACATCAAGCTTTCCTCTTGTTGGAGATTTTTGGTATTGCAATTGAAGTTGTCATTGAAATTGGCCTTACCTTTCTCTTAGGGAGTACAAATTGATAGGATGGACATTGATATCTCTATTGATGAAGCAAAGAGTTCGCCAAGTTGTACCCAAGACTCTGAGAATGGGGAGTTCTATGCTCTGATTCAAAAGCAGAAGCATCTACACAAGTTTACTGAAACTGCACTCAGGAACAATCAGCCTTGTTGTATATTGAATATAGTCCACGAGAAGGATATATCAACAGGATACGATGATCTCAGTGGAAATTCGAAGTTTGAAAAAATATGCTTAGAGGGTCTTAGTATGCGTGCATTCCCTGGTGGAAAACCAATCGAAATATCAATTGAAAGCTTTCAAGCAGAGGATCAGGATGTTTGCTTATCCAATGGCAAAGTAATGTCTAAACGTACTTCATCCTCAACGTCTGCAGTGCAAGAATTGGATATGCCGGACGTTGTAAGTTTCATATTTATTTCGGGTTTGCTTTTAACATGCTAAGAATCAAATGGTTTGGTGGAGCGATCAGTGGGAGAATTTTTGTCCATTTGGTATTTGAAACTAATGGATGAAATTACAGATATCTGCTGTCCAGTCGTGCTCTCAAAGTATTGGTAAAATTATTGAAACCTTGCAACAGAAGTTTCCTACATTGTCGAAGTCTCAACTGAAAAGCAAAGTTCGTGAGATCTCTGATTTTGTGGATAACAGATGGCAGGTTAGTAGTAAAAAATAATGAGAATGTTGAGTATTGTGTCAAAACACCTGTACAAGAAGCAACCATGTATGTGGGACTGGGTGAGGAAGCAAATGATTATATATCTTTGGGGCTTTCTGTTACTTTGTCTAATTGGGATCCACATGAACTATTTTGTGAGTGCAGCTGAAGAAAGAAGTTCAGGAGGTGGCTGGAAGGTCTAATTCACCAGGTATTGGTATATGCTTAAACTTAATTACAGATGGTTCCCCAACAGCTAGCTTAGCTAGCTAGCTAGGTATACTTAACAAGAAATATGTTTGTTTGCCTAAGCAGAGGTACTGCCCAAGAGGACTCCATGCATTTCAGCTTTCTTTTTAGAGAGATGCATGCCTCCTCCTTCAGGTAAAAGGGGTAAAAGGAGCATTGACAGTCAATCACATTGATACACTACTGTTGCAGACTTCGGAGGAGATGCCAGATTCTGGAGTGGACACGCCACCGGTCTCCAGCCTTGCTAATCAGTAATTAGCCTTTACTTTTGCGCCCCCCCCCCCCCCCCCCACAACAAATCTGGGTTGTTTGCTCTAGCAGGGTGAAACCAGACGACCAACCTACTTCTTTCGGGTTCAACTCTGCATTTTTGGTAAATTTAGATAGATGTTAGTACAGTCCAACTCACCTGGGTAGTTTTAAGTTTGCATGCTGAACGATAGTTAGCTCATTTTGTGTTGGTTGTAGTATAAACGTATTGACTGAATGGTTAGCTGTGTATATTACCTAATGACAAGTTTCTATTGCTCTCAAATTTGTTTAGTCAAGTCCGAATCTTCTATACATGAAGAGGCATATATAAGTCCATTTGGATATGCACTTCTAGTTGCGCAACATTGAGACCTAAACTTTTAAAACCTACACTATCTGCTCTCACAGCCACTATCGCCATCATCTATGCCCATTGTAGGCGCCGGGGAGAGGAAGTCTGTTGTTAGTGCACGGATGCTTGTAGAATCGGATCGCAATTGAACCGGATATAACATTTGAGGATGCTAAAAAGTACATAATGGGTGACATTGCGAAGAAGTGGAGAGACTTTCGAGTCCGGATGTGGAAAACCGAGTGTTGAAGAATAATAAAATCCCAAAACCATTCTCGGCACAAGCTTCTAGATCATTTTGTATTGCAACAAAACCTGACCGGATTCCAACACCGATGTGGACACAATTTGTGGACTACAAGCTGGGACAAGAAAGTCTGGTAAGAGAAGAAAGTCTGATAAGAGATTGAATATTTATATTTATTATTATTATTATTATTATTATTATTGTTATTATTATTATTATTATTTAGGAATTATACTCAAACTAGCCACTCTACTATTACAAATTATCATTTGAGCCCCTATACTATATTTCTTTTTATTTATGCCCCTAAACTTTGCTCCGGCTATCAACGAAGCCCCTCATAATTTTTCTGATTCAGCATGTAAAGTTCGGCTTCCCCTGACTTCAGCCACTAAGATTCAATAATTACGCAGCCGCGAGGAGCATGGCTGGGCGGTGGTGGTAAGAGGCAATAGGACGGCGGTTATGATGACGATTAAAGTAAAAGACATCCTAATTGATGATGAAGAAAGCTCGTCTGTCAATGAATTATGGGAGACAAAGTAGGAGAAGAATTCTACTTTCCAAATTTTACTTCAATAATCTTTAAATTATTATTTTTTAAAATCATCCTAATTAATATTTAATAAGGAATATTCAAATTAATATAAAGAAAAAGAAAATATCCAAAATTAGTGAAATTTAAAGTCAACCGAGCCACATCAGCATAGAAAGTCGAATTATACATGCTGAATCAGCAAAAATATGAGTCAGCAGCCGGAAAAACCATGAAGGGGCTTCGTTGTTAGCCAGAGAAAAGTTCAGGGGTATAAATCGAACAAAATCTAGTATAGGGGCTCAGATGTTAATTTGTAATAGTAGAGGGGCTACTTTTAGTATAATCCCTATTGTTTATTAAGAGGAGAAGCACAAGCCATATTTCTATCTCTATATTACTACCGCTTAATGGTTATTGCATTTGATTGGTTACAAGTTGTCGATGCAAACAAAACCAGTATATGAACATATGAGATGGAGTCAAGTGATAGTTAAGAAGTTGTTTAAACCTTAAATAGCTTATTAAGTTATTATAAAACCAAGAAAAAACTTCAATTAGGGTTTGTGTTCTAACCTGTTTTAAACAGAGGAGAAGCACAAGTTAATTAGGTTCAAATCCAAATTGAAAACAAATATAAGTTAATGTTCAAACAAATATGTGCAAACAATAGAGTGCTAAATTTGTATAATTATTTAAAGTGCAAGACCATATTAGATATGTGTAATTAAGTTATAAAATTAAATTTATTGTCGACCATCGAGATCGATCACTTAAAATGAGCGTTCATGATGGATCTACGTTACCCACTAAATAGTAGGCGCACCGAAACTTTTAGTATACTAGGTACACTGAAGAATTTACCCTTACTACATGTAGAGGGAAATAACCGGTCAAGCACCGAGTAGGGGTAACTTGTATGCTCAAACTCACACGAAGAAATCTGGGGAATATACTGATCGACAAAGTGTTGGTAAAAATTCCGCAATGTTTGAGAATATATTTAAGATAATATTGATCTAAGTTAGTAGTTTATTTCAGCAATATCAAAATTACTTTTTAGGCTCAGATTCTGGAGTTTGAGAACACCCCATGAGTTCCCAAGCATGTCTCCCCTAATGATTCGCTTGGCCGTGTCAAAGGAGCGGAGCATAGTGGCCAAGTAAGAGGAGTAGGATATGGAGTAACTCCTTCTCAGGTATGTTTTTCATTACACTTCTTCCATTCATATGTAATTAGAAAATAATCAACTATTAATCTTACATTTGCACTAATAGGTTGGACTAAGTAGGAAGGGTACAAACATTGGACAGTCTAGTGTAGACGGTAGTAAGTCACACTCTAATCTCCTAGGGCATTGTCCTACCGCATCTGAGGCCCTAGGTCGTGTCCGACCTTTGGAAGAAGAAATCCGCAAGATAAGAGAAGAAATGACACAAGGAAAACAACAAATGCTAGAAGATGAAGAGGAACAAGAAGACGAGGAGGAAGATGATTATGATAACTATTAAGTGTCTAAGATAGCGGTAAGGTGATGTAGAATGTGTAGAAACATGGAATTTTGAATCTCTGTTCGAATGTTAGTTTGAATGTTTGAATTTCGTATTATATTAGTAAGATGAAGTTGTGACTGACCATCATATAGGTGCAAGATGTGGTATGAAATTGTAGCAATGTAAATGTGTGTAGGTTTGCTATTGGTGCAGGTTTAATGGATTGAAGAGTATGAGAAATTCGGAAATCTGGAAAGAAACAGGTTCTGTAATTATTGAAATTTGCCGTAGGTCGATGTATTTAGCATTGGTCATCAGCCGACGCTAAATAAGAATCGAAGACCTGTAATGCCGTCGGCTGGTGACCTTGCTGTCGACCGCAACCGACGCAAAATTATGGTCAACAAAGAGTCAAAGGGCAGTTGACCTGATTTTAATATCGGAACCTTGTCGTTGCTTCTAACCGACGTTAAGTTACGGTCAGACACGTTCACCAGATTGGCGTCGCCACTTAGCGTTGTCCGTTTTTTTACCGAAGTTAATTAATTTAACGTCACAAAATTCAGCGTCGTTGCCGACCGACGCCAAGTATAATGCCGTCGGTTGGTGACTGACGGCAAATCTGACTTACGAGTGACGAAAAGTAATAGATTTATCGTAGTGTAAGGGTTGACGAACTAGCAAAAGTGCTTAGGGGATGAAGGGTCTCTAAAGGTATTAAATGTGCAGAGCTGATGCTCAGTAGGTTTAGCGAAGTCTCTCAGCCAGATGATAAGTACCAAGGGGCGGTATCATATACGAAGAACAAGGTGTGATACGATTTTAAGGGATAGTAAAGGATTGAGCAGTATAGTGATGAGAGGTCATAAGAAAGGTGCAAACCTCTGATACTCGAGTCAAGAGGAAGGAGAGTTAGGAAAACAAGAAGTAGAATAGAAGGGATGGTCTAGAGAATGTTGAGCATTTTCTATGGGATGAATAGTTGCTTTTAAGGAGTCGCCTTTGAAAAGCGGATCCATGCACTCTTTTTGGGTGTCGGCTCCTAGTGATTTAAGTAAAATTCAACATGAGGTTGAATTTAAATGTCTTAACGTGGTAAGAAAATGTTAAGGGACTACTGAAAGCTCATCCAAAAGAAGTGGATAGCTTGGCATGAATGGAGTAATAGTAGTATCTGAATTTTAGAAGGCAGTATTAGTAATAAGTGGGATGAACAAGGAGTAGTGGCAATGGAAATGAAGGAGAGTGCAGGCAGTAGGTGTTGTGCGAAGGGCAACAGCTGAGGTTTTTTGGTAAGCCATGGGGTGGTGCTCTATTGGTCACCAGAGAGGTAATTAGTGGATCACGTGCATGGTGCCGAGGGGTACTGCCATGGTAGGTATCCCGGCCCCGTGTGTGGCAGTGTAAGCCACGCGCGTGGCCAAAGAACTAGCACAGGCATGGTCTAGTTGATCATGAGAGTGACGAGTGAGGAATCCATAGGTGTGGTAGACAGTGACGTTATAGACCATGGAGAGCCTGATATCAGGTTGGCGATAGGGAATAGAGACAACATGAAATGTGTGGCAGGGAGATTTTGGTTGGATGGCAAGCCACATGTGTGCTGCTATGTTGGCCACGAGCTATGTGTGTGCTAGACACAAGCGTGGCAGGCCTATTGGTCATGGGTGTGGTGTGCCGAGGGGCTACACACGTGGAAAATGATGCAGTGGGCTAAGTAGAGCACACGATCATACTTGCAGATAAGGTGTCGTCCATATTTGAGACATGGTCTCGTGCACACTACTGGAGGATGCATTTAGTAGATCTTGGGGGCGACTCAGAGGTGAGTTGGACCTGGAACAGTGAAAGTGAGGCTCCGACCTTGGTCGTTTAGTAGCTTCTGAGGAGGCTTCCAAGTAGCGGTGCCTGATGAGTAATAAGCTTGAGGGGTCGGCTCTTGTTGAGTAGGCTCGACGCTACTCTAAGGGAAAGATTGATAAGCTTAAGTTGGAAAAGCATGCTCAACTTAGCTTGGTAATCTCAGCTCGGTCGGGAGCGGTTTTCGAGGGTCAAGCTCAAGGGAGTTCTATAAGAGCAAGGAATTAGCTCTGAGTTCCGTTCAAGTGGGATGAGCTATGGTTAGGCAAGCAGAGGTGTGGACCACAGTCGGTCTTCTAAGACAAGGTTGTAGTTTAGTTGTGGTTTGACCTTAGGTTATTACCGAGGAGTGGGTCTGTTGGGTCCTTGAGAAGGACGACACGTCAAGAGCATATACTATCGAGTACGGGTGCAAGCTCCAGGGTTTGAATACTATTGTGCCGAATCTTTCCCGCTTAGTGAGGTGAGGTTCGGGTTTCAGGACGAAACCTTTTATAGGAGAGGAGAGTAATGACACCCCGACTTTCAATTCGGTTTAATTTAAAGTCTTACTTGATAAGCAGAACCGGAAGTTGAAAACTGAATTACTTTAATTAATTCAAGGAGTTGACTTAGCAGTTGACAAAGTATTAAAGGCTCGGGATAGTTATCAGGTTGACTAGGTTAATCTAAAGTGAAGTTAAGCCTTTGGGTTTTTAGTTATGAGCAAGATAGATCAGGACCATCAGATGAATCCAAAGGTGATGGAGTTGGAACCACTAAAGTAAAGGATGTGGACTACAACTTTAATTGGACTAAGACTTGGTTACAGGCCTTAGGGCCCAAATAGAGTTATGGGGGAGGGGTCGTGGGCCGTTGGATGGGCCCAATAGAGAGATCAGCCCTAGTTACGTTCAAGTGAGAGGGAATTTTTGTTTGGTTTTTGGCTTCCCAAATCGGAATCGCGAATAGAGGGATGAGCTCCAGGTGATGGTGTCGAGGTTGGATACAAATGACATGGTTCTGTGATGATTTAGATCGGGAAGGTGAGAAGAAGAGGCTGGTTGGCTACAAAATCGTGGAAGCCAGAGAAATCATGTCAAGTCAGAATCAGAGGTGTCAGCTTCTCATACCAGGTGGGGTTTTCAGGAATCCAATGATTGGATTTTCAGTGTGTGCTGAGGAGAACTCTCATAACTGTACAATAGCGTGTGATCTATTATACATGTGTTGTTTTCCATAGCACGACTCTCAGGTTGTATAGTTGCATTTGATCTACAGTACAGATATTATATTATTTCGAGAATAAGCTCTTGGCGATTGAAATGTGACGTTTGATTCATAGTTTAGATTAGGACAGGATTAGACTTAGCTAGATAGCTTGCGTTTATGCGTTGGTCACCCACCCATGGATTACACAATTCCCCAGGTTACATTCAGGTTCAGGCAAGATGTGACGAGTATGTTTTCACTGCTGTTCTCATGGTATTCAGGGTGGTTTCATGGTCTGACCATCATAAGGCCGTCCGCTCACAGCTAGGGGTGGCTGATGCTAGGTTGATGCCTATAGGACCACATGTCACATTATTAGTTTTAGTGTTTAGATAGACTTCTTGTTCTATCCTCAGTAGCAGCACAATATCGTTTTTATGTTTTTTCAAAACTAGAGTTGCATCTCCATTTTATCTGTTCAGTTTTGGGATCCAAGATCCTAGTTGGTCAGTTGTATTTAAGTGTTCAATTCCAGCTTTTATTGCTTGATTTAATGTTTTCTTTAGCGAATTAGGGTTGAGTCATGGTTCAAGTTGAAACCGAGTAGGATTCTTCGTTGAACTAGTAGTTCGGCCGGGAATCGTACGGTGGGGTTTCACAGTGGGAGTATTCTATAAGCCGGGTGTCCGTAAGTCTTCACCTTATGTATTTTAACATGAATGGACAATTATACTCTTAATAAAAAAATAACCAACTCGGTTTGTTTTTAATTTGTATTATTCGTTTTTACTAACACAATCAAATTTTATTTTTTGCAGTCCATTTTTTCTTCGTACAATCCATTTTTATTAATGCAGTTTGTTTCTTATAAATAAATATTCTGAAATTTGTATACAAAATTACAATCATTATAAATAAAAACTACATCAAACTTGTCACACGAGCGCTAACGAGAATCCATCGCCAATGTCAATTTGAAACTCGTCTCCTTTAATGGGGGATTCAAAAATTGTATCCTTCAATGGCGAACGATGACGACCTTTTCTCATGGCTCCGGTAACGGAACGAGGCTTAGAACTCGTCTCCTCCAACGTCGTTTGGTGGGCACTTGGAATCCATTGCCAATATACATTGGTCCCAATCGAATAATGAATGGGTACCGAACTAACCAACAACAATATAAGTTATAATTCGGCATTGAAGAACTACACATTAGTACCTATTTCTCCGTTTAAGAATCAAACGGTCAATCGACCATATAAGCGGGTTGGAATAAAAAAAAATGAAAATGTAAGAATATTGAAGAAATCTTACCTCCGGCCTTGAAAACGAGTATTCATGGCTACTTCATCCGATTCAGTCGGTCGCTGTTCACTCACTCTGTCGGTGGGATTCTAATCAAGTGCTCAGTTGCGGCCCTGGCTCAGATAGATAAAAATGTACAATCCGAAATTGGATCTACAAAATCATAAAAAGAAATTGGGAAAGAAGAAAAACAAAAAAGGTCAACTTATCTTTTGCAGCTGGGTTCGTAGTCGTAAGGGACTGAATAGGGAATGGAGGAAGAGCCAAACTGATAATTTTTGCACATCCAATCGGGACGGTGACGGACAAGAAACTGTCTGTAACGGTCCTTGAATGATGACTTGAAATTGGCTCCTAAAAGGAAGAGGCCGCAACATTCATTGTAAATGAGCTAGTAGGAGGAAGAAGGTTTAGACTTCTTGTTCATCTGAGATGTTATTAATTCTTTTTTAGTTATTTGTATAGAAAGAAAATAAATGAGGTTGGAAGAGGAGGATAAACCAAGAAGTTTTTTTCAAGAAAAGAATTGATTTGAGTTTGATCATTGAAAATTAGATTAAGTTAAATGGTAATCAACAAATAATTAAATTCGTAAAATTGAAAGTGATTGGTCATTGCATCATTAATGTTACAATGATCGGATGTGAATTTACTATGTCCAAGTCTAATTATGACAAGATAAAATAAATCAAGAATTGATATTGGTTGGAATTAAGTAGAGTGATCATTTATATAATTTTTTTTCTCAAATGTTAAAAACTAAAAAATATAATAATTATGGACGGGTGGGATTCACTCCATATAATGAGCAGTCGAGATGTGATCTGAAAAGTGGGAATACTCGAAGCACCGGGTGCACCAAAAAGTGTTCCATATATATATATATATATATGTGTGTGTTTTCTATATTCTAAAAATAAATATATCTTCCTAATTTTTTTAAAATAAAAGGTTTCAAAAATTATAAATATAAAATATAAAATAAAAATATTTTATGAATGTTCTAGAAGAATGAATATATCTTTCAAATATTCTAAGAACCAAAATAAAAAGGACTGCATGAAGTAAAACATATTGTTTAAAGAAAAAATGAACTGTGTTAGTTAAAACGAACTGGATGACGTAAATACGAACTGAATGAGTATTTTTTTACTAAAGATATTTATTCCATTAATGGATTTCATAAACTAAAAGAAAAACTATTTATAGCAATTGGAAAAAAAGAGGTGAAGATCTTTAAAAACGCAAAAAAAAGCACCAAATAATCAACCCGATCGTTGGTTTTCAAATATGGCATCACTTACGGGAAATAAAAAATTTTGAAGTACGTTTCAAGTTTTCCACCTTCATTAATTTAGATTCAACGGCGTATTCAATGTGGCTTACAGGTTACTAACGTGTAGGAAGGTAGAATTAAATTCACAATCATCATTGATTTTGACCATTAAACCCCAAAATAAAAATGAAAAACAAAATCTTTTTTATCTTTCACTCCTCTTCCGCCTAATATCATGTTGCCATCCATTCTCCCTTCCTCATTTTCTTTTCCTCTTCTTCTAACCTAGTCTCCTCTCGCTATCCAATATGACGTTGACGTCGAATTATTATCAAAATAAAATTACAATTGTTTCGGGGTCAATGTGGAAGGATAGCTGACCCAACAGTGAGGTTATTTTTAGCGCTTTCAGCGGCATTACCTCTTCATTCCCATATTTGTTCTATTTATACTACCCTTCAACGGCGTATTCAGATATGTATTCAGTCTTGGTTCTCGCGTCGTTTCCAGTCTAGCTACCGATAAAGTTTGTACTGAGATTGGGGGGGGGGGGGGTTTAAAATGGACAAAGAAGAGAAGATAAAAGGGGACTAACTTGGAGTTTCTGCACGGTGACGGATCGACGGTAGAACAAAGAATAGTCGACGACAACCTGATGAATTGGTTTAGAAAAATGTAATGGAGGCGTTGGGAAGAAGATAGAATGGAAGATTAATCGGAAGAAAATACCCTAACTTATTTGAGCATTGATGAAATTAGAATGGAAGGTGAAATTATTTGTGTGACACCTCAATTTCGGGTTAATGTGGAGCGAGGGCTCCGAGGCTGTACAATAGCGTGTGATCTTTAGTATAGAAGATGATTTAAATTTGAGCATGAAACTCTTAAGGATTGAATAGTGGCATGCGATCCACTATTCATATAGACATAGCTAGTTTAGATGTTGATGTTATGCTTGCATTTGGTCACCCACCTTCAACTTTCACAATATCAGCTGGGTTAATTTGTTCACCAAAATGCGCAGGCTAGGGAACTTATAAATAAAATACATGAAAGTGAAATATTTATTTCAAACTAACAACAACTTCATAATCATAAACATGAAAACAAGTCTCAAATAATATATTAAAATAACCCTTTTCAAATGCAAAGTCCACATTGCCACATCCTGAATTAGCTTCACTCTGCTCTCCTGCAACAACTTCCAAACACCTAATGGGTGTGGTTCAAAGTCAATCTTTCGTGCTCAAATCATAGAAGAGATTCCAAGATCTTTGGAATATAAGAACACATTATTGCAAATCAGGCATCAATATGTTATAAATAGACATATTACATATATAATTCATCGTTATGTAATCCTAACATAGATGATATCTTAAATGATCATCATCATGGACTGAAACTAAAGTCAACCAAGTAAGGTACATTTTGAATCCTAGTATCATGGTTTGTAACTTTTCATATCCTAATCATCGTGTTTGTGAGTGTCAAATTACATGACTCTTATACTTGTAATGTTCTTAATCTTGTCGAAGGTATCTTATTCTATAGGGCGTCCCCGACTCAACTAACTATCTCAACCGACCAAACATGAACATGAGTGTATGGGGCATATATCCCCAGACGTGACCATATATCATAAGGGGGCATATTGTGGCCCAAACATGGGAGAATCTTGGGGCGACCGTGGCCCAAATCGTGATGTGAGATTATTAGTGATGGTCTAGCTAGTGAGTTTCATTCTTTCAATCCACCTAGTACTCATTTAGGTGAGATGTAATTGTTCACTACTCACTCATCATATAACCTTGTCATAATTCTAACCTTAACAATGTCTAACCTTATCTTAAACTAAATGCACATCTTCTTCTAAAGAAAACATAAACTAAAGGCACATCACTTACAACGTAAAAGTAATAACATAAATATAACTATTAGAAAAAGTATCATTTAAGAATCATTCTTTTCAATATAAGTTGTGTACCATCACCTATCTAACTATTACAAAAATATCATTATGAGTCGTACCCAGTCGAGAGCTTCGAGTAGGTAGAGACCAGCGGCATTGGCAACCAACAGTGACTAGCTCCAAGCAGGAGATATCTAGACCCAGTGGTGTCTGAACAATCTCGTGCTCAAAACCTAGTATTCCTCACCTCCTCACAACAAAATCCAGAATCCATATCTAAACTCTATGCGCAAGCAATATATTGGAAGTATGATTGGCTAACTTGGATCTTTTCTAACTCTGGTAGCTATTTTGGATGTTTTTGAAAGTATATAGAGGAAAGAGAAATTATGTTGCAGACAAAATTCTTTAAGGGAGAAGAGAGGCAACGAAAATTGGGAAAATGATAGGCTTCTTTTATTGCTTTTATTATTTTTATTTTTCTAACACCCAAGACGTAATGACATTTCTATTTATATTACAATCAGACTCAAATATCTTAGCTGAAAAGCTTTAAAATTACCTTTTTATTTAATTATTTTTATAATTATAATTATAATTTATTTATTTCAACAACCCCTTAAAGTTTAATTTTTCGTAACCGAGAGTAGCATCCTTATCTTGACGAAAACATCATACTTGAGTGGCTTCGTAAAAATATCTGCAATTTGATCTTCCGTCTTCACATACTTCACATCACTTCTTTATGGTCAACACATTCTCTTTGGATATGATATCTTTATCGATATGCTTAATGCGATCATGAAACACCAAATTCTTCGCAAGAGTTAATGCTGATTTGCTGTCAATCAAAATCTCAGTTGAGTTTGGTTGCTCCATCTTTATATCCTTCAACAATCTTCTGAGCTATATTGCATGGCATGTACACGATGTTGCAGCAACATATTCTGCTTCACAACTAGACAGGGTCACAATAGCTTGCTTCTTTAAACTCCATGTGAAAGCTATATCACTAAGAAAGAATACGAATCATGTAGTACTTTTTCTATCATCCACTTATCCAACCCAGTCACTCTCATAGTATCCAGCCAATCCTTTTAGCTGCATTATATTTTAGTGTGACATGTTAGGAGATTACATGTAGCAACTAACCAACCCAACTGCGTAGAGTATGTCTTGTCTTGTACAAGTGAAATATTTGAGACTTTCAATTAAGCTTCGAAACGCCGTTGGGTCAACCTTCTCTCTATTGTCATTTTTGGATAGTTTTAGTCCAATTTCTTGGACTTCTTCAGAATGTCTTTAGCAAAGCCGCTCTGTGAGATAAATATGTTTTCTTCTTTTTGTAAAACTTTAATTCCAATGTAGTATGACATTAAGCCAATGTCAGTCATCAGGAACTCGCAGTCCATCGCCTTCTTGAATTTCTCAAACATTTTGGGGTCATTTCCTATAAAGATTAGATCATCGACATATAAAACCACCAATAAGATAGATCCTTGCACCTTTGAGTATAGGGATTGCTCATGTGGACATTTTGTGAACCCGTTTGGTTGAAAATACTTGTCGATTATGCTTTTCCATGCTCTTGGTGCTTGCTTCAACCCATACAATGCCTTCTTCAGCTCCAACACTTTGTCTTCTTGTCCTTGACTATGCACCCGATAGGTTGCTCAATGTATATGTCTTCAACAAGGAATCCATTTGGAAATGCTGACTTGACATCCATATGATGAATTCTCCATCCATTCAGTGCTGTAAGTGAAATTACCATTTGAATGCTCTCCATTCTAGCTAATAGAGCAAACACTTCAATATAGTCGATACATGGTCATTGACTGTATCCTTTCACCACCAATCTTAGTTTGTGTCAAGCGACTTCTCATTTTGCATTCTTCTTTTCCTTGAATACCCATTAGACTATAATTGGTTTCAGATCTTTTGAAAGTGGCACAAGCTCCCAATTCTTGTTCTTCTCGATTGCTCCAATTTCTTCATCCATCGTTTTTCTCCATTTATCATCCTGCCTTTCTTCTTCATCATCGACCGGCTCACCGTTGATGAAATGATAGTGGGGTCTCACTTCATTCTCGATGCTTGTGGTTTCTTCGTACAGATCTTCAAGTGCTTTTATACTTTGGCGTCTTTTCTCCGGAACCTTGGCTTAAGCTGCTCTCGGGATTTCCAGGTTCTCTTGTGTTTGAAGGAGGTGCGGTTGTTTCTTGGACATCTTCACTTTCATCCATGGTGATTGGATAAAAATTAAAATTCATCTTCATTTCAGCATTTCAGTCCCATGTTGCCTCTTTATTGATAGTTATGTCTCCGTTGATGATCACCTTCTACGTTAAGGGGTCGAATAGTTTGTATCCCTTCGAGTGCTCTGAATATCCCACGAACAAATACTTCTTGCTTTTGTCGTCCAGCTATATCCTTCATTCATCAGATACATGCATGTGTACCACACTTCCGAAAACTCGTAAGTAGAGACTGTCGGCTTCCGTCCGCTCCACACTTCTTGAGGTTGTTGGTGACCTGTTTAACGGGTAGATTGCATAGTCAACAGCTTCAGCCCATAACTCCTTTGGTAGATTTTTGCTTTTCAACATCCTCTACACCATGTTGAGTATCGTCCTGTTTTTCTCTCCACAATACCATTTTGTTGGGGTGATCATGGGACAGATAGGAAGCGCCAGATTCCATGTTCTTCACTGAATCTTCTAAAATCTCTAGACATGTATTCTCCATCTCTATCTAATCTTAGGGCATTGATGTCGCGGCCACTCTTGTTCTCCACAAGCGCCTAAAATTTCTTGAATGCTACAAATGTTTCTAATTTTTCCTTCGAAGATTACACCTATGTATTCCGACTATAACCATCAATAGCAAATATTTGTTTTACACAATGGTGATTGGTCCACAAAGATCTGTGTTGACTAACTCGAGTGGCGCATTTACTCTTGATTGCGGTTCTTTCGGAAAATTTGTCGAAAATTGATTTTCAAAGAGGCATCCTTCACAAAGTTGATCTAGGTAATTGATGATCGGTAAGCCATCCATCATCTTCTTCTAGCCTAGTAACTTAAGTCCTCCAAAATTTAGATGTATGAATCTCAGATGCCAGATCCAGTTATCTTCCTTCACACAAGTCTTCACGCACTTTGTCGTGTCTGGTTGGATGTTCAAGGGGAACATTCTGTTCTTTGACATCAGGACTCTGGCAATCAGCTCTGTCTTATCATTCTAGAGCTCCAATTGTCGATCTGTCATATGAACTTCATACTTTTTCTCTAGTAATTGTTGGAGACTCAATATGTTCGCATGTCATTTTTGGAACATAGTAGACATCACAAATAAACTGTTGAGAACCATCTTTTGATCGGATTAGAATCGTACCTCTTCTTTTGATTTGAACTTTTGACAAGTCTCCAAACACGACGTTTCCTTTTACTATGTCTTCTATCTCCATGAACATGTTTTTCTTCTCCCACATATAGTTGCTTGCCACATTGTCGAGATACCAGATGTTCTCATTGTGCCTTTCTTCACTCTGGTAGCATAGTAGCGTCTTGTCACTGACAATATCTTCTCTAATCTTGTTCGCTGTCTCCTCAACTTCCTTTGGCAGACTTTAACACTCTGAGACATAATGCCCATATTTTGAGCATTGAACGTTGGATTTATCTCAACCTTCATTTAATCTCAAACTTCTTCCTCCACGTCCACGACCTCGTCCTCTAGTGGATTGAGTGGAAGATCCATTTCCGACGCCAGCTGTTCCATCCCTTCTATTATATGCTCCTTGACCTCTTTCTATCCCTTTGCTGCTTGAACCTTGAGCTCTTCCTCGGTCTCTATAATAGCTTCCTCCTCGTATGTTTTTCTTTATCTTGGTTTCTGCTTGTGTCGCCATGACTTGCTCTACTGGTTCTTCCTTCCATTTCTCTAGCCTTTTCAAGCGCCTGCAATGATCCAATAAGTTCTTCAATGATCATATTTGAGATGTCCTTCGCTTCTTCAATAGCCACCACAACGTAGTCGAATTTTGACAACATCGATCGTAGAATTTTCTCCACCGCCTAGGTTTCTCAAGTTTATCACACTACAAAATATCCGCCCCTTAGCGTCGATCGTTTTTAAACTTAGCATCGCTTGCCAACGGACGCTAAGTTTTTTCCCGTTGACTGAAAACCGATGCAAAACTCGACGACGTTAAATTGACATTGCGTCGATCAATTTAAATTTAGCGTCGGTTTTATACTGACCGATGCCAAATAACGTAATTTAAATAAATATATATAAGTTGACAACAGCAGCAACATATCTTCTTTTTCTCCCCCCTCCTCATCCCCCTCCTCCATGACCTTCTTGTTATTTTTATTCTTCCTCCTTCTCTCTCTTCTTCATTTTTTCTTCCAGCGACAGCGACCTAGCTTCTTTCACTTCCTCCTTCTCCTCACCCTTCTTCCACAACATTCTTGTTTTTCTCATTCTTCCTTTTTTTCATTCTTCTTCCTTTTTCTTCTTCCTTCTCCTCATTTTTCTTCTTCTATTTTCTTTAAGAATGAAATTAAATGAAAAGATTAAAAAAATAAAGAAAATAAACGAGACAAAAGAGCATGATTTTAGAAAGAAAATATTTTTTAAAATTATAAGAATTAGGAGGAATGTCAAAATTTGTAAGGATTTTTCAAAGTGAATTCAAAAAATGAGAGGGAAAGTCAAATTTTCAAAATAAAAAGGTTGAAATATGAAATATTTGGTGTAATTAAAAAATTAATTCTTTTTTGTTAATTTAGCGACGCTAAGTAGCGCAAAATAATTAAGCAACGCTAAGTTCAGTGCTAACCGATGCAAAGTTGCGGAAACATTAACGTTGCTTATTTTCTGACCGACGCAAAGTTCATTCGCCACAAGCGACGTGAAGTCACTGTTTTGTTGTAGTGTTACCGTATTGTTTCATTTGATTGACGACAAACTTCACCATTGATGTGTAGTCCAGCATCAATTCACCTTCCTTTATCTTCAATGACTCAAAATCTCCTCGTAATGTCTGAAGTCGAACCTTCTTTACTTTGTATTCGTCTTGGAGGGATACCCACAAAATATCACATGCTTGTTTGGAGGTTTTTGCGTTTGCCATTTTCTGAAACATGGCATTATCAAGGCTTTGATGAATTATTATCAACGCCTTCTGGTCACTTTTACGACTCTTCAAAGGCACATCCTTTTCAGCAGAAGATAGGTCGGAACCTTCTACGGCAATATTGTAACCTTCCATTCAGAAACACCAAATTATATAGTTGGTTTTGATGAGGAGGTGATTTGAAAAATGGTATGTGAATTATTGATCATCTGGGTGGGTTTTGACATAAATGAAAAATTTCAATACTCTTACACCACTTTGTTGGAAATTAGATACGGTGAATTGGATTTTTTTTAATTTGGAAAATTATTTTAAATATTTTTGAAAGTATATGGAGGAAAAGAAAATTTGATAAGAGGTTTTGATTTTGATCGATAGAATATAGTTATATTGCAGACACAATATTTTAAGGGAGGAGAAAGGTGACGAAAATTTGGGAAACGGTAATCTTCTTTTATTTTTCTTTTTGTTTTTAGTTTTTTAACGCCTAAATGTCTAATGATTTTTTTATTTATAGTACAACCAGACTCAAATCTTTTAACAAAATCGCCTTAAACTTGTGATTCTTAATTATTCCAATTTTTTTATTACTATCCAAATTATTATCAGAATTGCTAATTACCATATTTAATATTTTCTCTCAATTTTTTTTCATAATTTATCTTCTCCAAATATCTCTACACAATTTGTCTTCTTATTTAATTATTATTATTATAATTACTCTTTATTTATTTCGACAATATAGTGTTCGAGACCATTAGATTGCTCAATTTTTCTTATTTTTCTGGTTAAAACTAAAACTGGATGTAATGAGGCCTTGAGGGATTCTTACCTCTTCCTTATCATCTTCTTCTCCGCCACCATCGACCGAATGAAGCTGATGTTGTTGAATCAACCACCATTAGTTTGCTTACCTTCTCTTAAATACAAGACATGGGTATGAGCCTATGAGGTTATTTGGCAGTTGATTGAGGGGAAATCATATCCTTTCCCATGCGTTTGTTTTTTAATAGAATTTGCTTGTTGATGGGTGCGGATGAAGGGTGTAATGTGATGGAGAAATTTGCCGGGGAGGAGGAGCTACTAAGTGATGGAGAGACTAAATTTTTATTAATTTAATATAAAACGAGGTTAATTTATTATTTTAAATTTTAAATAATGACATGGCATTGTCATGTTGGGTGCCATGTGTACATGCCATGTATGATAGCTAGTTTGTACATTCGTAATAATTGGGGCGAACTTTCGACTTGACAGAGGGGTCGAGGTTTTGGATAGGTGATGACATATAATTTATAACGAAAAGAACGATACTAAAATCATATTTTCGTAATAGTTTGGTCACACCCTAGGGGGTTTTGCCTAATATTAAAGCATAAAAATAATAAAACATAACCTAAATAGTAACTACAACAACAAAAAGATATTATCCCTTAAACCGCCTCAATGATGAGACGACATCTCAAAAATATATCTGCAAAGGTCCTCACTCTTTGTCAATTTGCATCATCTTCGGCCTCTACCGACCTCCGATCACGCTCTCCTGTCGAGCATCACAGCTCCACCTTCTCTTCTTTCTCCTCACTCTCCACAAATCCTGGTGTCTCCTCTTCCATTTTGTTTCTACAGAAAAAAAGTAGAACTGTTTCTGCCATGATTAGTTATTATCTGCGGATACGCTATTTGCTGATATGCGGAAGCGAATTTTTTCAGCGCATTTTTTCGATCGGCGACTACTAGAGTTTGTGTCGAAGGAGACTCGATGCAGCGGTGAGAGTGGAAGATGGCAAACCTTGAAGAAGGGTTGGATGACCTTACTCTCGACGAAGAGGAGGACGACTTGGGGACAGAAATCCCAGCGCCGGAGGACGTGGAGCCGGAAGATGAGTACCCCTTATGTGCGGTAGGGATGGTACATACAGACAAAGACATAAACTTCTCGATGTTCAAGAATCATATGGCGGATTTGTGGAGGCCATACGAAGGCATTAAAATCTAGGAACTGGAGGACAAACAAATTCTTTTCTGTTTTTACCACGAGCTGGATATTCAATGGGTACTTGAGAACGAACCGTGGCTATATGAGTCGAGTTTGGTGATGATGGAGGAGATCGGCGCGGGACAGCAGCTGACACAAGTACCACTTAATATTGCAATATTTTGGGTTCAAGGCTATGGCACGCCGGCTAGCTACAACACAACAGCAGTAGGGAAGGTGATCGGTGATCATGTTGGAATTTTCATCCATTTCAAAGATGATCATCGACATACGAAGGAGGAGCTGTATGTGAGACTAAGGGCTATGATGGATATCTGGAAGCCTCTGAAGAAAGAAATGAAAATTCTTAGACCGGGTGGAGAGTGGGAAACAGTTTCTGTCAAGTACGAGAAATTGCCTACTTTATGTTTCATGTTGGGAGGATGCGACATGTTGATCGCAGTTGTGCCCCGAGATTTCAAGAAGGAAACAAGAATCTACCACAGTGGTGCTCCTCTGCTCTTAAGGCACAGCCGTGGAGGAAGAAAGTTATATGTAAGTTGAAATACTTGGTGGAGGATAGCGAGTTAGAGGGCAAGGAGACTGGTGCTGGAGGAAGTCAAAATTCTACCGCACTGGCTGGAAGAAGGGGTGACGGTAGGTGGGGTAAGGCTTTGAATGCAGTGGGGATGAAGGAAGATGTGAGGCAGGAAGGAGAAAAGGTTGTTTACATGGAGGAAGAAGATGAAGGGTCGATAGTAGAGGAGGATAGGTCAAAGCGACGGTGGGGGAACAGGAGGTAATGTTCACATGGATGGGTTACAAAAGGAGGGGTTGGAGGGTAGACGGTTTGGGGAAGATGTTACAAACAATGGAGGCCATGCTTCAAAAATCTTGGTACCGGTAGGCTTGGGGACCAGGTCCTGCCAATCATCATGATCAGGAACTGTCGGGGTATGGGCCAATCTCGAGCGATTCAAATTTTGGATGAGTTAATTAAGACTCATCGGCTAGGGATTTTAATAATTATGTTAGAGACTTTGCTAGAAAGAGTAAAATGGATGGTATTAGGGTGGAGTTGACGATGGGAGGATGTTTTGTAGTAGATGCTAACGGGCATAGTGGAGGGATTTGTGCTCTATGAAGGGAAGGGAAGGATGTTAATATAATTGGTTCCAGGCATAATGTGATTATAATGGAGGTTAAGGAAGAAGGGCGGTTAATTCTATTATCACAGCCTATTATGGCTATCCGGAACGTAAACATCACAAGGCAACATGGGATTTATTACAGACTATTGCACGACCAGGGAATGAAGCTTGGTGTTGTACATGTGATTTTAGCGATATATTAAGTAGTGAGGAAATGAGAGGTTTGCGAGAGCATCCTAAAGAGTTGATGGATGGATTTCGGCATGTAGTTAATGATTGTGGTTTAGTGGATTTTAAGTTGGAAGGGTACCCGTTAACGTGGGTGAAATCGAAGGGTAGACCAAATTGTATCAAGGATAGCCTGGATAGAGCGTGGCTTCAAGCATTCCCGAATGCTACTCTTTAGAACCTAGTTGCACCTATATCGGATCATTCTTCGATCCTAGTTAATATAAGACCAGTTGCAATTTGAAGGAGGGTGAAAAGTTTTCTGTGGAACCCCACCCTAGGAGTCTCGGTTAAACCATTGATTCCACTGAAGAATCCTTCTCGGGTTCCAAACTGAACCAAACTCAACCTACGATTACTAAACAAAGCATGAAGCAAGCATTAAAACTAAACATGAAACCATTTATTAAACCTTTTAATACTGACAGACAAGGATTCAGAATCCTTGTCTGTCAGTATTAAAAGGTTTAATGATATCTACTGATATCAAAACTCTGACCAGCTTTCTTTCCTCCTCAGCTCTAGTACCTATGGCTGAACACACAGAACACCAAGGAAAAACTATATCTAACGGGGTCAGTGATATGCACTGAGTGACTAATCAAGTAAAGCGATGAACTAAAACTACACAGTGATAAGTCTGCGCCTACACTGAGCTTGACTGAGACTGTACTGAACTGTACTGGATTGTACTACCTGTACTAAGTTATACTGCCCACACTAAACTGTACTGCCTGTATCGAATTGTACTGCCTGTTTTGGAATCGAAACAAGGAGTCTATCTAAATACTGAACTAATAATGTGACCATGTGGTCCTGTAGGCATCATCCTAACATTAGCCACCCCTAGCTATGAGCGGACAGCTTCATGGTGGATCAGACCATGAAACCACCCTCTGATACCGTGAGAGCAGCTCAAGACTTGCTCATCACGTCTGTCTAAGACCTGACTGTAACCTGGGGGATCGCGCAATCCATGGGGTGGGTGACCGATGTATAACGTGAGCTAGTCTATCTAATCCTAAACACGAACTGTGAAACATACACAGTTCCTCGTTATGAACTTATGCTCAAATCATAAACAACTATCTGTGCAGTAGATCACATACTACTGCACAACCTGAAACATATACTGCATATCACATCTACCTATATAGTAGATCGCACGCTACTGTATAGTCTTGAAAATCCAAATAAGGATTACTGACAACTACATTACAATTCTTCGCATAAAGCAGAAATGTAATCCTTACCCCTACCTCTGAAATAGCTTTCCCGAAGAGTGATTTAAAGCCGCCTGCCCGAAACTCGACTCTTCCATCCTGATACATCTGAAGGGTCCATTCGAGGATTGGATCTTCCAAACCCTAACTGACATATTTTCTTATGAGAATCCCAAACTGTAAGATTGAGAAAGAAAAAGGAGGATTGCTTACCCTCCCATGAATCTACTGGCCTCTCTAATCTCCTACCTCTGATCCTAGACAAAATGCCTCTGATTCTTCTTCACAATCTATCTTCTTCATTTTCTGGAGAGAGAGCGCCGCCGAGTCTTTGTTTTCTTCTCCCCCAATTTCTGAGTTTCTGAACCCGATACTGACTTATATAATAAGTCTGTCACGCCCATGGTGAACATACGACCACGCCCGTGGTTGCCTGGTATCCACGTCCGTGACATACTGATGAGCACGTACGTGGCCTAGTAACTCTTATGCCCATAGTCGACTGTTGACCATGACTATGATCGGTCTAGTCATCACGCCCGTGACTGACTACCGGTCACACCCGTGATTGTCCAATTATCAGCCCAATACTCAATCGGTTCATCTCTAAAACTCAAGCCCATGGTTGACCTGAAATCGGGGTATCACAGTTTCAGTTTGAAATTAATTGGTTTGAAGAGACTTCAGTGAAGCCGCTGGTGAGAGGGAAGTGGGACGAGATAGATGGTGGAGGAGAGGTTGGATGTTTGTGCTCGAGAGTTGAAGAAATTGGGAAGGGAACTATCTGGTAAATTCTGTTATAGGAGGAAGGAGTTGGACAGGAAATTGGAGGAGCTCCAAAAATCATACTGACGAGGAAGCTGAAGATGAATGACGAGTTGGTAGTGAGAAAAAACTGGTGTTGTTGCAACAGGAGAATGCTTTTTGGAAACAACGAGCGAAGCAATTTTATCTCTAGTATGGAGATATGAATACTAAGTTTTATCATGCTGTAGCAAATGGAAGGAAGAATAAAAAAATTATGAAGGGGCTTCGGGCGCATGATGGTACATGGAGAGTAAACACTAATGCATGGTGAGATCGTATATCATGCAGCTATTTCGAGGACGGGAGAGTAGTTGGGTGGAAGTGGTGGGGTGTCTATATGCACGGGTTTCGTAGAATGATAATAATATGTTGCTTTCACCTTTCTCTAATGAAGAGTTTTGGCAGGCAATGTTTTCGATGAATCCCGATAAAGCGTCGGGGCGGATTTGTTTAACCCAGGGTTCTAAAAGAAGTTTTGGCATATTGTAGGGCGCAGGTGTCGATGATCTATAGAGAGTGGCGGGAAAGGGAGAGTTGATGCGATATGTGAAGGAGACAACAATTGTATTGCTACCTAAAGGAGAAAGGCCGCAAACTATGAAGGATTGGAGGCCGATTTCGTTATGTGCTTTATAGGTTGATTGTGAAAGTGCTGGCAAACATGTTATGTAGGCTTATGCTTGATTTAATTGGGGAGGAGCAGTCAGCATTTGTGAAAGGGAAATCAATAGTGGATAATATTTTAATCGCTTTTGAGACGTTGCATGGGATGAAACTTAGGAGACAAGCAATGCATGGAGAGGTGGCAGTTAAAATTGATATATCGAAGGTGTATGACCGAGTGGGCTGGAAAAATTTGGAGGAGATTCTGAGGAAGCTTGGGTTTGCAGAAAGATGGGTAGAGCTAATGTTGATGTGTGTTCGGTTGGTGGAATCTCAAGTGGTGATGAATGATGTCATGGTTGGGCCATTTATTCCAGAGAGGGGACTGCGTCAAGGTTGCCCTCTATCTCCTTTCCTTTTTGTACTTTGTATAGAGGGGTTGTCTGCTCTAATGCGACGGGAGAAGGAGGCGTGGAGAATCCATGGGTCTCGGGTGTGTAGGAGGCCTCCTGCGGTGTCACACTTGTTATTTGCATATGGCAGTTTTTTCTTTTGTAGGGCAGAGATATCATAAGTGCGCAGATTGAAATAGATGTTCCAAGTGTATGAAGAGGCATCGGGGCAATCAATAAATGTTACAAAGTCGAGCGTTTATTTCGGCACAAATACCCGTACAATGCTTAGGGACGGTATCAAGGCTATATTGGAAGTCGGGGGTGCTTTGGATACAAGAAGATATTGCAGTATGCCGGCAATGCTTGGGAGGAACAAGAAGGAAAGGTTTGGTTATTTAAAGGAACGTGTCTGGAGGAGGATTCAAAGCTGGCGGAGCAAGCCTATTTTAAAAGGTGGGAAGGATATATTAATTAAGACGGTTGCTCAGGCTTTGTCAGTTTACTGTATGAATGTGTTTTTATTGACTGTCATGCTTTTTGAGGAAATCGAGAAGATGATTACTAGTTATTGGTGGGGAATGAAGGGAGCTAAAGGTGGCGGAATGACATGAATGAGATGCGAGAGATTGTGTATGAGGAAGGAGTTTGGTGGAATGGGATTCAGAGACTTGTATGGTTTCAATCTAGCGATGCTCGAAAAGTAGGGGCGGCAGCTATTCACAGATCAAAGGTCGTTGGTGAACAGAATAATACTCAAAGCTAAATATTTTTTTAATGGAAACTTTTATAGGCCAAGTTGAGGTCAAATCCAAGTCTAACGCGGCGAAGTGTGGTGGAGGCAAAGCTAGCAATTGTAGAAGGGTATCGATGGAAGGTAGGCAATGGAGCGCAAATACGCCTTTGGGAGGATCCATGGATAAGGCGGTAAGGAAGCTTTTATACGGAAACTGAGAGCCCGATCCCAGATTGGGATTTGAGGGTGTCGGCTTTGCTCATGCCAGGGGTAGATATGTGGGATGAAAATAGGGCGAGAAGCATTTTTAACCATGATGAAGCTGAGGATATGTTGGCCATGGCCGCATAGCAAATTTGGAGTGTATATGGTCCGGTCGGCGTATGGATTATTGATTGAGGGATGCGTGGACACGGAGGGAATGAAGGTAGCGGGTGAATGGAAGAAGCTTTGGGCCCTCAAATTAGCTCCGAAGATTAAGCACTTTGCATGGCGTGCATGTAGAAAAGTGTTGCCGACTAGGAGTAGATTGCAAGAAAGACACGTTCCGGTTCCCTGGCAGTGTGGGTTATGTATGCTGGAAATTGAGAATGTATGGCATAAGTTCTTGGAGTGTAATTTTGCATGGGAGTGTTGGGACGAGGTGGGCTTAAGAATGGCCATCGAACAGAAGCGAGATTGGTGTGAGTCGTTCTTGAAGTGGTGCATGCTAGTTCTGAAGGAAGGCAGCGCGCAATTGTGTAAGAATGTTTTTGCTGTGGTATGGGCGATTTGGAGGGAGAGGAATGATAGGATATGGAAGTCGACTCGCATACTGCAAGAAAAGTGGTAGGGGCGGCAGTGGAGGTTGCAACATGGGAGTTGGTGCAAAAGCAAAGAGGTGTGGGCGGAGGGATTCAGAGGAGTCATGGGTGCAAGAAATGGCACCCTCCAACATATGGATATTTCCAATGCAATGTGGACACAACTTGCTTCTTGGATCTTAAGGAGGTTGGGTTCGGTTTGAGCCTTAGAGATGATAATGGAACAATGGTGCAATGTATAATGATAAGGAGGCAGGGAGGAGGTAGCAGTAAAGAGTGCGAGGCAATTGTTTTATGGGAAGGCCTGAAGTGGTGTAAGGAGTTGCAGCTACAACATGTCAAATTTGAGACAGACGCGCAGGTAGTGGTCAATGCGCTGGTGAGAGATGAGGATGAAGATCGACTGGAGTTTGGCGATATGGTGCGACGATGTAAGTCTATACTTGCATCCGAACCGAAATTTACTGTAAGCTATGTGAGAAGAGAAAGTAACGAGATTGCGCATCTGTTAGCGCATCATTCGAAGTTCGCAAAGTCATCCATCAAAAAGAATGCTCCTTCATACTTTTTATTTAGTATTTTGAACGATATTTGTTATGACGTTCATGAATAATATATGAGCTTTTGCTAAAAAAAACTGTGTCTGCCAAATTAGGCTTTTAAGGAAAGGGCTACATAATTGGATTGGTAACTGAGCGTACATGACCACCAGATCCATCCAACGGCCCAAGCTCATTTCTTGTCACCACTTCAAATTCGGCCTTTAAATGAAAGTTGGTGATGTCAAATTGTTTGCATTTTGCCAGTTCTTTGCAGGGACTGGAGTCCGGATAGGCAGCAAAGAAAATATTTATTTTCCATGGGCAAACAAATTTTAGTAAGGATAGTTTTGCTATTTAGATTAATTACTTTAGTTTACATTTGTTTCTTCTTTGCTTTTCCACTCAACAAACGCTTCTTTCGATTCTTCTTCACAATAAACTTGCATTCTACTACACAAAGGGCTATGACTAGAACTAGACTAGAATTAGTATATTCTTTCACTGCTTTGTAATTGTTATTTTGACAAATACTGCTTTAGTATTTTAGAGATTTGGGTGATGAAAAATTAAAGGAGGACGGCTTTTTTTAGTTAAATTTTTTTCTACCATATTTTAATTAACTGATTTTGATACAAAATATTAAAAAACTACATGTACATATGAATGCATACCATATAAAAAAATACGTACACAGACAAATACACAAATGCACACAATATAATAGCTAAGTACGTATTTTAAAAATAAGACATGTGCATGTGTAGAAAATTATGTAAAATATATATGAGGAGAATGGATTGCTTGGTTATTCCCTTTAGCCTTTTGGGATATTGTTTATATACTTATATTTGTTTAATGTACTCTATTTTATAAACTAGTGTTTATTGTGAGTGTGATATTGTTTTTATGTACTTGATTTTTCTGTGTTTCAGTGTAATAGTTTTTTCTATATTCAGTTTTATTTTATGTGCTTGTTTCAGTGTATTTATTTTTTTAGTGTACGTATTAGATTTTCTCTTCTTATTTATGTATTGTTGTACTAGCTTTTGTTTCATGTACTTGTTTTCGTGTACTAGGTGTTTTCGTGTACTAGGTTTTTTTCACTGTATGTACTAGATTTTTTTATACTTATTTTTGTAGTGTTGTACTGAATTTTATTTGATATACTTGTTTCAGTGTACGTATTAGATTTTTTTATACATGTTTTTGTAGTGTTGTACTCAATTTTATTTGATGTACTTGTTTCAGTATATTAGCTTTTTTCACTATACGTACCAAATTTTTCTCTTTTTGTTTCAGTGTACCAGCTTTTTCAATATCATATTAGATTTTTCTCTACTTATTTATGTTGTGTTGTACTAGTTTTTATTTGATGTACTCAGTTTTCTCAACTCCCTCCAGTTACCAACAACAAAAATCAAGTACAATAACCTAGTATACACTAACAAAAACGAAATCAAAACCGATAAAACAAGTGCCAATTGGAAAATATACGAATCAATCGGGGGAATCAAAATCCTTACCTATCCTTTTGAATGACGATGAGTTGAGTTAATTCCACGCCCTCGACCCGACCACGCCATACCATTTACTTCCGAAATTATCCTTAACCAGTTTTTGGTTACGCTCTGTGAGTATTTGGAAAGATTGACTAAACTTAAAATGCTAGAAGAGTAATTTCGGTTTATACATGAAATTCCATAGATCATTGGAGATGACAGAGAGGTGGAATCCGAGTGCACGCAATTATCGAACCCTAATAAATTAGAAGCGAGTCAACAACCTGAAATCGAATCGAATTAAAAAAACTAACTAAAAAACACTAAAATGACAAATTTACTCCTGATTTAAATTAATACTCTCATCCATTAGATCTAAATTTTAAGATGGATTGTGAGATGGCTCCTTACTGCAGCAAATAGACCACCTCTATTTGCTGCTGACCCAGAGTGGTGTTTTGATATGATGTTACCATTTCCAAACTTCTTTTACAACATCTTACCAAAACTGCCGATCAACTCGTATAAGGGCCATGATCACTTTCAAACATAATCGAGCTACAATGATTTAAGAGCGTCCATCCATGGCTCCATTGCTTGCATTGACGTGGTAATTGTACTGTTAGTTGATCAAAGCCAAAACTGTTACTGCCAAAACAGAAGTAGAGAAATGATAGCTTGGAGACAACAGCAACTAACGTACCATAGGATAAAACTAAAGTAGGCAAAACAATTAAACCAGAACACTTGGTCTGTCTGATCTGTACACTTATTACATTCGCTACGTACAGTTTACAGAGCCTTCAATAAGGATTGAAGCTAAGTAGCAAAGGATCCTCAAAAGAATGAAGACATAAGTACCACCTGAATCTACAAACTAACTTCAGACCTGTAGCTCAGGTGCTCAGTGTGGGACAAGTACAACTGCTCCTCATCTTGGCGGATTGGCCAGTCCTTCAACCCTTTCAGAAAGACCTGAGAGACCACTGACAAAAACTATCACAAGTTTGGAAGACTTATACTGTAACCTAACCAAGTTCAACGACTTAAAAGGATAACATCATCAGAAGATGATCGAACAATCTCCATCCACAAAACGGATCGCCAGAAGGTGATCGAACAACTCCACTGCAAGCCATCACCATCACAAGAAGGTGATCAAAGTGTCCATAAACCCAGCCAGCATCCGAGGACAAGATCAAAATCACCGCATGGACATCAGAGTCCGAACCCTTCTCGCCCTTTCTTCCCTTTTCGCAGCAGGGGTCCTCTTGAGCTTCTCCAATTCCTCCTTCACTACTTTCCCAACTTTGTCAATGGAGTTCAGTAGCTTTTTCTCCGGTGTTAACCATTCTGTTCCTGGGGATGGTTGATTTGCAATCTCATTGATAATCTTCGGAAGTTTACCAAGTTTAGGGCGACGACTGCATCTGAATCCGGTTGCTGTAGATGGAGACATGAACTTTTTTGTCTCAACCAGTGGAGTTGCGAAAGAGTCAGAACCTCTGATACCTGCTATAACTGGGCTTCCAAGTTCGTGGCCCTCAACGTCTCCCAAATGTCCTCTCCGCCTTTCCATGGCCTAACCCAATAAGTTAGGGTAAAAGAAACAATCATATTGAATTACTTAATACTGAAGATAGCTTTGTCTTCAGGATAAACAAAACAGATATTACTTCAACAAATGATGCTCAAACATGACAGTCTACACCAAATAAGTGATAAATCTCAAGAATAAGAAACTGCCTAAAAACAGCAGTGGAGGCAATCCACACGCTGAACCCAGAAACAATGTCGGAAAAAGAATCCTATACCACAAACTTTACCATCAGCAAGGACACCATGATCAAAGCCACCTGATCTGCTGAGACTAAAACAAAAGAAAGAGCAGAACTGCCCAGAAAAAAAGCAAGCAAGCAAACCCCAAAAATTCAGCATATGGAACAAAAACCTCTGCTAACCCAAAAGAGAGAAACGGCACCAATGGTGAGAACAAAACACCCAGACCATAAACCCAAACCCCATCACATAAACAGCCTGCAACAAAAACCCCAAACCAAAACAACAAACATTTCAGAAATGAAAGAGCAAACAGAAACTCCCCATTAAACAAGTTACAAGTTTAACATCAATCAAAACACAGGTTAAGGGCAGATTTTAATCAAATTTGGCCAAAATCCCCAGTTTTTCAGTTCCAGGCCTGCTAGCACAAATTTGGCTCTCCAAGGCAGGTCAGGCATTAAAATCCTAAAGTAACCATTCCAAATTTTCATACAACCATAAAAAGTCAGAAATTTACTAGATTCGGAGGAAATACGAACCTCAGCGCAGTCATAACAGGGGAAAGAGCACAGATAAAAAAGGTTATCATATGGAAAACAATCTTATATAACCCAAACGAAATATACTCGGGAAACCCCAAATTTTCTTTCCAGATCAGAATATACCGAGACTTCCCACAAACCTATTACACCGAGACTTCCAACTAAACCAAATCAACATACACAAAATCTACTATCAAGGCTAACCATGGAAACATAATCGTAAGTGATTGAGCATACCCGGGTAATGGAAGAAATGTCATGAAGAGGAGTCCTTGGGTACCAAGAAGGCAAGATAGTGCGTCTGCGGCGGCGAGGGCTCCAATTCTCACGCCTGGCTGTCCCGATGGGAGTATTTTCAATCCCTCTGGATGGGTGACAATTCCTACCATTTCTGGTTGGCCGAAACCCAGGTCCAAATATGGTACCAGATCGCTCCACCGGCTCCGGCTGTGGGCGTAGAGATCCGTACAAAGCCACCTCCATCTCATCGGAGTACATCCTCGCTGCACGTTGACGGGCAAAAAGGGCAGCGAAGTCGACTTCCCTCACGAATCTGTCTCTGGATTCAGGCATCTTCTTGAAACAAAAGCAAGATGGATTCAGAAATCTTGGATTAGAGACCTCGGAAATTGATTTCATAACAGCGGAAGTTGAAGAACAGAAACAAGTCAGGGAAAGCAAAGATAAAACAGAAGAAGCACAGATAGATTAGATTAGGGTTGACAGTGATTTACCTTGGAGCAAGCAAAGGTTGAGAATGGAGAAGCAGCTGCTGGAGTGGTGTGGGAGAGAGGTGAGAAAAGATGGAGTTGGAAGGAATTTTACAGTATAAATGGGCGGTATTTCGATTATTTTCAATTTGGTGAGCTTTTCTTATTTCCTTTTGGCACGTGCGTCGCCATCCAAGCACACACGCTGCTCAGCAAAAATTCAAATCCATTCTACAAGGCGGGATAACGGCATCCTCAACTCGTTTTCACTGAGATTACGAACCCTTTCTGGTATGGTTCATTTACCGTTATGTCCTTTCAGCCAGCAACTGTCTAACACTTTGAAATTCGGTTGGGCCTCAGCTCTCAAGCCTATGTCGTTTGAAATTTAGTTGGGCCTCTCCGCTTCCCATGCTCGCTAGGCCATTTCCAACCAATCCACAATCTTCAAACTAATACCATCGATCACAACCCTAGTATGGTTCACTGGTGGCTTCTTACCCACACTTTTGGCCTAGTATTGGTTCAGACATTTGTGTGCGATTCGTGATTTTTTTCACTCTTCTCAAATGTTACGAAATATCAATCACACCTGGGTAATTTTAATTTCCAAATTATAACAACCATTGCAATGTCTCAAGTTCGACCAATTGGTCTTTGTCAAAATCATTTCCAAATTTCTATCGGGGTGTCTTGCATCAATCCTTCCTTTCAAAATTAGCTCCACCCAAAATGGTTTTGTCCCAGATCAATCAATTTCAGACAATATTCTTATCGTTCATGAAGTTATACATTATTTAAAAGGAAAGAAGAAAGGGCACCAACACTTCATGGCTCTGAAGCTCGACATGGAAAAAGTTTATGACCGTGTAGAATGGTCCTATCTCTTCACCGTTATGGAGAGTCTTGGCTTTGATAATAAATGGATTTCATGAATTTGAGAATGTGTCACTACAACTTCATTTTCCGTTCCTGTTAACGAAAACCCTTCCTGAACTTTCCTACCATCACGGGGACTTGGACAAGGAGACATGTTATCGCCACTTCTGTTCACTCTGTGCACTGAAGAGCTCCTCTCTCTTATTAAATCTTCTCTGTCATCGCGTCATCTCACTCTGATCCGTCTTAATCACCATTGTCCTCCCCTTTCCCATCTATTATTTGCAGACGATTCATTTATGTTCTTAAGAGCTTCATAGGTTGATTGTAATGCGCTTCTGTCGCTGCTCCAAACTTATGAATCTATGAGCAGACAGCAAGTTAATCTGGCAAAGTCTTCTGCTTTTTTCAGTGGTAATACTTCGCTGGACTTGAAGCATTCATACAACGCATCATTACACGTTTTGCAAGTGGGTCTTTGTGATAAGTACCTGGGCCTTCCAACCCATATTGCTCGATCGCGGGCGTCCAATTTTTGGTACATTGAAGATCGTGTTGCAAAAGCACTTCTTGGATGGAAAGGGAAATGTCTTTCACCTATCGGTATGGAAGTACTTATCAAGTCCATTGCTTCGGCGCTACCTTGCTATGCAATGTCCGTGTTCAAATTTCCCGATTCTCTTTGTTGTTGACTCAACAAGCAGATTGCACGATTTTGATGGGGAGCTTCGGTTCACACTCGTTGAATCCACTGGAAATCGTGGAACTTGCTATGTAAACCTAAATTGGACGGGGGTTTGGGCTTTCGGGACTTCAAATCTGTTAACCAATCGCTCCAACCGGCCTTGTGCTGGCGGCTGTTGCACTCGGCGACTTCGTTGGCTTTTCAAGTCCTTCAAGGGAGGTACTTCCAAAAAGGATCTCTACTCTCAGCCACGAAAGAATCTAGTCCCAGTTGGGGTTGGACAGGAATCCTTTTCGGAAGAGAGTTATTGCTGGCAAGGGGTAATGGTTAATCGGCTCTAGTTCCTCTATTCCAGTTCTGTCTAATTGGCTTCTTTTCACCACTCCTTCTCCGCCAATCCTTTCTCCTCTCACATGCCCCTCCCTACTTTTGTCTCAGAATTGATTAAAGATGGCTGTTGGAATATGGAGACTCTTTCTACTCTTTTCTGTCCAGATTCAGTGTAGACGATCCTAACTATTGCTATAACTCGATTTTCTCAACCGAATAGGCGGATTTGGACCCAATCCTGATCTAGAGTTTTTACAGCCTCATCGGGCTATAGGTTGACCCATGCAATTCTAACCATGGATAGTGTCGTCAAAGAAGGACCGACTTTGACTGATTCCTCCTTTTGGGCAGCCATTTGGTCTCTTTCGATTTAACCAAAGATGATGTTCTTTCTCTGAAAACTTTTCTCAATAGCTCTACCGACTTGTGATGCTTTAGTTCAACACATTGTCAAAATTTCATCTACTTGTCCGATTTGTGGCATGGTCGAGGAATCTATAATTGACATGTACTGTTTTTGTCTAGTTATCGTGCGTCTTTGTGCTGTTGCAGGTTGCCAAGATTTGATCGATACTGATGTTCATCTGATTGCTCTTTGGCGTCGACTTCACAAGACAGATCCTAACAATGCTTTGAAGTTATTTTTTTATGGTGGCGTGCATAGAAGTCTGGGAACACGGTGGTCTTTGATAACTACCAGCACTCAATTGATATACTCATCTGACAATTTCAGATTCAATGACAGGAGACTTCCCAACATATGCAACAGCGAACCGGGATGCAAGTACAACAGCTTTCTTCCTCTCAATGATGTCTAGTCCTGCCTACTTCGTCAGTTAAAAGTGATATGAGCTGGAATGCCTATTGAGACGACCGAGACAATTTATCAACTTTGAATTCAAAACAACGAACAATCCTAGGGACCGGATGAAAAGCAAACTTGAACCCTCGCTATGAAGGATCTAGGAACTCGAAGTATCAGGGGTAGAAGGTGCCACCAAGTAGAGGTGGATACTCTAAATTGATAAACCACAATCCCTCGATCAAGCAACAACTCGCAAGAATGAAACGGACCAAAAGACTAAAACTAGACAAAACTTTTCTTTCATTATCATTCTAGGTGTCTTTCAATATGATGATTGTGCCCTCTAGAGGAGAGAGAGGCCACAAAATCCTACAACAAAGAAGGGATTTCTCTTCATCTAACATAGAAGAAGATATTCCCTTAAGATACTATTAAAAATGGGAAATAAACAACTACTATCCTCCAAACTAACAACAAAGCAAGAAGGATCTAGAATGACACTTCTTGGTCTCCAAGTTTGAATAAAATTAAGAATGGAATAAGATAAAATAAGCCTTGGATTCGTCCTTGATGGTTGGGGCCACTCTGTGGGCTCGTAGGCGGGCCTAAGTGAGGCTTTAAGTTGTTGACTGGTAGTCTGACTTGAACCAAACCTTAGTGACGTCCCATAGGAGTTATGGAACGTGTGCTCTTCATATGGTACGAGAAAATATGGACCAGGCTAGAAAAGGTGTGAGAGGCCTCGTTTTGGTAGCACTAACATCACTGTAACGAGTCCACTTGTGGGCTTCGGCCCCAAACTCGTTTCTCAATGCTTCCACCGGCCTTGTTGGTCTTCAAATAGCCCATAAGCACCTGGTCTGGAGATGGTGCGAGCAGAGTCTTCTCGTTTGGGCCAGTGTGTGATTTGGTGTGCAATCCTCCAAAATCGGTGGACCCGATTTTGAGCAACTTCGAATGCTTCCAATCTTAGGGACACGTCTCTTCTCATCATTCCACACCTCTGATCCAAAGACAATGCGAGCAAAGTTGGTCGGAACTCTCATTCTTGTGAGTCTTGATTCTTGGGTGCGACCGTGATGTTGATGCTGATGCCGTGGTGTGGCATCAGTGCCACTCATTGGATCGCCAATTCTTCAAGGATGAATTTTTCTTCATTGATCTAAGCTAGGGATGTCCTTGTATCCTTTTTAGAGATCTCCCCTTCAAAATGCTTGAGTTGGATCTGTGATTCCACAAAATTGATGGTCTTCTTGTTGAGTGCCTTCAAGGGGTCTTGGGTGTTTTGGACTTCAAAACCTTGGTTAGGGACCGCTGAGATGACCTCATCATTCTCCCCTTTTTGAAAAGGATTTGTCCTCGAATCTGCCCAAGCATTGAAACCACAAGTTATTTCATACTCCTCACACATTGATATTAAATCATCATCGTTTGAGAAGGAACTTCCCTGAGAGAGTGGTGTAATATCAATGTGTAGCTGTCCAATGTGTGCTTCATTGGATGTTGGTGGTACTCGCCATGCTCTCAGCTCAAATGTGGGCTTGTATGTACCTCCAACAACAAAGTTAAATCCTACAGACCACAAGTTGGGACTAGCAAATAGAAGTTGATAATTATGCTTAGTTATGAATCCTCTACGATCGTTTTTATGCAGATAAAAATGCCTAAGTGTGGTCCAGTACTTAATTCGTTCAATACCCTCTTCCCTAAGCCCATTGCAATCATGTTTCAAATGAACAAAATACACAACAATTTCAAGGATTGAAATCAGCCATCAAATCCTATCATGTCTAGTTATAATGATTAGTGGCAGAGGTGATTCTTCATTCCTATTCCTATTAAGGTTTGAACTATCACAAATAAGATTACTATATTTCGGATTTAAAGAATATGGATAGGACAACTTATTGAGAATTTCAAGTATGGCTTCTTGTCCATGACGATGTGTGATGTTTCGGCATATGGTGCCTTGTGCCATGACTTTGAAAACCTGCATCAATTTCACACCAAAACTAGATAGGAAGTATGATATGTTAGTTGTACTGAGATTCTCCTCAATTGGTGATGAAATGGCGAGTGCTCGATTTAGCTCACAAGGGTTTTCTGACTTATTTTCTCTCCTCTCGACTCCCTTGTTTTGAGCTTTCTTTGAATATGTTTTTGAACTCTCTAGGGTGACACTTGTCTTTTGTTCGCTCATCTCTCTTTTCTTAAGCTCTAACTCGTTTTTCTCTCTAACCTCACGACCTTGGTGCCTCTCCAATTGGTCTTGATGCTTCTAACGGTATGAGAGCCTTCAACATGTATTTCTTCGTCTCGTGCATGAGGGTAACTTGGTTGGTCCGGCCATAATGCACTACGTCTCGATCAAATTCTCATGGCCTTCCTAGTAGCACGTGAGCTTCCCCCATTGGTACTATGTCACAAAGAACTTCATCAGAGTATCGACCAATACTAAATGATAATAGTACCTGCTTTCGCACTTTAATCTCACCACATTTGTTAAGCCATTACAGTGTGTATGGTCGTGGATGCTTAATCGTTTTTAGGCCCATCTTCTCCACTAGAACTTTGCTCGCCATATTGGTGACATTTCCTCCATCGATCACCATGCTACACAACAGGTTGTTGATGCAACATCGAGTGTGGAATACATTCTCCCTTTGTTCGGCTCCTTCGAGTGGTGGTGTGTTAAGAACACGTCTAGTGTCATAGTTGAGCTTCAGAACTTTTCCCTTATTGCTTTCACGTTGTTCTTCCTTGAGTCCCAATCCTTGGTTCTACTTCATGCTAAGTGTCCCCTTTGATGATATGATCTGGTTTGGTAGGCTCTCTCAATGTGGGGCAGCCTTGGTGTGGATCGTCCGATGTTGGGTGGCCTCGATAAGGGCCACGCGTTGGTGTGGGACCTTGGTTGCGGCTGTGGCTTGGGGTGGAACCTCCTTGGAATTCTTTCGGGTGGACCAAGTCTTTAAATTTAGGTGGAGCTCTTTGATTTGGGCTTGGATTTCCACAACTTGTCCCTGCCATTCGTCCATAATTCCTAACAAAACTTGAACTGATTAGTAACAAATGGACCTCCCAAATCACTCGAACCTATAAATGTTCTAATCTCACTTCACTCTTGTTTTACCCCTCGTGTATATCACTCAATTGAAATGAAAATATATGGAATAGAAAATTTGACACGAGTAGTCTTATAAAAGTCAGGTAACACAATTGAAAGTTTCATCAAGATCAAGAAGGATAGTCGAAATAACGATTTAAAAATTGTTTTCAAACCCCAATTCGAATCACTCTTTGGTCAAGCCGAAATACTTTCTATGCTCATTGTTTTGAAATCAAAATCATAAGTATCAAGGAAAAGTTCTGCCCTATACTCGAATTTACAGGAAATCAAATCATAACCTGGACACATGTGAGGTGGGTGGCTCTTTGGTTGGGTCTTTGCTCTTTTTGGCCTCTTGATTGTGCTGACTAGTTAATCTTTTCTTTTCAATTCCACCTAATTTTCTTCACCACCAAGAAACACGTTAGATATAATGGAGATCAAAAGAAAATAATCCAAATCTGACAAAGCCCCGGAAATTCTCAAAATCAACCGAATAACTCCAACAATTCGGTAGAATACTCTTTTTCGTTTTTTCTGATTTATGCTCCTATATCTACTAGGAAGATAGTCGATCTTCAATCCTCACTCAATCAATTAGAAAGGAAAAGAAAGAACTCAATCGTAATCCAACTAGGAACTCTACACAAACTCAACCCGAAATCACAAACAAGTTTCGGTAACACTACTTTTTTTTGAATTTTCAGAATATTCTCCTTAAATAACTCGAAATCAAAAGAAAAAAAGTAAAGGATACGTAGTTCTAGCATAGAACGGGGCTCTGATGCCAAACTATTAAGAGTCGAACGCCTATTAAGACGACCGGGACAATCTATCAACTTTGAATTCAAAACAACAAACAATCCTAGGAACCGGGAGAAAACGGACTTGAAACCACTAGCTACGAAGGAGCTAGGAACTCAAAGTATCAGGGGTAGAAGGTGCCACGAAGTAGAGGTGGATACTCTAAATTGATAAACCACATTTCCTCGATCAAGCAACAACTCCCAAGAACGAAACGGACCAAGAGACTAAAACTAGTCGAAAATTTTCTTTCATTATTATTCTGGGTATCCTTCAATATGATGGTTGCACCCTCTTTATATAGGAGAGGGAGGCCACAAAATCCTTCTACAAAGAAAGAATTTCTCTTCATCTAACATAGAAGGAGATATTCCCTTAACATACTACTATAAAATGGGAAATAAACAACTATTACCCTCCAAACTAACAACTAATCAAGAAGGATCTAGAATGAGACTTCTTGGTCAAGTTTGAATAAATTTCTGAATGGAATAAGATAAAATAAGCCTTGGATTCGTCCTTGATGGTTGGGGCTACTCTGTGGGCTCGTAGGCGGGCCTAAGTGAGGCTTTGAGTTGCCGATTGGTAGTCTGACTTGCACCAGGCCAGAGTGACATCCCATAGGAGTTACGGAACGTGTGCTCTTCATATGGTACGGGAAAATATGGACCAGGCTTGAAAGGGTGTGAGAGGCCTCATTTCGATGGCACATGCATCACCCTAACGAGTTCACTTCTGGGCTTCGGCCGCAAATTCGTTTCTCCTTGCTTTCCAGCGGCCTTGTTGGTCTTCAAATAGCCCATTAAGCACCTGGTCCAGAGATGGTGCGGACAGAGTCTTCTATTTTGGGCCAGAGTGCGATTTGGTGCAATCCTCCAAAATCAGTGGACCTGATTTCGAGCAACTTCGCACCTTCGAATCCAATTGTGCTTCGAATGTTTCCAAACTTAGGGACACATCTCTTCTCATTATTCCACACCTCTGCTCCAAAGAAAGTTCGGGTAAAGTTGGTTGGAACTCTCGTTATTGTGAGTCTTGAATCTTGGATGCGGCCGTGATGTTGATGTTGATGCCGATGTCGGCCTCGATATCGTGGTGCGGCATCAGTGCCACTCGTTGGATCGCCAATTCTTCAAAGATGAATTTGTCTTCATTAATCCGAGCTAGGGACGTCCTTGTATCCTTCTTAGATATCTCCCCTTCAAAATGCTTGAGTTGGCTCCGTGATTCTACAAAATAGATGGTCTTCTTGTTGAGTGCCTTCGAGGGGTCTCGGGTGTCTGGGACTTCAAAACCTTGGTTAGGGACCGCTGAGATGACCTCATCGGAAGAGAACGTGCATGTTGATGTTGTAGTTAAGGTCTTTGATCTAATTCCTCGTTATGGTGTGATTGGCATGGTAGTCCGTCGATCGTGTAGTACCTTAGTTTCTTGGACTGCACAGGTATTCCCGCATTTCACAGATCCGGTTCTTCTAGAGTTCCTGGCTATTCGACAATTTTTGTATGTTGCTCAATTTCGGTATATACAAAGCTTCTCCATCTTCTCTGATTCGGCAGAAGCTGTTCGCCTCATCAATTCCACTTCCTTGGACATTAGGGTGGGTCAAGTTCTTCCAGAATGCCAAGATCTTCTACGGGCCTTGCCTTTCATCATGTGTCTCATTTGAGTAATAGCGCTGCCCATTTAGTGACTCGTACGGCTCTTAATTACCCAAACAATGACACTATGTGTTCCCCTCACTCATGTAATTCCTTCAACACTGTAATCTCCTTTATCTCTATCTAGCGTAACAAAACTTGTTACCTTTGAAAAAAAACAATCCTAATTAGTAAAAATTAGTTTAATATAATATACATATACGTATCATATATTTTTAAAATTTCTAATTTCGTATTATTGTTAAGCCGTTCAATACTCATACTCAGTCTATACTCATACTGTATTTTACAAACTACCACAACCATCTTTGCCTCGTAAAATATTTTAACAAACTAATCATGGCACTTGAAGTAGGCGAGTTGACCCATCACAATGGATAGGGCAGATAGGCAGCTCCGACAAAGACGATTCAGGAAATTAAACTTGCAATAGAAAATAAAATATACGTATTTTCAATATATATGGCGGAGACTCCGGTCCATTAGTGTACACGGTACATTTAACATTAAAACCCTAAATCCTAAACCCTAAACCCTAAACACCTCACATGCAATCTGAAACCGTAAAGGATAATGTTAAACTCATATACGCTAAATTCTAATCCTCAACGTTTGATCATAAAACCATATCCTTAATCGTACTCCAAACTCTGACTTTTGACCATAAATCTAAATTAGCCAATTATAAAGTTCTAAATTAGACTATAAACACTTACCACTATGTCCTAAACCCTAAACACTAAACAAAAACCTCAATACTCTTAATTTTAAGCATAATATATAAAAATAATATGATAAAATGTATCGTGTACACTAATGCATCATATTCTTTTCCATATATATGTAGACGATTATTATAATTTTTGGAGTGACATATAATTCATATTCCACTGAGTCATAATTTAATATTTTATCATTCCCATTTAGTTCATATTCGTACTTTGTTTCTACGGTACTGTATCTGTGGTATCTTCTTTTGAACTTTTGAGGTCAATATCAAAGTTGGAAGGAAATATCATTAAATCAAATTTAAATAAATTCGGAGTCAAATTAGAAATAAGAGATTTACATCGCTGAAAATCTTTATATATATATGAGAGCGTTTCGATAATTCGGAGGCCGGGACCACACGATGTATTTTAATTGGAATTAGTTCATTACATCAACATTAACACTTAAAATTTGAGCATTACATGATCACTATTATATATATATATATATATATCCCTTTAACGGGATTAACTTAAGTTATAGCTAACGATGGATCTATTTGGAAAATACAAAATCAATCTTCTTCCTTCTCCACGTCTCATTTTTCTTTCATCTTCCATCTGAGTCAATTTTTCCTTTCATCTACTTCCATGCGATTTTCTTTAAATTTTCCTCCTCGTCATCCTAGCCCTACTGCAAATTACAGTTGACCTGAAACAAGTTAAAATATTAAAAACAAAAAATTAGGCCGCGTTACTGTAGCGTACTGTAGTGGGTGACCAGAACCGCACACTAACACAATTCCTTTTACATTCGGGTGTTTAGTTCAATTCTAATGATTACTCATATACTTCGTTTAGTTTGGAATATTAAAGGTGAAAAAGGCCATGATAGAGGAGAGATGAGACCTTTTAAAAAAGTTTTTTCTCTTTCATTTTTAAATCTCCAATGATTTAATTATTTGATGGTAGGTAATTATAAAGTGTCTAAAATATAATATTTCCTTCATTAATATTATTTTGTTTTCATTTTCTGAACCTAACAACATCAATTTTGATATTTTTTGTTTAAGGATGACATTCGTAATCGCCTATGTGGATATCCGTCCGAATTTAACCAGGTCAAACAGGGTAAAATCCGAGTTGATCGGATATTTTTAGGGTATGGGTAAACTCAAAAATATATATCTGTGGGTATAGGTGGTGTATGGACATTGAAGTATTTGAGCTGAACCCGAACCATTTAATTACATGAAAATAATTATTTGTATATATAGATAAAGGTATGCATATTGTAAGATATGCATATTGTAAGGTATGTATATTGAAATATTTACGTCGAACTCCGTTGATGTGATTATAAAAATATACAATAACAACAAACAAAAGTAGTCATTAGCTATGTAACCTATGTGAGTGGCCAATAAGGATATATAGTTTGGTAGAAAATAGATTTGGTTATTCCAATTTTTTAAAATAATTTTGAATTCAACAAGATAACTAAGTGTTGCAGTATTATCCACAAGGAGCCCTTTAAGGTATAGATATGGAAAGCATACGACTTTATATTGAAAGGGTCAAGTAAGTCAATTAGTGATAAAATAGTTGTCAGTACAGTAATTTTGAAATCACAATTTCAAAACATACAAATATATCCCCTCACTTTTTACTTAATCATTACGATGGGTGAACAACATCGACTTAATTTCATTTTTAAACTCCACGGCATCACGCGACCACCATAACTAGTTAATACATTAGAAAGGACCAAGCATGTGAGTGAAGCTAGGCATTTCCTTAATAAGATTCATACTATAATCTCTATGATCATTCAACGATAACTGTGATTTGCGTGACCAAAAACTAGAGAAGTCTACACAATATCACACTTTGATCCACATCGTAATTAATTACTAAAAACAGCAGAGAACGAAACATGTATGCTAGGCTCTGTAATCTTCATCGTTGGCCGACTGAATAATCAACTGGTAGATCCACTAAATTGTCAACTAGATTCGACTCTCGCAGCCTTCAAACAGATCATTGCGGTTCAATTCCAGCAGCAAACGCCATCAAGCCGAGTGTAATTGATTTTCCCATCTTCCCACTTTACGATAATCTTAATTTAAAGATTCCAAAAAAAAAATTTGTAAATTAATTATAAGGGCCAATATAATAATGATACGTATCAGGATATTAGTACCCACCGGGTACCAAAACGTTATCAATATATATATATATCAAATGGTGAATCTAGTCTCGGCCCCATGGATGATGCTATCTTTCGATACACAAAATGGATCCTACTTCCTTTTCTTTGGCTACTCAATGACAACAGGAGCTCTTTTATTCCACTTAACCGTTAACATCACAATGCTTATCTGAATCAAATATACATAACTCATAATAAATGAATGGTGGAAATTTCGGTAAAAATATGTACCGGATGCAAATGTAATATGACGGTATATTACTAGGTAATTTTTATTTTTTATTAAATAAAATTATGTTAGCCCTCAATCATATAAAAATATGCAAATCAATCATTTAAAATTTGTTACTACATTGAGCAAGAAAGCAGGCGAAGAAAAAGAAAATCAAAATTAATAAATGAAGGCAAGCCAGAATACAAAAATACTTAAAAGGCAATCCTTAAAAGTTAAAAGCTTTATCACCGTATTTCATCATTAACTGGTCAATTGTCCATGAACTCCTGGCCGGCCAACCATCAGCTAACCCTGCCAGCAAAACCTAGAGAAATAAATCACCAACAACTCCATAAGCAATAAAAAAGCCGGCGGGAAACTAAACTAAAGGATTCCAAATTAAACACAGAATTTGAGTACAAATCATTTACACATACCGCCTTTTTCCCGTCATACTGACGTTGAAACTCTTCCAGTGAAATCTCTTTCTTTCTCTCCGCCCCCCCACCCCCCCCCCCTCTCTCCCATCAAAAGTTGTGGTATTGCATCTATACATTCTTCTATACAAATACAAAGAGCTTCAGTAACATACCGCTAATAACATAAGCTAAAGTTGAAGAAGAAATTAACGACCTAAGTCAAAATGTAAATACAAAACAATAGCTTAAAAGATGTTTAAAAAGTAATCTCTAATTAATAGAGGAAGATGATGAATCGTAATTTTAGAAAACGTGATGTTAAATAACATATTCGACGACAACCTAACTAAATTTTTGGGTGATAGAATTTGTTTAATTACACAAACTTAAGGATTTCAATGATATAAAATTGGGAGAGCCAATCAAAACTCGCCGCATCATTTATACCCTGTACATGTAGTGTTACCCATAAATTAATAATACCCCGGCCAATTTCTATTTGCTAGCAAGAAAACACAAGGGGGGCTGAATGCATAATCTCTGAGCTAAAGAAATAAGATGGGAATATTGGAATAACAGAAACAAAGAAAGAAAGAAAGCAAGAAAGGGGCTGTTGTTTAAGACTGTTGTTCAGCAAGATCAGTGGACATAGCGCTAGGTATTCTATGACGCTTCAATATTCTGGAAGTAGCTGCTTTCCCACACTCATAGCTAACCACCATCACCCTTTCCTCATCCAAATCAAATCTCACAAACTCTTCATTGCACTCCTCAACCACTTTCCTCAGCTGCTTCAGGTTCTCAACCTCTACCCCGTTCACTTTCTTCACCTGTGTTTTTATCCAAAAACCCATTTCTATGTCAAACCAAAACTGCTTACTTATTCTTCTTCACTAAATTCAACTCTCACTCTCTCTCTCTCTCTTACCTGTAGTTCTGCAAGACGCTCGTATCCTGTATTTATATCATCTATCAGTACCTACAACATATTTTTCAAAGCATACAATCGGTTATCTTTTCAGCTCATTTGTTACAAGGAAAGGAAAAAGGAGATTATCTATCTACCTGTGAGAGAATGACAAGTTGTTGACCCGCCTTTTTTGGAAGCTCCCTCAACGCACGCTCGCACAATTGACGAGGAGAAACATTATACCAATCTTCTCCATATTCATGTAGGAATGGCTGGGTGAGTGGAACAAATACCAACCCAGCAAATATGTAATAACTCGGAAGCTTATCAAACTGATGAACTGGTACCAGTGGCTGCAGCTGTACGTAAGAAATATTGTTTACTACTTTTAAGACATTCAATAACTCAAGTTATCAAGAAAGATTAACAAAATACATAAAGCAAAATCCACAGGATTTTCAAAGCATTTCACAATAACGCATACACTAGTACACAGAACATCACTTCAGCAAAGACTGCTCAGAGCATGCATAGTGGATCAAGTCCAATGAATTCTTATGAATGGGCAGAATCAAGAGATACAACTCCGCCAACACATAGTGAGCAAGAGAACAAGAAAAGGAAATAAAACAAATTCATCAGCCATATAGAACCACACTGTTTATTTAAGCTGAAAGTTATCGGGTTACTTACTGGTCTGACGGTGATTCTGAACTCATGCTGTTGCCCACCCCTCAAAACTGCGACTAAAGCTGCCTCATTTGGTTTCTTCATGGATACTAAATAGTCGAAAGGGATACGTTCTCTGTTTCGGAAAGGCACTGCAGAGAACAATATCAAAGTTTACTGTAGAAAAGATTACAAACACATTAAAAGGTACGAGACAACATAGCAATACATCTCAACGGTGTCCAGGGGCATCTAAAGTTTGGATACTACTGAGACTCGTATGCTATGTTCAATTCAATATCCCTGAAAGTTATTAGTTATGTTTTTCATTTTTAAAGCCGAACGTCAAAATAGTTAGAAGTTAACACTTCTAGAATGACAAAATCCAAGGTTCATGCGAAGGCACAATTTCTCCAAGGGCCATTGAGAGACTGAGGTGTCAATCCACGGTTCCACAGAAACATTCAGCACTAGTAATTAACTTTTTAGAAACTTACAGGACAAAAGAATAACCAAGTGAACATACGAGCTAAATTTACTAGACAACGATTAAACCTAATATTCAGGATTCTGCATGAAACGGGCATATAATGTTCATTCAGAGGCATAGGCACATCTTAAATAGCATATGATACTTGCATCTTTAATACAATGTTAATCAATGGCTATCATACAAATTTAACCGATGAAGATCTATGGCAGCCTTTTCTACTTCTGTGCATGATACGTAATGTATACAGTAAATATATGCCCCCACCAAGTTATAATGAGAATTTGGAGACACATGTCAGTATGATTATGTTATACAAATTCATATTAGCATCTTCAGAGGATGTAATATGATTTCAAGGAAAATAGATGCCGCCGTTACACTCAATTTCTGATAAAAACTAGTCGCCTGCCATTATTACATGTGAGCTTGACAATTGAGTGGAACTCAGATGGGTAATAAGTTATGAGTTAGGAACAGATCAGGTCATGATACTTTCAACAGCAAACTTTATTTCCTCACATTTGGAAATCAATGTGGGCAAAGAACCATAAAGGACTTGATTCAAGTATGAGGTCACTAATCACAAGCCACTGTTCTATTTTTGCACACAACTAGAAAGCGAATTGACATGTGTGTAGAATTACAGCATACAGTTATGTAGGATTAGCTGAATCATATCTAGCCTAATTACCCTAATTAGGAGCTGAATAATATAGTAGGTTGGTAGGTAGGGTAATCCCTGATTTGTAGGGATTACCAAGAGACGATTCTGCTCCTTTAGGAGCAGAGTCTGTGTATATATATATGTATGGCAGTAAGTAACGAAATAAGAACAACACAGAATACCTGAATATTCTGTTTCTATATGGTATCAGAGCCTGGTTCAGACCTGAATCCAGCTCAATCAACCTCTCTTCTTCTCTCTCACTCATTCTCATCTGATGGCGAACACGAACGATGAAGTTCAAGCCCCATCCTCGCCATCTGTGACTTCAGGAGACCCCTCCCGGAAGCACTCAACTCCAGCTGCCTCATCAGATACAGTCCTGGGCTGTATCACAAATCATCGCCTCAACGGAGATAACTATCTCCAATGGTCCTCGTCAGTTCTGAAGTTTATCTCAGGCAAGGGAAAGAGAGGCTATTTAACTGGAAAATCCAAGAGGCCAGCAGAGGAAGATCCAGAATTCGCAAACTGGGATATTGAGGACAACATGGTCCAGTCCTGGCTCCTGAATTCCATGACTACCTCAATTGGGGAGAAGTTTCTCCTCCACCAGACTGCTCAAGAAATCTGGGAAGGAGCACAACATACGTACTCTCACCAGGCTAACAATGCGGAGGCATTTGAAGTAGAGATGCGCCTCCATGATCTCAAGCAAGGAGATCAATCCGTCACCCGTACTACGACGAGTTGTGCAAGTGCGCGCGGCTGCGGCGGAGACCTCCATGACGTGCATCTGCGGAAATGCACGGAGGATGCGGAGAGTCGTACAGGGAGAATCCTCCAAGCAAAACGAACCATCCGTTTCTTGCTTGGACTCAATCAAGCCCTGACGAGGTCAAGGGCGAGAATTATGGGTCGCTCGCCCCTTCCTTCGGTCGGGAAGCCTTTGCTGAGATTAAATGGGAAGAAAGCGAGGAGGAAGGCGATGATCCCCGACTCTAAGAGTGCTCAATCTGAAGGTTCTGCCCTCGCCACTCACTACTCCGGCAACCCACAAGGATATGGATATACAAAGTCAGGCAAGGCACGACCTCAATGCACTCACTGCAGCAAGCTAGGTCACACAAAGGAGACCTGCTGGAAGTTACACGGAAAACCTGCAGACTGGAAACCAAAGGCAGAAAGGGAGGCTCATGCACAGGCTGCTGCTACTGAGCAGGCCAACCAGTTTGCAGGGATCACCAGGGAGCAGTTCGAGATCCTCCAGCAGATGATGTCCCAGTACCTCGCTAAGAAGGCTTCGCAAGTTCGGTGAAGTCCATCACAGTCTGTTTGCCAGCCAAGGTACTAAACCCATTGCTTTCATAGCCTTAAATCAGTTCCAGCAAAACTGGGTGTTGGACTCTGGTGCTACTGAACATATGACAGGCTCCAGACAACTCCTACATAACATCCAGAAGCACAGAGGAAACGCAAGAGTGCGTATTGCGGATGGAACCATTGCTCTGTTGAAGGAGTTGGAACGACATGCCGACTCCTACTCAAACCGTGTATCACGTGCTCTATGTGCCAAAATTAAATTGCAACTTAATTTCCGTTAGTCAAATCACCAAAGACTTGAATTGTCGACTAACGTGTGATCCTTCTCACTGTACATTACAGGAGGCGGGATCTCAGAGGATGATTGGCAGGTTTGAGCTATGTGATGGACTATACCTACTAAAGACAATAAACAGACCAAGACCAGAAGGAGAGGTTTCCAAGTCAGTTTCTTTGAGTTCTACATCGAGTCAGTTAGAATGTCCAGTAATGATGTGGCATTATCGCCTAGGTCATTCTAGTTTTTCCTACCTTAAAAAATTGTTTCCGAACCTTTTCATCAATAAAAACCCTAGTATGTTTTCCTGTGATATATGTCAGCTTGCAAAACAAACACAAGCAGTTTATCGTAGCATACCATACAAACCATCATATCCTTTCTCAATTATTCACGGCGACATTTGGGGTCCATGCGGCGTTTAAAACGATCGATGGTTTTAGGTGGTTCATTACATTCATTGATGATCACACCCGCCTAACATGGACCTATCTCATGAAATCAAAAACTGAAACAAAACAAATTTTCCAGACATTTCAAAACCAAATCAAAACTCAGTTTGCTACACCTATTCGAGTCTTGCATACAGATAATGCTAAGGACTATTTCAATCAGTCCTTAGACTCTTTCCTCGTGGCTAATGGAATTGCTCATAGCAGTTCGTGCCCTTACACCCCTCAGCAAAACGGAATTGCTTTGAACGCAAAAACCGTCACTTGCTGGAGGTTGCAAGGGCATCCACCGTTTGCCGCAAATGCCCCAAAATTTCTATGGGGTGATGCGGTCCTAACAACCACATATCTCATCAATCGCCTCCCGAGTCGTACCCTAAGGTTTAAAACTCCTCGTAGTATTACGCCTTAGTATATTTCCGCATAGCCATGCTCTCTCATCGACCTTCCCCTTAGAGTCTTTGGCTGCACGGTTTTCGTGCATTTAGACTCATCCCTTCGTTCCAAGTTAGACCCTAGGGCTGAAAAATGTGTCTTTCTAGGGTACTCTCCTCGTCATAGTGGGTATAAATGTTATTCTCCCTCAACCCGCAAAGTTTACCACTCAAAAAATGTCACATTCTTTGAACATCGTCCTTTCTACTCCCACTGTCAGCCTCAGGGGGAGACTTCTGATTCTACAAGTGTCGAGTCTTCCATTGGCAGTATTATTACCCTAGAATCTCAGGATAATACTCTAGAGCCCCCTAAGGCCCTTCCTGAATCTATACAGCAAAACCAAAGTCACAACCCTCCTCTTCTGGTCTATCAACGGAGGAAGAAGGTAGCGGACATCACACATGCTCATCCTGACCTGGAGTCTACTGAGGTCTTAGCCTCCCACGAAAGTGAGTTAGAGCACATGGAGGCAAGGGCTGAATCTAGTGATTTAGGTGGAGGTGGTGAGCAAACTGAGGAAACTCAGGGTGATGAGGGTGATGGTACAATGGAAGCTCAGGTGGATGCCACAACGTATCTTCCAATCGCTCACAGGAAAGGAACCAGAGCATGCACAAATCACCCCATCGAGAGGTGGGTCTCCTACGGAAACTTAAGCAAAAAATACAGAGCATTTGTGGGAGTCCTTGACAAAACACGGATCCCTAATTCCGTTGAAGAAGCCATGAGTATACCTCACTGGAGGACAGCTGTGTTAGAAGAAATCAAGGCACTGCTGAAAAATCAGACATGGGACACCGTACGACTACCAGTTGGGAAGTCCACAGTTGACTGTAAATGGATATTCACTGTGAAGTATACGGCTGAAGGGAAGATTGAAAGATATAAGGCTCGACTCGTAGCTAGGGGATTCACTCAGTGCTATGGAGTGGACTACGAGGAGACTTTTGCCCCTGTTGCAAAACTCAAGACTGTGAGAGTCTTACTAAGTCGCGGTGGAATCTAGATCGGCCTCTCTACCAGTGGATGTAAAAAACGCGTTTCTAAATGGAGATCTAAGCGAAGAAGTGTATATGAATGTTCCGGCGGGCGTCACGGCTGAACCGGGGATGGTGTGCGGGCTTAAGAAGGCACTATATGGCCTAAAGCGGCCACCACGGGCTGGTTTGATAGATTTTCTCGGTCTCCGTGAAGGGAAATGGGTATTATCAGTGCCAGACTGATCATACCATGTTTGTGAAGCAGAATCAGGAAGGGAAGAGGTCAATCCTCATTGTTTATGTTGATGATATTATCATCACAGGGGATGATGAACTGGAGATCAGAAATCTCAAGAAGAGATTGGCACTGGAATTTGAGATAAAAGACCTAGGTACCTTGAGGTATTTCCTAGGCATTGAAGTGGCAAGATCACGCAATGGACTGAGCTTATCCCAACGCAAATATATCCTAGATCTGTTGAAGGAAACGGGAATGCTTGGGAGTAAGCCAGCGAGTACACCAATGGAGCATAATCTGAAGTTCACCCATGACGGGGAAGCAGCTCTCGTAAAAGGGGGAGTTACCGAACCGGTGGGGAAATTGATATATTTGGCTCACACCCGTCCGGATATCTCATTTCCGGTGAGCATTGTGAGCCGGCATATGCATAATCCGAATGAAGAGCATATGGAAGCGATGATGAGGATTCTAAGATACTTAAAGGGCACACCGGGTGTTGGATTACTATTCCAGAAACACACTGGGCGCAGGATTTCCATTTACACAGATGCTAGTTGGGCTGGAGACCTCACTGATCGACGGTCGACTTCAGCTTACTGCACCTACGTTTGGGGAAACCTGGTGACCTGGCGGAGCAAGAAGCAGGCCGTTGTTTCAAGAAGCAGTGCGGAGGCAGAGTACAGAGCTCTCGCAGATGGTATGTGTGAAGGGATTTGGCTAAGGCGTATCCTAAAGGAGCTCAGGGTGGAGAATGAGAACCCTGTTAGGGTGCTATGTGACAGTCAAGCAGCCCTAAGCATTGTCAAAAATCCAGTTCATCATGACCGTACTAAACATGTTGAACCGGATCGTCATTTCATTTCGAGAAGGTGATTAACAAGGAGTTCGAGATGGAGTATGTCCCTTCTAAGTTACAAATTGCGACATTCTTACGAAGGCATTACCTAGAGATGATTTCCGCAATTTACAAGGCAAGCTTGGCCTTTACAAGATCTACGACCAAGCTTGAGGGGGAGTGTAGAATTACAAAGCATACGGTTATGTAGGATTAGCCGAATCATATCTAGCCTAATTACCCTAATTAGGAGCTGAATAATATAGTAGGTTGGTAGGTAGGGTAATCCCTGATTTGTAGGGATTACCAAGAGACGATTCTGCTCCTTTAGGAGCAGAGTCTGTGTATATATATGTATGGCAGTAAGTAACGAAATAAGAACAACACAGAATACCTGAATATTCTGTTTCTATAATGTGTACTATAGGATGGGATCAGCTCATGCTACACTGACTAATAGTTCAGCTAACAAACATACTAGTTCATGTGAACGATCATACAAAAGAAAAGGAAAAATACAAAACAGGAACAGGTCCAGGATTGTATATGTAATATAAGCTATTTCTTTTGACACGCTAAGAAATATGAGTTAAATAATCGTAACTACCTGTTCCATCACTTGCGATAGGGACTCCATCAAATGCAAGTAGAATATCATCCTTTTTCAAAATCTGGTGTGCATCCGAGAGAGGATTAATTTTGCTTACAAGTACTCCAGTCATCCCAGGCGACATTCCAAAGTGCTTCCTGAGCTGAACATTTTCAGTTGGCTGGCATGACAAACCCAGGGAGCAGAATCCAACATACTCTCCATTTTCTTCCCAACTTGATATAAATGACCTAATTATAGGAACTGGGATGATATATCTGAGATGAGCAAAATCAGAAACATGGTCAATATGAAACGTCTGATTTCAGATGAAGCATGGCAAACATAACTAATTACTTCAACAGTAATCATACACGAGAACACCCCGATAATATCCATAAATGACTTGATTTTGGTAAGAGGTATACATTACATGTAAATTCAGGTGCAAGGTATACATCGGTACTTCAATTAGATGCACATGGTTCTAAGTTAATGCGAGATAAAAAGATTTTGGTTACAGTTTTCCATTTCACTAAATCTAGCTGATCTAGGGATGACAAGCAAAATCAGTGATGCTAAAACATGGTAGACAGGTACTCTCATTAGTCTCCATGAGAAAAATGTCATATCATGATGGTAAATATGAACTTGCACCAACATGATTGAACATGTAATGTCAATCTTGAATTCAATGGTAACTCATCGAGCGACACTTCTAGTAACTCTGCTTACCGACACGTTATCAAATTTAAGTTTCAATACAAATATTTTGAAGCTAAATCATATAAGATCATCTATATTCACAACGCACCCGATATTCTCAGCACCTGAAAGGTTTTGAAATGCTACGCCAACAACCTTTTCACCCATTATTGCAGGACCGCCGCTGTTCCCAGGATTAATAGCAGCATCAATCTGTATTGCCATCAAATTGGTAGCACTGTGGACATACTGAGTCGGTTCGACTCTGGAGACAATACCCTTGGTAACAGAAATATTGTCCCCACCTGCATCCAGAAAATTCCCAAGCTTTTTAGTCTAACCAAACATTGATTATTAGATTTAAGTACTGCTCCACAATAACTCAACGGAAAATAACATCCAGAAGGAAATCTAATGATAACAGTAAAAATATGCCCTTCTTCTGAAACATAATAAAGTAATGACTGACATTCACAGCAACGGAAAGAGACTATTTAGTATTTACAGAAATAGAACAGAGGACGAAGGTCTAGATCAGTGTGTTTTCCATGCAAGCAAATGCGTTACCAATTACTACATAAATAGAGAGAAAGCAAGATGAGAATGTCTTCAGATGAACCTCAAATTTGACGATATTTCAAAATATGAAGATTCGTCCTATTTATACTTTATAGTTTGTAATGATGATAATCACGCAGACTTGAGATGCCTGGTCAGCAACTATCTTGTGGAATCATCCATGCTTATTGAAACAGACCAGAATCCTTAAATTTTGACCTAGTTTCGCTAGAAAAGGCAGTCGATATAAGTATGGTACAGTACTGCTAAATTAACATAAAAAATCAAGCTAATCTGCTACTCAATTGTTTGAAGCCTAAAATTTGTGGAACAAGTTTTGCCTTTCACAGACGTGCAGCAGACAGAGCGTGCAAGGACTAATGCCTTGTTCCTTGGTGAAGTCTCTATATGAGGAGGACCCAACTTGAATAGACCTGGAGAATCTTGCTTCTACCATCCTTCAACGATGTACTATCATTAATCACAACCAGAAACTATTAATCTGAGAAGGTTTGGAGTCATTTACATGCTTTTTGGATACTTCCTTCATATAACAACATTTGACTGTGCCCAGAGTTCCCTCGAATAGCCATAGTCTAATCAAGAAGAATATCAATAATTTAACCTAGGTCGAAACCAAAACAACGAAAAATGATCGTAAGTGGTGGAGCGTATGGCATTACCTTGGGGATAGCCAACAACTGAGACGGATTCCTGTAGACACGGGACTTCACCGAGCTCTAAGGAAGTCATTCCATCCCAAAACTCGTCATTTTCAACAACCAGAACTGCTAAATCACATTCGTGCCCAACAACTTGAACTTGTGCTTTATATTTGGTAGGGGAGCCATGCTTCCTCACCATTACAAAAGTGTGATCAGCCACCACATGAGCATTTGTAAGAATCCTTTTCCCAGGAATAGCGAACCCTACATCATGGGCATTTTGGTTCCAAAGTGCAAATTCTTAGGAGTCAAAAGCACCAACAAAGGACGCTATGATAAGACCAATCAAGGAACTTCCTAGAAATGCACACTATCAACGCTAATGATTTCAACCAAGCTCGTAACAGTACTCAGAGGGAACGAGAGACAAAGAAAGAACAGGGCGCACATACAATCATACACCACGTGAACAACACTAACTTTTCCCACTGAACAACAAAGCAATGAGCTTTCTGGAGCCGCCGTTCTGATAACACACAAGAGAAGTAGTAGTGGAAGACCAAGAGAAGAGATATTATACCCGAGCCTGTGGTTTCACGCTGGGATTTATTCTGCCACGGAAGGATGTAATTGGGGGTGCTGAAGACCGTGAAGATCTTGACGACGGATACCAAAGCCAGTCCGACGGCCACATTTGAACTGCAGCTCCATGATGGCTCGTCGGATGCAGAAGTGGAATAACATAGATGGTGGCGACAGCTAAGGAAAGGCGGGAATGGAACTATTGCCGCTGCTGCTGCTGCTGAATGGTTGTTGGTTGACAATGGTACGAGCTTGGGCGATACAAATAAGAAAGTACCTCGCCTTAGTCTAAGACAAGGGTGGTTGATAATGGAGAAGGAGCAAAGCTTCCGCGCAGCTCGAATCGAAGGGCACCACATAATCTCAGCGCCTTATTAATGGCTTCCACTCAGCTTTGCCCCTCTATGGCGACTGGCCGCCAGTCGGTACTCAAGAAAATTTTGGTTCCAAATGCTCTACCCTTGGCTGCCATATAGATATAGGGTTAAAAGCATTTAAGGTCGGTCACTCGAATTGTGGATTATTAACACTTTAATCATTCTGACTTATCTTTTTACCAAAGCTAACTTGATGAATTTCTTCATTAAAACGACCTTGTTTGGTATGAGATGATTTTAAATCATATATTTCAAAATTTATGTATTTGCTTAAATCATTTGTTTGGTATGTAATAAATAAGAGTTCAAATACATGTAATTTAAACTCTCAAATACATACTTGTGAGGATTCTCAAATCTTACCAATATAGGTAAGATTTCAAATCCCACTCCAAAATACACTTCTCAAATTCCACTTTAACTTCTACAATCTCACTTTAACATAGATACGAAACAAAGAATTTTAACAAAATCCCTACTATCAATCCCTTGCATTTCAAATATATGCTATTTAATCAAATACATGGTTTTAAGATTCCCTCTATCAAGGTGTAATTAATTACCGGTTCATCAAATACAAGAGCAAGCCAACGAGAGGCGGGGGCCGTGACGACTATGGCAACTTTCTGCGCAACCTAAACTAAAGCATCTGGCATGACGTGTTCTCGATCGTATCTAATTAACTCACCTTTTATTCACTTGTTCAATTTTTTTTGTGTAAACACGGATATTTGACCGGTGGCCGACTAATCTAGTCGAGGAATTGTCTCGAGGTTAAAATTTTACTCCTCCCCAACGTTGTTGCGGGGATCGAACTTTGACTCGCTCTTCCAAGTGCAGCCCCTGACACCACTGCACAACAGCTCGTTGGTTATTCACTTGTTCATGGTCAATTGCTTTGCTTCGAGGAGAGTGGTTTAATTTGGGGTCGTGGACCGGAGGGCTGCATGGTTTTGGGCTTTTGGCAATGATTTGTTGGCCGTGTTTATCTAATGTTACTCTTTCGAACGTTAAGTCTTGCATTTAATAAGTGTTGTCAGTTGTATGGTGTATTTAGCACTAGTTGTTACGTGCTGTTGTAGAGCGCGTAACTATCGGGCTACGTTCGCTCCACAGTCGTATTCCCACGGTGCGGGTCGAAGGTCGACGATGAAGAGTTGGGTGAAAAGCTAGATGCTTGATCAATGGTGCTGTATCGTGGTAAAGATGGAGAAGTTGTTCCACGTTACTCGTCGGAATTAGAAAAGCCAACAATAAGAAAGTAAGAAACGTAGATAGTGCAAGTATTGATAGGACTTTGTTATTATTGTTCTTGTTGTTCTTCATCTCTCCCTGACTGCTATATAAATAATTTAGTCTCTTCAATTGACCAACCAAGCCAACTAACAAAACAACAATAGGCCCAAACCAAATGACCCAACAAACTAAACAATAAACATACCCAACGAACACACTAATAATAATATGCCTATAGCAACTCGGCCAAGAACATGATGAGCGAGCTCGCACATAACATGCCACAACCCTCACAAAATCCTTGTCCATAAGGATTGACAATGCCCGGGTATTGGACGGCAAGCTGCTCCAAATCCTCTCAGGTGGCCTCTGTTGGTGGTGTGTCTGCCCAGTGAATGAGTAACTCGTCTCGGCTACGGCGGACTCGCCTCTCTAAAACAGCCTAGGGTGTAGGGAGAAACATGGTGGTCTTAGTTGGGTTAGTCTGAACAAAACCCAAGATCTCCCCTCGAGCTCCCTTGAGCAGCGAGACATGAAAAACTGGATGCACTTTCGAACTCGGCGGCATAGCCAAACGATAAGCAAGCTTGCCAATTCTCTCCAAAACTTCATATGGACGGTAAAATCGAGCAGCTAACTTCGTGTACCTTTGATTGCTCACCGTGGACTGCCGGTACACTGTCAACTTCACATAAACCCAAGTGCCTATGTGAAATTCATGACCAGTTCTTCCTCGATCATAATATTTCACCATCCTTTCCTGCACTTTTTAAGTCTCTGCTTCAGCTCTCGGGGCACTCCTTCTCTGAATCTGAGTTCTAAATCAACTGATGCTACTTTGGTTGTGCCGGCTACATAGGTCCGCAAGGATGGAGGCTGGTGGCCGTAGACAATCTCATAAAGCAATTTTCGGGTGCCATGATGTAAACTAGGTTTCGTGAATGCGTGATGCTGCTTCACATTGAGTTGCCATAGAGTACGGGGAAAAGGCTTAGTTAGAAAGATGTGTATAAGTCATAAGGTTTTGATAGCGATCGTCGAGAAGATAAATAGTAATTTCTCGTGTTTTAGAATTGGTGGGAAGAAGCCACTTAGAAGATGAATACATAATTATATCTGATACTAATATGTAAGTTCATGTATTTGTAGATTACATTGATGGATTGTTACATGTAAGTATGCATGAAAATAGATATTGATAAATATCTTGGAAAACAATATTACGGTTGATGTCTGGTTTCATCGACACGTCATTTTGAAGAACTATATGTATGCCAGCTGCAGATCTGACTCGGGAGATTGCAACATACAATTGGTCGTGACTAAACACTGGAGAAGGCAGATACATGCCCACTTGATCTAGGGTTTGACCCTGGCTTTTGTTGATTGTCATGGCACAACAGACCCTGAGCGGGAATTGTCTACGTCGCAGTGTAAATTGCCAATTTGAGTCGGTATAGTCAAGAATGATATGCGGTATGATAGCAACAGTACCCTTGAATGTGCCGCCAACAATGAGACCACATACCACATGCGTTGCCAGATGGGTTAATAAAATGCTTGTCCCATTGCATAATCCTGCTGCAGGATTTCAGTTACGCAGTAGCATGCCAACATAGTATGGTTTGAACCTGAGTTGGTGTTCGGGCATGCCGTTGAACGATAGGCCATTAAGAAATTCGGTCAGAAATTGATTTTCGAAGTCTCTTTATTAGGACCAGTGTGTTGGAAGGGAGTCCGCATTTAGGTAAATTTTTGCTTGGCCTGGCAATTGTTGTAGAATGTAGTCATTAATTACAGTGGCGTAGGCATTGGTAGGGGTGATAATTGCTCTGCTGCGAATGTAGGTCATATCTTGATACGCAGTTTGCAATGACGGATTCAATGATTGACCTAATCGGGTGTGATGTCGTCGGTACAATGAAGTGTTGTGGGATGGCTATCCAGTCAGATGTTGCATGGCCAGGAGGTTTTGTGCAAGCTATCTTACCATCACCTACTGCCAAGACCCATTGCGGGAATGAAAGACCGACAAATTTTGTTGACATATTTGCGTTAGATCGATGGATACTAATGTTCGCATGTAGTTGGAGAAACACTCAATGGGACCATAAGTATGATCGTGTCAATGATACATTGATGTTATCTTTGCGACCTTTGCTCTTAACGACAGGCAATGTCTGTCGAAAGTCACCGCCAAGTAGAATAGTTTTTCCACCAAAAGATTTGTAGTCTAGACCTTCCGAAGGGGTATCCATGATATCACAAAGTGTTCGATCAAGAGCCTCGAAGTTGAGCCGATGCACCATAGGGGTTTCATCCCATACGATTAAACTGGTTTTTTGGATAAGTAGCGCGAGTGACGAATATTTGTTTATCATGCATGTGGATGTCTGGTCTATGTCAATGGGTATTTTGAATCGTGAATGAACTGTCACTCCACCTGGCAATAAAGTGGCTACTATACCCGATGATGCAATGACCAGCGCAATCTTGCCTTCGCTATGAACTTTTGAAAGTATGCAATTATAGAGATACATTTTCCTAGTGCCACCATTACCGTACAAAAAGAACAGTTTCCCTAGGCTGCTTGACATTGCCGCTATGACGGTATCGTGTTAAATTTGCTGATATTCGTTTAGGGATGAGTGGTAGTGGGCATACAGATTGGCCTCACGATCGTAATCGTATTGAAACTGTTGAGCCGCAAGATCGTTTTGGGTAATGTCTGCGGCATCTGTCATTGGTAGGGGTAGGGTGAAGTGGCCAAGTGTCATGGAGTAGTTCCGCAGAAGCAGTTATAAAGCTAATAAGACTTGGTTTCAGAGGTCATCCGGTAATGGGTTTGGAACTTAGTTTCCAGCAAGATGTTGTAAGTGGTGTCTGAAATCATCTGACAGCGACGTCCATCACTGGTTGAATAATGTGGATGGTGAAGCAACATGACAGAAGACCAAAAGTGATACAAATGTGGTTCTAATAAGTGGTGCCATGGGCCACCGTGACACTTCAGCCATGACATCATTCCATTCATCATTTGATAGAGGACCCAAGGCTTTGCAAGTTTCCTGATAGTTTAGATATACATGTCTATGAATTGTGCGTAGGTCTGCATAGCTTCGAGGGTTCCGCTGTGAGCATTACTTGTCCCAAACAAAGGCATGCGTGATTTCATAATACAGATATTTCCTGACAGATGGACATGATCGATTGTGGGTGAACCACTATGTCAGTATTGTTTTCTCAATATCTGGACGGTTGATGACAGATGATACATATTGGTGTTCAGGAAATGATATTGGATGTTCATCACACAACTAGACACATAGCTAGAAAATAGGTGGTGTACGTACATGTATCTTGAAGGCATATGACCGCCAAATTGCCTCGTAAGAAGATATGGATCTACAGTCCAAGTATTGGGAAATTTTTTCGATTGGTGCATTCAGGTCTGGGTTTTTTATTCTCGAAGTATTTGTTTACCAGTCTACTGCGACCTTTGATTAGTCTGGTGCTTTTGGTGATGTATTTGAAGAGGTACTTGATTAGCCGCCCTTTGTGACATATTTCGACATTCATATGGCCTTGGTACTTCACAAAAATATCATGATTGTATGGAATGACAAAGGGATTATCTAGTGTTACTCCGGATTTGACCGCACTAATATTGGTTTGATGCCAGCGGTACGTAACATGGCCATGATCATCAAACGTTGTTTCCGGCACGCAAGGATTTAGGAAGAATTTAGAACATTTGTTGTGCTTTAACTAGAACATAGGGAGCGTTCAATTTAAAAAGGTCATAATTGGGCTCGGTACGTTAGGGAGAGTCGGGTTTCAAAGGATCATATCTGGCTGTGATACGCTAGGGAGCGTCGAATTTCAGAGGGGCATAATTGGCTTCGATACGTTAGGGAGCAGCAAATATCAGAGGGTCATACTTGGATTAGATACGTGAATTTCAAAGGGTCATGATTGACTTCAATACTTTAGGGAGCGAGCAATTTCAAAGGATCATGCTTGGCTTCGAAACATTAGGGAGCGTCAAATTTCAAAGGCTCATGATTGGCTTCGATACGTTAGGGAGCGAGAAATTTCAAAGGGTCATGATTGGCTTCGATACGTTAGGGAGCGGGCAATTTTAAACGATCATATTTGGCTTTGATACATTATCGAGAGTCGATATTCAAATGGCATATCCATTTCATGCCAACAGCAGTCCCGTATTTTTCTTCTTATATTGGATACTTTAGCGAGTTACTAATTTCAGCGGGTTATCGTTGAATGTGTTTGTGTATTGGATTGGATACGTTAGAGAGTTTCAAATTTAAAAGAATAATAATCCTATTTTTAGTACATTGGATACTTTAGAGAATTTCTGAGATCGAAGAGTCGGCGTTAGTTTCGTTTGTGTAGATACGATAGATAGTTACTGATAGTGAGTTTCGAATTTAAAAGAATCATCTTCTATTGTTCTTTGTATGCTGGATAGATTATAGAGTTTATGAGTTTGCAAAGGCGTTGTCGTCTATGTTTATGTATTGAATTGGATACGATTGGGAGTTTGTAACGTTAGTGGTTCATCGGCGTTGATGCCTATGCATTGGATTGGATACGGCAGAGAGTTTTACATTAAAAGGGACCAGGCTTGAGTTCATATATCCGCCGGATTGGAGTAATTTGCGAATAACACATCGTTTGTGATTTTATTTAATGACAATTGCAAAACATTAATTTTCGTTGTAGGCTGGATACTTTAATCAGTTTGTGATTTTAAAGGGAGGCTGGATACTTTAGAGACTTTGTAATTTCAAAGGATCATCCTTGGCTGTATTAACATATTGGATTGGGAAGGAAAACAGAGATTTGCAAATTTGAAAGGAAAATAGCATAGGGGAAGGTTAGGAAAACATAGGTAACGTGGTAGTTGAAGGAAACATAATGTAAGTAGGGTACGTAGCAGATAACACAGTTTGTGCACATTGTGCACCAAGTGAACATAGAGTAAAGGATCATAGGACATGAACGTCCCGATCAGAGAATAACAAAGCCGAACATAAAGCAGAAAACAAAGAACTACCATTGAAAAGCGAATGTAGCGTGCAACAGGCTGACCTAGGCATCAAAGATTCGCTTCCAGGTGTGTTGGCTCCCCCTACTAGACACGGTATGCTCTGGAGGCTCGGGTGGGTGCGGGGTTACTAGTTTCTCCTTCTTTGCATGAATAGGTGTCTTCCGACGGGCGAGTTGCTCATGTTTGACCAAGGCCAATGGGGAAGGTGCCTTGCAAATGTACAAGTAAGCGACATGTGTATTTAGGGGTAGAGTAGGTGTGGCATCGATTGTAAAAAAAGTAGGAACACTTACTAAGTTGCGGAAAGTGGAGGTAGCAAGCATGCCGCAGTTAGATTACAAAGGGTTTGAAAATGTGAAGGCAGCAAAACCAAAGGGAAGAGTGCCCCACATACATGAAGGTTGTATCGGTTGCAGGGATCGAATTATGTTTGCTGCAGCAGTAGCCTGTCCGTGAGCGGAGACGACACAACAACATTGAGATCATGACTTATAGCACCAATGTTGGTACTCGTCGACACTAAGAATCTTTACTTTGCAACAATAGTGCGCGGTCTGCAAGGAATAGATCAGGAGGTGGGATTTGGTGAGGTATATGTTGGGTATCACCAAAGGAAAGGAAAAGAATAATAATGAGGCTTACCGAGTCCCAAACACTAGCGAACAATGCCAGGATTTCAAGGATAGTGTCGAATGAATCAACAACGTGTTTCTGCAGGTTCTCAGTGGTTGAGAATTTGGGAAGTACGTACTGAATAGGGCGGGGGTGCACACGGTAGCTAGAGGACAATAGAGTAGTGCCAAGTTGGGAACGAAAACGAGTAACAGCAGATACCGTTAAATGTGTGGTAGCGAAACATAGTGCTAGGAACAGGGAGCACATGCAGTGTCATAGTGCTTACTATGTGTGTAACTCGTCAGCAACTGGGGGTCGAGGCTGTAGCACAACACTACTCACATGCATGCTAGTTGCTATCATCTGCACATGGGCGAGAACTACATAAGAAAAAATGCAAATCTCGGGTGATGCCTGAAACAAGGGTGCGCAGAGGCAAACCTTGGAATATGCCAATGTGAAAGGCCGAAGAGCAACAACGATGGGCTCAACAACATCATCAAGGGGTCACATATCAACATCAGGATGAAGGCCAGTTCGAACTGTAATGACACATCAACGCGCAAGTCACTGCATGATAACACTAACTGTGAGCGACGTGACCTTTTAGTGTGTGAAGTGCAGGCAAAGGGTGAGTGGCAAAACATAACATCAACAATGGAAAGAGACTGCACTATGCCAACACTGTATGGGCGTTCAACATGGCTGGGGGCCCGATTTTGACTACCTTTCCGGCACGTATGCAAGCAAGCTTTAATCAACACAACGAATGTAGTAAAATCTCGTTGAAAGTTAATGAACAGAAAACCTAAGGGTATTGCAGGTATGAACAAAGAAATCAACATTATAAGGGGTAGGGTATGCAAGTACAAAGTATTGATAGTTCTTGATGCTTTAGATGACAAATTTGAGCTTGATCAAGTGTTAGGGAAGCTAGACAAGTTTCTTTAGAAAGTAGATTACATAGTGACAACCAGAGACACAAGAGTTTGAGAGCTCCTTGGAAACCACGAGTTATACCAACGTTATGAAATGGGTATGAAGTTAGGCACAGTTCATCTCAATTTAATTTTACCTATCAACAGAGCCACATGATTTGAAAATAAGACAATGTTTAGCAAGAGTTTATATATGACCATTTAAGTATATGCTTCCAACATAAACCAACAGTTAAGAACTATCCAAAAATTATATAAACTAATAATTTGGCAAGAATCGTGACCGAATAAGAAAGCAAATGCAGGTTGACGTTGTATAGCAACATAAATGTTAGATAAATCGAATTATATTTTATACAGGTGATAACAAATTCATTAAGAAGAATGTGGACAAATAGAAGATGGTTGTGGGGATATTCGGGTACTTTAGGAGAAAAACTGACTAGTCAAGTACGGGCAATTAGAAACCCGATCCGAGAGCAAGGTGAAAGGGAGGAAATCGAAGGCATCCTCAAGGAACGGTGGTTCAGTAGGGGTTTGAAGTTTGAACTTGGTGGTGGGTGCGAGATTCAACCAGTGTGGGGAGGGACATGAGCGGAATGAAGCACGGTGAGGGCGGAGCGAGTATTCCAATATCTTGTACAAAAAACCGACAGATATGCGCTTCTCAATGGTCGGTGCGAAATTCCACAGGGAGTCGCCCTGAATCCGTGTACCCTAGGAGACAATGTGAGTGAATAGAGACGGTTAGGAACTGAATGGAACGATCCGACAAGAGTAGCCACCGGGTGAGAATGCATACCTCAGAGTCGGTCCATAACGTGCCGAGTGTATAAAAATTATCGGGTTCGCTGGGCTTCCCAAGCTCCCAGACATGTAGGAGGAGCATATGCAAATGAGGTGGGAGATTTTCCGGCGACAAGTCACGGAGCAGCATTGGTGTGGGATGTTGGTAGAATCCAGGAATTGGTGGGGTGGGATTTCGCTAGAGAACACATTTCATGAGGAATCTACGCATGCGAGGGTTTTGGGAGGCTGCTCGCTTCGAGGCAAGTGGGGGAGACTTGTAGATCCTTGTTGTGGGCGGCATAGCTGGCCTACGTGATGCATCCCTGTCAATCAATCTACTACAATTGACAAGGCAACAGAGGGATCTGGTTGGAACTCAAGGTCTGGGTACACTTTGAGGTCAAGGTAGAGGGCAGCGAGCTGTAGAAAAGAATTCCCAGTCGCGGACAGTCAGTGACAGTAACGAACATGGCAGCAGGAGGATCACGCCTGTGACCATCAGTAGGTCACGGTCGTGGTTTCCAAGTCACCACAAGTGTGGTAAGCAGTAGGCCATGGGCGTGGTGGAAAGCTTATAAAAGCAGGGTCACGATTTCAGAATCAAAGAAACCTAATTTTCTTCTTCCTTGCAAACTTCTGACGCGGTGGCGGTTGTTCCAGGTATAGGAGAAAGTCTTGTTGATCGATCCCAGACCAGTAGGAGAGGCCTAGAGATTGTCGTGGAAGCTTCAAAAGGTAATCTATCGTCTTCCTCCTTTATCAATCATTTTCTTTGAATCCCACGTAGGAAAATCCTAACAGGTTTGGATTTGGGGTTTTGGGATTTCAATCCTATGATTGGCCCCTTCAGGTTATATGGATAAGGCAAGAAAAATCTAGGGAGACGGCTTTAGATTAGACTCTTCAGAGGAAAGCACTCGGAGGTAGGGGTTAGGATTACTTTTCTGCTTTATACCAAGAATTGTAATTAGTTGTCAGCAATCCTTGTTTGGATTTTCAAAGTTGTACAGTAGTGTGTGATCTACTGTACATACAGATTTTTTATGCAGTTTAGAGTTTCAGGTTGTGTAGTAAAGTGTGATCTACTGCACAGACAGATATTTATGATTCGAGCATAACCTCACAGCGAGTAACGATGCATGTTCACAGTTCATGTTAGGATTAAGAATCAGGACTAGAATAGACTAGATCACGATATACGTTGGTCACACACCCCATGGCTTGCGAGATCCCCCCGTTACATTTAGTTGCAGGCAGGACGTGACGAGTATACCTTCAGTTGCTGCTCTCACGGTATTCAGGATGGTTTTATTGTCTGATCCACGATGAGGTCGTCCGCTCATAGCTAGGGCTGGCTAATGTTAGGATGATGTCTATAGGGCTACATGGTCACAATACTAGATACTAGTTCAGTCATTCATGTTCAAGCTCAGCTACTCAGTGCTTATCATTGACCCTGTTACGTTTCTTCATGCATGATCAACCTTGGTAGTTCTGGAGCCAATGCTGCCTAAGAAGGGAGAATGAGCAGCGATACCACGTCGTAGTTGCTCTGGGAGTCGCAGAGAGAGGTACCATGGAGGACCTCAACTACCTCTTTCAGTGTTTTCATATAATCTTTCATGTTTTCAGTTGTTTGTCAAACTTATTTTACAATGGTTTTTTCCTCGGTTTAGGATGTTTTTTAGTGATGTTAGTTGTTGAATTTGAGCCGTGATGCTCTGTTTATTTTTCGTTGTCATTTTACTTAAGTATGAAGGATTTTTCAGTTCAGTTAATGTATGTCAGTTGTTATGATTTAAGTTTGAGTGAACCCGTGAGCAATGCATGGATCGAACCATGTGGTTCGATCGAGTCGTCTAAGGACGGGTTTCATAGTAAAGAACCTCATGCTTCACTTCCCAATCAGAGTGAAGCTCGCCATCCACGCATCGCTGCCGTAGCTCCGGTAATGGCCCATGGCCCTGGTTCTCTTCCAAGATTGTGTCAAACCACTAGGCCATTGGTACCAAAAATCGTAGCAACCTCGAACTGCCTTGATATTACGTCAGCCACCCTATTTGCAGCACCTTCCTTGAACTCAATGATGAAATCAAATCTAAAAGCTTTGTGACCCGCCTCTCTTGCATAGGAGTAGTAATTCGCTGCTCCATTAAATACTTAATGCTACAATGATCATTCTGATTATAAATTTCTTGTCAAGGAGATAAGGTTGCCACTTCTTGACGGACAAGACCAACGCCAACATCTCTTTCTCATATGTTGAGAGTGAGAGGGACTTCCCATGAAGAGCAGCACTGAAGAAACCAATAGGTCGCTTTCCCTACATTAAATCTGCTCCTATTCCTGTCTCTGAGTCTCACTCGATGACAAGTGGTTGTTAGAAATCTGGAAGTGCTAGTATCGGTGATGTTGTCATTACCAACTTGAGCTTCTCAAATGCTTTTTGGCCATCCTCCAACCAGACAAAGCCACCTTTTTCAACAGCTTGGAAGAGGTCCTGGAACTACCCCATAATCACGTATGAATTTCCAGTAATAACCAGTGACCCCAAGAAAACCTCTCAATGATTTAATCATCGTAGGCGTAGGCCAAAGTTGTATAGGTGCAAACTTTTCAGGATCCACTGAGACTCCCTTACTAGATATAATGTGGCCTAAGTAGTGTACCTTATGTTGGAAGAATGATCATTTGCATTGCTTCCGAAATAATTGATGTTTACGAAAAATAGAAAAAACCAGCTCAACAAGGTTTCTGTGCTTTTCTGCTGACTTGATATAAATCAAGATGTCATCAAAAAACACAACCGCAAACTTCCCAATGTGACATAACAAACCCTCATTCATTAGATATTGGAAAGTAAATGGCGCATTTGTTAAACCGAAAGGCATTATGAGGAACTCGTAATGACCTTGATGCGTCCAAAAAGCTGTGTTCGACACATCCTCATTAACCACCATGATTTAATGATATCCAGCTCGCAAATCCAGCTTCGTAAAATATGTGGCTCCTTGCTATTCATACAACAACTCATCGATAACTGGTATTGGGAATTTATCTTTGACGGTTGTGTGATTCAAAGCCTGATAGTCAATGCATAATCACCAAGACCCGTCATGTGTTTTCACCATCAAACCATAGATGAATATGGACTATTACTCGGCTGAATCACTCCAGTTTCCAGCATATCATCAACTAATTTAGTGATTTCACCCTTTAAACACTGAGGATACCTGTAAGGCCGATGGTTGACTAGTGCACTCCCCTGCACCGGTGGAGTTTGATGACCGTACTTCCGTTGCGGAGGTAGACCAGAAGGTGTCTTAAAAATGTCAGCATAATCCTTAAGAAACTGCTCAACTTCCTCACTCAAATTGGCATCGAGTACGGTCGGTTGTACATTCCCATTTAAATCATCAACGGTGGACACAGAATAAAGGAGGTAGCCATCGCCAACTCGTCGAATGTCCCTTGCTGCTCTATACTCATTAATATAACAAGGAGGGGGGTTTCCCATACTCTGCAGGCTTTTGTACTCTCCTAGCCACTCAAAATCCATCGTTACTTGACGGAAGTCCCATGTAATGGGTCCCAAGCATAACCATTCAACTCTTAAGACAACGACATTGACACCCATTAGAACGAGATGGAAGTTAACCGAACAATGCATCCCTTGAATCTCGATCAGAATATCCATAAAATTATGAGTGGGCGGTACCGGCTAAACGGTTTCCATTTGGTACTTGTACTTCAAACTCGGTGCCACTTTTCGGAGCAAGAGCTAATGAGTGGGCGGTACGACAATTCATAAAATTATGAGTGGCTCCTGAATCCACCAATATCACGATAGGCTTGCCATGAATGGAACCAAGAAGCTTGATAGTTTTAGGGTCATTCTCACAATGACAGAGTATTTAGGGAAATCGCCATGAATGTTGCCCCCTTACCTTCCTGATCAGGTGGTTCTTCAACATCAGAATTTTCAACCATCTCAATATAATACAACTTCTTACATTTGTGTGCAGGCCCAACTTGCTAATCACAATTGAAACATAGCCCATGATCGCTTCTTTACTTCATCTCAGCCGGCATGAGCCGCTTAACATTGACGGTATGCCGACCTTCTTGTACCGACAGCCTAACAACCCGAGTTGTGTCGTCAACAAACTTTCCTTTCTCCTCAAATAGCCTTGCCAACCCGATTGATTCGGGGAAAGATGTTGGCTGCCCGACCTGACCATCAATGCGGATACGAGGTTCCAAGCCGCTAATGAAGCACAAGACTTGTTGGGCATTAGAAAGTTGTCCACCGCGAACCAGAAGTTATTCAAACTGAGTTTGATAGTCACGAACTGAACCATATTATTGGAGCTTAGTCAACTCACCAAAAGGATCCTGGAACCGAGTCGGGCCGAATCTAGAATACATCCCATCAACTAACGCTTCCCAAGTCAATTGTCAAGTCCCCTTCTTCATGACCTGACACCAAATCTCTGTGTCTCTTTCTAGATGAATGGACGCAATCAATACTTTATCACCCTCATATGTCCGATATAATTCAAAGTACTGATTTGCCCTGCATATCCAGGCAGCCGGGTCTTCATTTCCAACAAATCTCGGAAAATAAATCTTTAATTATGGCGCTGGCGGACAGTGACCATCATGTGACGGCCAACGTGGAGGTAGCGGTGGCGGTAGAGGATTGTAACACAAGTCATCTACTTCAACAATTAATGGTTGTACATTAGAGAGGTTTCAATTATGGAACTGCGTGTGTGGAAAGCTACGTACGCTGGAAGCTAATTAAAGCTCCTTGCCATAAATTGAATGCACTTACCCACGATTGCAGCATGGCAGTGCTCTCTGCACTAGAATAGGTTCACGGCAAAGGGACATATGAGAAGGTAATCGGGAAAACTAACAATTAGTCCGTTGCTGGTGCCATTACCAAGAACGTGCTTGACATTTTCGAGTTCGATAGGTGTTGCAGTGGAGGTTCTTGTCATATATATATATTCAAAAAATTTATAAAGTATTATGGATGAGGAGAAATTCAAATGGAAAAATAAAACGGGTTTTATAAAAGTTTGGACTTGTTATAAAATAAATTAACGAGAAGAAAACAAGAGAGAAAGGGAGGAGAAATGATTCTTATTTAGGTGTGTCAAACATACAAGAGTGAACACTATTTATAGGCTCATGATACATAACCCCTAATGAATAACATAACTACACTTGAATAGGAGATAATACCATTCCTATGGTTAATATATAGGTTACACAATGGGCATTCATGCACCATAATAACAATGTTCATAACACTCCCCCTTGAATGACCATTGGATAAGAATATATAGTATGTTCTGCCTCGTTAAAATCCTTACCAGGAAAACCCAGTAGGAAAAACCATGGTTAAGGGAAAAAGAGTGCAGTACGTATCGTCTCCCGCTGATGATGATATCGGTTGAGATCCTTCATATCGACTCCCCCTGATGAGGATATTAACTCTCGCTCGTCATTATATCAGTTGAGAACATTCTGTCACCAAACTCCAAATTTTTGGACTAGCTTCCCAACAGTTGATGCAGAGAGAGCTTTGGTGAATAACTGAGCCAAGTTATCACTTAGGTGCACTTAGTTGACAAATATTTCAACTCATTGGAGTTTGTGTATAAAATATATGCGTCACATGATCGATGATCATCCATAATTCGCATGACACTTCCGCTTGGATGACTATTAGATGAGAATATGCCTCATTAAAACCCTTACGAGGAAAAACCGATGGGATAAAAGGAAAAATAGTACATAATCATCATATTACTTTTCACCATTTTCGTGGAATTCATGTTGATCAATGTATTTTATGCATGATCATTTATTTGAATGGTGATATGGTTTGATTAGTTTGTTTCACAAACCATCAAATAGTGTTCATGACTATATGAAGATCGATTACACTCGATATAGAGTCACATATCTTTACCACCAATTTGGCACTTATGTCCATGGTATATCTATATAACTTCTTATTGTATATTATTAGTATATCATGGATGATATACAAGAATCATGTTCGAGGAGATGCACAAATTGTAAAGTAGTGGTAAGATTTATTCTTCCACATTTTTCATCTCGAACTCCTTAATCAAATTGATCTCAAAGAGATAAATGGCCCCTTAACAAGATGTATAATTCGCACAAGGCAATAAATAGCTACAAATAGAGCTTTCTTCCTATAAGGGAGAGATCGAACCACTTATCATATGATTACAAGGTGATTAACCACTAGGCCATAATCATGTGGTAAACTCATTAATCAAATAGATGATTTGTTTGAGTTATTCTTGAGGAATCTCAACAATATGTATGTCATCTATGTATACAAAGAATGGTCACATCTAATTACGTTGAACAAAAAGAAACACATTTTAAATTAAGATTATTTTTCAAAAACGATAAAATATAGAAAAGATTATTTTTCATCCTCAAAAATTCAACTCAACAAGGAAAATAAATCAAATTATATGCATAGAGAAATGTATGATATGTTAAATGGACCACTTCTCTCAATCATTCAATCAATATGACGTCAATTGGATATAATTTGTTAACTTGAACTTGAATTGTTTGCTCCATTACAATTTTGAGGATTTGTTTTGGGTTGGAACCGAGTGGTCTACCACACTTTTGCGGGTTTTAGACTTATTTGTGATGTCAGATTGCCCAATATCGACATCATTTTCACTAGAGCATTTCGAGTTGGCACATGAGAGTTTTACTTTGGTTGGGTCAGTAAAGTGTCTGGCAGATGATGAATTATAAAATTTTGAACTTCAAACTCATATTTCTTAGTGTGAGGATCGAAATGATATGATCATTCATCTAATCTCTTGGCCAACTTTTGTTTTCTCCCCCTAATTTTGGGAAGTTTGAATATAAACCTCCAAACGAGTCATCAAAATACTCCTGTACCATCGAAGAACTTGTAATCAAAATTACTTCTCAATCTTCATTGAGAACCCATCCTAATAAATGGTGGTGGAGGAATCCGGATGTGTATACCACATCCATATATCCATAGATGGGAAGTATAAGGTTTTGACCCAAAAACCAAATATAATGGAGGAATTTATAATAGTCGCTTGGTGTGATGTGAAATTATGTTGTTCATGTAAATGACATATTCACAACAATTAAAATGGAAAATATTTGTTCTCAATGACACATTTTTGTTATTGGATAATCATGAAAATATGCTCATAACCAAAATGGTTGAGCTAGTAATCTCGCAAATTCTAGTTTGCTTTCATATACACATGTGACCTTCTAGTTGATACATCAATTAAAATAATTAGTCTACATGTTGGGTGTATGGATCCACAAATATCATCCTTGTTTTTTTGTGTGTAAGATAAATCATCTTACTTTAGTTGATGATTATCCAAACAATCAACTCTATTTAAGAATAAGCAACCCAAAAATGAGTTATTTTGTGTTGGAGATTTACTCAACAATGGGTAACGGAAAGGTGAAAATGCTTTCCTAGAAACGAAACATTATTGACAGAACAAAAAATTGTTCGTGTTCCCAGGAAGTAGGGGAGTCACAAAGACTACTTAAATCCCTATAACCTTAGGAATCATTTATTTAGAATACCCAAGTTGAGACCTTCATGCACAACAATGTTTGAGAGAACATAATCTATAGATTATGAAATCAAATAAATTGACCATAGAGGTACTTATCAATTCACATCATGATTGAACCGGGATGGTCTCACCGGTTATGCCAAATAATAGTTGTCAGGATGAGTAAACTTATAGTGTACATTTATATGTATCTCAATCACGATCACATATGTCTTGTACATATTGGAGGAAAACATTTAATAGTTTCATGGTCATATACCACATTATCGTTCCTCTCCCTTGTGATCATCAATATATAAATAAAAGGATATTGTTCTTTCTTGAATAATGCAATAGCTCTGCTAAAGCTTGTGAGTGATTTTGTACTACTCGATATATGGTGCACTATCGATGAGTTATATACTATATCATCGCTCATCATGTCAATACTCATTTTGCAAGAGAATGATCGATAGTGGAAATGATAAATAGAGATATTCCATCATAGTAGTCTTAACCATCTATGTCACCAATTATGGGATGAATAATCTTTACACAATATAAATGTACAACCACCAAGGAAAAGGTTTCATATAGAAACAACAACAATGACTTGTTCCGTGTGCTTTAAAAAAATGTAACAAATAAGTCTTTGCACATTTGATGGCTTATGAAGCAATATTCTTTGTATACGATCATCAAAATAAAATTGATGATTGTATCACCGTTTATGTTATTGGAATTTTTCAACATCAACTCAAAACTCCCTTTCATGAGAAAATAAGTATTGCTCAAATATCTTTCTCATTACCAAAATAATAGGTCTTTTCCTTCGCAATAGTGTATTGATGTTTGCACTTGTGAGAATGTATTGTCACAATGGACATGATATAAAAACATTCACTTCGGGGAGTGATATTGTGTCCCTCGACCATCACAATTGGAGACATATTAGCTAGATAGTTTGGACAACTTGTGTCACTAGGTACTTCATCGAGATAATGGCAGTTAAAGATCAAATCTATGACTTTGTCTTGATATGATGGATGGTCTTGCTATGCCACAAGATATATAAGCCATTACTCAATTTTCAAGCATTCATAAAGGTGATGGCGAACAAAATCAAAGTTATGACTTTGTTTTGAAAAGATGTTGCATTATCGTCTTTGACGGTTGCACCAAGACCATAATAAATGATTTTTAACTTCCAATGCCAATGAACAGTAATGTTTGCCCGAAATATCAAATGCCACAAACTCAATTTTAATGATTTCGCCATATTATAAAAGAAGTAAAGTGAATTAGATCATATTATAAACCAAATAATAAAATAATTTAAATGATAATAAAAAGCTATTAACAACAGGAAAATAACTATATGAGTATATTATATATTTTATTGCTAACATTAACATAGATATAACTATGAAGGGTCATTTTTGAAATAGTAATACGATGACCATTTGCTATTAGAATGCACTACGGATAAACGTAAATATAATATCTGAAAATGAAATAGTATATATAATCCAAATGTTAATTCACGACTAATCATAAATATAAAATAACGTATGTAAGTGAACAAGAACATTAATATGACCATAGAAATAAGAACTCGTATGGCTAGAGAAATTAAAAAGATTAATAACTGAATTATAAGCATCACTATCAGTAAAATAACTCCCTCCACCTTGAGATAACAATGCAAGCATTATGAAACATCTTTCCCTACACTATATTCTAACCAATGGTACACATCGAACTAAGAAGGGTTTGAATCTACTTCCACAAATATCCTTGAAAGAGAATGAATATCCTCGAGGTTGAAAAATACATTTTTTTCAAAATAAGGTCTTCTAGTTTCATATTGTAAATTAGGATGAAAGGTTGAAGATATTTGTCTTAGTCGAGGATCGACGTGAAGTGAAATTCCATTAAAGGTAAACGAGAGACTCTTACTTGGATTTGATTCTGTAATTTGAATCACTCATAATGACTGTGGTAATTGAGATTGTCCAATGGATAAAACATCAAAAAGTTGTGTACTTCCATCAAAATCATGTTCTTCAATAACTTCATCCATAAATCTTTATTTCTTTGAATAATACATCTTCATCTATATTTATAAAATTTTTAATTAATACAAATACAATAAAGCCCAAACTTTTCTATACCGTAATTTTATGGATTGCAAACTGAATCCCTAAACGACGCCCTAGTTTTCGAATTAAACGACGCCCTAAAACAATGAATTACTAAATTATCCTATAATAAATTTCAAAAACTTATACGAATTTCAATCTTCGAAAAACTCAATCGTTCTCATATTCATGGCGATAACTCGTGCATCCAACCGATACTTCAAGTATTAAAATTAGGGAATCGATCTAAACGAATTAAGAGATTTAATTAAATTTCAAAAAAAAAAAACCAAACGAACCAACCGGACGGATCCGTCCGGTCAGACCACCCAGACGGAGCGATCGTCCGTCTGGTCAGACCACCCAGACGGAGCGACCGTCCGTCCGGTCAGACCACCCAGACGGAAATCCGGTCCGTCTGGTTATTATCGTCGGAATTTAACCTCGACATGAACATAAAAGTTGTAGACAATCGAACTAGCTTTCCAATGCCGCAAGTCTTGCATCAATCGTACATCGGAGCGATCAGTTATGTCAAAAATACTAAACTGAAACGTTTTTCGACCAAGCCGTTTATTAGAGTTAGTGTTTAGGGTTTAGGGGTTAGTGTTTAGGGTTTAGAGCTTAGTGGTTAGGGTTTAGGGTTTAGATTTTAGTGGTTAGGGTTTAGGGTTTAGTGTTTACGGTTTAGGGTTTAGAGTTTAGTGTTTAGGGTATAGAGTTTAGTGTTTAGGTTTTAGGGTTTAGATTTTAGTGTTTAGTGTTTAAGGTTTAGTGTTTAGGTTTAGGGTTTAAATTTTAGTGTTTAGAGTTTAGGGTTTAGTGTTTAGGGTTTAGAGTTTAGTTTTTAGGGTTTATGGTTTAGATTTTAGGGTTTAGGATTTAGGGTTTAGGGTTTGCCGTTTAGAGTTTAGGGTATAGGGATTAAGGTTTAGGTTTAGAGTTTTGTGTTTTATTTTTATGATTTAGGATTTAGGGTTTAGGATTTAAGGTTTAGTGTTTATGGTTTAGAGGTTTAGAGTTTAGGGTTTAAATTTTAGTGTTTAGAGTTTAGGGTTGAGTGTTTAGTGTTTAGTGTTTATGATTTAGTGTGTAGGGTTTAGCATTTAGGATTTAGGGTTTAGAGTTTAGTATTTAGGGTTTAAGGTTTAGGGTTTAGGGTTTAGTGTTTAGGGTATAGGGTTTACATTTTAGGATTTAGGATTCAGGGTTTAGGGTTTAAGGTTTAGTGTTTAGTGTTTGTGATTTAGGGTTTAGGATTTAGTGTGTAGGGTTTAGCATTTAGGATTTAGGGTTTAGAGTTTAGGGTTTAGAGTTTAGTATTTAGGGTTTAAGGTTTAGGGTGTAGGGTTTAGGGTTTAGGGTTTAAACTATAAGCCCAAAACCCAAAATCCAAAACCCTAAATGCTTAACCCTAAACACTAAAATCTAAACCCTAAACTCTAAACCTTTAAACCCTAAACGCTAAACCTTAAACCCTAAATCCTAAATCCTAAACACAAAACACTAAAATCTAAACCCTAAACTCTAAACCTCTACACCCTAAACACTAAACCTTAAACCCTAAACCCTAAATCCAAAATCCTAAAAACAAAACACAAAACTCTAAACTTAAACCTTAAACCATATACCCTACACTCTAAACGGCAAACCCTATACTCTAAACGGCAAACCCTAAACCCTAAACCCTAAATCGTAAACCCTAAAATCTATACCATAAACCCTAAAATCTAAACTCTAAACCCTAAACCCTAAATACTAAACCCTAAACTCTAAACACTAAAATTTAAACCCTAAACCTAAACACTAAACCTTAAACACTAAACACTAACATCTAAACCATAAAACCTACACACTAAACTCTATACCCTAAACACTAAACTCTAAACCCTAAACCGTAAACACTAAACCCTAAACCCTAACCACTAAAATCTAAACCCTAAACCCTAACCACTAAGCTCTAAACCCTAAACACTAACCCCTAAACCCTAAACACTAACTCTAATAAATGGCTTGGTCGAAAAACGTTTCAGTTTAGTATTTTTGACATAACATATCGCTCCGATGTCCGATTCATGCAAGACCGGCGGCATTAGAAAGCTAGTTCGATTGTCTACAACTTTCATGTTCATGTCGAGGCCAAAATCCGACGAGAATAACCAGACGGACCGGATTTCCGTCTGGGTGGTTTGACCGGACGGACAACCGGTCCGTCCGGGTGGTCTGACCAGACGGATCCGTCCGGGTTGTCTGACCGGACGGATCCGTCCGGGTGGTCTGACCGGACGGATCCGTCCGGGTGGTCTGACCGGACGGATCAGTCCGGTTGGTTCGTTTGGTTTTTTTTTTTCAGATCCAAAATTCAATTTCGTACCTTTCCAATTTTGATCCGTGGTTCGTCGAGAGTGTTTTCGACCAACTAAAACATACTAAAACATACGAAATAAGGATTTTTTGGATTGAACTAGTAAGTTTTTTATGTTTTTCATTTTTACGGAATGGACGTTTAGGTCATTATAAATGTAGGGCGTCGTTTAATTTCGAAAACTAGGGCGTCGTTTAGTAACCCTCATTGCAAACACCAATATTACCTTTGATTTATAATTTGTAGGACCCACAAATTAGAGTTCCTACCGGCTACTTTCTTCTTTGATTGATTGATCCTTTTGGCCCTTGGGTAGTGGCTAGAAGGCAGCAATTGATTAGTAGGATCTTGAGTTTATGGAGTTTGCTTTCGATTGAGATTTGGGGAGGGAAGGAGTTTTTTATTACAAAGAATTAGAGAGAGGAAGTAGAGAACAAGGGAATCCACAATTTGATGGGAGGCAGAGAGAGAGAGAAAAGCTGAACACACGTTTTTGTATATGTGGGATTTGAATCTCGTTATTACAGTTAGGAATATAATACATATACAATAATTATCAAAGTGATATTAATGCAGAGTGGTAAAGCTATTGATTTATTCCAATGAATGTGGTGTTCCAATCCTTTTGGTGACTTCTGATTACTACTAGTAGTAGGAATGTTGTTTATTTATTTCAGGCAACACTTCCCTCCGCCGTTGCCTTCTGATAGCCCGACGAACCTACCGCATAGTCTACCGTACTGTAGTGAACTCCTTCATAAATCCTTGGCATTTCCCAGTGATTCGGACCTCAATCTCCTCTCCTCCGACTGACGAGCCCTCTCGTCGAAAAACTAAACAGTTACGATATCGGAGCGATCAGTTATGTCAAAAATACTAAACTGAAACGTTTTTCGACCAAGCCGTTTATTAGAGTTAGTGTTTAGGGTTTAGGGGTTAGTGTTTAGGGTTTAGAGCTTAGTGGTTAGGGTTTAGGGTTTAGATTTTAGTGGTTGGGGTTTAGGGTTTAGTGTTTACGGTTTAGGGTTTAGAGTTTAGTGTTTAGGGTATAGAATTTAGTGTTTAGGTTTTAGGGTTTAGATTTTATTGTTTAGTGTTTAAGGTTTAGTGTTTAGGTTTAGGGTTTAAATTTTAGTGTTTAGAGTTTAGGGTTTAGTGTTTAGGGTTTAGGGTTTAGAGTTTAGTTTTTAGGGTTTATGGTTTAGATTTTAGGGTTTAGGATTTAGGGTTTAGGGTTTGCCGTTTAGAGTTTAGGGTATAGGGTTTAAGGTTTAGGTTTAGAGTTTTGTGTTTTATTTTTAGGATTTAGGATTTAGGGTTTAGGATTTAAGGTTTAGTGTTTATGGTTTAGAGGTTTAGAGTTTAGGGTTTAAATTTTAGTGTTTAGAGTTTAGGGTTGAGTGTTTAGTGTTTATGATTTAGTGTGTAGGGTTTAGCATTTAGGATTTAGGGTTTAGAGTTTAGTATTTAGGGTTTAAGGGTTAGGGTTTAGGGTTTAGTGTTTAGGGTATACGGTTTACATTTTAGGATTTAGGATTCAGGGTTTAGGGTTTAGTGTTTAGGGTTTAGTGTTTATGATTTAGGGTTTAGGATTTAGTGTGTAGGGTTTAGCATTTAGGATTTAGGGTTTAGAATTTAGGGTTTAGAGTTTAGTATTTAGGGTTTAAGATTTAGGGTTTAGGGTTTAGGGTTTAGGCTTTAAACTATAAGCCCAAAATCCAAAATCCAAAACCCTAAATGCTTAACCCTAAACACTAAAATCTAAACCGTAAACTCTAAACCTTTAAACCCTAAACACTAAACCTTAAACCCTAAATACTAAACTCTAAACCCTAAATCCTAAATGCTAAACACAAAACACTAAAATCTAAACCTTAAACTCTAAACCTCTACACCCTAAACACTAAAGCTTAAACCCTAAACCCTAAATCCTAAATCCTAAAAACAAAACACAAAACTCTAAACCTAAACCTTAAACCATATACCCTACACTCTAAACGGCAAACCCTAAACTCTAAACGGCAAACCCTAAACCCTAAACCCTAAATCATAAACCCTAAAATCTATACCATAAACACTACAAACTAAACTCTAAACCCTAAACCCTAAATACTAAACCCTAAACTCTAAACACTAAAATTTAAACCCTAAACCTAAACACTAAACCTTAAACACTAAACACTAACATCTAAACCATAAAACCTACGCACTAAACTCTATACCCTAAACACTAAACTCTAAACCCTAAACCGTAAACACTAAACCCTAAACCCTAACCACTAAAATCTAAACCCTAAACCCTAACCACTAAGCTCTAAACCCTAAACACTAACCCCTAAACCCTAAACACTAACTCTAATCAATGGCTTGGTCGAAAAACGTTTCAGTTTAGTATTTTTGAAATAACGTATCGCTCCGATGTCCGATTCATGCAATACCGGCGGCATTGGAAAGCTAGTTCGATTGTCTACAACTTTCATGTTCATGTCGAGGCCAAAATCCGACGAGAATAACCAGACGGACCGGATTTCCGTCTGGGTGGTTTGACCGGACGGACAACCGGTCCGTCCGGGTGGTCTGACCAGACGGATCCGTCCGGGTTGTCTGACCGGACGGATCCGTCCGGGTGGTCTGACCGGACGGATCCGTCCGGGTGGTTTGACCGGACGGATCCGTCCGGTTGGTTCGTTTGGTTTTTTTTTTTTTTCGATCCGAAATTCAATTTCGTACCTTTCCAATTTTGATCCGTGGTTCGTCGAGAGTGTTTTCGACCAACTAAAACATACTAAAACATACGAAATAAGGATTTTTTGGATTGAACTAGTAAGTTTTTTATGTTTTTCATTTTTACGGAATGGACGTTTAGGTCATTATAAATGTAGGGCGTCGTTTAATTTCGAAAACTAGGGCGTCGTTTAGTAACCCTCATTGCAAACACCAATATTACCTTTGATTTATAATTTGTAGGACCCACAAATTAGAGTTCCTACCGGCTACTTTCTTCTTGGATTGATTGATCCTTTTGGCCCTTGGGTAGTGGCTAGAAGGCAACAATTGATTAGTAGGATCTTGAGTTTATGGAGTTTTCTTTCGACTGAGATTTGGGGAGGGAAGGAGTTTTTTATTACAAAGAATTAGAGAGAGAGGAAGAAGAGAACAAGGGAATCCACAATTTGATGGGAGCGAGAGAGAAAAGGCTGAACACACGTTTTTGTATATGTGGGATTTGAATCTCGTTATTACAGTTAGGAATATAATATATATACAATAATTATCAAAGTGATATTAATGCGGAGTGGTAAAGCTATTGATTTATTCCAATGAATGTGGGGTTCCAATCCTTTTGGTGACTTCTGATTACTACTAGTAGTAGGAATGTTGTTTATTTATTTCAGGCAACACTTCCCTCCGCCGTTGCCTTCTGATAGCCCGACGAACCTACCGCATAGTCTACCGTACTGCGGTGAACTCCTTCATAAATCCTTGGCATTTCCCGGTGATTCGGACCTCAATCTCCTCCCCTCCGACTCGACGAGCCCTCTCGTCGAAAAACTAAACGATTACGATATCGGAGCGATCGGTTATGTCAAAAATACTAAAACTGAAACGTTTTTCGACCAAGCCGTTTATTAGAGTTAGTGTTTAGGGTTTAGGGGTTAGTGTTTAGGGTTTAGAGCTTAGTGGTTAGGGTTTAGGGTTTAGATTTTAGTGGTTAGGGTTTAGGGTTTAGGGTTTAGTGTTTACGGTTTAGGGTTTAGAGTTTAGTGTTTAGGGTATAGAGTTTAGTGTTTAGGTTTTAGGGTTTAGATTTTAGTGTTTAGTGTTTAAGGTTTAGTGCTTAGGTTTAGGGTTTAAATTTGAGTGTTTAGAGTTTAGGATTTAGTGTTTAGGGTTTAGGGTTTAGAGTTTAGTTTTTAGGGTTTATGGTTTAGATTTTAGGGTTTAGGATTTAGGGTTTAGGGTTTGCCGTTTAGAGTTTAGGTTATAGGGTTTAAGGTTTAGGTTTAGAGTTTTGTGTTTTATGTTTAGGATTTAGGATTTAGGGTTTAGGATTTAAGGTTTAGTGTTTAGGGTTTATGATTTAGGGTTTAGGATTTAGTGTGTAGGGTTTAGCATTTAGGATTTAGGGTTTAGAGTTTAGGGTTTAGAGTTTAGTATTGAGGGTTTAAGGTGTAGGGTTTAGGGTTTAGGGTTTAGGCTTTAAACTATAAGCCCAAAACCCAAAATCCAAAACCCTAAATGGTTAACCCTAAACACTAAAATCTAAACCTTTAAACCCCAAACACTAAACCTTAAACCCTAAATCTTAAATCCTTAACACAAAACACTAAAATCTAAACCCTAAACTCTAAACCTCTACACCCTAAACCTTAAACCCTAAACCCTAAATCCTAAATCCTAAAAAAAAAAACACAAAACTCTAAATCTAAACCTTAAACCATATACCCTACACTCTAAACGGCAAACCCTAAACTCTAAACGGCAAACCCTAAACCCTAAACCCTAAATCGTAAACCCTAAAATCTATACCATAAACCCTAAAAACTAAACTCTAAACCCTAAACCCTAAATACTAAACCCTAAACTCTAAACACTAAAATTTAAACCCTAAACCTAAACACTAAACCTTAAACACTAAACACTAAAATATAAACCCTAAAACCTAAACACTAAACTCTATACCCTAAACACTAAACTTTAAACCCTAAACCGTAAACACTAAACCCTAAACCCTAACCACTAAAATCTAAACCCTAAACCCTAACCACTAAGCTCTAAACCCTAAACACTAACCCCTAAACCCTAAACACTAACTCTAATAAATGGCTTGGTTGAAAAACGTTTCAGTTTAGTATTTTTGACATAACATATCGCTCCGATGTCCGATTCATGCAAGACCGGCGGCATTGGAAAGCTAGTTCGATTCTCTACAACTTTCATGTTCATGTCGAGGCCAAATGCCGACGAGAATAACCAGACGGACCGGATTTCCGTCTGGGTGGTCTGACCAGACGGATCCGTCCGGGTGGTCTGACCGGACGGATCCGTCCGGTTGGTTCGTTTGGTTTTTTTTTTTCAGATCCAAAATTCAATTTCGTACCTTTCCAATTTTTATCCGTGGTTCGCCGAGAGTGTTTTCGACCAACTAAAACATACTAAAACATACGAAATAAGGATTTTTTGGATTGAACTAGTAAGTTTTTTATTTTTTTCATTTTTACGGAATGGACGTTTAGGTCATTATAAATGTAGGGCGTCGTTTAATTTCGAAAACTAGGGCGTCGTTTAGTAACCCTCATTGCAAACACCAATATTACCTTTGATTTATAATTTGTAGGACCCACAAATTAGAGTTCCTACCGGCTACTTTCTTCTTGGATTGATTGATCCTTTTGGCCCTTGGGTAGTGGCTAGAAGGCGACAATTGATTAGTAGGATCTTGAGTTTATGGAGTTTGCTTTCGATTGAGATTTGGGGAGTGAAGGAGTTTTTTATTACAAAGAATTAGAGAGAGGAAGAAGAGAACAAGGGAATCCACAATTTGATGGGAGGCGAGAGAGAGAGAGAGAAAGGCTGAACACACGTTTTTGTATATGTGGGATTTGAATCTCGTTATTACGGTTAGGAATATAATACATATACAATAATTATCAAAGTGATATTAATGCGGAGTGGTAAAGCTTTTGATTTATTCCAATGAATGTGTGGTTCCAATCCTTTTGGTGACTTCGATTACTACTAGTAGTAGGAATGTTGTTTATTTATTTCGAGGCAACACTTCCCTCCGCCGTTGCCTTCGATAGCCCGACGAACCTACCGCATAGTCTACCGTACTGCAGTGAACTCCTTCATAAATCCTTGGCATTTCCCGGTGATTCGGACCTCAATCTCCTCTCCTCCGACCGGCGAGCCCTCTCGTCGAAAAACTAAACGATTACGATATCGGAGCGATCGGTTATGTCAAAAATACTAAGCGAAACGTTTTTCGACCAAGCCGTTTATTAGAGTTAGTGTTTAGGGTTTAGGGGTTAGTGTTTCCAAGCCGTTTATTAGAGTTAGTGTTTAGGGTTTAGGGGTTAGTGTTTAGGGTTTAGAGCTTAGTGGTTAGGGTTTAGGGTTTAGATTTTAGTGGTTAGGGTTTAGGGTTTAGGGTTTAGTGTTTACGGTTTAGGGTTTAGAGTTTATTGTTTAGGGTATAGAGTTTAGTGTTTAGGTTTTAGGGTTTAGATTTTAGTGTTTAGTGTTTAAGGTTTAGTGCTTAGGTTTAGGGTTTAAATTTTAGTGTTTGGAGTTTAGGGTTTAGGGTTTAGGGTTTAGGGTTTAGAGTTTAGTTTTTAGGGTTTATGGTTTAGATTTTAGGGTTTAGGATTTAGGGTTTAGGGTTTGCCGTTTAGAGTTTAGGTTATAGGGTTTAAGGTTTAGGTTTAGAGTTTTGTGTTTTATGTTTAGGATTTAGGATTTAGGGTTTAGGATTTAAGGTTTAGTGTTTATGGTTTAGAGGTTTAGAGTTTAGGGTTTAAATTTTAGTGTTTAGAGTTTAGGGTTGAGTGTGTAGTGTTTATGATTTAGTGTGTAGGGTTTAGCATTTAGGATTTAGGGTTTAGAGTTTAGTATTTAGGGTTTAAGGTTTAGGGTTTAGGGTTTAGTGTTTAGGGTATAGGGTTTACATTTTAGGATTTAGGATTCGGGGTTTAGGGTTTAGAATTTAGGGTTTAGTGTTTAGTGTTTATGATTTAGGGTTTAGGATTTAGTGTGTAGGGTTTAGCATTTAGGATTTAGGGTTTAGAGTTTAGGGTTTAGAGTTTAGTATTGAGGGTTTAAGGTGTAGGGTTTAGGGTTTAGGGTTTAGGCTTTAAACTATAAGCCCAAAACCCAAAATCCAAAACCCTAAATGCTTAACCCTAAACACTAAAATCTAAACCTTTAAACCCCAAACACTAAACCTTAAACCCTAAATCCTAAATCCTTCACACAAAACACTAAAATCTAAACCCTAAACTCTAAACCTCTACACCCTAAACACTAAACCTTAAACCCTAAACCCTAAATCCTAAATCCTAAAAACAAAACACAAAACTCTAAACCTAAACCTTAAACCATATACCCTACACTCTAAACGGCAAACCCTAAACTCTAAACGGCAAACCCTAAACCCTAAACCCTAAATCGTAAACCCTAAAATCTATACCATAAACCCTAAAAACTAAACTCTAAACCCTAAACCCTAAATACTAAACCCTAAACTCTAAACACTAAAATTTAAACCCTAAACCTAAACACTAAACCTTAAACACTAAACACTAAAATATAAACCCTAAAACCTAAACACTAAACTCTATACCCTAAACACTAAACTTTAAACCCTAAACCGTAAACACTAAACCCTAAACCCTAACCACTAAAATCTAAACCCTAAACCCTAACCACTAAGCTCTAAACCCTAAACACTAACCCCTAAACCCTAAACACTAACTCTAATAAATGGCTTGGTCGAAAAACGTTTCAGTTTAGTATTTTTGACATAACATATCGCTCCGATGTCCGATTCATGCAAGACCGGCGGCATTGGAAAGCTAGTTCGATTGTCTACAACTTTCATGTTCATGTCGAGGCCACATTCCGACGAGAATAACCAGACGGACCGGATTTCCGTCTGGGTGGTCTACCGGACGGATCCGTCCGGGTGGTCGACCGGACGGATCCGTCCGGTTGGTTCGTTTGGTTTTTTTTTTTTTTGAGATCCAAAATTCAATTTCGTACCTTTCCAATTTTTATCCGTGGTTCGTCGAGAGTGTTTTCGACCAACTAAAACATACTAAAACATACGAAATAAGGATTTTTTGGATTGAACTAGTAAGTTTTTTATTTTTTTCATTTTTACGGAATGGACGTTTAGGTCATTATAAATGTAGGGCGTCGTTTAATTTCGAAAACTAGGGCGTCGTTTAGTAACCCTCATTGCAAACACCAATATTACCTTTGATTTATAATTTGTAGGACCCACAAATTAGAGTTCCTACCGGCTACTTTCTTCTTGGATTGATTGATCCTTTTGGCCCTTGGGTAGTGGCTAGAAGGCGACAATTGATTAGTAGGATCTTGAGTTTATGGAGTTTGCTTTCGATTGAGATTTGGGGAGTGAAGGAGTTTTTTATTACAAAGAATTAGAGAGAGGAAGAAGAGAACAAGGGAATCCACAATTTGATGGGAGGCGAGAGAGAGAGAGAGAAAAGTCGAACACACGTTTTTGTATATGTGGGATTTGAATCTCGTTATTACGATTAGGAATATAATACATATACAATAATTATCAAAGTGATATTAATGCGGAGTGGTAAAGCTTTTGATTTATTCCAATGAATGTGTGGTTCCAATCCTTTTGGTGACTTCTGATTACTACTAGTAGTAGGAATGTTGTTTATTTATTTCAGGCAACACTTCCCTCCGCCGTTGCCTTCTGATAGCCCGACGAACCTACCGCATAGTCTACCGTACTGCAGTGAACTCCTTCATAAATCCTTGGCATTTCCCGGTGATTCGGACCTCAATCTCCTCTCCTCCGACCGGCGAGCCCTCTCGTCGAAAAACTAAACGATTACGATATCGGAGCGATCAGTTATGTCAAAAATACTAAACTGAAACGTTTTTCGACCAAGCCGTTTATTAGAGTTAGTGTTTAGGGTTTAGGGGTTAGTGTTTCCAAGCCGTTTATTAGAGTTAGTGTTTAGGGTTTAGGGGTTAGTGTTTAGGGTTTAGAGCTTAGTGGTTAGGGTTTAGGGTTTAGATTTTAGTGGTTAGGGTTTAGGGTTTAGGGTTTAGTGTTTACGGTTTAGGGTTTAGAGTTTATTGTTTAGGGTATAGAGTTTAGTGTTTAGGTTTTAGGGTTTAGATTTTAGTGTTTAGTGTTTAAGGTTTAGTGCTTAGGTTTAGGGTTTAAATTTTAGTGTTTGGAGTTTAGGGTTTAGGGTTTAGGGTTTAGGGTTTATAGTTTAGTTTTTAGGGTTTATGGTTTAGATTTTAGGGTTTAGGATTTAGGGTTTAGGGTTTGCCGTTTAGAGTTTAGGTTATAGGGTTTAAGGTTTAGGTTTAGAGTTTTGTGTTTTATGTTTAGGATTTAGGATTTAGGGTTTAGGATTTAAGGTTTAGTGTTTATGGTTTAGAGGTTTAGAGTTTAGGGTTTAAATTTTAGTGTTTAGAGTTTAGGGTTGAGTGTTTAGTGTTTAGTGTTTATGATTTAGTGTGTAGGGTTTAGCATTTAGGATTTAGGGTTTAGAGTTTAGTATTTAGGGTTTAAGGTTTAGGGTTTAGGGTTTAGTGTTTAGGGTATAGGGTTTACATTTTAGGATTTAGGATTCAGGGTTTAGGGTTTAGAATTTAGGGTTTAGTGTTTAGTGTTTATGATTTAGGGTTTAGGATTTAGTGTGTAGGGTTTAGCATTTAGGATTTAGGGTTTAGAGTTTAGGGTTTAGAGTTTAGTATTGAGGGTTTAAGGTGTAGGGTTTAGGGTTTAGGGTTTAGGCTTTAAACTATAAGCCCAAAACCCAAAATCCAAAACCCTAAATGCTTAACCCTAAACACTAAAATCTAAACCTTTAAACCCCAAACACTAAACCTTAAACCCTAAATCCTAAATCCTTCACACAAAACACTAAAATCTAAACCCTAAACTCTAAACCTCTACACCCTAAACACTAAACCTTAAACCCTAAACCCTAAATCCTAAATCCTAAAAACAAAACACAAAACTCTAAACCTAAACCTTAAACCATATACCCTACACTCTAAACGGCAAACCCTAAACTCTAAACGGCAAACCCTAAACCCTAAACCCTAAATCGTAAACCCTAAAATCTATACCATAAACCCTAAAAACTAAACTCTAAACCCTAAACCCTAAATACTAAACCCTAAACTCTAAACACTAAAATTTAAACCCTAAACCTAAACACTAAACCTTAAACACTAAACACTAAAATATAAACCCTAAAACCTAAACACTAAACTCTATACCCTAAACACTAAACTTTAAACCCTAAACCGTAAACACTAAACCCTAAACCCTAACCACTAAAATCTAAACCCTAAACCCTAACCACTAAGCTCTAAACCCTAAACACTAACCCCTAAACCCTAAACACTAACTCTAATAAATGGCTTGGTCGAAAAACGTTTCAGTTTAGTATTTTTGACATAACATATCGCTCCGATGTCCGATTCATGCAAGACCGGCGGCATTGGAAAGCTAGTTCGATTGTCTACAACTTTCATGTTCATGTCGAGGCCACATTCCGACGAGAATAACCAGACGGACCGGATTTCCGTCTGGGTGGTCCGACCGGACGGATCCGTCCGGGTGGTCGACCGGACGGATCCGTCCGGTTGGTTCGTTTGGTTTTTTTTTTTTTTGAGATCCAAAATTCAATTTCGTACCTTTCCAATTTTTATCCGTGGTTCGTCGAGAGTGTTTTCGACCAACTAAAACATACTAAAACATACGAAATAAGGATTTTTTGGATTGAACTAGTAAGTTTTTTATTTTTTTCATTTTTACGGAATGGACGTTTAGGTCATTATAAATGTAGGGCGTCGTTTAATTTCGAAAACTAGGGCGTCGTTTAGTAACCCTCATTGCAAACACCAATATTACCTTTGATTTATAATTTGTAGGACCCACAAATTAGAGTTCCTACCGGCTACTTTCTTCTTGGATTGATTGATCCTTTTGGCCCTTGGGTAGTGGCTAGAAGGCGCAATTGATTAGTAGGATCTTGAGTTTATGGAGTTTGCTTTCGATTGAGATTTGGGGAGTGAAGGAGTTTTTTATTACAAAGAATTAGAGAGAGGAAGAAGAGAACAAGGGAATCCACAATTTGATGGGAGGCAGAGAGAGAGAGAGAAAAGCTGAACACACGTTTTTGTATATGTGGGATTTGAATCTCGTTATTACAGTTAGGAATATAATACATATACAATAATTATCAAAGTGATATTAATGCGGAGTGGTAAAGCTTTTGATTTATTCCAATGAATGTGTGGTTCCAATCCTTTTGGTGACTTCGATTACTACTAGTAGTAGGAATGTTGTTTATTTATTTCGAGCAACACTTCCCTCCGCCGTTGCCTTCGATAGCCCGACGAACCTACCGCATAGTCTACCGTACTGCAGTGAACTCCTTCATAAATCCTTGGCATTTCCCGGTGATTCGGACCTCAATCTCCTCTCCTCCGACCGGCGAGCCCTCTCGTCGAAAAACTAAACAAGCTTACGATATCGGAGCGATCAGTTATGTCAAAAATACTAAACTGAAACGTTTTTCGACCAAGCCGTTTATTAGAGTTAGTGTTTAGGGTTTAGGGGTTAGTGTTTCCAAGCCGTTTATTAGAGTTAGTGTTTAGGGTTTAGGGGTTAGTGTTTAGGGTTTAGAGCTTAGTGGTTAGGGTTTAGGGTTTAGATTTTAGTGGTTAGGGTTTAGGGTTTAGGGTTTAGTGTTTACGGTTTAGGGTTTAGAGTTTATTGTTTAGGGTATAGAGTTTAGTGTTTAGGTTTTAGGGTTTAGATTTTAGTGTTTAGTGTTTAAGGTTTAGTGCTTAGGTTTAGGGTTTAAATTTTAGTGTTTGGAGTTTAGGGTTTAGGGTTTAGGGTTTAGGGTTTAGAGTTTAGTTTTTAGGGTTTATGGTTTAGATTTTAGGGTTTAGGATTTAGGGTTTAGGGTTTGCCGTTTAGAGTTTAGGTTATAGGGTTTAAGGTTTAGGTTTAGAGTTTTGTGTTTTATGTTTAGGATTTAGGATTTAGGGTTTAGGATTTAAGGTTTAGTGTTTATGGTTTAGAGGTTTAGAGTTTAGGGTTTAAATTTTAGTGTTTAGAGTTTAGGGTTGAGTGTGTAGGGTTTAGCATTTAGGATTTAGGGTTTAGAGTTTAGTATTTAGGGTTTAAGGTTTAGGGTTTAGGGTTTAGTGTTTAGGGTATAGGGTTTACATTTTAGGATTTAGGATTCGGGGTTTAGGGTTTAGAATTTAGGGTTTAGTGTTTAGTGTTTATGATTTAGGGTTTAGGATTTAGTGTGTAGGGTTTAGCATTTAGGATTTAGGGTTTAGAGTTTAGGGTTTAGAGTTTAGTATTGAGGGTTTAAGGTGTAGGGTTTAGGGTTTAGGGTTTAGGCTTTAAACTATAAGCCCAAAACCCAAAATCCAAAACCCTAAATGCTTAACCCTAAACACTAAAATCTAAACCTTTAAACCCCAAACACTAAACCTTAAACCCTAAATCCTAAATCCTTCACACAAAACACTAAAATCTAAACCCTAAACTCTAAACCTCTACACCCTAAACACTAAACCTTAAACCCTAAACCCTAAATCCTAAATCCTAAAAACAAAACACAAAACTCTAAACCTAAACCTTAAACCATATACCCTACACTCTAAACGGCAAACCCTAAACTCTAAACGGCAAACCCTAAACCCTAAACCCTAAATCGTAAACCCTAAAATCTATACCATAAACCCTAAAAACTAAACTCTAAACCCTAAACCCTAAATACTAAACCCTAAACTCTAAACACTAAAATTTAAACCCTAAACCTAAACACTAAACCTTAAACACTAAACACTAAAATATAAACCCTAAAACCTAAACACTAAACTCTATACCCTAAACACTAAACTTTAAACCCTAAACCGTAAACACTAAACCCTAAACCCTAACCACTAAAATCTAAACCCTAAACCCTAACCACTAAGCTCTAAACCCTAAACACTAACCCCTAAACCCTAAACACTAACTCTAATAAATGGCTTGGTCGAAAAACGTTTCAGTTTAGTATTTTTGACATAACATATCGCTCCGATGTCCGATTCATGCAAGACCGGCGGCATTGGAAAGCTAGTTCGATTGTCTACAACTTTCATGTTCATGTCGAGGCCACATTCCGACGAGAATAACCAGACGGACCGGATTTCCGTCTGGGTGGTCTGACCAGACGGATCCGTCCGGGTGGTCTGACCGGACGGATCCGTCCGGTTGGTTCGTTTGGTTTTTTTTTTTCAGATCCAAAATTCAATTTCGTACCTTTCCAATTTTTATCCGTGGTTCGTCGAGAGTGTTTTCGACCAACTAAAACATACTAAAACATACGAAATAAGGATTTTTTGGATTGAACTAGTAAGTTTTTTATTTTTTTCATTTTTACGGAATGGACGTTTAGGTCATTATAAATGTAGGGCGTCGTTTAATTTCGAAAACTAGGGCGTCGTTTAGTAACCCTCATTGCAAACACCAATATTACCTTTGATTTATAATTTGTAGGACCCACAAATTAGAGTTCCTACCGGCTACTTTCTTCTTGGATTGATTGATCCTTTTGGCCCTTGGGTAGTGGCTAGAAGGCGACAATTGATTAGTAGGATCTTGAGTTTATGGAGTTTGCTTTCGATTGAGATTTGGGGAGTGAAGGAGTTTTTTATTACAAAGAATTAGAGAGAGGAAGAAGAGAACAAGGGAATCCACAATTTGATGGGAGGCAGAGAGAGAGAGAGAAAAGCTGAACACACGTTTTTGTATATGTGGGATTTGAATCTCGTTATTACGCTTAGGAATATAATACATATACAATAATTATCAAAGTGATATTAATGCGGAGTGGTAAAGCTTTTGATTTATTCCAATGAATGTGTGGTTCCAATCCTTTTGGTGACTTCTGATTACTACTAGTAGTAGGAATGTTGTTTATTTATTTCAGGCAACACTTCCCTCCGCCGTTGCCTTCTGATAGCCCGACGAACCTACCGCATAGTCTACCGTACTGCAGTGAACTCCTTCATAAATCCTTGGCATTTCCCAGTGATTCGGACCTCAATCTCCTCTCCTCCGACTGGCGAGCCCTCTCGTCGAAAAACTAAACAGTTACGATATCGGAGCGATCAGTTATGTCAAAAATACTAAACTGAAACGTTTTTCGACCAAGCCGTTTATTAGAGTTAGTGTTTAGGGTTTAGGGGTTAGTGTTTCCAAGCCGTTTATTAGAGTTAGTGTTTAGGGTTTAGGGGTTAGTGTTTAGGGTTTAGAGCTTAGTGGTTAGGGTTTAGGGTTTAGATTTTAGTGGTTAGGGTTTAGGGTTTAGGGTTTAGTGTTTACGGTTTAGGGTTTAGAGTTTATTGTTTAGGGTATAGAGTTTAGTGTTTAGGTTTTAGGGTTTAGATTTTAGTGTTTAGTGTTTAAGGTTTAGTGCTTAGGTTTAGGGTTTAAATTTTAGTGTTTGGAGTTTAGGGTTTAGGGTTTAGGGTTTAGGGTTTAGAGTTTATTTTTTAGGGTTTATGGTTTAGATTTTAGGGTTTAGGATTTAGGGTTTAGGGTTTGCCGTTTAGAGTTTAGGTTATAGGGTTTAAGGTTTAGGTTTAGAGTTTTGTGTTTTATGTTTAGGATTTAGGATTTAGGGTTTAGGATTTAAGGTTTAGTGTTTATGGTTTAGAGGTTTAGAGTTTAGGGTTTAAATTTTAGTGTTTAGAGTTTAGGGTTGAGTGTGTGTGTAGGGTTTAGCATTTAGGATTTAGGGTTTAGAGTTTAGTATTTAGGGTTTAAGGTTTAGGGTTTAGGGTTTAGTGTTTAGGGTATAGGGTTTACATTTTAGGATTTAGGATTCAGGGTTTAGGGTTTAGAATTTAGGGTTTAGTGTTTAGTGTTTATGATTTAGGGTTTAGGATTTAGTGTGTAGGGTTTAGCATTTAGGATTTAGGGTTTAGAGTTTAGGGTTTAGAGTTTAGTATTGAGGGTTTAAGGTGTAGGGTTTAGGGTTTAGGGTTTAGGCTTTAAACTATAAGCCCAAAACCCAAAATCCAAAACCCTAAATGCTTAACCCTAAACACTAAAATTTAAACCTTTAAACCCCAAACACTAAACCTTAAACCCTAAATCCTAAATCCTTCACACAAAACACTAAAATCTAAACCCTAAACTCTAAACCTCTACACCCTAAACACTAAACCTTAAACCCTAAACCCTAAATCCTAAATCCTAAAAACAAAACACAAAACTCTAAACCTAAACCTTAAACCATATACCCTACACTCTAAACGGCAAACCCTAAACTCTAAACGGCAAACCCTAAACCCTAAACCCTAAATCGTAAACCCTAAAATCTATACCATAAACCCTAAAAACTAAACTCTAAACCCTAAACCCTAAATACTAAACCCTAAACTCTAAACACTAAAATTTAAACCCTAAACCTAAACACTAAACCTTAAACACTAAACACTAAAATATAAACCCTAAAACCTAAACACTAAACTCTATACCCTAAACACTAAACTTTAAACCCTAAACCGTAAACACTAAACCCTAAACCCTAACCACTAAAATCTAAACCCTAAACCCTAACCACTAAGCTCTAAACCCTAAACACTAACCCCTAAACCCTAAACACTAACTCTAATAAATGGCTTGGTCGAAAAACGTTTCAGTTTAGTATTTTTGACATAACATATCGCTCCGATGTCCGATTCATGCAAGACCGGCGGCATTGGAAAGCTAGTTCGATTGTCTACAACTTTCATGTTCATGTCGAGGCCAAATTCCGACGAGAATAACCAGACGGACCGGATTTCCGTCTGGGTGGTCTAACCGGACGGATCCGTCCGGGTGGTCGACCGGACGGATCCGTCCGGTTGGTTCGTTTGGTTTTTTTTTTTTTTCAGATCCAAAATTCGATTTCGTACCTTTCCAATTTTTATCCGTGGTTCGTCGAGAGTGTTTTCGACCAACTAAAACATACTTAAACATACGAAATAAGGATTTTTTGGATTGAACTAGTAAGTTTTTTATTTTTTTCATTTTTACGGAATGGACGTTTAGGTCATTATAAATGTAGGGCGTCGTTTAATTTCGAAAACTAGGGCGTCGTTTAGTAACCCTCATTGCAAACACCAATATTACCTTTGATTTATAATTTGTAGGACCCACAAATTAGAGTTCCTACCGGCTACTTTCTTCTTGGATTGATTGATCCTTTTGGCCCTTGGGTAGTGGCTAGAAGGCAAGCAATTGATTAGTAGGATCTTGAGTTTATGGAGTTTGCTTTCGATTGAGATTTGGGGAGTGAAGGAGTTTTTTATTACAAAGAATTAGAGAGAGGAAGAAGAGAACAAGGGAATCCACAATTTGATGGGAGGCAGAGAGAGAGAGAGAAAAGCTGAACACACGTTTTTGTATATGTGGGATTTGAATCTCGTTATTACGCTTAGGAATATAATACATATACAATAATTATCAAAGTGATATTAATGCGGAGTGGTAAAGCTTTTGATTTATTCCAATGAATGTGTGGTTCCAATCCTTTTGGTGACTTCGATTACTACTAGTAGTAGGAATGTTGTTTATTTATTTCGGCAACACTTCCCTCCGCCGTTGCCTTCGATAGCCCGACGAACCTACCGCATAGTCTACCGTACTGCAGTGAACTCCTTCATAAATCCTTGGCATTTCCCGGTGATTCGGACCTCAATCTCCTCTCCTCCGACCGGCGAGCCCTCTCGTCGAAAAACTAAACGAGCTACGATATCGGAGCGATCATTTATGTCAAAAATACTAAACTGAAACGTTTTTCGACCAAGCCGTTTATTAGAGTTAGTGTTTAGGGTTTAGGGGTTAGTGTTTCCAAGCCGTTTATTAGAGTTAGTGTTTAGGGTTTAGGGGTTAGTGTTTAGGGTTTAGAGCTTAGTGGTTAGGGTTTAGGGTTTAGATTTTAGTGGTTAGGGTTTAGGGTTTAGGGTTTAGTGTTTACGGTTTAGGGTTTAGAGTTTATTGTTTAGGGTATAGAGTTTAGTGTTTAGGTTTTAGGGTTTAGATTTTAGTGTTTAGTGTTTAAGGTTTAGTGCTTAGGTTTAGGGTTTAAATTTTAGTGTTTGGAGTTTAGGGTTTAGGGTTTAGGGTTTAGGGTTTAGAGTTTATTTTTTAGGGTTTATGGTTTAGATTTTAGGGTTTAGGATTTAGGGTTTAGGGTTTGCCGTTTAGAGTTTAGGTTATAGGGTTTAAGGTTTAGGTTTAGAGTTTTGTGTTTTATGTTTAGGATTTAGGATTTAGGGTTTAGGATTTAAGGTTTAGTGTTTATGGTTTAGAGGTTTAGAGTTTAGGGTTTAAATTTTAGTGTTTAGAGTTTAGGGTTGAGTGTGTAGGGTTTAGCATTTAGGATTTAGGGTTTAGAGTTTAGTATTTAGGGTTTAAGGTTTAGGGTTTAGGGTTTAGTGTTTAGGGTATAGGGTTTACATTTTAGGATTTAGGATTCAGGGTTTAGGGTTTAGAATTTAGGGTTTAGTGTTTAGTGTTTATGATTTAGGGTTTAGGATTTAGTGTGTAGGGTTTAGCATTTAGGATTTAGGGTTTAGAGTTTAGGGTTTAGAGTTTAGTATTGAGGGTTTAAGGTGTAGGGTTTAGGGTTTAGGGTTTAGGCTTTAAACTATAAGCCCAAAACCCAAAATCCAAAACCCTAAATGCTTAACCCTAAACACTAAAATTTAAACCTTTAAACCCCAAACACTAAACCTTAAACCCTAAATCCTAAATCCTTCACACAAAACACTAAAATCTAAACCCTAAACTCTAAACCTCTACACCCTAAACACTAAACCTTAAACCCTAAACCCTAAATCCTAAATCCTAAAAACAAAACACAAAACTCTAAACCTAAACCTTAAACCATATACCCTACACTCTAAACGGCAAACCCTAAACTCTAAACGGCAAACCCTAAACCCTAAACCCTAAATCGTAAACCCTAAAATCTATACCATAAACCCTAAAAAACTAAACTCTAAACCCTAAACCCTAAATACTAAACCCTAAACTCTAAACACTAAAATTTAAACCCTAAACCTAAACACTAAACCTTAAACACTAAACACTAAAATATAAACCCTAAAACCTAAACACTAAACTCTATACCCTAAACACTAAACTTTAAACCCTAAACCGTAAACACTAAACCCTAAACCCTAACCACTAAAATCTAAACCCTAAACCCTAACCACTAAGCTCTAAACCCTAAACACTAACCCCTAAACCCTAAACACTAACTCTAATAAATGGCTTGGTCGAAAAACGTTTCAGTTTAGTATTTTTGACATAACATATCGCTCCGATGTCCGATTCATGCAAGACCGGCGGCATTGGAAAGCTAGTTCGATTGTCTACAACTTTCATGTTCATGTCGAGGCCAAATTCCGACGAGAATAACCAGACGGACCGGATTTCCGTCTGGGTGGTCTAACCGACGGATCCGTCCGGGTGGTCTGACGGACGGATCCGTCCGGTTGGTTCGTTTGGTTTTTTTTTTTTTGAGATCCAAAATTCAATTTCGTACCTTTCCAATTTTTATCCGTGGTTCGTCGAGAGTGTTTTCGACCAACTAAAACATACGAAATAAGGATTTTTTGGATTGAACTAGTAAGTTTTTTATTTTTTTCATTTTTACTGAATGGACGTTTAGGTCATTATAAATGTAGGGCGTCGTTTAATTTCGAAAACTAGGGCGTCGTTTAGTAACCCTCATTGCAAACACCAATATTACCTTTGATTTATAATTTGTAGGACCCACAAATTAGAGTTCCTACCGGCTACTTTCTTCTTGGATTGATTGATCCTTTTGGCCTCGGGTAGTGGCTAGAAGGCGCAATTGATTAGTAGGATCTTGAGTTTATGGAGTTTGCTTTCGATTGAGATTTGGGGAGTGAAGGAGTTTTTTATTACAAAGAATTAGAGAGAGGAAGAAGAGAACAAGGGAATCCACAATTTGATGGGAGGCAGAGAGAGAGAGAGAGAAAGCCGAACACACGTTTTTGTATATGTGGGATTTGAATCTCGTTATTACGCTTAGAATATAATACATATACAATAATTATCAAAGTGATATTAATGCGGAGTGGTAAAGCTTTTGATTTATTCCAATGAATGTGTGGTTCCAATCCTTTTGGTGACTTCTGATTACTACTAGTAGTAGGAATGTTGTTTATTTATTTCAGGCAACACTTCCCTCCGCCGTTGCCTTCTGATAGCCCGACGAACCTACCGCATAGTCTACCGTACTGCAGTGAACTCCTTCATAAATCCTTGGCATTTCCCAGTGATTCGGACCTCAATCTCCTCTCCTCCGACTGGCGAGCCCTCTCGTCGAAAAACTAAACAGTTACGATATCGGAGCGATCATTTATGTCAAAAATACTAAATCGAAACGTTTTTCGACCAAGCCGTTTATTAGAGTTAGTGTTTAGGGTTTAGGGGTTAGTGTTTCCAAGCCGTTTATTAGAGTTAGTGTTTAGGGTTTAGGGGTTAGTGTTTAGGGTTTAGAGCTTAGTGGTTAGGGTTTAGGGTTTAGATTTTAGTGGTTAGGGTTTAGGGTTTAGGGTTTAGTGTTTACGGTTTAGGGTTTAGAGTTTATTGTTTAGGGTATAGAGTTTAGTGTTTAGGTTTTAGGGTTTAGATTTTAGTGTTTAGTGTTTAAGGTTTAGTGCTTAGGTTTAGGGTTTAAATTTTAGTGTTTGGAGTTTAGGGTTTAGGGTTTAGGGTTTAGGGTTTAGAGTTTATTTTTTAGGGTTTATGGTTTAGATTTTAGGGTTTAGGATTTAGGGTTTAGGGTTTGCCGTTTAGAGTTTAGGTTATAGGGTTTAAGGTTTAGGTTTAGAGTTTTGTGTTTTATGTTTAGGATTTAGGATTTAGGGTTTAGGATTTAAGGTTTAGTGTTTATGGTTTAGAGGTTTAGAGTTTAGGGTTTAAATTTTAGTGTTTAGAGTTTAGGGTTGAGTGTGTAGGGTTTAGCATTTAGGATTTAGGGTTTAGAGTTTAGTATTTAGGGTTTAAGGTTTAGGGTTTAGGGTTTAGTGTTTAGGGTATAGGGTTTACATTTTAGGATTTAGGATTCAGGGTTTAGGGTTTAGAATTTAGGGTTTAGTGTTTAGTGTTTATGATTTAGGGTTTAGGATTTAGTGTGTAGGGTTTAGCATTTAGGATTTAGGGTTTAGAGTTTAGGGTTTAGAGTTTAGTATTGAGGGTTTAAGGTGTAGGGTTTAGGGTTTAGGGTTTAGGCTTTAAACTATAAGCCCAAAACCCAAAATCCAAAACCCTAAATGCTTAACCCTAAACACTAAAATTTAAACCTTTAAACCCCAAACACTAAACCTTAAACCCTAAATCCTAAATCCTTCACACAAAACACTAAAATCTAAACCCTAAACTCTAAATCTCTACACCCTAAACACTAAACCTTAAACCCTAAACCCTAAATCCTAAATCCTAAAAACAAAACACAAAACTCTAAACCTAAACCTTAAACCATATACCCTACACTCTAAACGGCAAACCCTAAACTCTAAACGGCAAACCCTAAACCCTAAACCCTAAATCGTAAACCCTAAAATCTATACCATAAACCCTAAAAACTAAACTCTAAACCCTAAACCCTAAATACTAAACCCTAAACTCTAAACACTAAAATTTAAACCCTAAACCTAAACACTAAACCTTAAACACTAAACACTAAAATATAAACCCTAAAACCTAAACACTAAACTCTATACCCTAAACACTAAACTTTAAACCCTAAACCGTAAACACTAAACCCTAAACCCTAACCACTAAAATCTAAACCCTAAACCCTAACCACTAAGCTCTAAACCCTAAACACTAACCCCTAAACCCTAAACACTAACTCTAATAAATGGCTTGGTCGAAAAACGTTTCAGTTTAGTATTTTTGACATAACATATCGCTCCGATGTCCGATTCATGCAAGACCGGCGGCATTGGAAAGCTAGTTCGATTGTCTACAACTTTCATGTTCATGTCGAGGCCAAATTCCGACGAGAATAACCAGACGGACCGGATTTCCGTCTGGGTGGTCTAACCGGACGGATCCGTCCGGGTCCGACCGGACGGATCCGTCCGGTTGGTTCGTTTGGTTTTTTTTTTTTTGAGATCCAAAATTCGATTTCGTACCTTTCCAATTTTTATCCGTGGTTCGTCGAGAGTGTTTTCGACCAACTAAAACATACTTAAACATACGAAATAAGGATTTTTTGGATTGAACTAGTAAGTTTTTTATTTTTTTCATTTTTACTTAATGGACGTTTAGGTCATTATAAATGTAGGGCGTCGTTTAATTTCGAAAACTAGGGCGTCGTTTAGTAACCCTCATTGCAAACACCAATATTACCTTTGATTTATAATTTGTAGGACCCACAAATTAGAGTTCCTACCGGCTACTTTCTTCTTGGATTGATTGATCCTTTTGGCCCTTGGGTAGTGGCTAGGCAGCAATTGATTAGTAGGATCTTGAGTTTATGGAGTTTGCTTTCGATTGAGATTTGGGGAGTGAAGGAGTTTTTTATTACAAAGAATTAGAGAGAGGAAGAAGAGAACAAGGGAATCCACAATTTGATGGGAGGCAGAGAGAGAGAGAGAAAAGCTGAACACACGTTTTTGTATATGTGGGATTTGAATCTCGTTATTACAGTTAGAATATAATACATATACAATAATTATCAAAGTGATATTAATGCGGAGTGGTAAAGCTTTTGATTTATTCCAATGAATGTGTGGTTCCAATCCTTTTGGTGACTTCTGATTACTACTAGTAGTAGGAATGTTGTTTATTTATTTCAGGCAACACTTCCCTCCGCCGTTGCCTTCTGATAGCCCGACGAACCTACCGCATAGTCTACCGTACCGCAGTGAACTCCTTCATAAATCCTTGGCATTTCCCGGTGATTCGGACCTCAATCTCCTCTCCTCCGACCGGCGAGCCCTCTCGTCGAAAAACTAAACAAGCTTACGATATCGGAGCGATCATTTATGTCAAAAATACTAAACTGAAACGTTTTTCGACCAAGCCGTTTATTAGAGTTAGTGTTTAGGGTTTAGGGGTTAGTGTTTCCAAGCCGTTTATTAGAGTTAGTGTTTAGGGTTTAGGGGTTAGTGTTTAGGGTTTAGAGCTTAGTGGTTAGGGTTTAGGGTTTAGATTTTAGTGGTTAGGGTTTAGGGTTTAGGGTTTAGTGTTTACGGTTTAGGGTTTAGAGTTTATTGTTTAGGGTATAGAGTTTAGTGTTTAGGTTTTAGGGTTTAGATTTTAGTGTTTAGTGTTTAAGGTTTAGTGCTTAGGTTTAGGGTTTAAATTTTAGTGTTTGGAGTTTAGGGTTTAGGGTTTAGGGTTTAGGGTTTAGAGTTTATTTTTTAGGGTTTATGGTTTAGATTTTAGGGTTTAGGATTTAGGGTTTAGGGTTTGCCGTTTAGAGTTTAGGTTATAGGGTTTAAGGTTTAGGTTTAGAGTTTTGTGTTTTATGTTTAGGATTTAGGATTTAGGGTTTAGGATTTAAGGTTTAGTGTTTATGGTTTAGAGGTTTAGAGTTTAGGGTTTAAATTTTAGTGTTTAGAGTTTAGGGTTGAGTGTGTAGGGTTTAGCATTTAGGATTTAGGGTTTAGAGTTTAGTATTTAGGGTTTAAGGTTTAGGGTTTAGGGTTTAGTGTTTAGGGTATAGGGTTTACATTTTAGGATTTAGGATTCAGGGTTTAGGGTTTAGAATTTAGGGTTTAGTGTTTAGTGTTTATGATTTAGGGTTTAGGATTTAGTGTGTAGGGTTTAGCATTTAGGATTTAGGGTTTAGAGTTTAGGGTTTAGAGTTTAGTATTGAGGGTTTAAGGTGTAGGGTTTAGGGTTTAGGGTTTAGGCTTTAAACTATAAGCCCAAAACCCAAAATCCAAAACCCTAAATGCTTAACCCTAAACACTAAAATTTAAACCTTTAAACCCCAAACACTAAACCTTAAACCCTAAATCCTAAATCCTTCACACAAAACACTAAAATCTAAACCCTAAACTCTAAACCTCTACACCCTAAACACTAAACCTTAAACCCTAAACCCTAAATCCTAAATCCTAAAAACAAAACACAAAACTCTAAACCTAAACCTTAAACCATATACCCTACACTCTAAACGGCAAACCCTAAACTCTAAACGGCAAACCCTAAACCCTAAACCCTAAATCGTAAACCCTAAAATCTATACCATAAACCCTAAAAACTAAACTCTAAACCCTAAACCCTAAATACTAAACCCTAAACTCTAAACACTAAAATTTAAACCCTAAACCTAAACACTAAACCTTAAACACTAAACACTAAAATATAAACCCTAAAACCTAAACACTAAACTCTATACCCTAAACACTAAACTTTAAACCCTAAACCGTAAACACTAAACCCTAAACCCTAACCACTAAAATCTAAACCCTAAACCCTAACCACTAAGCTCTAAACCCTAAACACTAACCCCTAAACCCTAAACACTAACTCTAATAAATGGCTTGGTCGAAAAACGTTTCAGTTTAGTATTTTTGACATAACATATCGCTCCGATGTCCGATTCATGCAAGACCGGCGGCATTGGAAAGCTAGTTCGATTGTCTACAACTTTCATGTTCATGTCGAGGCCAAATTCCGACGAGAATAACCAGACGGACCGGATTTCCGTCTGGGTGGTCTAACCGGACGGATCCGTCCGGGTGGTCTGACCGGACGGATCCGTCCGGTTGGTTCGTTTGGTTTTTTTTTTTTTGAGATCCAAAATTCAATTTCGTACCTTTCCAATTTTTATCCGTGGTTCGTCGAGAGTGTTTTCGACCAACTAAAACATACGAAACATACGAAATAAGGATTTTTTGGATTGAACTAGTAAGTTTTTTATTTTTTTCATTTTTACTGAATGGACGTTTAGGTCATTATAAATGTAGGGCGTCGTTTAATTTCGAAAACTAGGGCGTCGTTTAGTAACCCTCATTGCAAACACCAATATTACCTTTGATTTATAATTTGTAGGACCCACAAATTAGAGTTCCTACCGGCTACTTTCTTCTTGGATTGATTGATCCTTTTGGCCCTTGGGTAGTGGCTAGAAGGCGCAATTGATTAGTAGGATCTTGAGTTTATGGAGTTTGCTTTCGATTGAGATTTGGGGAGTGAAGGAGTTTTTTATTACAAAGAATTAGAGAGAGGAAGAAGAGAACAAGGGAATCCACAATTTGATGGGAGGCAGAGAGAGAGAGAGAAAAGCTGAACACACGTTTTTGTATATGTGGGATTTGAATCTCGTTATTACGCTTAGGAATATAATACATATACAATAATTATCAAAGTGATATTAATGCGGAGTGGTAAAGCTTTTGATTTATTCCAATGAATGTGTGGTTCCAATCCTTTTGGTGACTTCGATTACTACTAGTAGTAGGAATGTTGTTTATTTATTTCGTGCAACACTTCCCTCCGCCGTTGCCTTCCGATAGCCCGACGAACCTACCGCATAGTCTACCGTACTGCAGTGAACTCCTTCATAAATCCTTGGCATTTCCCAGTGATTCGGACCTCAATCTCCTCTCCTCCGACTGGCGAGCCCTCTCGTCGAAAAACTAAACAGTTACGATATCGGAGCGATCAGTTATGTCAAAAATACTAAACTGAAACGTTTTTCGACCAAGCCGTTTATTAGAGTTAGTGTTTAGGGTTTAGGGGTTAGTGTTTCCAAGCCGTTTATTAGAGTTAGTGTTTAGGGTTTAGGGTTAGTGTTTAGGGTTTAGAGCTTAGTGGTTAGGGTTTAGGGTTTAGATTTTAGTGGTTAGGGTTTAGGGTTTAGGGTTTAGTGTTTACGGTTTAGGGTTTAGAGTTTATTGTTTAGGGTATAGAGTTTAGTGTTTAGGTTTTAGGGTTTAGATTTTAGTGTTTAGTGTTTAAGGTTTAGTGCTTAGGTTTAGGGTTTAATTTTTAGTGTTTAGAGTTTAGGGTTTAGGGTTTAGGGTTTAGGGTTTAGAGTTTAGTTTTTAGGGTTTATGGTTTAGATTTTAGGGTTTAGGATTTAGGGTTTAGGGTTTGCCGTTTAGAGTTTAGGTTATAGGGTTTAAGGTTTAGGTTTAGAGTTTTGTGTTTTATGTTTAGGATTTAGGATTTAGGGTTTAGGATTTAAGGTTTAGTGTTTATGGTTTAGAGGTTTAGAGTTTAGGGTTTAAATTTTAGTGTTTAGAGTTTAGGGTTGAGTGTTTAGTGTTTAGTGTTTATGATTTAGTGTGTAGGGTTTAGCATTTAGGATTTAGGGTTTAGAGTTTAGTATTTAGGGTTTAAGGTTTAGGGTTTAGGGTTTAGTGTTTAGGGTATAGGGTTTACATTTTAGGATTTAGGATTCAGGGTTTAGGGTTTAGAATTTAGGGTTTAGTGTTTAGTGTTTATGATTTAGGGTTTAGGATTTAGTGTGTAGGGTTTAGCATTTAGGATTTAGGGTTTAGAGTTTAGGGTTTAGAGTTTAGTATTGAGGGTTTAAGGTGTAGGGTTTAGGGTTTAGGGTTTAGGCTTTAAACTATAAGCCCAAAACCCAAAATCCAAAACCCTAAATGCTTAACCCTAAACACTAAAATTTAAACCTTTAAACCCCAAACACTAAACCTTAAACCCTAAATCCTAAATCCTTCACACAAAACACTAAAATCTAAACCCTAAACTCTAAACCTCTACACCCTAAACACTAAACCTTAAACCCTAAACCCTAAATCCTAAATCCTAAAAACAAAACACAAAACTCTAAACCTAAACCTTAAACCATATACCCTACACTCTAAACGGCAAACCCTAAACTCTAAACGGCAAACCCTAAACCCTAAACCCTAAATCGTAAACCCTAAAATCTATACCATAAACCCTAAAAACTAAACTCTAAACCCTAAACCCTAAATACTAAACCCTAAACTCTAAACACTAAAATTTAAACCCTAAACCTAAACACTAAACCTTAAACACTAAACACTAAAATATAAACCCTAAAACCTAAACACTAAACTCTATACCCTAAACACTAAACTTTAAACCCTAAACCGTAAACACTAAACCCTAAACCCTAACCACTAAAATCTAAACCCTAAACCCTAACCACTAAGCTCTAAACCCTAAACACTAACCCCTAAACCCTAAACACTAACTCTAATAAATGGCTTGGTCGAAAAACGTTTCAGTTTAGTATTTTTGACATAACATATCGCTCCGATGTCCGATTCATGCAAGACCGGCGGCATTGGAAAGCTAGTTCGATTGTCTACAACTTTCATGTTCATGTCGAGGCCAAATTCCGACGAGAATAACCAGACGGACCGGATTTCCGTCTGGGTGGTCCAGATCCGGACGGACGGATCCGTCCGGGTCCGGTCCGCGACCGGACGGATCCGTCCGGTTGGTTCGTTTGGTTTTTTTTTTTTTTTGAGATCCAAAATTCAATTTCGTACCTTTCCAATTTTTATCCGTGGTTCGTCGAGAGTGTTTTCGACCAACTAAAACATACGAAATAAGGATTTTTTGGATTGAACTAGTAAGTTTTTTATTTTTTTCATTTTTACGGAATGGACGTTTAGGTCATTATAAATGTAGGGCGTCGTTTAATTTCGAAAACTAGGGCGTCGTTTAGTAACCCTCATTGCAAACACCAATATTACCTTTGATTTATAATTTGTAGGACCCACAAATTAGAGTTCCTACCGGCTACTTTCTTCTTGGATTGATTGATCCTTTTGGCCCTTGGGTAGTGGCTAGAAGGCAGCAATTGATTAGTAGGATCTTGCGTTTATGGAGTTTGCTTTCGATTGAGATTTGGGGAGTGAAGGAGTTTTTTATTACAAAGAATTAGAGAGAGGAAGAAGAGAACAAGGGAATCCACAATTTGATGGGAGGCAGAGAGAGAGAGAGAAAAGCTGAACACACGTTTTTGTATATGTGGGATTTGAATCTCGTTATTACAGTTAGGAATATAATACATATACAATAATTATCAAAGTGATATTAATGCGGAGTGGTAAAGCTTTTGATTTATTCCAATGAATGTGTGGTTCCAATCCTTTTGGTGACTTCTGATTACTACTAGTAGTAGGAATGTTGTTTATTTATTTCAGGCAACACTTCCCTCCGCCGTTGCCTTCTGATAGCCCGACGAACCTACCGCATAGTCTACCGTACTGCAGTGAACTCCTTCATAAATCCTTGGCATTTCCCGGTGATTCGGACCTCAATCTCCTCTCCTCCGATCGACGAGCCCTCTCGTCGAAAAACTAAACGCTTACGATATCGGAGCGATCGGTTATGTCAAAAATACTAAACCGAAACGTTTTTCGACCAAGCCGTTTATTAGAGTTAGTGTTTAGGGTTTAGGGGTTAGTGTTTAGGGTTTAGAGCTTAGTGGTTAGGGTTTAGGGTTTAGATTTTAGTGGTTAGGGTTTAGGGTTTAGGGTTTAGTGTTTACGGTTTAGGGTTTAGAGTTTAGTGTTTAGGGTATAGAGTTTAGTGTTTAGGTTTTAGGGTTTAGATTTTAGTGTTTAGTGTTTAAGGTTTAGTGCTTAGGTTTAGGGTTTAAATTTTAGTGTTTAGAGTTTAGGGTTTAGTGTTTAGGGTTTAGGGTTTAGAGTTTAGTTTTTAGGGTTTATGGTTTAGATTTTAGGGTTTAGGATTTAGGGTTTAGGGTTTGCCGTTTAGAGTTTAGGTTATAGGGTTTAAGGTTTAGGTTTAGAGTTTTGTGTTTTATGTTTAGGATTTAGGATTTAGGGTTTAGGATTTAAGGTTTAGTGTTTATGGTTTAGAGGTTTAGAGTTTAGGGTTTAAATTTTAGTGTTTAGAGTTTAGGGTTGAGTGTTTAGTGTTTAGTGTTTATGATTTAGTGTGTAGGGTTTAGCATTTAGGATTTAGGGTTTAGAGTTTAGTATTTAGGGTTTAAGGTTTAGGGTTTAGGGTTTTGTGTTTAGGGTATAGGGTTTACATTTTAGGATTTAGGATTCAGGGTTTAGGGTTTAGAATTTAGGGTTTAGTGTTTAGTGTTTATGATTTAGGGTTTAGGATTTAGTGTGTAGGGTTTAGCATTTAGGATTTAGGGTTTAGAGTTTAGGGTTTAGAGTTTAGTATTGAGGGTTTACGGTGTAGGGTTTAGGGTTTAGGGTTTAGGCTTTAAACTATAAGCCCAAAACCCAAAATCCAAAACCCTAAATGCTTAACCCTAAACACTAAAATCTAAACCTTTAAACCCTAAACTCTAAACCTTAAACCCTAAATCCTAAATTCTTAACACAAAACACTAAAATCTAAACCCTAAACTCTAAACCTCTACACCCTAAACACTAAACCTTAAACCCTAAACCCTAAATCCTAAATCCTAAACACAAAACACAAAACTCTAAACCTAAACCTTAAACCATATACCCTACACTCTAAACGGCAAACCCTAAACTCTAAACGGCAAACCCTAAACCCTAAACCCTAAATCGTAAACCCTAAAATCTATACCATAAACCCTAAAAACTAAACTCTAAACCCTAAACCCTAAATACTAAACCCTAAACTCTAAACACTAAAATTTAAACCCTAAACCTAAACACTAAACCTTAAACACTAAACACTAAAATATAAACCCTAAAACCTAAACACTAAACTCTATACCCTAAACACTAAACTTTAAACCCTAAACCGTAAACACTAAACCCTAAACCCTAACCACTAAAATCTAAACCCTAAACCCTAACCACTAAGCTCTAAACCCTAAACACTAACCCCTAAACCCTAAACACTAACTCTAATAAATGGCTTGGTCGAAAAACGTTTCAGTTTAGTATTTTTGACATAACATATCGCTCCGATGTCCGATTGATGCAAGACCTGCGGCATTGGAAAGCTAGTTCGATTGTCTATAACTTTCATGTTCATGTCGAGGCCAAATTCCTACGAGAATAACCAGACGGACCGGATTTCCGTCTGGGTGGTCTGACCGGACGGACAACCGGTCCGTCCGGGTGGTCTGACCGGACGGATCCGTCCGGTTGGTTCGTTTGGTTTTTTTTTTTTAGATCCAAAATTCAATTTCGTACCTTTCCAATTTTTATCCGTGGTTCGTCGAGAGTGTTTTCGACCAGCTAAAACATACTAAAACATACGAAATAAGGATTTTTTGGATTGAACTAGTAAGTTTTTTATGTTTTTCATTTTTACGGAATGGACGTTTAGGTCATTATAAATGTAGGGCGTCGTTTAATTTCGAAAACTAGGGCGTCGTTTAGTAACCCTCATTGCAAACCCCAATATTACCTTTGATTTATAATTTGTAGGACCCACAAATTAGAGTTCCTACCGGCTACTTTCTTCTTGGATTGATTGATCCTTTTGGCCCTTGGGTAGTGGCTAGAAGGCAGCAATTGATTAGTAGGATCTTGAGTTTATGGAGTTTGCTTTCGATTGAGATTTGGGGAGTGAAGGAGTTTTTTATTACAAAGAATTAGAGAGAGGAAGAAGAGAACAAGGGAATCCACAATTTGATGGGAGGCGAGAGAGAGAGAAAAGCTGAACACACGTTTTTGTATATGTGGGATTTGAATCTCGTTATTACGGTTAGGAATATAATACATATACAATAATTATCAAAGTGATATTAATGCGGAGTGGTAAAGCTTTTGATTTATTCCAATGAATGTGTGGTTCCAATCCTTTTGGTGACTTCGATTACTACTAGTAGTAGGAATGTTGTTTATTTATTTCGAGCAACACTTCCCTCCGCCGTTGCCTTCTGATAACCCGACGAACCTACCGCATAGTCTACCGTACTGCAGTGAACTCCTTCATAAATCCTAGGCATTTCCCAGTGATTCGGACCTCAATCTCCTCTCCTCCGACTGACGAGCCCTCTCGTCGAAAAACTAAACAGTTACGATATCGGAGCGATCAGTTATGTCAAAAATACTAAACTGAAACGTTTTTCGACCAAGCCGTTTATTAGAGTTAGTGTTTAGGGTTTAGGGGTTAGTGTTTAGGGTTTAGAGCTTAGTGGTTAGGGTTTAGGGTTTAGATTTTAGTGGTTAGGGTTTAGGGTTTAGTGTTTACGGTTTAGGGTTTAGAGTTTAGTGTTTAGGGTATAGAGTTTAGTGTTTAGGTTTTAGGGTTTAGATTTTAGTGTTTAGTGTTTAAGGTTTACTGCTTAGGTTTAGGGTTTAAATTTTAGTGTTTAGAGTTTAGGGTTTAGTGTTTAGGGTTTAGGGTTTAGAGTTTAGTTTTTAGGGTTTATGGTTTAGATTTTAGGGTTTAGGATTTAGGGTTTAGGGTTTGCCGTTTAGAGTTTAGGGTATAGGGTTTAAGGTTTAGGTTTAGAGTTTTGTGTTTTATGTTTAGGATTTAGGATTTAGGGTTTAGGATTTAAGGTTTAGTGTTTATGGTTTAGAGGTTTAGAGTTTAGGGTTTAAATTTTAGTGTTTAGAGTTTAGGGTTGAGTGTTTAGTGTTTAGTGTTTATGATTTAGTGTGTAGGGAATAGCATTTAGGATTTAGGGTTTAGAGTTTAGTATTTAGGGTTTAAGGTTTAGGGTTTAGGGTTTAGTGTTTAGGGTTTAGGGTTTACATTTTAGGATTTAGGATTCAGGGTTTAGGGTTTAGAATTTAGGGTTTAGTGTTTAGTGTTTATGATTTAGGGTTTAGGATTTAGTGTGTAGGGTTTAGCATTTAGGATTTAGGGTTTAGAGTTTAGGGTTTAGAGTTTAGTATTGAGGGTTTAAGGTGTAGGGTTTAGGGTTTAGGGTTTAGGCTTTAAACTATAAGCCCAAAACCCAAAATCCAAAACCCTAAATGCTTAACCCTAAACACTAAAATCTAAACCTTTAAACCCTAAACACTAAACCTTAAACCCTAAATCCTAAATTCTTAACACAAAACACTAAAATCTAAACCCTAAACTCTAAACCTCTACACCCTAAACACTAAACCTTAAACCCTAAACCCTAAATCCGAAATCCTAAAAACAAAACACAAAACTCTAAACCTAAACCTTAAACCATATACCCTACACTCTAAACGGCAAACCCTAAACTCTAAACGGCAAACCCTAAACCCTAAACCCTAAATCGTAAACCCTAAAATCTATACCATAAACCCTAAAAACTAAACTATAAACCCTAAACCCTAAATACTAAACCCTAAACTCAAAACACTAAAATTTAAACCCTAAACCTAAACACTAAACCTTAAACACTAAACACTAAAATATAAACCCTAAAACCTAAACACTAAACTCTATACCCTAAACACTAAACTTTAAACCCTAAACCGTAAACACTAAACCCTAAACCCTAACCACTAAAATCTAAACCCTAAACCCTAACCACTAAGCTCTAAACCCTAAACACTAACCCCTAAACCCTAAACACTAACTCTAATAAATGGCTTGGTCGAAAAACGTTTCAGTTTAGTATTTTTGACATAACATATCGCTCCGATGTCCGATTCATGCAAGACCTGCGGCATTGGAAAGCTAGTTCGATTGTCTATAACTTTCATGTTCATGTCGAGGCCAAATTCCTACGAGAATAACCAGACGGACCGGATTTCCGTCTGGGTGGTCTGACCGGACGGACAATCGGTCCGTCCGGGTGGTCTGACCAGACGGATCCGTCCGGGTTGTCTGACCGGACGGATCCGTCCGGGTGGTCTGACCGGACGGATCCGTCCGGTTGGTTCGTTTGGTTTTTTTTTTTTTTCAGATCCAAAATTCAATTTCGTACCTTTCCAATTTTTATCCGTGGTTCGTCGAGAGTGTTTTCGACCAACTAAAACATAGTAAAACATACGAAATAAGGATTTTTTGGATTGAACTAGTAAGTTTTTTATGTTTTTCATTTTTACGGAATGGACGTTTAGGTCATTATAAATGTAGGGCGTCGTTTAATTTCGAAAACTAGGGCGTCGTTTAGTAACCCTCATTGCAAACACCAATATTACCTTTGATTTATAATTTGTAGGACCCACAAATTAGAGTTCCTTCCGGCTACTTTCTTCTTGGATTGATTGATCCTTTTGGCCCTTGGGTAGTGGCTAGAAGGCAGCAATTGATTAGTAGGATCTTGAGTTTATGGAGTTTGCTTTCGATTGAGATTTGGGGAGTGAAGGAGTTTTTTATTACAAAGAATTAGAGAGAGGAAGAAGAGAACAAGGGAATCCACAATTTGATGGGAGGCAGAGAGAGAGAGAGAAAAGCTGAACACACGTTTTTGTATATGTGGGATTTGAATCTCGTTATTACAGTTAGGAATATAATACATATACAATAATTATCAAAGTGATATTAATGCGGAGTGGTAAAGCTATTGATTTATTCCATTGAATGTGGGGTTCCAATCCTTTTGGTGGCTTCTGATTACTACTAGTAGTAGGAATGTTGTTTATTTATTTCAGGCAACACTTCCCTCCGCCGTTGCCTTCTGATAGCCTGACGAACCTACCGCATAGTCTACCGTACTGCAGTGAACTCCTTCATAAATCCTTGGCATTTCCCGGTGATTCGGACCTCAATCTCCTCTCCTCCGATCGACGAGCCCTCTCGTCGGAAAACTAAACAAGCTACGACATCGGAGCGATCGGTTATGTCAAAAATACTAAACCGAAACGTTTTTCGACCAAGCCGTTTATTAGAGTTAGTGTTTAGGGTTTAGGGGTTAGTGTTTAGGGTTTAGAGCTTAGTGGTTAGGGTTTAGGGTTTAGATTTTAGTGGTTAGGGTTTAGGGTTTAGTGTTTACGGTTTAGGGTTTAGAGTTTAGTGTTTAGGGTATAGAGTTTAGTGTTTAGGTTTTAGGGTTTAGATTTTAGTGTTTATTGTTTAAGGTTTAGTGTTTAGGTTTAGGGTTTAAATTTTAGTGTTTAGAGTTTAGGGTTTAGTGTTTAGGGTTTAGGGTTTAGAGTTTAGTTTTTAGGGTTTATGGTTTAGATTTTAGGGTTTAGAATTTAGGGTTTAGGGTTTGCCGTTTAGAGTTTAGGGTATAGGGTTTAAGGTTTAGGTTTAGAGTTTTGTGTTTTATTTTTAGGATTTCGGATTTAGGGTTTAGGATTTAAGGTTTAGTGTTTATGGTTTAGAGGTTTAGAATTTAGGGTTTAAATTTTAGTGTTTAGAGTTTAGGGTTGAGTGTTTAGTGTTTAGTGTTTATGATTTAGTGTGTAGGGTTTAGCATTTAGGATTTAGGGTTTAGAGTTTAGTATTTAGGGTTTAAGGTTTAGGGTTTAGGGTTTAGTGTTTAGGGTATACAGTTTATATTTTAAGATTTAGGATTCAGGGTTTAGGGTTTAGGGTTTAGGGTTTAGTGTTTAGTGTTTATGATTTAGGGTTTAGGATTTACTGTGTAGGGTTCAGCATTTAGGATTTAGGGTTTAGAGTTTAGGGTTTAGAGTTTAGTATTTAGGGTTTAAGGTTTAGGGTTTAGGGTTTAGGGTTTAGGGTTTAGGCTTTAAACTATAAGCCCAAAACCCAAAATCCAAAACCCTAAATGCTTACCCCTAAACACTAAAATCTAAACCCTAAACCCTAAACCCTAAACTCTAAACCTTAAACCCTAAATCTTAAATCCTTAACACAAAACACTAAAATCTAAACCCTAAACTCTAAACCTCTACACCCTAAACACTAAACCTTAAACCCTAAACCCTAAATCCTAAATCCTAAAAACAAAACACAAAACTCTAAACCTAAACCTTAAACCATATACCCTACACTCTAAACGGCAAACCCTAAACTCTAAACGGCAAACCCTAAACCCTAAACCCTAAATCGTAAACCCTAAAATCTATACCATAAACCCTAAAAACTAAACTCTAAACCCTAAACCCTAAATACTAAACCCTAAACTCTAAACACTAAAATTTAAACCCTAAACCTAAACACTAAACCTTAAACACTAAACACTAAAATCTAAACCCTAAAACCTAAACACTAAACTCTATACCCTAAACACTAAACTCTAAACCCTAAACCGTAAACACTAAACCCTAAACCCTAACCACTAAAATCTAAACCCTAAACCCTAACCACTAAGCTCAAAACCCTAAACACTAACCCCTAAACCCTAAACACTAACTCTAATAAATGGCTTGGTCGAAAAACGTTTCAGTTTAGTATTTTTGACATAACATATCGCTCCGATGTCCGATTGATGCAAGACCGGCGGCATTGGAAAGCTAGTTCGATTGTCTATAACTTTCATGTTCATGTCGAGGCCAAATTCCTACGAGAATAACCAGACGGACCGGATTTCCGTCTGGGTGGTCCGGACCGGACGGACAATCGGTCCGTCCGGGTGGTCTGACCAGACGGATCCGTCCGGGTTGTCTGACCGGACGGATCCGTCCGGTTGACCGGACGGATCCGTCCGGTTGGTTCGTTTGGTTTTTTTTTTTTTCGATCCAAAATTCAATTTCGTACCTTTCCAATTTTTATCCGTGGTTCGTCGAGAGTGTTTTCGACCAACTAAAACATAGTAAAACATACGAAATAAGGATTTTTTGGATTGAACTAGTAAGTTTTTTATGTTTTTCATTTTTACGGAATGGACGTTTAGGTCATTATAAATGTAGGGCGTCGTTTAATTTCGAAAACTAGGGCGTCGTTTAGTAACCCTCATTGCAAACACCAATATTACCTTTGATTTATAATTTGTAGGACCCACAAATTAGAGTTCCTTCCGGCTACTTTCTTCTTGGATTGATTGATCCTTTTGGCCCTTGGGTAGTGGCTAGAAGGCGGCAATTGATTAGTAGGATCTTGAGTTTATGGAGTTTGCTTTCGATTGAGATTTGGGGAGTGAAGGAGTTTTTTATTACAAAGAATTAGAGAGAGGAAGAAGAGAACAAGGGAATCCACAATTTGATGGGAGGCGAGAGAGAGAGAGAAAAAGCTGAACACACGTTTTTGTATATGTGGGATTTGAATCTCGTTATTACAGTTAGGAATATAATACATATACAATAATTATCAAAGTGATATTAATGCGGAGTGGTAAAGCTATTGATTTATTCCATTGAATGTGGGGTTCCAATCCTTTTGGTGGCTTCTGATTACTACTAGTAGTAGGAATGTTGTTTATTTATTTCAGGCAACACTTCCCTCCGCCGTTGCCTTCTGATAGCCCGACGAACCTACCGCATAGTCTACCGTACTGCAGTGAACTCCTTCATAAATCCTTGGCATTTCCCAGTGATTCGGACCTCAATCTCCTCTCCTCCGACTGACGAGCCCTCTCGTCGGAAAACTAAACAATTACGACATCGGAGCGATCAGTTATGTCAAAAATACTAAACTGAAACGTTTTTCGACCAAGCCGTTTATTAGAGTTAGTGTTTAGGGTTTAGGGGTTAGTGTTTAGGGTTTAGAGCTTAGTGGTTAGGGTTTAGGGTTTAGATTTTAGTGGTTAGGGTTTAGGGTTTAGTGTTTATGGTTTAGGGTTTAGAGTTTAGTGTTTAGGGTATAGAGTTTAGTGTTTAGGTTTTAGGGTTTAGATTTTAGTGTTTATTGTTTAAGGTTTAGTGTTTAGGTTTAGGGTTTAAATTTTAGTGTTTAGAGTTTAGGGTTTAGTGTTTAGGGTTTAGGGTTTAGAGTTTAGTTTTTAGGGTTTATGGTTTAGATTTTAGGGTTTAGGATTTAGGGTTTAGGGTTTGCCGTTTAGAGTTTAGGGTATAGGGTTTAAGGTTTAGGTTTAGAGTTTTGTGTTTTATTTTTAGGATTTAGGATTTAGGGTTTAGGATTTAAGGTTTAGTGTTTATGGTTTAGAGGTTTAGAATTTAGGGTTTAAATTTTAGTGTTTAGAGTTTAGGGTTGAGTGTTTAGTGTTTAGTGTTTATGATTTAGTGTGTAGGGTTTAGCATTTAGGATTTAGGGTTTAGAGTTTAGTATTTAGGGTTTAAGGTTTAGGGTTTAGGGTTTAGTGTTTAGGGTATACAGTTTATATTTTAGGATTTAGGATTCAGGGTTTAGGGTTTAGGGTTTAGGGTTTAGTGTTTAGTGTTTATGATTTAGGGTTTAGGATTTAGTGTGTAGGGTTCAGCATTTAGGATTTAGGGTTTAGAGTTTAGGGTTTAGAGTTTAGTATTTAGGGTTTAAGGTTTAGGGTTTAGGGTTTAGGGTTTAGGCTTTAAACTATAAGCCCAAAACCCAAAATCCAAAACCCTAAATGCTTAACCCTAAACACTAAAATCTAAACCCTAAACCCTAAACCCTAAACCTTAAACCCTAAATCCTAAATCCTAAACACAAAACACTAAAATCTAAACCCTAAACTCTAAACCTCTACACCCTAAACACTAAACCTTAAACCCTAAACCCTAAATCCTAAATACTAAAAACAAAACACAAAACTATAAACCTAAACCTTAAACCATATACCCTACACTCTAAACGGCAAACCCTAAACTCTAAACGGCAAACCCTAAACCCTAAACCCTAAATCGTAAATCCTAAAATCTATACCATAAACCCTAAACCCTAAATACTAAACCCTAAACTCTAAACACTAAAATTTAAACCCTAAACCTAAACACTAAACCTTAAACACTAAACACTAAAATCTAAACCCTAAAACCTAAACACTAAACTCTATACCCTAAACACTAAACTCTAAACCCTAAACCGTAAACACTAAACCCTAAACCCTAACCACTAAAATCTAAACCCTAAACCCTATCCACTAAGCTCAAAACCCTAAACACTAACCCCTAAACCCTAAACACTAACTCTAATAAATGGCTTGGTCGAAAAACGTTTCAGTTTAGTATTTTTGACATAACATATCGCTCCAATGTCCGATTGATGCAAGACCGGCGGCATTGGAAAGCTAGTTCGATTGTCTACAACTTTCATGTTCACGTCGAGGCCAGATTCCGACGAGAATAACCAGACGGACCGGATTTCCGTCTGGGTGGTCTGACCGGACGGACAACCGGTCCGTCCGGTCCGCACGGATCCGTCCGGGATCCGTCCGACCGGACGGATCCGTCCGGGTGGTTCGACCGGACGGATCCGTCCGGTTGGTTCGTTTGGTTTTTTTTTTTTTTTTTCAGATCCAAAATTCAATTTCGTACCTTTCCAATTTTTATCCGTGGTTCGTCGAGAGTGTTTTCGACCAACTAAAACATACTAAAACATACGAAATAAGGATTTTTTGGATTGAACTAGTAAGTTTTTTATGTTTTTCATTTTTACGGAATGGACGTTTAGGTCATTATAAATGTAGGGCGTCGTTTAATTTCGAAAACTAGGGCGTCGTTTAGTAACCCTCATTGCAAACACCAATATTACCTTTGATTTATAATTTGTAGGACCCACAAATTAGAGTTCCTTCCGGCTACTTTCTTCTTGGATTGATTGATCCTTTTGGCTCTTGGGTAGTGGCTAGAAGGCAGCAATTGATTAGTAGGATCTTGAGTTTATGGAGTTTGCTTTCGATTGAGATTTGGGGAGGGAAGGAGTTTTTTATTACAAAGAATTAGAGAGAGGAAGAAGAGAACAAGGGAATCCACAATTTGATGGGAGGCAGAGAGAGAGAGAGAAAAGCTGAACACTCGTTTTTGTATATGTGGGATTTGAATCTCGTTATTACAGTTAGGAATATAATACATATACAATAATTATCAAAGTGATATTAATGCGGAGTGGTAAAGCTATTGATTTATTCCATTGAATGTGGGGTTCCAATCCTTTTGGTGGCTTCTGATTACTACTAGTAGTAGGAATGTTGTTTATTTATTTCGTGCAACACTTCCCTCCGCCGTTGCCTTCGATAGCCCGACGAACCTACCGCATAGTCTACCGTACTGCAGTGAACTCCTTCATAAATCCTTGGCATTTCCCGGTGATTCGGACCTCAATCTCCTCTCCTCCGACCGACGAGCCCTCTCGTCGGAAAACTAAACGATTCTACGACATCGGAGCGATCGGTTATGTCAAAAATACTAAACCGAAACGTTTTTCGACCAAGCCGTTTATTAGAGTTAGTGTTTAGGGTTTAGGGGTTAGTGTTTAGGGTTTAGAGCTTAGTGGTTAGGGTTTAGGGTTTAGATTTTAGTGGTTAGGGTTTAGGGTTTAGTGTTTACGGTTTAGGGTTTAGAGTTTAGTGTTTAGGGTATAGAGTTTAGTGTTTAGGTTTTAGGGTTTAGATTTTAGTGTTTATTGTTTAAGGTTTAGTGTTTAGGTTTAGGGTTTAAATTTTAGTGTTTAGAGTTTAGGGTTTAGTGTTTAGGGTTTAGGGTTTAGAGTTTAGTTTTTAGGGTTTATGGTTTAGATTTTAGGGTTTAGGATTTAGGGTTTAGGGTTTGCCGTTTAGAGTTTAGGGTATAGGGTTTAAGGTTTAGGTTTAGAGTTTTGTGTTTTATTTTTAGGATTTAGGATTTAGGGTTTAGGATTTAAGGTTTAGTGTTTATGGTTTAGAGGTTTAGAATTTAGGGTTTAAATTTTAGTGTTTAGAGTTTAGGGTTGAGTGTTTAGTGTTTAGTGTTTATGATTTAGTGTGTAGGGTTTAGCATTTAGGATTTAGGGTTTAGAGTTTAGTATTTAGGGTTTAAGGTTTATGGTTTAGGGTTTAGTGTTTAGGGTATACGGTTTACATTTTAGGATTTAGGATTCAGGGTTTAGGGTTTAGGGTTTAGTGTTTAGTGTTTAGTGTTTATGATTTAGGGTTTAGGATTTAGTGTGTAGGGTTCATCATTTAGGATTTAGGGTTTAGTGTTTAGGGTTTAGAGTTTAGTATTTAGGGTTTAAGATTTAGGGTTTAGGGTTTAGGGTTTAGGCTATAAGCCCAAAACCCAAAATCCAAAACCCTAAATGCTTAACCCTAAACACTAAAATCTAAACCCTAAACTCTATACCTTTAAACGCTAAACACTAAACCTTAAACCCTAAATCCTAAATCCTAAACACAAAACACTAAAATCTAAACCCTAAACTCTAAACCTCTACACCCTAAACACTAAACCTTAAACCCTAAACCCTAAATCCTAAATCCTAAAAACGAAACACAAAACTCTAAACCTAAACCTTAAACCATATACCCTACACTCTAAACAGCAAACCCTAAACTCTAAACGGCAAACCCTAAACCCTAAACCCTAAATCGTAAACCCTAAAATCTATACCATAAACCCTAAAAACTAAACTCTATACCCTAAACCCTAAATACTAAACCCTAAACTCTAAACACTAAAATTTAAACCCTAAACCTAAACACTAAACCTTAAACACTAAACACTAAAATCTAAACCCTAAAACCTAAACACTAAACTCTATACCCTAAACACTAAACTCTAAACCCTAAACCGTAAACACTAAACCCTAAACCCTAACCACTAAAATCTAAACCCTAAACCCTAACCACTAAGCTCAAAACCCTAAACACTAACCCCTAAACCCTAAACACTAACTCTAATAAATGGCTTGGTCGAAAAACGTTTCAGTTTAGTATTTTTGACATAACATATTGCTCCAATGTCCGATTGATGCAAGACCGGCGGCATTGGAAAGCTAGTTCGATTGTCTATAACTTTCATGTTCATGTCGAGGCCAGATTCCGACGAGCATAACCAGACGGACCGGATTTCCGTCCGGGTGGTCCGACCGGACGGACAACCGGTCCGTCCGGGTGGTCTGACCAGACGGATCCGTCCGGGTTGTCTGACCGGACGGATCCGTCCGGGTGGTCTGACCGGACGGATCCGTCCGGTTGGTTCGTTTGGTTTTTTTTTTTTTTTCAGATCCAAAATTCAATTTCGTACCTTTCCAATTTTTATCCGTGGTTCGTCGAGAGTGTTTTCGACCAACTAAAACATACTAAAACATACGAAATAAGGATTTTTTGGATTGAACTAGTAAGTTTTTTATGTTTTTCATTTTTACGGAATGGACGTTTAGGTCATTATAAATGTAGGGCGTCGTTTAATTTCGAAAACTAGGGCGTCGTTTAGTAACCCTCATTGCAAACACCAATATTACCTTTGATTTATAATTTGTAGGACCCACAAATTAGAGTTCCTTCCGGCTACTTTCTTCTTGGATTGATTGATCCTTTTGGCTCTTGGGTAGTGGCTAGAAGGCGCAATTGATTAGTAGGATCTTGAGTTTATGGAGTTTGCTTTCGATTGAGATTTGGGGAGGGAAGGAGTTTTTTATTACAAAGAATTAGAGAGAGGAAGAAGAGAACAAGGGAATCCACAATTTGATGGGAGGCAGAGAGAGAGAGAAAAGCTGAACACTCGTTTTTGTATATGTGGGATTTGAATCTCGTTATTACAGTTAGGAATATAATACATATACAATAATTATCAAAGTGATATTAATGCGGAGTGGTAAAGCTATTGATTTATTCCATTGAATGTGGGGTTCCAATCCTTTTGGTGGCTTCTGATTACTACTAGTAGTAGGAATGTTGTTTATTTATTTCGAGTGCAACACTTCCCTCCGCCGTTGCCTTCCGATAGCCCGACGAACCTACCGCATAGTCTACCGTACTGCAGTGAACTCCTTCATAAATCCTTGGCATTTCCCGGTGATTCGGACCTCAATCTCCTCTCCTCGCGATCGACGAGCCCTCTCGTCGGAAAACTAAACAAGCTTACGACATCGGAGCGATCGCTTATGTCAAAAATACTAAACTGAAACGTTTTTCGACCAAGCCGTTTATTAGAGTTAGTGTTTAGGGTTTAGGGGTTAGTGTTTAGGGTTTAGAGCTTAGTGGTTAGGGTTTAGGGTTTAGATTTTAGTGGTTAGGGTTTAGGGTTTAGTGTTTACGGTTTAGGGTTTAGAGTTTAGTGTTTAGGGTATAGAGTTTAGTGTTTAGGTTTTAGGGTTTAGATTTTAGTGTTTATTGTTTAAGATTTAGTGTTTAGGTTTAGGGTTTAAATTTTAGTGTTTAGAGTTTAGGGTTTAGTGTTTAGGGTTTAGGGTTTAGAGTTTAGTTTTTAGGGTTTATGGTTTAGATTTTAGGGTTTAGGATTTAGGGTTTAGGGTTTGCCGTTTAGAGTTTAGGGTATAGGGTTTAAGGTTTAGGTTTAGAGTTTTGTGTTTTATTTTTAGGATTTAGGATTTAGGGTTTAGGATTTAAGGTTTAGTGTTTATGGTTTAGAGGTTTAGAGTTTAGGGTTTAAATTTTAGTGTTTAGAATTTAGGGTTGAGTGTTTAGTGTTTAGTGTTTATGATTTAGTGTGTAGGGTTTAGCATTTAGGATTTAGGGTTTAGAGTTTAGTATTTAGGGTTTAAGGTTTAGGGTTTAGGGTTTAGTGTTTAGGGTATACGGTTTACATTTTAGGATTTAGGATTCGGGGTTTAGGGTTTAGGGGTTTAGTGTTTAGTGTTTATGATTTAGGGTTTAGGATTTAGTGTGTAGGGTTTATCATTTAGGATTTAGGGTTTAGTGTTTAGGGTTTAGAGTTTAGTATTTAGGGTTTAAGATTTAGGGTTTAGGGTTTAGGGTTTAGGCTATAAGCCCAAAACCCAAAATCCAAAACCCTAAATGCTTAACCCTAAACACTAAAATCTAAACCCTAAACTCTATACCTTTAAATGCTAAACACTAAACCTTAAACCCTAAATCCTAAATCCTAAACACAAAACACTAAAATCTAAACCCTAAACTCTAAACCTCTACACCCTAAACACTAAACCTTAAACCCTAAACCCTAAATCCTAAATCCTAAAAACGAAACACAAAACTCTAAACCTAAACCTTAAACCATATACCCTACACTCTAAACAGCAAACCCTAAACTCTAAACGGCAAACCCTAAACCCTAAACCCTAAATCGTAAACCCTAAAATCTATACCATAAACCCTAAAAACTAAACTCTATACCCTAAACCCTAAATACTAAACCCTAAACTCTAAACACTAAAATTTAAACCCTAAACCTAAACACTAAACCTTAAACACTAAACACTAAAATCTAAACCCTAAAACCTAAACACTAAACTCTATACCCTAAACACTAAACTCTAAACCCTAAACCGTAAACACTAAACCCTAAACCCTAACCACTAAAATCTAAACCCTAAACCCTAACCACTAAGCTCAAAACCCTAAACACTAACCCCTAAACCCTAAACACTAACTCTAATAAATGGCTTGGTCGAAAAACGTTTCAGTTTAGTATTTTTGACATAACATATTGCTCCAATGTCCGATTGATGCAAGACCGGCGGCATTGGAAAGCTAGTTCGATTGTCTATAACTTTCATGTTCATGTCGAGGCCGGATTCCGACGAGCATAACCAGACGGACCGGATTTCCGTCTGGGTGGTCTGACCGGACGGACAACCGGTCCGTCCGGTGGTCCGGGATCCGTCCGGGTGGTCTGACCGGACGGATCCGTCCGGGTGGTCTGACCGGACGGATCCGTCCGGTTGGTTCGTTTGGTTTTTTTTTTCAGATCCAAAATTCAATTTCGTACCTTTCCAATTTTGATCCGTGGTTCGTCGAGAGTGTTTTCGACCAACTAAAACATACTAAAACATACGAAATAAGGATTTTTTGGATTGAACTAGTAAGTTTTTTATGTTTTTCATTTTTACGGAATGGACGTTTAGGTCATTATAAATGTAGGGCGTCGTTTAATTTCGAAAACTAGGGCGTCGTTTAGTAACCCTCATTGCAAACACCAATATTACCTTTGATTTATAATTTGTAGGACCCACAAATTAGAGTTCCTACTGGCTACTTTCTTCTTGGTTTGATTGATCCTTTTGACCCTTGGGTAGTGGCTAGAAGGCAGCAATTGATTAGTAGGATCTTGAGTTTATGGAGTTTGCTTTCGATTGAGATTTGGGGAGGGAAGGAGTTTTTTATTACAAAGAATTAGAGAGAGGAAGAAGAGAACAAGGGAATCCACAATTTGATGGGAGGCAGAGAGAGAGAGAAAAGCTGAACACACGTTTTTGTATATGTGGGCTTTGAATCTCGTTATTACAGTTAGGAATATAATACATATACAATAATTATCAAAGGGATATTAATGCAGAGTGGTAAAGCTATTGATTTATTCCAATGAATGTGGGGTTCCAATTCTTTTGGTGACTTCTGATTACTACTAGTAGTAGGAATGTTGTTTATTTATTTCAGGCAACACTTCCCTCCGCCGTTGCCTTCTGATAGCCCGACGAACCTACCGCATAGTCTACCGTACTGCAGTGAACTCCTTCATAAATCCTTGGCATTTCCCATTGATTCGGACCTCAATCTCCTCTCCTCCGACCGACGAGCCCTCTCGTCGGAAAACTAAACGAGCTTACGACATCGGAGCGATCGGTTATGTCAAAAATACTAAACTCGAAACGTTTTTCGACCAAGCCGTTTATTAGAGTTAGTGTTTAGGGTTTAGGGGTTAGTGTTTAGGGTTTAGAGCTTAGTGGTTAGGGTTTAGGGTTTAGATTTTAGTGGTTAGGGTTTAGGGTTTAGTGTTTACGGTTTAGGGTTTAGAGTTTAGTGTTTAGGGTATAGAGTTTAGTGTTTAGGTTTTAGGGTTTAGATTTTAGTGTTTATTGTTTAAGGTTTAGTGTTTAGGTTTAGGGTTTAAATTTTAGTGTTTAGAGTTTAGGGTTTAGTGTTTAGGGTTTAGGGTTTAGAGTTTAGTTTTTAGGGTTTATGGTTTAGATTTTAGGGTTTAGGATTTAGGGTTTAGGGTTTGCCGTTTAGAGTTTAGGGTATAGGGTTTAAGGTTTAGGTTTAGAGTTTTGTGTTTTATTTTTAGGATTTAGGATTTAGGGTTTAGGATTTAAGGTTTAGTGTTTATGGTTTAGAGGTTTAGAGTTTAGGGTTTAAATTTTAGTGTTTAGAAATTAGGGTTGAGTGTTTAGTGTTTAGTGTTTATGATTTAGTGTGTAGGGTTTAGCATTTAGGATTTAGGGTTTAGAGTTTAGTATTTAGGGTTTAAGGTTTATGGTTTAGGGTTTAGTGTTTAGGGTATACGGTTTACATTTTAGGATTTAGGATTCAGGGTTTAGGGTTTAGGGTTTAGTGTTTAGTGTTTATGATTTAGGGTTTAGGATTTAGTGTGTAGGGTTTATCATTTAGGATTTAGGGTTTAGTGTTTAGGGTTTAGAGTTTAGTATTTAGGGTTTAAGATTTAGGGTTTAGGGTTTAGGGTTTAGGCTATAAGCCCAAAACCCAAAATCCAAAACCCTAAATGCTTAACCCTAAAAACTAAAATCTAAACCCTAAACTCTATACCTTTAAATGCTAAACACTAAACCTTAAACCCTAAATCCTAAATCCTAAACACAAAACACTAAAATCTAAACCCTAAACTCTAAACCTCTACACCCTAAACACTAAACCTTAAACCCTAAACCCTAAATCCTAAATCCTAAAAACGAAACACAAAACTCTAAACCTAAACCTTAAACCATATACCCTACACTCTAAACAGCAAACCCTAAACTCTAAACGGCAAACCCTAAACCCTAAACCCTAAATCGTAAACCCTAAAATCTATACCATAAACCCTAAAAACTAAACTCTAAACCCTAAACCCTAAATACTAAACCCTAAACTCTAGACACTAAAATTTAAACCCTAAACCTAAACACTAAACCTTAAACACTAAACACTAAAATCTAAACCCTAAAACCTAAACACTAAACTCTATACCCTAAACACTAAACTCTAAACCCTAAACCGTAAACACTAAACCCTAAACCCTAACCACTAAAATCTAAACCCTAAACCCTAACCACTAAGCTCAAAACCCTAAACACTAACCCCTAAACCCTAAACACTAACTCTAATAAATGGCTTGGTCGAAAAACGTTTCAGTTTAGTATTTTTGACATAACATATCGCTCCGATGTCCGATTGATGCAAGACCGGCGGCATTGGAAAGCTAGTTCGATTGTCTACAACTTTCATGTTCATGTCGAGGCCAAATTCCGACGAGAATAACCAGACGGACCGGATTTCCGTCTGGGTGGTCTGACCGGACGGACAACCGGTCCGTCCGGTGGTCAGACCGGATCCGTCCGGGTCTGACCGGACGGATCCGTCCGGGTGGTCTGACCGGACGGATCCGTCCGGTTGGTTCGTTTGGTTTTTTTTTTTTTTTCGCATCCAAAATTCAATTTCGTACCTTTCCAATTTTGATCCGTGGTTCGTCGAGAGTGTTTTCGACCAACTAAAACATACTAAAACATACGAAATAAGGATTTTTTGGATTGAACTAGTAACTTTTTTATGTTTTTCATTTTTACGGAATGGACGTTTAGGTCATTATAAATGTAGGGCGTCGTTTAATTTCGAAAACTAGGGCGTCGTTTAGTAACCCTCATTGCAAACACCAATATTACCTTTGATTTATAATTTGTAGGACCCACAAATTAGAGTTCCTACCGGCTACTTTCTTCTTGGATTGATTGATCCTTTTGGCCCTTGGGTAGTGGCTAGAAGGCGGCAATTGATTAGTAGGATATTGAGTTTATGGAGTTTGCTTTCGATTGAGATTTGGGGAGGGAAGGAGTTTTTTATTACAAAGAATTAGAGAGAGGAAGAAGAGAACAAGGGAATCCACAATTTGATGGGAGGCAGAGAGAGAGAGAGAAAAGTCGAACACACGTTTTTGTATATGTGGGATTTGAATCTCGTTATTACGCTTAGGAATATAATACATATACAATAATTATCAAAGTGATATTAATGCGGAGTGGTAAAGCTTTTGATTTATTCCAATGAATGTGTGGTTCCAATCCTTTTGGTGACTTCTGATTACTACTAGTAGTAGGAATGTTGTTTATTTATTTCAGGCAACACTTCCCTCCGCCGTTGCCTTCTGATAGCCCGACGAACCTACCGCATAGTCTACCGTACTGCGGTGAACTCCTTCATAAATCCTTGGCATTTCCCGGTGATTCGGACCTCAATCTCCTCTCCTCCGACCGACGAGCCCTCTCGTCGGAAAACTAAACGATTACGACATCGGAGCGATCGGTTATGTCAAAAATACTAAACCGAAACGTTTTTCGACCAAGCCGTTTATTAGAGTTAGTGTTTAGGGTTTAGGGGTTAGTGTTTAGGGTTTAGAGCTTAGTGGTTAGGGTTTAGGGTTTAGATTTTAGTGGTTAGGGTTTAGGGTTTAGTGTTTACGGTTTAGGGTTTAGAGTTTAGTGTTTAGGGTATAGAGTTTAGTGTTTAGGTTTTAGGGTTTAGATTTTAGTGTTTAGTGTTTAAGGTTTAGTGTTTAGGTTTAGGGTTTAAATTTTAGTGTTTAGAGTTTAGGGTTTAGTGTTTAGGGTTTAGGGTTTAGAGTTTAGTTTTTAGGGTTTATGGTTTAGATTTTAGGGTTTAGGATTTAGGGTTTAGGGTTTGCCGTTTAGAGTTTAGGGTATAGGGTTTAAGGTTTAGGTTTAGAGTTTTGTGTTTTATTTTTAGGATTTAGGATTTAGGGTTTAGGATTTAAGGTTTAGTGTTTATGGTTTAGAGGTTTAGAGTTTAGGGTTTAAATTTTAGTGTTTAGAGTTTAGGGTTGAGTGTTTAGTGTTTAGTGTTTATGATTTAGTGTGTAGGGTTTAGCATTTAGGATTTAGGGTTTAGAGTTTAGTATTTAGGGTTTAAGGTTTAGGGTTTAGGGTTTAGGGTTTAGGGTTTAGGGTTTACATTTTAGGATTCAGGATTCAGGGTTTAGGGTTTAGGGTTTAGGGTTTAGTGTTTATGATTTAGGGTTTAGGATTTAGTGTGTAGGGTTTAGCATTTAGGATTTAGGGTTTAGAGTTTAGGGTTTAGAGTGTAGTATTTAGGGTTTAAGATTTAGGGTTTAGGGTTTAGGGTTTAGGCTATAAGCCCAAAACCCAAAATCCAAAACCCTAAATGCTTAACCCTAAACACTAAAATCTAAACCCTAAACTCTAAACCTTTAAACCCTAAACACTAAACCTTAAACCCTAAATCCTAAATCCTAAACACAAAACACTAAAATCTAAACCCTAAACTCTAAACCTCTACACCCTAAACACTAAACCATAAACCCTAAACCCTAAATCCTAAATCCTACCCAAAACAAAACACAAAACTCTAAACCTAAACCTTAAACCATATACCCTACACTCTAAACGGCAAACCCTAAACTCTAAACGGCAAACCCTAAACCCTAAACCCTAAATCGTAAACCCTAAAATCTATACCATAAACCCTAAAAACGAAACTCTAAACCGTAAACCCTAAATACTAAACCCTAAACTCTAAACACTAAAATTTAAACCCTAAACCTAAACACTAAACCTTAAACACTAAACACTAAAATCTAAACCCTAAAACCTAAACACTAAACTCTATACCCTAAACACTAAACTCTAAACCCTAAACCGTAAACACTAAACCCTAAACCATAACCACTAAAATCTAAACCCTAAACCCTAACCACTAAGCTCAAAACCCTAAACACTAACCCCTAAACCCTAAACACTAACTCTAATAAATGGCTTGGTCGAAAAACGTTTCAGTTTAGTATTTTTGACATAACATATTGCTCCGATGTCCGATTGATGCAAGACCGGCGGCATTGGAAAGCTAGTTCGATTGTCTACAACTTTCATGTTCATGTCGAGGCCAGATTCCGACGAGAATAACCAGACGGACCGGATTTCCGTCTGGGTGGTCTGACCGGACGGACAACCGGTCCGTCCGGACGGATCCGTCCGGGTGGTCGACCGGACGGATCCGTCCGGTTGGTTCGTTTGGTTTTTTTTTTTTTTTTCAGATCCAAAATTCAATTTCGTACCTTTCCAATTTTGATCCGTGGTTCGTCGAGAGTGTTTTCGACCAACTAAAACATAGTAAAACATACGAAATAAGGATTTTTTGGATTGAACTAGTAACTTTTTTATGTTTTTCATTTTTACGGAATGGACGTTTAGGTCATTATAAATGTAGGGCGTCGTTTAATTTCGAAAACTAGGGCGTCGTTTAGTAACCCTCATTGCAAACACCAATATTACCTTTGATTTATAATTTGTAGGACCCACAAATTAGAGTTCCTACCGGCTACTTTCTTCTTGGATTGATTGATCCTTTTGGCCCTTGGGTAGTGGCTAGAAGGCGGCAATTGATTAGTAGGATATGGAGTTTATGGAGTTTGCTTTCGATTGAGATTTGGGGAGGGAAGGAGTTTTTTATTACAAAGAATTAGAGAGAGGAAGAAGAGAACAAGGGAATCCACAATTTGATGGGAGGCGAGAGAGAGAGAGAAAAGCCGAACACACGTTTTTGTATATGTGGGATTTGAATCTCGTTATTACGCTTAGGAATATAATACATATACAATAATTATCAAAGTGATATTAATGCGGAGTGGTAAAGCTTTTGATTTATTCCAATGAATGTGTGGTTCCAATCCTTTTGGTGACTTCGATTACTACTAGTAGTAGGAATGTTGTTTATTTATTTCGGTGCAACACTTCCCTCCGCCGTTGCCTTCTGATAGCCCGACGAACCTACCGCATAGTCTACCGTACTGCAGTGAACTCCTTCATAAATCCTTGGCATTTCCCATTGATTCGGACCTCAATCTCCTCTCCTCCGACTGACGAGCCCTCTCGTCGGAAAACTAAACAGTTACGACATCGGAGCGATCAGTTATGTCAAAAATACTAAACTGAAACGTTTTTCGACCAAGCCGTTTATTAGAGTTAGTGTTTAGGGTTTAGGGGTTAGTGTTTAGGGTTTAGAGCTTAGTGGTTAGGGTTTAGGGTTTAGATTTTAGTGGTTAGGGTTTAGGGTTTAGTGTTTACGGTTTAGGGTTTAGAGTTTAGTGTTTAGGGTATAGAGTTTAGTGTTTAGGTTTTAGGGTTTAGATTTTAGTGTTTAGTGTTTAAGGTTTAGTGTTTAGGTTTAGGGTTTAAATTTTAGTGTTTAGAGTTTAGGGTTTAGTGTTTAGGGTTTAGGGTTTAGAGTTTAGTTTTTAGGGTTTATGGTTTAGATTTTAGGGTTTAGGATTTAGGGTTTAGGGTTTGCCGTTTAGAGTTTAGGGTATAGGGTTTAAGGTTTAGGTTTAGAGTTTTGTGTTTTATTTTTAGGATTTAGGATTTAGGGTTTAGGATTTAAGGTTTAGTGTTTATGGTTTAGAGGTTTAGAGTTTAGGGTTTAAATTTTAGTGTTTAGAGATTAGGGTTGAGTGTTTAGTGTTTAGTGTTTATGATTTAGTGTGTAGGGTTTAGCATTTAGGATTTAGGGTTTAGAGTTTAGTATTTAGGGTTTAAGGTTTAGGGTTTAGGGTTTAGTGTTTAGGGTATACGGTTTACATTTTAGGATTTGGGATTCGGGGTTTAGGGTTTAGGGTTTAGGGTTTAGTGTTTATGATTTAGGGTTTAGGATTTAGTGTGTAGGGTTTAGCATTTAGGATTTAGGGTTTAGTGTTTAGGGTTTAGAGTTTAGTATTTAGGGTTTAAGATTTAGGGTTTAGGGTTTAGGGTTTAGGCTATAAGCCCAAAACCCAAAATCCAAAACCCTAAATGCTTAACCCTAAACACTAAAATCTAAACCCTAAACTCTAAACCTTTAAACCCTAAACACTAAACCTTAAACCCTAAATCCTAAATCCTAAACACAAAACACTAAAATCTAAACCCTAAACTCTAAACCTCTACACCCTAAACACTAAACCATAAACCCTAAACCCTAAATCCTAAATCCTAAAAACGAAACACAAAACTCTAAACCTAAACCTTAAACCATATACCCTACACTCTAAACGGCAAACCCTAAACTCTAAACGGCAAACCCTAAACCCTAAACCCTAAATCGTAAACCCTAAAATCTATACCATAAACCCTAAAAACGAAACTCTAAACCGTAAACCCTAAATACTAAACCCTAAACTCTAAACACTAAAATTTAAACCCTAAACCTAAACACTAAACCTTAAACACTAAACACTAAAATCTAAACCCTAAAACCTAAACACTAAACTCTATACCCTAAACACTAAACTCTAAACCCTAAACCGTAAACACTAAACCCTAAACCATAACCACTAAAATCTAAACCCTAAACCCTAACCACTAAGCTCTAAACCCTAAACACTAACCCCTAAACCCTAAACACTAATTCTAATAAATGGCTTGGTCGAAAAACGTTTCAGTATAGTATTTTTGACATAACATATCGCTCCGATGTCCGATTGATGCAAGACCGGCGGCATTGGAAAGCTAGTTCGATTGTCTACAATTTGCATGTTCATGTCCAGGCCAAATTCCGACGAGAATAACCAGACGGACCGGATTTCCGTCTGGGTGGTCTGACCGGACGGACAACCGGTCCGTCCGGTGGTCCGACCGAGCGGATCCGTCCGGGTGGTCCGACCGGACGGATCCGTCCGGGTGGTCTGACCGGACGGATCCGTCCGGTTGGTTCGTTTGGTTTTTTTTTTTTTTTCAGATCCAAAATTCAATTTCGTACCTTTCCAATTTTGATCCGTGGTTCGTCGAGAGTGTTTTCGACCAACTAAAACATAGTAAAACATATGAAATAAGGATTTTTTGGATTGAACTAGTAACTTTTTTATGTTTTTCATTTTTACGGAATGGACGTTTAGGTCATTATAAATGTAGGGCGTCGTTTAATTTCGAAAACTAGGGCGTCGTTTAGTAACCCTCATTGCAAACACCAATATTACCTTTGATTTATAATTTGTAGGACCCACAAATTAGAGTTCCTACCGGCTACTTTCTTCTTGGATTGATTGATCCTTTTGGCCCTTGGGTAGTGGCTAGAAGGCAGCAATTGATTAGTAGGATATTGAGTTTATGGAGTTTGCTTTCGATTGAGATTTGGGGAGGGAAGGAGTTTTTTATTACAAAGAATTAGAGAGAGGAAGAAGAGAACAAGGGAATCCACAATTTGATGGGAGGCGAGAGAGAGAGAAAAGTCGAACACACGTTTTTGTATATGTGGGATTTGAATCTCGTTATTACGGTTAGGAATATAATACATATACAATAATTATCAAAGTGATATTAATGCGGAGTGGTAAAGCTTTTGATTTATTCCAATGAATGTGTGGTTCCAATCCTTTTGGTGACTTCGATTACTACTAGTAGTAGGAATGTTGTTTATTTATTTCGTGCAACACTTCCCTCCGCCGTTGCCTTCGATAGCCCGACGAACCTACCGCATAGTCTACCGTACTTGCGTGAACTCCTTCATAAATCCTTGGCATTTCCCGGTGATTCGGACCTCAATCTCCTCTCCTCCGACCGACGAGCCCTCTCGTCGGAAAACTAAACGATTACGACATCGGAGCGATCGCTTATGTCAAAAATACTAAACCGAAACGTTTTTCGACCAAGCCGTTTATTAGAGTTAGTGTTTAGGGTTTAGGGGTTAGTGTTTAGGGTTTAGAGCTTAGTGGTTAGGGTTTAGGGTTTAGATTTTAGTGGTTAGGGTTTAGGGTTTAGTGTTTACGGTTTAGGGTTTAGAGTTTAGTGTTTAGGGTATAGAGTTTAGTGTTTAGGTTTTAGGGTTTAGATTTTAGTGTTTAGTGTTTAAGGTTTAGTGTTTAGGTTTAGGGTTTAAATTTTAGTGTTTAGAGTTTACGGTTTAGTGTTTAGGGTTTAGGGTTTAGAGTTTAGTTTTTAGGGTTTATGGTTTAGATTTTAGGGTTTAGGATTTAGGGTTTAGGGTTTGCCGTTTAGAGTTTAGGGTATAGGGTTTAAGGTTTAGGTTTAGAGTTTTGTGTTTTATTTTTAGGATTTAGGATTTAGGGTTTAGGATTTAAGGTTTAGTGTTTATGGTTTAGAGGTTTAGAGTTTAGGGTTTAAATTTTAGTGTTTAGAGTTTAGGGTTGAGTGTTTAGTGTTTAGTGTTTATGATTTAGTGTGTAGGGTTTAGCATTTAGGATTTAGGGTTTAGAGTTTAGTATTTAGGGTTTAAGGTTTAGGGTTTAGGGTTTAAGGTTTAGGGTTTAGGGTTTACATTTTAGGATTCATGATTCAGGGTTTAGGGTTTAGGGTTTAGGGTTTAGGGTTTAGTGTTTATGATTTAGGGTTTAGGATTTAGTGTGTAGGGTTTAGCATTTAGGATTTAGGGTTTAGAGTTTAGGGTTTAGAGTGTAGTATTTAGGGTTTAAGATTTAGGGTTTAGGGTTTAGGGTTTAGGCTATAAGCCCAAAACCCAAAATCCAAAACCCTAAATGCTTAACCCTAAACACTAAAATCTAAACCCTAAACACTAAACCTTTAAACCCTAAACACTAAACCTTAAACCCTAAATCCTAAATCCTAAACACAAAACACTAAAATCTAAACCCTAAACTCTAAACCTCTACACCCTAAACACTAAACCATAAACCCTAAACCCTAAACCCTAAATCCTATATCCTAAAAACAAAACACAAAACTCTAAACCTAAACCTTAAACCATATACCCTACACTCTAAACGGCAAACCCTAAACTCTAAACGGCAAACCCTAAACCCTAAACCCTAAATCGTAAACCCTAAAATCTATACCATAAACCCTAAAAACGAAACTCTAAACCGTAAACCCTAAATACTAAACCCTAAACTCTAAACACTAAAATTTAAACCCTAAACCTAAACACTAAACCTTAAACACTAAACACTAAAATCTAAACCCTAAAACCTAAACACTAAACTCTATACCCTAAACACTAAACTCTAAACCCTAAACCGTAAACACTAAACCCTAAACCATAACCACTAAAATCTAAACCCTAAACCCTAACCACTAAGCTCTAAACCCTAAACACTAACCCCTAAACCCTAAACACTAACTCTAATAAATGGCTTGGTCGAAAAACGTTTCAGTTTAGTATTTTTGACATAACATATCGCTCCGATGTCCGATTCATGCAAGACCGGCGGCATTGGAAAGCTAGTTCGATTGTCTACAACTTTCATGTTCATGTCGAGGCCAAATTCCGACGAGAATAACCAGAAGGACCGGATTTCCGTCTGGGTTGTCTGACCGGACGGACAACCGGTCCGTCCGGGTGGTCTGACCGGACGGATCCGTCCGGTTGGTTCGTTTGGTTTTTTTTTTTTTTTTTCAGATCCAAAATTCAATTTCGTACCTTTCCAATTTTGATCCGTGGTTCGTCGAGAGTGTTTTTGACCAACTCAAACATAGTAAAACATACGAAATAAGGATTTTTTGGATTGAACTAGTAACTTTTTTATGTTTTTCATTTTTACGGAATGGACGTTTAGGTCATTATAAATGTAGGGCGTCATTTAATTTCGAAAACTAGGGCGTCGTTTAGTAACCCTCATTGCAAACACCAATATTACCTTTGATTTATAATTTGTAGGACCCACAAATTAGAGTTCCTACCGGCTACTTTCTTCTTGGATTGATTGATCCTTTTGGCCCTTGGGTAGTGGCTAGAAGGCAGCAATTGATTAGTAGGATATGGAGTTTATGGAGTTTGCTTTCGATTGAGATTTGGGGAGGGAAGGAGTTTTTTATTACAAAGAATTAGAGAGAGGAAGAAGAGAACAAGGGAATCCACAATTTGATGGGAGGCGAGAGAGAGAGAAAAGCCGAACACACGTTTTTGTATATGTGGGATTTGAATCTCGTTATTACGGTTAGGAATATAATACATATACAATAATTATCAAAGTGATATTAATGCGGAGTGGTAAAGCTTTTGATTTATTCCAATGAATGTGTGGTTCCAATCCTTTTGGTGACTTCGATTACTACTAGTAGTAGGAATGTTGTTTATTTATTTCGAGCAACACTTCCCTCCGCCGTTGCCTTCCGATAGCCCGACGAACCTACCGCATAGTCTACCGTACCGCAGTGAACTCCTTCATAAATCCTTGGCATTTCCCGGTGATTCGGACCTCAATCTCCTCTCCTCCGATCGACGAGCCCTCTCGTCGGAAAACTAAACGAGCTACGACATCGGAGCGATCGGTTATGTCAAAAATACTAAACCGAAACGTTTTTCGACCAAGCCGTTTATTAGAGTTAGTGTTTAGGGTTTAGGGGTTAGTGTTTAGGGTTTAGAGCTTAGTGGTTAGGGTTTAGGGTTTAGATTTTAGTGGTTAGGGTTTAGGGTTTAGTGTTTACGGTTTAGGGTTTAGAGTTTAGTGTTTAGGGGATAGAGTTTAGTGTTTAGGTTTTAGGGTTTAGATTTTAGTGTTTAGTGTTTAAGGTTTAGTGTTTAGGTTTAGGGTTTAAATTTTAGTGTTTAGAGTTTAGGGTTTAGTGTTTAGGGTTTAGGGTTTAGAGTTTAGTTTTTAGGGTTTATGGTTTAGATTTTAGGGTTTAGGATTTAGGGTTTAGGGTTTGCCGTTTAGAGTTTAGGGTATAGGGTTTAAGGTTTAGGTTTAGAGTTTTGTGTTTTATTTTTAGGATTTAGGGTTTAGGATTTAAGGTTTAGTGTTTATGGTTTAGAGGTTTAGAGTTTAGGGTTTAAATTTTAGTGTTTAGAGTTTAGGGTTGAGTGTTTAGTGTTTAGTGTTTATGATTTAGTGTGTAGGGTTTAGCATTTAGGATTTAGGGTTTAGAGTTTAGTATTTAGGGTTTAAGGTTTAGGGTTTAGGGTTTAGTGTTTAGGGTATACGGCTTACATTTTAGGATTCAGGATTCAGGGTTTAGGGTGTAGGGTTTAGGGTTTAGTGTTTATGATTTAGGGTTTAGGATTTAGTGTGTAGGGTTTAGCATTTAGGATTTAGGGTTTAGTGTTTAGGGTTTAGAGTTTAGTATTTAGGGTTTAAGATTTAGGGTTTAGGGTTTAGAGTTTAGGCTATAAGCCCAAAACCCAAAATCCAAAACCCTAAATGCTTAACCCTAAACACTAAAATCTAAACCCTAAACTCTAAACCTTTAAACCCTAAACATTAAACCTTAAACCCTAAATCCTAAATCCTAAACACAAAACACTAAAATCTAAACCCTAAACTCTAAACCTCTACACCCTAAACACTAAACCATAAACCCTGAACCCTAAATCCTAAATCCTAAAAACAAAACACAAAACTCTAAACCTAAACCTTAAACCATATACCCTACACTCTAAACGGCAAACCCTAAACTCTAAACGGCAAACCCTAAACCCTAAACCCTAAATCGTAAACCCTAAAATCTATACCATAAACCCTAAAAACGAAACTCTAAACCGTAAACCCTAAATACTAAACCCTAAACTCTAAACACTAAAATTTAAACCCTAAACCTAAACACTACACCTTAAACACTAAACACTAAAATCTAAACCCTAAAACCTAAACACTAAACTCTATACCCTAAACACTAAACTCTAAACCCTAAACCGTAAACACTAAACCCTAAACCATAACCACTAAAATCTAAACCCTAAACCCTAACCACTAAGCTCTAAACCCTAAACACTAACCCCTAAACCCTAAACACTAACTCTAATAAATGGCTTGGTCGAAACACGTTTCAGTTTAGTATTTTTGACATAACATATCGCTCCGATGTCCGATTGATGCAAGACCGGCGGCATTGGAAAGCTAGTTCGATTGTCTACAACTTTCATGTTCATGTCGAGGCCAAATTCGGACGAGAATAACCAGACGGACCGGATTTCCGTCTGGGTGGTCTGACCGGACGGACAACCGGTCCGTCCGGGTGGTCTGACCAGGCGGATCCGTCCGGGTGGTCTGACCGGACGGATCCGTCCGGGTGGTCTGACCGGACGGATCCGTCCGGTTGGTTCGTTTGGTTTTTTTTTTTTTCAGATCCAAAATTCAATTTCGTACCTTTCCAATTTTGATCCGTGGTTCGTCGAGAGTGTTTTCGACCAACTAAAACATAGTAAAACATATGAAATAAGGATTTTTTGGATTGAACTAGTAACTTTTTTATGTTTTTCATTTTTACGGAATGGACGTTTAGGTCATTATAAATGTAGGGCGTCGTTTAATTTCGAAAACTAGGGCGTCGTTTAGTAACCCTCATTGCAAACACCAATATTACCTTTGATTTATAATTTGTAGGACCCACAAATTAGAGTTCCTACCGGCTACTTTCTTCTTGGATTGATTGATCCTTTTGGCCCTTGGGTAGTGGCTAGAAGGCGCAATTGATTAGTAGGATATTGAGTTTATGGAGTTTGCTTTCGATTGAGATTTGGGGAGGGAAGGAGTTTTTTATTACAAAGAATTAGAGAGAGGAAGAAGAGAACAAGGGAATCCACAATTTGATGGGAGGCAGAGAGAGAGAGAGAAAAGCTGAACACACGTTTTTGTATATGTGGGATTTGAATCTCGTTATTACAGTTAGGAATATAATACATATACAATAATTATCAAAGTGATATTAATGCGGAGTGGTAAAGCTTTTGATTTATTCCAATGAATGTGTGGTTCCAATCCTTTTGGTGACTTCGATTACTACTAGTAGTAGGAATGTTGTTTATTTATTTCGTGCAACACTTCCCTCCGCCGTTGCCTTCCGATAGCCCGACGAACCTACCGCATAGTCTACCGTACTTGCAGTGAACTCCTTCATAAATCCTTGGCATTTCCCAGTGATTCGGACCTCAATCTCCTCTCCTCCGACCGACGAGCCCTCTCGTCGGAAAACTAAACAGTTACGACATCGGAGCGATCAGTTATGTCAAAAATACTAAACTGAAACGTTTTTCGACCAAGCCGTTTATTAGAGTTAGTGTTTAGGGTTTAGGGGTTAGTGTTTAGGGGTTAGTGTTTAGGGTTTAGAGCTTAGTGGTTAGGGTTTAGGGTTTAGATTTTAGTGGTTAGGGTTTAGGGTTTAGTGTTTACGGTTTAGGGTTTAGAGTTTAGTGTTTAGGGTATAGAGTTTAGTGTTTAGGTTTTAGGGTTTAGATTTTAGTGTTTAGTGTTTAAGGTTTAGTGTTTAGGTTTAGGGTTTAGATTTTAGTGTTTAGAGTTTAGGGTTTAGTGTTTAGGGTTTAGGGTTTAGAGTTTAGTTTTTAGGGTTTATGGTTTAGATTTTAGGGTTTAGGATTTAGGGTTTAGGGTTTGCCGTTTAGAGTTTAGGGTATAGGGATTAAGGTTTAGGTTTAGAGTTTTGTGTTTTATTTTTAGGATTTAGGATTTAGGGTTTAGGATTTAAGGTTTAGTGTTTATGGTTTAGAGGTTTAGAGTTTAGGGTTTAAATTTTAGTGTTTAGAGTTTAGGGTTGAGTGTTTAGTGTTTAGTGTTTATGATTTAGTGTGTAGGGTTTAGCATTTAGGATTTAGGGTTTAGAGTTTAGTATTTAGGGTTTAAGGTTTAGGGTTTAGGGTTTAGTGTTTAGGGTATACGGTTTACATTTTAGGATTCAGGATTCAGGGTTTAGGGTTTAGGGTTTAGGGTTTAGTGTTTATGATTTAGGGTTTAGGATTTAGTGTGTAGGGTTTAGCATTTAGGATTTAGGGTTTAGAGTTTAGGGTTTAGAGTGTAGTATTTAGGGTTTAAGATTTAGGGTTTAGGGTTTAGGGTTTAGGCTATAAGCCCAAAACCCAAAATCCAAAACCCTAAATGCTTAACCCTAAACACTAAAATCTAAACCCTAAACTCTAAACCTTTAAACCCTAAACACTAAACCTTAAACCCTAAATCCTAAATCCTAAACACAAAACACTAAAATCTAAACCCTAAACTCTAAACCTCTACACCCTAAACACTAAACCATAAACCCTAAACCCTAAACCCTATATCCTAAATCCTAAAAACAAAACACAAAACTCTAAACCTAAACCTTAAACCATATACCCTACATTCTAAACGGCAAACCCTAAACTCTAAACGGCAAACCCTAAACCCTAAACCCTAAATCGTAAACCCTAAAATCTATACCATAAACCCTAAAATCGAAACTCTAAACCGTAAACCCTAAATACTAAACCCTAAACTCTAAACACTAAAATTTAAACCCTAAACCTAAACACTAAACCTTAAACACTAAACACTAAAATCTAAACCCTAAAACCTAAACACTAAACTCTATACCCTAAACCCTAAACTCTAAACCCTAAACCGTAAACACTAAACCCTAAACCATAACCACTAAAATCTAAACCCTAAACCCTAACCACTAAGCTCTAAACCATAAACACTAACCCCTAAACCCTAAACACTAACTCTAATAAATGGCTTGGTCGAAAAACGTTTCAGTTTAGTATTTTTGACATAACATATCGCTCCGATGTCCGATTGATGCAAGACCGGCGGCATTAGAAAGCTAGTTCGATTGTCTACAACTTTCATGTTCATGTCGAGGCCAAATTCCGACGGGAATAACCAGACGGACCGGATTTCCGTCTGGGTGGTCTGACCGGACGGACAACCGGTCCGTCCGGGTGGGCTGACCGGACGGATCCGTCCGGTTGGTTCGTTTGGTTTTTTTTTTTTTTTTTCAGATCCAAAATTCAATTTCGTACCTTTCCAATTTTGATCCGTGGTTCGTCGAGAGTGTTTTCGACCAAATAAAACATAGTAAAACATACGAAATAAGGATTTTTTGGATTGAACTAGTAACTTTTTTATGTTTTTCATTTTTACTGAATGGACGTTTAGGTCATTATAAATGTAGGGCGTCGTTTAATTTCGAAAACTAGGGCGTCGTTTAGTAACCCTCATTGCAAACACCAATATTACCTTTGATTTATAATTTGTAGGACCCACAAATTAGAGTTCCTACCGGCTACTTTCTTCTTGGATTGATTGATCCTTTTGGCCCTTGGGTAGTGGCTAGAAGGCAGCAATTGATTAGTAGGATATGGAGTTTATGGAGTTTGCTTTCGATTGAGATTTGGGGAGGGAAGGAGTTTTTTATTACAAAGAATTAGAGAGAGGAAGAAGAGAACAAGGGAATCCACAATTTGATGGGAGGCAGAGAGAGAGAAAAGCCGAACACACGTTTTTGTATATGTGGGATTTGAATCTCGTTATTACGCTTAGGAATATAATACATATACAATAATTATCAAAGTGATATTAATGCGGAGTGGTAAAGCTTTTGATTTATTCCAATGAATGTGTGGTTCCAATCCTTTTGGTGACTTCGATTACTACTAGTAGTAGGAATGTTGTTTATTTATTTCGTGCAACACTTCCCTCCACCGTTGCCTTCCGATAGCCCGACGAACCTACCGCATAGTCTACCGTACTGCAGTGAACTCCTTCATAAATCCTTGGCATTTCCCGGTGATTCGGACCTCAATCTCCTCTCCTCCGACCGACGAGCCCTCTCGTCGGAAAACTAAACAAGCTTACGACATCGGAGCGATCGCTTATGTCAAAAATACTAAACCGAAACGTTTTTCGACCAAGCCGTTTATTAGAGTTAGTGTTTAGGGTTTAGGGGTTAGTGTTTAGGGTTTAGAGCTTAGTGGTTAGGGTTTAGGGTTTAGATTTTAGTGGTTAGGGTTTAGGGTTTAGTGTTTACGGTTTAGGGTTTAGAGATTAGTGTTTAGGGTATAGAGTTTAGTGTTTAGGTTTTAGGGTTTAGATTTTAGTGTTTAGTGTTTAAGGTTTAGTGTTTAGGTTTAGGGTTTAAGCCTAAACCCTAAACCCTAAACCCTAAATCTTAAACCCTAAACACTAAAATCTAAACCCTAAACTCTAAACCTTTAAACCCTAAACACTAAACCTTAAACCCTAAATCCTAAATCCTAAACACAAAACACTAAAATCTAAACCCTAAACTCTAAACCTCTACACCCTAAACACTAAACCATAAACCCTAAACCCTAAACCCTATATCCTAAATCCTAAAAACAAAACACAAAACTCTAAACCTAAACCTTAAACCATATACCCTACATTCTAAACGGCAAACCCTAAACTCTAAACGGCAAACCCTAAACCCTAAACCCTAAATCGTAAACCCTAAAATCTATACCATAAACCCTAAAACCGAAACTCTAAACCGTAAACCCTAAATACTAAACCCTAAACTCTAAACACTAAAATTTAAACCCTAAACCTAAACACTAAACCTTAAACACTAAACACTAAAATCTAAACCCTAAAACCTAAACACTAAACTCTATACCCTAAACCCTAAACTCTAAACCCTAAACCGTAAACACTAAACCCTAAACCATAACCACTAAAATCTAAACCCTAAACCCTAACCACTAAGCTCTAAACCCTAAACACTAACCCCTAAACCCTAAACACTAACTCTAATAAATGGCTTGGTCGAAAAACGTTTCAGTTTAGTATTTTTGACATAACATATCGCTCCGATGTCCGATTGATGCAAGACCGGCGGCATTGGAAAGCTAGTTCGATTGTCTACAACTTTCATGTTCATGTCGAGGCCAAATTCCGACGGGAATAACCAGAGGGACCGGATTTCCGTCTGGGTGGTCTGACCGGACGGACAACCGGTCCGTCCGGGTGGGCTGACCGGACGGATCCGTCCGGTTGGTTCGTTTGGTTTTTTTTTTTTTTTTTTTCAGATCCAAAATTCAATTTCGTACCTTTCCAATTTTGATCCGTGGTTCGTCGAGAGTGTTTTCGACCAAATAAAACATAGTAAAACATACGAAATAAGGATTTTTTGGATTGAACTAGTAACTTTTTTATGTTTTTCATTTTTACGGAATGGACGTTTAGGTCATTATAAATGTAGGGCGTCGTTTAATTTCGAAAACTAGGGCGTCGTTTAGTAACCCTCATTGCAAACACCAATATTACCTTTGATTTATAATTTGTAGGACCCACAAATTAGAGTTCCTACCGACTACTTTCTTCTTGGATTGATTGATCCTTTTGGCCCTTGGGTAGTGGCTAGAAGGCAGCAATTGATTAGGAGGATATGGAGTTTATGGAGTTTGCTTTCGATTGAGATTTGGGGAGGGAAGGAGTTTTTTATTACAAAGAATTAGAGAGAGGAAGAAGAGAACAAGGGAATCCACAATTTGATGGGAGGCGAGAGAGAGAAAAGCCGAACACACGTTTTTGTATATGTGGGATTTGAATCTCGTTATTACGCTTAGGAATATAATACATATACAATAATTATCAAAGTGATATTAATGCGGAGTGGTAAAGCTTTTGATTTATTCCAATGAATGTGTGGTTCCAATCCTTTTGGTGACTTCGATTACTACTAGTAGTAGGAATGTTGTTTATTTATTTCGAAGCAACACTTCCCTCCGCCGTTGCCTTCCGATAGCCCGACGAAACTACCGCATAGTCTACCGTACCGCAGTGAACTCCTTCATAAATCCTTGGCATTTCCCAGTGATTCGGACCTCAATCTCCTCTCCTCCGACTGACGAGCCCTCTCGTCGGAAAACTAAACAGTTACGACATCGGAGCGATCAGTTATGTCAAAAATACTAAACTGAAACGTTTTTCGACCAAGCCGTTTATTAGAGTTAGTGTTTAGGGTTTAGGGGTTAGTGTTTAGGGTTTAGAGCTTAGTGGTTAGGGTTTAGGGTTTAGATTTTAGTGGTTAGGGTTTAGGGTTTAGTGTTTACGGTTTAGGGTATAGAGATTAGTGTTTAGGGTATAGAGTTTAGTGTTTAGGTTTTAGGGTTTAGATTTTAGTGTTTAGTGTTTAAGGTTTAGTGTTTAGGTTTAGGGTTTAAATTTTAGTGTTTAGAGTTTAGGGTTTAGTGTTTAGGGTTTAGGGTTTAGAGTTTAGTTTTTAGGGTTTATGGTTTAGATTTTAGGGTTTAGGATTTAGGGTTTAGGGTGTGCCGTTTAGAGTTTAGGGTATAGGGATTAAGGTTTAGGTTTAGAGTTTTGTGTTTTATTTTTAGGATTTAGGATTTAGGGTTTAGGATTTAAGGTTTAGTGTTTATGGTTTAGAGGTTTAGAGTTTAGGGTTTAAATTTTAGTGTTTAGAGTTTAGGGTTGAGTGTTTAGTGTTTAGTGTTTATGATTTAGTGTGTAGGGTTTAGCATTTAGGATTTAGGGTTTAGAGTTTAGTATTTAGGGTTTAAGGTTTAGGGTTTAGGGTTTAGTGTTTAGGGTATACGGTTTACATTTTAGGATTCAGGATTCAGGGTTTAGGGTTTAGGGTTTAGGGTTTAGTGTTTATGATTTAGGGTTTAGGATTTAGTGTGTAGGGTTTAGCATTTAGGATTTAGGGTTTAGAGTTTAGGGTTTAGAGTGTAGTATTTAGGGTTTAAAGTTTAGGGTTTAGGGTTTAGTGTTTAGGGTATACGGTTTACATTTTAGGATTCAGTTTAGTATTTTTGACATAACATATCGCTCCGATGTCCGATTGATGCAAGATCGGCGGCATTGGAAAGCTAGTTCGATTGTCTACAACTTTCATGTTCATGTCGAGGCCAAATTCCGACGGGAATAACCAGACGGACCGGATTTCCGTCTGGGTGGTCTGACCGGACGGACAACCGGTCCGTCCGGGTGGTCTGACCGGACGGATCCGTCCGGTTGGTTCGTTTGGTTTTTTTTTTTTTTTTTTTTTTTCAGATCCAAAATTCAATTTCGTACCTTTCCAATTTTGATCCGTGGTTCGTCGAGAGTGTTTTCGACCAAATAAAACATAGTAAAACATACGAAATAAGGATTTTTTGGATTGAACTAGTAACTTTTTTATGTTTTTCATTTTTACGGAATGGACGTTTAGGTCATTATAAATGTAGGGCGTCGTTTAATTTCGAAAACTAGGGCGTCGTTTAGTAACCCTCATTGCAAACACCAATATTACCTTTGATTTATAATTTGTAGGACCCACAAATTAGAGTTCCTACCGGCTACTTTCTTCTTGGATTGATTGATCCTTTTGGCCCTTGGGTAGTGGCTAGAAGGCGGCAATTGATTAGTAGGATATGGAGTTTATGGAGTTTGCTTTCGATTGAGATTTGGGGAGGGAAGGAGTTTTTTATTACAAAGAATTAGAGAGAGGAAGAAGAGAACAAGGGAATCCACAATTTGATGGGAGGCGAGAGAGAGAAAAAAGCCGAACACACGTTTTTGTATATGTGGGATTTGAATCTCGTTATTACGCTTAGGAATATAATACATATACAATAATTATCAAAGTGATATTAATGCGGAGTGGTAAAGCTTTTGATTTATTCCAATGAATGTGTGGTTCCAATCCTTTTGGTGACTTCGATTACTACTAGTAGTAGGAATGTTGTTTATTTATTTCGAGCAACACTTCCCTCCACCGTTGCCTTCCGATAGCCCGACGAACCTACCGCATAGTCTACCGTACCGTGCAGTGAACTCCTTCATAAATCCTTGGCATTTCCCAGTGATTCGGACCTCAATCTCCTCTCCTCCGATCGACGAGCCCTCTCGTCGGAAAACTAAACGATTACGACATCGGAGCGATCGCTTATGTCAAAAATACTAAACCGAAACGTTTTTCGACCAAGCCGTTTATTAGAGTTAGTGTTTAGGGTTTAGGGGTTAGTGTTTAGGGTTTAGAGCTTAGTGGTTAGGGTTTAGGGTTTAGATTTTAGTGGTTAGGGTTTAGGGTTTAGTGTTTACGGTTTAGGGTTTAGAGATTAGTGTTTAGGGTATAGAGTTTAGTGTTTAGGTTTTAGGGTTTAGATTTTAGTGTTTAGTGTTTAAGGTTTAGTGTTTACGTTTAGGGTTTAAGCCTAAACCCTAAACCCTAAACCCTAAATCTTAAACCCTAAACACTAAAATCTAAACCCTAAACTCTAAACCTTTAAACCCTAAACACTAAACCTTAAACCCTAAATCCTAAATCCTAAACACAAAACACTAAAATCTAAACCCTAAACTCTAAACCTCTACACCCTAAACACTAAACCATAAACCCTAAACCCTAAACCCTATATCCTAAATCCTAAAAACAAAACACAAAACTCTAAACCTAAACCTTAAACCATATACCCTACATTCTAAACGGCAAACCCTAAACTCTAAACGGCAAACCCTAAACCCTAAACCCTAAATCGTAAACCCTAAAATCTATACCATAAACCCTAAAACCGAAACTCTAAACCGTAAACCCTAAATACTAAACCCTAAACTCTAAACACTAAAATTTAAACCCTAAACCTAAACACTAAACCTTAAACACTAAACACTAAAATCTAAACCCTAAAACCTAAACACTAAACTCTATACCCTAAACCCTAAACTCTAAACCCTAAACCGTAAACACTAAACCCTAAACCATAACCACTAAAATCTAAACCCTAAACCCTAACCACTAAGCTCTAAACCCTAAACACTAACCCCTAAACCCTAAACACTAACTCTAATAAATGGCTTGGTCGAAAAACGTTTCAGTTTAGTATTTTTGACATAACATATCGCTCCGATGTCCGATTGATGCAAGACCGGCGGCATTGGAAAGCTAGTTCGATTGTCTACAACTTTCATGTTCATGTCGAGGCCAAATTCCAACGGGAATAACCAGACGGACCGGATTTCCGTCTGGGTGGTCTGACCGGACGGATCCGTCCGGTTGGTTCGTTTGGTTTTTTTTTTTTTTTTTTTTCAGATCCAAAATTCAATTTCGTACCTTTCCAATTTTGATCCGTGGTTCGTCGAGAGTGTTTTCGACCAAATAAAACATAGTAAAACATACGAAATAAGGATTTTTTGGATTGAACTAGTAACTTTTTTATGTTTTTCATTTTTACGGAATGGACGTTTAGGTCATTATAAATGTAGGGCGTCGTTTAATTTCGAAAACTAGGGCGTCGTTTAGTAACCCTCATTGCAAACACCAATATTACCTTTGATTTATAATTTGTAGGACCCACAAATTAGAGTTCCTACCGGCTACTTTCTTCTTGGATTGATTGATCCTTTTGGCCCTTGGGTAGTGGCTAAGGCGCAATTGATTAGTAGGATATGGAGTTTATGGAGTTTGCTTTCGATTGAGATTTGGGGAGGGAAGGAGTTTTTTATTACAAAGAATTAGAGAGAGGAAGAAGAGAACAAGGGAATCCACAATTTGATGGGAGGCAGAGAGAGAGAAAAGCTGAACACACGTTTTTGTATATGTGGGATTTGAATCTCGTTATTACACTTAGGAATATAATACATATACAATAATTATCAAAGTGATATTAATGCGGAGTGGTAAAGCTTTTGATTTATTCCAATGAATGTGTGGTTCCAATCCTTTTGGTGACTTCGATTACTACTAGTAGTAGGAATGTTGTTTATTTATTTCGGTGCAACACTTCCCTCCACCGTTGCCTTCGATAGCCCGACGAACCTACCGCATAGTCTACCGTACTGCAGTGAACTCCTTCATAAATCCTTGGCATTTCCCAGTGATTCGGACCTCAATCTCCTCTCCTCCGACCGACGAGCCCTCTCGTCGGAAAACTAAACGCTACGACATCGGAGCGATCGGTTATGTCAAAAATACTAAACCGAAACGTTTTTCGACCAAGCCGTTTATTAGAGTTAGTGTTTAGGGTTTAGGGGTTAGTGTTTAGGGTTTAGAGCTTAGTGGTTAGGGTTTAGGGTTTAGATTTTAGTGGTTAGGGTTTAGGGTTTAGTGTTTACGGTTTAGGGTTTAGAGATTAGTGTTTAGGGTATAGAGTTTAGTGTTTAGGTTTTAGGGTTTAGATTTTAGTGTTTAGTGTTTAAGGTTTAGTGTTTAGGTTTAGGGTTTAAGCCTAAACCCTAAACCCTAAACCCTAAATCTTAAACCCTAAACACTAAAATCTAAACCCTAAACTCTAAACCTTTAAACCCTAAACACTAAACCTTAAACCCTAAATCCTAAACACAAAACACTAAAATCTAAACCCTAAACTCTAAACCTCTACACCCTAAACACTAAACCATAAACCCTAAACCCTAAACCCTATATCCTAAATCCTAAAAACAAAACACAAAACTCTAAACCTAAACCTTAAACCATATACCCTACATTCTAAACGGCAAACCCTAAACTCTAAACGGCAAACCCTAAACCCTAAACCCTAAATCGTAAACCCTAAAATCTATACCATAAACCCTAAAACCGAAACTCTAAACCGTAAACCCTAAATACTAAACCCTAAACTCTAAACACTAAAATTTAAACCCTAAACCTAAACACTAAACCTTAAACACTAAACACTAAAATCTAAACCCTAAAACCTAAACACTAAACTCTATACCCTAAACCCTAAACTCTAAACCCTAAACCGTAAACACTAAACCCTAAACCATAACCACTAAAATCTAAACCCTAAACCCTAACCACTAAGCTCTAAACCCTAAACACTAACCCCTAAACCCTAAACACTAACTCTAATAAATGGCTTGGTCGAAAAACGTTTCGGTTTAGTATTTTTGACATAACATATCGCTCCGATGTCCGATTGATGCAAGACCGGCGGCATTGGAAAGCTAGTTCGATTGTCTACAACTTTCATGTTCATGTCGAGGCCAAATTCCAGCAACGGAATAACCAGACGGACCGGATTTCCGTCTGGGTGGTGCCACGGACGGATCCGTCCGGTTGGTTCGTTTGGTTTTTTTTTTTTTTTTTTTTCGGATCCAAAATTCAATTTCGTACCTTTCCAATTTTGATCCGTGGTTCGTCGAGAGTGTTTTCGACCAAATAAAACATAGTAAAACATACGAAATAAGGATTTTTTGGATTGAACTAGTAACTTTTTTATGTTTTTCATTTTTACGGAATGGACGTTTAGGTCATTATAAATGTAGGGCGTCGTTTAATTTCGAAAACTAGGGCGTCGTTTAGTAACCCTCATTGCAAACACCAATATTACCTTTGATTTATAATTTGTAGGACCCACAAATTAGAGTTCCTACCGGCTACTTTCTTCTTGGATTGATTGATCCTTTTGGCCCTTGGGTAGTGGCTAGAAGGCGGCAATTGATTAGTAGGATATGGAGTTTATGGAGTTTGCTTTCGATTGAGATTTGGGGAGGGAAGGAGTTTTTTATTACAAAGAATTAGAGAGAGGAAGAAGAGAACAAGGGAATCCACAATTTGATGGGAGGCGAGAGAGAGAGAAAAGCTTAACACACGTTTTTGTATATGTGGGATTTGAATCTCGTTATTACGGTTAGGAATATAATACATATACAATAATTATCAAAGTGATATTAATGCGGAGTGGTAAAGCTTTTGATTTATTCCAATGAATGTGTGGTTCCAATCCTTTTGGTGACTTCGATTACTACTAGTAGTAGGAATGTTGTTTATTTATTTCGAGGCAACACTTCCCTCCACCGTTGCCTTCGATAGCCCGACGAACCTACCGCATAGTCTACCGTACTGCGGTGAACTCCTTCATAAATCCTTGGCATTTCCCGGTGATTCGGACCTCAATCTCCTCTCCTCCGATCGACGAGCCCTCTCGTCGGAAAACTAAACGATTCGACATCGGAGCGATCGATTATGTCAAAAATACTAAACGAAACGTTTTTCGACCAAGCCGTTTATTAGAGTTAGTGTTTAGGGTTTAGGGGTTAGTGTTTAGGGTTTAGAGCTTAGTGGTTAGGGTTTAGGGTTTAGATTTTAGTGGTTAGGGTTTAGGGTTTAGTGTTTACGGTTTAGGGTTTAGAGATTAGTGTTTAGGGTATAGAGTTTAGTGTTTAGGTTTTAGGGTTTAGATTTTAGTGTTTAGTGTTTAAGGTTTAGTGTTTAGGTTTAGGGTTTAAGCCTAAACCCTAAACCCTAAACCCTAAATCTTAAACCCTAAACACTAAAATCTAAACCCTAAACTCTAAACCTTTAAACCCTAAACACTAAACCTTAAACCCTAAATCCTAAATCCTAAACACAAAACACTAAAATCTAAACCCTAAACTCTAAACCTCTACACCCTAAACACTAAACCATAAACCCTAAACCCTAAACCCTATATCCTAAATCCTAAAAACAAAACACAAAACTCTAAACCTAAACCTTAAACCATATACCCTACATTCTAAACGGCAAACCCTAAACTCTAAACGGCAAACCCTAAACCCTAAACCCTAAATCGTAAACCCTAAAATCTATACCATAAACCCTAAAACCGAAACTCTAAACCGTAAACCCTAAATACTAAACCCTAAACTCTAAACACTAAAATTTAAACCCTAAACCTAAACACTAAACCTTAAACACTAAACACTAAAATCTAAACCCTAAAACCTAAACACTAAACTCTATACCCTAAACCCTAAACTCTAAACCCTAAACCGTAAACACTAAACCCTAAACCATAACCACTAAAATCTAAACCCTAAACCCTAACCACTAAGCTCTAAACCCTAAACACTAACCCCTAAACCCTAAACACTAACTCTAATAAATGGCTTGGTCGAAAAACGTTTCAGTTTAGTATTTTTTGACATAACATATCGCTCCGATGTCCGATTGATGCAAGACCGGCGGCATTGGAAAGCTAGTTCGATTGTCTACAACTTTCATGTTCATGTCGAGGCCAAATTCCAACGGGAATAACCAGACGGACCGGATTTCCGTCTGGGTGGTCTGACCGGACGGATCCGTCCGGTGGTGGTTCGTTTGGTTTTTTTTTTTTTTTTTTTTTCAGATCCAAAATTCAATTTCGTACCTTTCCAATTTTGATCCGTGGTTCGTCGAGAGTGTTTTCGACCAAATAAAACATAGTAAAACATACGAAATAAGGATTTTTTGGATTGAACTAGTAACTTTTTTATGTTTTTCATTTTTACGGAATGGACGTTTAGGTCATTATAAATGTAGGGCGTCGTTTAATTTCGAAAACTAGGGCGTCGTTTAGTAACCCTCATTGCAAACACCAATATTACCTTTGATTTATAATTTGTAGGACCCACAAATTAGAGTTCCTACCGGCTACTTTCTTCTTGGATTGATTGATCCTTTTGGCCCTTGGGTAGTGGCTAGAAGGCGAATTGATTAGTAGGATATGGAGTTTATGGAGTTTGCTTTCGATTGAGATTTGGGGAGGGAAGGAGTTTTTTATTACAAAGAATTAGAGAGAGGAAGAAGAGAACAAGGGAATCCACAATTTGATGGGAGGCAGAGAGAGAGAGAAAAGCTGAACACACGTTTTTGTATATGTGGGATTTGAATCTCGTTATTACAGTTAGGAATATAATACATATACAATAATTATCAAAGTGATATTAATGCGGAGTGGTAAAGCTTTTGATTTATTCCAATGAATGTGTGGTTCCAATCCTTTTGGTGACTTCGATTACTACTAGTAGTAGGAATGTTGTTTATTTATTTCGGGCAACACTTCCCTCCACCGTTGCCTTCGATAGCCCGACGAACCTACCGCATAGTCTACCGTACTGCAGTGAACTCCTTCATAAATCCTTGGCATTTCCCAGTGATTCGGACCTCAATCTCCTCTCCTCCGGCCGACGAGCCCTCTCGTCGGAAAACTAAACATTACGACATCGGAGCGATCGGTTATGTCAAAAATACTAAGGCGAAACGTTTTTCGACCAAGCCGTTTATTAGAGTTAGTGTTTAGGGTTTAGGGGTTAGTGTTTAGGGTTTAGAGCTTAGTGGTTAGGGTTTAGGGTTTAGATTTTAGTGGTTAGGGTTTAGGGTTTAGTGTTTACGGTTTAGGGTTTAGAGATTAGTGTTTAGGGTATAGAGTTTAGTGTTTAGGTTTTAGGGTTTAGATTTTAGTGTTTAGTGTTTAAGGTTTAGTGTTTAGGTTTAGGGTTTAAGCCTAAACCCTAAACCCTAAACCCTAAATCTTAAACCCTAAACACTAAAATCTAAACCCTAAACTCTAAACCTTTAAACCCTAAACACTAAACCTTAAACCCTAAATCCTAAATCCTAAACACAAAACACTAAAATCTAAACCCTAAACTCTAAACCTCTACACCCTAAACACTAAACCATAAACCCTAAACCCTAAACCCTATATCCTAAATCCTAAAAACAAAACACAAAACTCTAAACCTAAACCTTAAACCATATACCCTACATTCTAAACGGCAAACCCTAAACTCTAAACGGCAAACCCTAAACCCTAAACCCTAAATCGTAAACCCTAAAATCTATACCATAAACCCTAAAACCGAAACTCTAAACCGTAAACCCTAAATACTAAACCCTAAACTCTAAACACTAAAATTTAAACCCTAAACCTAAACACTAAACCTTAAACACTAAACACTAAAATCTAAACCCTAAAACCTAAACACTAAACTCTATACCCTAAACCCTAAACTCTAAACCCTAAACCGTAAACACTAAACCCTAAACCATAACCACTAAAATCTAAACCCTAAACCCTAACCACTAAGCTCTAAACCCTAAACACTAACCCCTAAACCCTAAACACTAACTCTAATAAATGGCTTGGTCGAAAAACGTTTCAGTTTAGTATTTTTGACATAACATATCGCTCCGATGTCCGATTGATGCAAGACCGGCGGCATTGGAAAGCTAGTTCGATTGTCTACAACTTTCATGTTCATGTCGAGGCCAAATTCCAACGGGAATAACCAGACGGACCGGATTTCCGTCTGGGTGGTCTGGCCGGACGGACAACCGGTCCGTCCGGGTGGTGACCGGACGGATACGTCCGGTTGGTTCGTTTGGTTTTTTTTTTTTTTTTTCAGATCCAAAATTCAATTTCGTACCTTTCCAATTTTGATCCGTGGTTCGTCGAGAGTGTTTTCGACCAAATAAAACATAGTAAAACATACGAAATAAGGATTTTTGGATTGAACTAGTAACTTTTTTATGATGTTCATTTTTACGGAATGGACGTTTAGGTCATTATAAATGTAGGGCGTCGTTTAATTTCGAAAACTAGGGCGTCGTTTAGTAACCCTCATTGCAAACACCAATATTACCTTTGATTTATAATTTGTAGGACCCACAAATTAGAGTTCCTACCGGCTACTTTCTTCTTGGATTGATTGATCCTTTTGGCCCTTGGGTAGTGGCTAGAAGGCGGCAATTGATTAGTAGGATATGGAGTTTATGGAGTTTGCTTTCGATTGAGATTTGGGGAGGGAAGGAGTTTTTTATTACAAAGAATTAGAGAGAGGAAGAAGAGAACAAGGGAATCCACAATTTGATGGGAGGCGAGAGAGAGAGAAAAGCTTAACACACGTTTTTGTATATGTGGGATTTGAATCTCGTTATTACGGTTAGGAATATAATACATATACAATAATTATCAAAGTGATATTAATGCGGAGTGGTAAAGCTTTTGATTTATTCCAATGAATGTGTGGTTCCAATCCTTTTGGTGACTTCGATTACTACTAGTAGTAGGAATGTTGTTTATTTATTTCGAGCAACACTTCCCTCCACCGTTGCCTTCGATAGCCCGACGAACCTACCGCATAGTCTACCGTACTGCAGTGAACTCCTTCATAAATCCTTGGCATTTCCCGAGTGATTCGGACCTCAATCTCCTCTCCTCCGGCCGACGAGCCCTCTCGTCGGAAAACTAAACGATTACGACATCGGAGCGATCAGTTATGTCAAAAATACTAAACTGAAACGTTTTTCGACCAAGCCGTTTATTAGAGTTAGTGTTTAGGGTTTAGGGGTTAGTGTTTAGGGTTTAGAGCTTAGTGGTTAGGGTTTAGGGTTTAGATTTTAGTGGTTAGGGTTTAGGGTTTAGTGTTTACGGTTTAGGGTTTAGAGATTAGTGTTTAGGGTATAGAGTTTAGTGTTTAGGTTTTAGGGTTTAGATTTTAGTGTTTAGTGTTTAAGGTTTAGTGTTTAGGTTTAGGGTTTAAGCCTAAACCCTAAACCCTAAACCCTAAATCTTAAACCCTAAACACTAAAATCTAAACCCTAAACTCTAAACCTTTAAACCCTAAACACTAAACCTTAAACCCTAAATCCTAAATCCTAAACACAAAACACTAAAATCTAAACCCTAAACTCTAAACCTCTACACCCTAAACACTAAACCATAAACCCTAAACCCTAAACCCTATATCCTAAATCCTAAAAACAAAACACAAAACTCTAAACCTAAACCTTAAACCATATACCCTACATTCTAAACGGCAAACCCTAAACTCTAAACGGCAAACCCTAAACCCTAAACCCTAAATCGTAAACCCTAAAATCTATACCATAAACCCTAAAACCGAAACTCTAAACCGTAAACCCTAAATACTAAACCCTAAACTCTAAACACTAAAATTTAAACCCTAAACCTAAACACTAAACCTTAAACACTAAACACTAAAATCTAAACCCTAAAACCTAAACACTAAACTCTATACCCTAAACCCTAAACTCTAAACCCTAAACCGTAAACACTAAACCCTAAACCATAACCACTAAAATCTAAACCCTAAACCCTAACCACTAAGCTCTAAACCCTAAACACTAACCCCTAAACCCTAAACACTAACTCTAATAAATGGCTTGGTCGAAAAACGTTTCGGTTTAGTATTTTTGACATAACATATCGCTCCGATGTCCGATTGATGCAAGACCGGCGGCATTGGAAAGCTAGTTCGATTGTCTACAACTTTCATGTTCATGTCGAGGCCAAATTCCAACGGGAATAACCAGACGGACCGGATTTCCGTCTGGGTGGTGGCCGCGGACAGCGGGACGGATCCGTCCGGTTGGTTCGTTGGTTTTTTTTTTTTTTTTTTTCGGATCCAAAATTCAATTTCGTACCTTTCCAATTTTGATCCGTGGTTCGTCGAGAGTGTTTTCGACCAAATAAAACATAGTAAAACATACGAAATAAGGATTTTTTGGATTGAACTAGTAACTTTTTTTATGTTTTTCATTTTTACGGAATGGACGTTTAGGTCATTATAAATGTAGGGCGTCGTTTAATTTCGAAAACTAGGGCGTCGTTTAGTAACCCTCATTGCAAACACCAATATTACCTTTGATTTATAATTTGTAGGACCCACAAATTAGAGTTCCTACCGGCTACTTTCTTCTTGGATTGATTGATCCTTTTGGCCCTTGGGTAGTGGCTAGAAGGCGACAATTGATTAGTAGGATATGGAGTTTATGGAGTTTGCTTTCGATTGAGATTTGGGGAGGGAAGGAGTTTTTTATTACAAAGAATTAGAGAGAGGAAGAAGAGAACAAGGGAATCCACAATTTGATGGGAGCGAGAGAGAGAGAAAAGCTTAACACACGTTTTTGTATATGTGGGATTTGAATCTCGTTATTACGGTTAGGAATATAATACATATACAATAATTATCAAAGTGATATTAATGCGGAGTGGTAAAGCTTTTGATTTATTCCAATGAATGTGTGGTTCCAATCCTTTTGGTGACTTCGATTACTACTAGTAGTAGGAATGTTGTTTATTTATTTCGAGCAACACTTCCCTCCACCGTTGCCTTCGATAGCCGACGAACCTACCGCATAGTCTACGTACTGCAGTGAACTCCTTCATAAATCCTTGGCATTTCCCGGTGATTCGGACCTCAATCTCCTCTCCTCCGGACGAGCCCTCTCGTCGGAAAACTAAACGATTACGACATCGGAGCGATCGGTTATGTCAAAAATACTAAGCTGAAACGTTTTTCGACCAAGCCGTTTATTAGAGTTAGTGTTTAGGGTTTAGGGGTTAGTGTTTAGGGTTTAGAGCTTAGTGGTTAGGGTTTAGGGTTTAGATTTTAGTGGTTAGGGTTTAGGGTTTAGTGTTTACGGTTTAGGGTTTAGAGATTAGTGTTTAGGGTATAGAGTTTAGTGTTTAGGTTTTAGGGTTTAGATTTTAGTGTTTAGTGTTTAAGGTTTAGTGTTTAGGTTTAGGGTTTAAGCCTAAACCCTAAACCCTAAACCCTAAATCTTAAACCCTAAACACTAAAATCTAAACCCTAAACTCTAAACCTTTAAACCCTAAACACTAAACCTTAAACCCTAAATCCTAAATCCTAAACACAAAACACTAAAATCTAAACCCTAAACTCTAAACCTCTACACCCTAAACACTAAACCATAAACCCTAAACCCTAAACCCTATATCCTAAATCCTAAAAACAAAACACAAAACTCTAAACCTAAACCTTAAACCATATACCCTACATTCTAAACGGCAAACCCTAAACTCTAAACGGCAAACCCTAAACCCTAAACCCTAAATCGTAAACCCTAAAATCTATACCATAAACCCTAAAACCGAAACTCTAAACCGTAAACCCTAAATACTAAACCCTAAACTCTAAACACTAAAATTTAAACCCTAAACCTAAACACTAAACCTTAAACACTAAACACTAAAATCTAAACCACTAAAACCTAAACACTAAACTCTATACCCTAAACCACTAAACTCTAAACCCTAAACCGTAAACACTAAACCCTAAACCATAACCACTAAAATCTAAACCCTAAACCCTAACCACTAAGCTCTAAACCCTAAACACTAACCCCTAAACCCTAAACACTAACTCTAATAAATGGCTTGGTCGAAAAACGTTTCGGTTTAGTATTTTTGACATAACATATCGCTCCGATGTCCGATTGATGCAAGACCGGCGGCATTGGAAAGCTAGTTCGATTGTCTACAACTTTCTTGTTCATGTCGAGGCCAAATTCCAACGGGAATAACCAGACGGACCGGATTTCCGTCTGGGTGGTCTGACCGGACGGATCCGTCCGGTTGGTTCGTTTGGTTTTTTTTTTTTTTTTTCAGATCCAAAATTCAATTTCGTACCTTTCCAATTTTGATCCGTGGTTCGTCGAGAGTGTTTTCGACCAAATAAAACATAGTAAAACATACGAAATAAGGATTTTTGGATTGAACTAGTAACTTTTTTATGTTTTTCATTTTTACGGAATGGACGTTTAGGTCATTATAAATGTAGGGCGTCGTTTAATTTCGAAAACTAGGGCGTCGTTTAGTAACCCTCATTGCAAACACCAATATTACCTTTGATTTATAATTTGTAGGACCCACAAATTAGAGTTCCTACGACTACTTTCTTCTTGGATTGATTGATCCTTTTGGCCCTTGGGTAGTGGCTAGAAGGCGGCAATTGATTAGTAGGATATGGAGTTTATGGAGTTTGCTTTCGATTGAGATTTGGGGAGGGAAGGAGTTTTTATTACAAAGAATTAGAGAGAGGAAGAAGAGAACAAGGGAATCCACAATTTGATGGGAGGCGAGAGAGAGAGAAAAGCTTAACACACGTTTTTGTATATGTGGGATTTGAATCTCGTTATTACGATTAGGAATATAATACATATACAATAATTATCAAAGTGATATTAATGCGGAGTGGTAAAGCTTTTGATTTATTCCAATGAATGTGTGGTTCCAATCCTTTTGGTGACTTCGATTACTACTAGTAGTAGGAATGTTGTTTATTTATTTCGGGCAACACTTCCCTCCACCGTTGCCTTCGATGGCCCGACGAACCTACCGCATAGTCTACCGTACTGCAGTGAACTCCTTCATAAATCCTTGGCATTTCCCGGTGATTCGGACCTCAATCTCCTCTCCTCCGTGACGAGCCCTCTCGTCGGAAAACTAAACGATTACGACATCGGAGCGATCGGTTATGTCAAAAATACTAAGGCGAAACGTTTTTCGACCAAGCCGTTTATTAGAGTTAGTGTTTAGGGTTTAGGGGTTAGTGTTTAGGGTTTAGAGCTTAGTGGTTAGGGTTTAGGGTTTAGATTTTAGTGGTTAGGGTTTAGGGTTTAGTGTTTACGGTTTAGGGTTTAGAGATTAGTGTTTAGGGTATAGAGTTTAGTGTTTAGGTTTTAGGGTTTAGATTTTAGTGTTTAGTGTTTAAGGTTTAGTGTTTAGGTTTAGGGTTTAAGCCTAAACCCTAAACCCTAAACCTAAATCTTAAACCCTAAACACTAAAATCTAAACCCTAAACTCTAAACCTTTAAACCCTAAACACTAAACCTTAAACCCTAAATCCTAAATCCTAAACACAAAACACTAAAATCTAAACCCTAAACTCTAAACCTCTACACCACTAAACACTAAACCATAAACCCTAAACCCTAAACCCTATATCCTAAATCCTAAAAACAAAACACAAAACTCTAAACCTAAACCTTAAACCATATACCCTACATTCTAAACGGCAAACCCTAAACTCTAAACGGCAAACCCTAAACCCTAAACCCTAAATCGTAAACCCTAAAATCTATACCATAAACCCTAAAACCGAAACTCTAAACCGTAAACCCTAAATACTAAACCCTAAACTCTAAACACTAAAATTTAAACCCTAAACCTAAACACTAAACCTTAAACACTAAACACTAAAATCTAAACCCTAAAACCTAAACACTAAACTCTATACCCTAAACCTAAACTCTAAACCCTAAACCGTAAACACTAAACCCTAAACCATAACCACTAAAATCTAAACCCTAAACCCTAACCACTAAGCTCTAAACCCTAAACACTAACCCCTAAACCCTAAACACTAACTCTAATAAATGGCTTGGTCGAAAAACGTTTCAGTTTAGTATTTTTGACATAACATATCGCTCCGATGTCCGATTGATGCAAGACCGGCGGCATTGGAAAGCTAGTTCGATTGTCTACAACTTTCATGTTCATGTCGAGGCCAAATTCCAACGGGAATAACCAGACGGACCGGATTTCCGTCTGGGTGGTGCAACCGGACGGACAACCGGTCCGTCCGGGTGAGTACGGATACGTCCGGTTGGTTCGTTTGGTTTTTTTTTTTTTTTTCAGATCCAAAATTCAATTTCGTACCTTTCCAATTTTGATCCGTGGTTCGTCGAGAGTGTTTTCGACCAAATAAAACATAGTAAAACATACGAAATAAGGATTTTTGGATTGAACTAGTAACTTTTTTATGTTTTTCATTTTTACGGAATGGACGTTTAGGTCATTATAAATGTAGGGCGTCGTTTAATTTCGAAAACTAGGGCGTCGTTTAGTAACCCTCATTGCAAACACCAATATTACCTTTGATTTATAATTTGTAGGACCCACAAATTAGAGTTCCTACCGGCTACTTTCTTCTTGGATTGATTGATCCTTTTGGCCCTTGGGTAGTGGCTAGAAGGCGGCAATTGATTAGTAGGATATGGAGTTTATGGAGTTTGCTTTCGATTGAGATTTGGGGAGGGAAGGAGTTTTTTATTACAAAGAATTAGAGAGAGGAAGAAGAGAACAAGGGAATCCACAATTTGATGGGAGGCGAGAGAGAGAGAAAAGCTTAACACACGTTTTTGTATATGTGGGATTTGAATCTCGTTATTACGGTTAGGAATATAATACATATACAATAATTATCAAAGTGATATTAATGCGGAGTGGTAAAGCTTTTGATTTATTCCAATGAATGTGTGGTTCCAATCCTTTTGGTGACTTCGATTACTACTAGTAGTAGGAATGTTGTTTATTTATTTCGAGGCAACACTTCCCTCCACCGTTGCCTTCGATAGCCCGACGAACCTACCGCATAGTCTACCGTACTGCGGTGAACTCCTTCATAAATCCTTGGCATTTCCCGGTGATTCGGACCTCAATCTCCTCTCCTCCGGCCGCGAGCCCTCTCGTCGGAAAACTAAACGATTACGACATCGGAGCGATCGGTTATGTCAAAAATACTAAGGCGAAACGTTTTTCGACCAAGCCGTTTATTAGAGTTAGTGTTTAGGGTTTAGGGGTTAGTGTTTAGGGTTTAGAGCTTAGTGGTTAGGGTTTAGGGTTTAGATTTTAGTGGTTAGGGTTTAGGGTTTAGTGTTTACGGTTTAGGGTTTAGAGATTAGTGTTTAGGGTATAGAGTTTAGTGTTTAGGTTTTAGGGTTTAGATTTTAGTGTTTAGTGTTTAAGGTTTAGTGTTTAGGTTTAGGGTTTAAGCCTAAACCCTAAACCCTAAACCCTAAATCTTAAACCCTAAACACTAAAATCTAAACCCTAAACTCTAAACCTTTAAACCCTAAACACTAAACCTTAAACCTAAATCCTAAATCCTAAACACAAAACACTAAAATCTAAACCCTAAACTCTAAACCTCTACACCCTAAACACTAAACCATAAACCCTAAACCCTAAACCCTATATCCTAAATCCTAAAAACAAAACACAAAACTCTAAACCTAAACCTTAAACCATATACCCTACATTCTAAACGGCAAACCCTAAACTCTAAACGGCAAACCCTAAACCCTAAACCCTAAATCGTAAACCCTAAAATCTATACCATAAACCCTAAAACCGAAACTCTAAACCGTAAACCCTAAATACTAAACCCTAAACTCTAAACACTAAAATTTAAACCCTAAACCTAAACACTAAACCTTAAACACTAAACACTAAAATCTAAACCCTAAAACCTAAACACTAAACTCTATACCCTAAACCCTAAACTCTAAACCCTAAACCGTAAACACTAAACCCTAAACCATAACCACTAAAATCTAAACCCTAAACCCTAACCACTAAGCTCTAAACCCTAAACACTAACCCCTAAACCCTAAACACTAACTCTAATAAATGGCTTGGTCGAAAAACGTTTCGGTTTAGTATTTTTGACATAACATATCGCTCCGATGTCCGATTGATGCAAGACCGGCGGCATTGGAAAGCTAGTTCGATTGTCTACAACTTTCATGTTCATGTCGAGGCCAAATTCCAACGGGAATAACCAGACGGACCGGATTTCCGTCTGGGTGGTCTGCCGGACGGACAACCGTCCGTCGGGGTGGTCGGCCGGACGGATACGTCCGGTTGGTTCGTTTGGTTTTTTTTTTTTTTTTTTTTCAGATCCAAAATTCAATTTCGTACCTTTCCAATTTTGATCCGTGGTTCGTCGAGAGTGTTTTCGACCAAATAAAACATAGTAAAACATACGAAATAAGGATTTTTGGATTGAACTAGTAACTTTTTTATGTTTTTCATTTTTACGGAATGGACGTTTAGGTCATTATAAATGTAGGGCGTCGTTTAATTTCGAAAACTAGGGCGTCGTTTAGTAACCCTCATTGCAAACACCAATATTACCTTTGATTTATAATTTGTAGGACCCACAAATTAGAGTTCCTACCGGCTACTTTCTTCTTGGATTGATTGATCCTTTTGGCCCTTGGGTAGTGGCTAGAAGGCGGCAATTGATTAGTAGGATATGGAGTTTATGGAGTTTGCTTTCGATTGAGATTTGGGGAGGGAAGGAGTTTTTTATTACAAAGAATTAGAGAGAGGAAGAAGAGAACAAGGGAATCCACAATTTGATGGGAGGCGAGAGAGAGAGAAAAGCTTAACACACGTTTTTGTATATGTGGGATTTGAATCTCGTTATTACGGTTAGGAATATAATACATATACAATAATTATCAAAGTGATATTAATGCGGAGTGGTAAAGCTTTTGATTTATTCCAATGAATGTGTGGTTCCAATCCTTTTGGTGACTTCGATTACTACTAGTAGTAGGAATGTTGTTTATTTATTTCGAGGCAACACTTCCCTCCACCGTTGCCTTCGATAGCCCGACGAACCTACCGCATAGTCTACCGTCTTGCGGTGAACTCCTTCATAAATCCTTGGCATTTCCCGGTGATTCGGACCTCAATCTCCTCTCCTCCGGCCCGACGAGCCCTCTCGTCGGAAAACTAAACGATTACGACATCGGAGCGATCGGTTATGTCAAAAATACTAAGCGAAACGTTTTTCGACCAAGCCGTTTATTAGAGTTAGTGTTTAGGGTTTAGGGGTTAGTGTTTAGGGTTTAGAGCTTAGTGGTTAGGGTTTAGGGTTTAGATTTTAGTGGTTAGGGTTTAGGGTTTAGTGTTTACGGTTTAGGGTTTAGAGATTAGTGTTTAGGGTATAGAGTTTAGTGTTTAGGTTTTAGGGTTTAGATTTTAGTGTTTAGTGTTTAAGGTTTAGTGTTTAGGTTTAGGGTTTAAGCCTAAACCCTAAACCCTAAACCCTAAATCTTAAACCCTAAACACTAAAATCTAAACCCTAAACTCTAAACCTTTAAACCCTAAACACTAAACCTTAAACCCTAAATCCTAAATCCTAAACACAAAACACTAAAATCTAAACCCTAAACTCTAAACCTCTACACCCTAAACACTAAACCATAAACCCTAAACCCTAAACCCTATATCCTAAATCCTAAAAACAAAACACAAAACTCTAAACCTAAACCTTAAACCATATACCCTACATTCTAAACGGCAAACCCTAAACTCTAAACGGCAAACCCTAAACCCTAAACCCTAAATCGTAAACCCTAAAATCTATACCATAAACCCTAAAACCGAAACTCTAAACCGTAAACCCTAAATACTAAACCCTAAACTCTAAACACTAAAATTTAAACCCTAAACCTAAACACTAAACCTTAAACACTAAACACTAAAATCTAAACCCTAAAACCTAAACACTAAACTCTATACCCTAAACCCTAAACTCTAAACCCTAAACCGTAAACACTAAACCCTAAACCATAACCACTAAAATCTAAACCCTAAACCCTAACCACTAAGCTCTAAACCCTAAACACTAACCCCTAAACCCTAAACACTAACTCTAATAAATGGCTTGGTCGAAAAACGTTTCAGTTTAGTATTTTTGACATAACATATCGCTCCGATGTCCGATTGATGCAAGACCGGCGGCATTGGAAAGCTAGTTCGATTGTCTACAACTTTCATGTTCATGTCGAGGCCAAATTCCAACGGGAATAACCAGACGGACCGGATTTCCGTCTGGGTGGTCTGACCGGACGGACAACCGGTCCGTCCGGGTGGTGGTTCGGACGGATACGTCCGGTTGGTTCGTTTGGTTTTTTTTTTTTTTTTTCAGATCCAAAATTCAATTTCGTACCTTTCCAATTTTGATCCGTGGTTCGTCGAGAGTGTTTTCGACCAAATAAAACATAGTAAAACATACGAAATAAGGATTTTTGGATTGAACTAGTAACTTTTTTATGTTTTTCATTTTTACGGAATGGACGTTTAGGTCATTATAAATGTAGGGCGTCGTTTAATTTCGAAAACTAGGGCGTCGTTTAGTAACCCTCATTGCAAACACCAATATTACCTTTGATTTATAATTTGTAGGACCCACAAATTAGAGTTCCTACCGGCTACTTTCTTCTTGGATTGATTGATCCTTTTGGCCCTTGGGTAGTGGCTAGAAGGCGACAATTGATTAGTAGGATATGGAGTTTATGGAGTTTGCTTTCGATTGAGATTTGGGGAGGGAAGGAGTTTTTTATTACAAAGAATTAGAGAGAGGAAGAAGAGAACAAGGGAATCCACAATTTGATGGGAGGCGAGAGAGAGAGAAAAGCTTAACACACGTTTTTGTATATGTGGGATTTGAATCTCGTTATTACGGTTAGGAATATAATACATATACAATAATTATCAAAGTGATATTAATGCGGAGTGGTAAAGCTTTTGATTTATTCCAATGAATGTGTGGTTCCAATCCTTTTGGTGACTTCGATTACTACTAGTAGTAGGAATGTTGTTTATTTATTTCGAGGCAACACTTCCCTCCACCGTTGCCTTCGATAGCCCGACGAACCTACCGCATAGTCTACCGTCTTGCAGTGAACTCCTTCATAAATCCTTGGCATTTCCCGGTGATTCGGACCTCAATCTCCTCTCCTCCGTGACGAGCCCTCTCGTCGGAAAACTAAACGATTACGACATCGGAGCGATCGGTTATGTCAAAAATACTAAGCGAAACGTTTTTCGACCAAGCCGTTTATTAGAGTTAGTGTTTAGGGTTTAGGGGTTAGTGTTTAGGGTTTAGAGCTTAGTGGTTAGGGTTTAGGGTTTAGATTTTAGTGGTTAGGGTTTAGGGTTTAGTGTTTACGGTTTAGGGTTTAGAGATTAGTGTTTAGGGTATAGAGTTTAGTGTTTAGGTTTTAGGGTTTAGATTTTAGTGTTTAGTGTTTAAGGTTTAGTGTTTAGGTTTAGGGTTTAAGCCTAAACCCTAAACCCTAAACCCAATCTTAAACCCTAAACACTAAAATCTAAACCCTAAACTCTAAACCTTTAAACCCTAAACACTAAACCTTAAACCCTAAATCCTAAATCCTAAACACAAAACACTAAAATCTAAACCCTAAACTCTAAACCTCTACACCCTAAACACTAAACCATAAACCCTAAACCCTAAACCCTATATCCTAAATCCTAAAAACAAAACACAAAACTCTAAACCTAAACCTTAAACCATATACCCTACATTCTAAACGGCAAACCCTAAACTCTAAACGGCAAACCCTAAACCCTAAACCCTAAATCGTAAACCCTAAAATCTATACCATAAACCCTAAAACCGAAACTCTAAACCGTAAACCCTAAATACTAAACCCTAAACTCTAAACACTAAAATTTAAACCCTAAACCTAAACACTAAACCTTAAACACTAAACACTAAAATCTAAACCCTAAAACCTAAACACTAAACTCTATACCCTAAACCCTAAACTCTAAACCCTAAACCGTAAACACTAAACCCTAAACCATAACCACTAAAATCTAAACCCTAAACCCTAACCACTAAGCTCTAAACCCTAAACACTAACCCCTAAACCCTAAACACTAACTCTAATAAATGGCTTGGTCGAAAAACGTTTCGGTTTAGTATTTTTGACATAACATATCGCTCCGATGTCCGATTGATGCAAGACCGGCGGCATTGGAAAGCTAGTTCGATTGTCTACAACTTTCATGTTCATGTCGAGGCCAAATTCCAACGGGAATAACCAGACGGACCGGATTTCCGTCTGGGTGGTCGGCCCGGACGGACAACCGGTCCGTCCGGGTGGTCTGACCGGACGGATACGTCCGGTTGGTTCGTTTGGTTTTTTTTTTTTTTTTCAGATCCAAAATTCAATTTCGTACCTTTCCAATTTTGATCCGTGGTTCGTCGAGAGTGTTTTCGACCAAATAAAACATAGTAAAACATACGAAATAAGGATTTTTTGATTGAACTAGTAACTTTTTTATGTTTTTCATTTTTACGGAATGGACGTTTAGGTCATTATAAATGTAGGGCGTCGTTTAATTTCGAAAACTAGGGCGTCGTTTAGTAACCCTCATTGCAAACACCAATATTACCTTTGATTTATAATTTGTAGGACCCACAAATTAGAGTTCCTACCGGCTACTTTCTTCTTGGATTGATTGATCCTTTTGGCCCTTGGGTAGTGGCTAGAAGGCGGCAATTGATTAGTAGGATATGGAGTTTATGGAGTTTGCTTTCGATTGAGATTTGGGGAGGGGAAGGAGTTTTTTATTACAAAGAATTAGAGAGAGGAAGAAGAGAACAAGGGAATCCACAATTTGATGGGAGGCGAGAGAGAGAGAAAAGCTTAACACACGTTTTTGTATATGTGGGATTTGAATCTCGTTATTACGAGTTAGGAATATAATACATATACAATAATTATCAAAGTGATATTAATGCGGAGTGGTAAAGCTTTTGATTTATTCCAATGAATGTGTGGTTCCAATCCTTTTGGTGACTTCGATTACTACTAGTAGTAGGAATGTTGTTTATTTATTTCGAGGCAACACTTCCCTCCACCGTTGCCTTCGATAGCCCGACGAACCTACCGCATAGTCTACCGTACTGCAGTGAACTCCTTCATAAATCCTTGGCATTTCCCGGTGATTCGGACCTCAATCTCCTCTCCTCCGGCCGACGAGCCCTCTCGTCGGAAAACTAAACGATTACGACATCGGAGCGATCGGTTATGTCAAAAATACTAAACCGAAACGTTTTTCGACCAAGCCGTTTATTAGAGTTAGTGTTTAGGGTTTAGGGGTTAGTGTTTAGGGTTTAGAGCTTAGTGGTTAGGGTTTAGGGTTTAGATTTTAGTGGTTAGGGTTTAGGGTTTAGTGTTTACGGTTTAGGGTTTAGAGATTAGTGTTTAGGGTATAGAGTTTAGTGTTTAGGTTTTAGGGTTTAGATTTTAGTGTTTAGTGTTTAAGGTTTAGTGTTTAGGTTTAGGGTTTAAGCCTAAACCCTAAACCCTAAACCCTAAATCTTAAACCCTAAACACTAAAATCTAAACCCTAAACTCTAAACCTTTAAACCCTAAACACTAAACCTTAAACCCTAAATCCTAAATCCTAAACACAAAACACTAAAATCTAAACCCTAAACTCTAAACCTCTACACCCTAAACACTAAACCATAAACCCTAAACCCTAAACCCTATATCCTAAATCCTAAAAACAAAACACAAAACTCTAAACCTAAACCTTAAACCATATACCCTACATTCTAAACGGCAAACCCTAAACTCTAAACGGCAAACCCTAAACCCTAAACCCTAAATCGTAAACCCTAAAATCTATACCATAAACCCTAAAACCGAAACTCTAAACCGTAAACCCTAAATACTAAACCCTAAACTCTAAACACTAAAATTTAAACCCTAAACCTAAACACTAAACCTTAAACACTAAACACTAAAATCTAAACCTAAAACCTAAACACTAAACTCTATACCCTAAACCCTAAACTCTAAACCTAAACCGTAAACACTAAACCCTAAACCATAACCACTAAAATCTAAACCCTAAACCCTAACCACTAAGCTCTAAACCCTAAACACTAACCCCTAAACCCTAAACACTAACTCTAATAAATGGCTTGGTCGAAAAACGTTTCAGTTTAGTATTTTTGACATAACATATCGCTCCGATGTCCGATTGATGCAAGACCGGCGGCATTGGAAAGCTAGTTCGATTGTCTACAACTTTCATGTTCATGTCGAGGCCAAATTCCAACGGGAATAACCAGACGGACCGGATTTCCGTCTGGGTGGTCTGACCGGACGGACAACCGGTCCGTCCGGGTGGTCTGACCGGACGGATCCGTCCGGTTGGTTCGTTTGGTTTTTTTTTTTTTTTTTTCAGATCCAAAATTCAATTTCGTACCTTTCCAATTTTGATCCGTGGTTCGTCGAGAGTGTTTTCGACCAAATAAAACATAGTAAAACATACGAAATAAGGATTTTTGGATTGAACTAGTAACTTTTTTATGTTTTTCATTTTTACGGAATGGACGTTTAGGTCATTATAAATGTAGGGCGTCGTTTAATTTCGAAAACTAGGGCGTCGTTTAGTAACCCTCATTGCAAACACCAATATTACCTTTGATTTATAATTTGTAGGACCCACAAATTAGAGTTCCTACCGGCTACTTTCTTCTTGGATTGATTGATCCTTTTGGCCCTTGGGTAGTGGCTAGAAGGCGACAATTGATTAGTAGGATATGGAGTTTATGGAGTTTGCTTTCGATTGAGATTTGGGGAGGGAAGGAGTTTTTTATTACAAAGAATTAGAGAGAGGAAGAAGAGAACAAGGGAATCCACAATTTGATGGGAGGCAGAGAGAGAGAAAAGCTTAACACACGTTTTTGTATATGTGGGATTTGAATCTCGTTATTACGGTTAGGAATATAATACATATACAATAATTATCAAAGTGATATTAATGCGGAGTGGTAAAGCTTTTGATTTATTCCAATGAATGTGTGGTTCCAATCCTTTTGGTGACTTCGATTACTACTAGTAGTAGGAATGTTGTTTATTTATTTCGAGGCAACACTTCCCTCCACCGTTGCCTTCGATAGCCCGACGAACCTACCGCATAGTCTACCGTACTTGCGGTGAACTCCTTCATAAATCCTTGGCATTTCCCGGTGATTCGGACCTCAATCTCCTCTCCTCCGGTCGACGAGCCCTCTCGTCGGAAAACTAAACGATTACGACATCGGAGCGATCGGTTATGTCAAAAATACTAAGGCGAAACGTTTTTCGACCAAGCCGTTTATTAGAGTTAGTGTTTAGGGTTTAGGGGTTAGTGTTTAGGGTTTAGAGCTTAGTGGTTAGGGTTTAGGGTTTAGATTTTAGTGGTTAGGGTTTAGGGTTTAGTGTTTACGGTTTAGGGTTTAGAGATTAGTGTTTAGGGTATAGAGTTTAGTGTTTAGGTTTTAGGGTTTAGATTTTAGTGTTTAGTGTTTAAGGTTTAGTGTTTAGGTTTAGGGTTTAAGCCTAAACCCTAAACCCTAAATCTTAAACCCTAAACACTAAAATCTAAACCCTAAACTCTAAACCTTTAAACCCTAAACACTAAACCTTAAACCCTAAATCCTAAATCCTAAACACAAAACACTAAAATCTAAACCCTAAACTCTAAACCTCTACACCCTAAACACTAAACCATAAACCCTAAACCCTAAACCCTATATCCTAAATCCTAAAAACAAAACACAAAACTCTAAACCTAAACCTTAAACCATATACCCTACATTCTAAACGGCAAACCCTAAACTCTAAACGGCAAACCCTAAACCCTAAACCCTAAATCGTAAACCCTAAAATCTATACCATAAACCCTAAAACCGAAACTCTAAACCGTAAACCCTAAATACTAAACCCTAAACTCTAAACACTAAAATTTAAACCCTAAACCTAAACACTAAACCTTAAACACTAAACACTAAAATCTAAACCCTAAAACCTAAACACTAAACTCTATACCCTAAACCCTAAACTCTAAACCCTAAACCGTAAACACTAAACCCTAAACCATAACCACTAAAATCTAAACCCTAAACCCTAACCACTAAGCTCTAAACCCTAAACACTAACCCCTAAACCCTAAACACTAACTCTAATAAATGGCTTGGTCGAAAAACGTTTCAGTTTAGTATTTTTGACATAACATATCGCTCCGATGTCCGATTGATGCAAGACCGGCGGCATTGGAAAGCTAGTTCGATTGTCTACAACTTTCATGTTCATGTCGAGGCCAAATTCCAACGGGAATAACCAGACGGACCGGATTTCCGTCTGGGTGGTGCACGGCCGGACGGACAACCGGTCCGTCCGGGTGGTCTGACCGGACGGATACGTCCGGTTGGTTCGTTTGGTTTTTTTTTTTTTTTCAGATCCAAAATTCAATTTCGTACCTTTCCAATTTTGATCCGTGGTTCGTCGAGAGTGTTTTCGACCAAATAAAACATAGTAAAACATACGAAATAAGGATTTTTTGGATTGAACTAGTAACTTTTTTATGTTTTTCATTTTTACGGAATGGACGTTTAGGTCATTATAAATGTAGGGCGTCGTTTAATTTCGAAAACTAGGGCGTCGTTTAGTAACCCTCATTGCAAACACCAATATTACCTTTGATTTATAATTTGTAGGACCCACAAATTAGAGTTCCTACCGGCTACTTTCTTCTTGGATTGATTGATCCTTTTGGCCCTTGGGTAGTGGCTAGAAGGCGGCAATTGATTAGTAGGATATGGAGTTTATGGAGTTTGCTTTCGATTGAGATTTGGGGAGGGAAGGAGTTTTTTATTACAAAGAATTAGAGAGAGGAAGAAGAGAACAAGGGAATCCACAATTTGATGGGAGGCGAGAGAGAGAGAAAAGCTTAACACACGTTTTTGTATATGTGGGATTTGAATCTCGTTATTACGGTTAGGAATATAATACATATACAATAATTATCAAAGTGATATTAATGCGGAGTGGTAAAGCTTTTGATTTATTCCAATGAATGTGTGGTTCCAATCCTTTTGGTGACTTCGATTACTACTAGTAGTAGGAATGTTGTTTATTTATTTCGGGCAACACTTCCCTCCACCGTTGCCTTCGATAGCCCGACGAACCTACCGCATAGTCTACCGTACTGCGGTGAACTCCTTCATAAATCCTTGGCATTTCCCGGTGATTCGGACCTCAATCTCCTCTCCTCCGGCCGACGAGCCCTCTCGTCGGAAAACTAAACGATTACGACATCGGAGCGATCGGTTATGTCAAAAATACTAAGGCGAAACGTTTTTCGACCAAGCCGTTTATTAGAGTTAGTGTTTAGGGTTTAGGGGTTAGTGTTTAGGGTTTAGAGCTTAGTGGTTAGGGTTTAGGGTTTAGATTTTAGTGGTTAGGGTTTAGGGTTTAGTGTTTACGGTTTAGGGTTTAGAGATTAGTGTTTAGGGTATAGAGTTTAGTGTTTAGGTTTTAGGGTTTAGATTTTAGTGTTTAGTGTTTAAGGTTTAGTGTTTAGGTTTAGGGTTTAAGCCTAAACCCTAAACCCTAAACCCTAAATCTTAAACCCTAAACACTAAAATCTAAACCCTAAACTCTAAACCTTTAAACCCTAAACACTAAACCTTAAACCCTAAATCCTAAATCCTAAACACAAAACACTAAAATCTAAACCCTAAACTCTAAACCTCTACACCCTAAACACTAAACCATAAACCCTAAACCCTAAACCCTATATCCTAAATCCTAAAAACAAAACACAAAACTCTAAACCTAAACCTTAAACCATATACCCTACATTCTAAACGGCAAACCCTAAACTCTAAACGGCAAACCCTAAACCCTAAACCCTAAATCGTAAACCCTAAAATCTATACCATAAACCCTAAAACCGAAACTCTAAACCGTAAACCCTAAATACTAAACCCTAAACTCTAAACACTAAAATTTAAACCCTAAACCTAAACACTAAACCTTAAACACTAAACACTAAAATCTAAACCCTAAAACCTAAACACTAAACTCTATACCCTAAACCCTAAACTCTAAACCCTAAACCGTAAACACTAAACCCTAAACCATAACCACTAAAATCTAAACCCTAAACCCTAACCACTAAGCTCTAAACCCTAAACACTAACCCCTAAACCCTAAACACTAACTCTAATAAATGGCTTGGTCGAAAAACGTTTCGGTTTAGTATTTTTGACATAACATATCGCTCCGATGTCCGATTGATGCAAGACCGGCGGCATTGGAAAGCTAGTTCGATTGTCTACAACTTTCATGTTCATGTCGAGGCCAAATTCCAACGGGAATAACCAGACGGACCGGATTTCCGTCTGGGTGGTCCGACGGACAACCGGTCCGTCCGGGTGGCCAGGACGGATCCGTCCGGTTGGTTCGTTTGGTTTTTTTTTTTTTTTTTTCGGATCCAAAATTCAATTTCGTACCTTTCCAATTTTGATCCGTGGTTCGTCGAGAGTGTTTTCGACCAAATAAAACATAGTAAAACATACGAAATAAGGATTTTTTGGATTGAACTAGTAACTTTTTTATGTTTTTCATTTTTACGGAATGGACGTTTAGGTCATTATAAATGTAGGGCGTCGTTTAATTTCGAAAACTAGGGCGTCGTTTAGTAACCCTCATTGCAAACACCAATATTACCTTTGATTTATAATTTGTAGGACCCACAAATTAGAGTTCCTACCGGCTACTTTCTTCTTGGATTGATTGATCCTTTTGGCCCTTGGGTAGTGGCTAGAAGGCGACAATTGATTAGTAGGATATGGAGTTTATGGAGTTTGCTTTCGATTGAGATTTGGGGAGGGAAGGAGTTTTTTATTACAAAGAATTAGAGAGAGGAAGAAGAGAACAAGGGAATCCACAATTTGATGGGAGGCAGAGAGAGAGAAAAGCTTAACACACGTTTTTGTATATGTGGGATTTGAATCTCGTTATTACGGTTAGGAATATAATACATATACAATAATTATCAAAGTGATATTAATGCGGAGTGGTAAAGCTTTTGATTTATTCCAATGAATGTGTGGTTCCAATCCTTTTGGTGACTTCGATTACTACTAGTAGTAGGAATGTTGTTTATTTATTTCGAGGCAACACTTCCCTCCACCGTTGCCTTCGATAGCCCGACGAACCTACCGCATAGTCTACCGTACTGCAGTGAACTCCTTCATAAATCCTTGGCATTTCCCGGTGATTCGGACCTCAATCTCCTCTCCTCCGATCGACGAGCCCTCTCGTCGGAAAACTAAACGATTACGACATCGGAGCGATCGGTTATGTCAAAAATACTAAACCGAAACGTTTTTCGACCAAGCCGTTTATTAGAGTTAGTGTTTAGGGTTTAGGGGTTAGTGTTTAGGGTTTAGAGCTTAGTGGTTAGGGTTTAGGGTTTAGATTTTAGTGGTTAGGGTTTAGGGTTTAGTGTTTACGGTTTAGGGTTTAGAGATTAGTGTTTAGGGTATAGAGTTTAGTGTTTAGGTTTTAGGGTTTAGATTTTAGTGTTTAGTGTTTAAGGTTTAGTGTTTAGGTTTAGGGTTTAAGCCTAAACCCTAAACCCTAAATCTTAAACCCTAAACACTAAAATCTAAACCCTAAACTCTAAACCTTTAAACCCTAAACACTAAACCTTAAACCCTAAATCCTAAATCCTAAACACAAAACACTAAAATCTAAACCCTAAACTCTAAACCTCTACACCCTAAACACTAAACCATAAACCCTAAACCCTAAACCCTATATCCTAAATCCTAAAAACAAAACACAAAACTCTAAACCTAAACCTTAAACCATATACCCTACATTCTAAACGGCAAACCCTAAACTCTAAATGGCAAACCCTAAAACCTAAACCCTAAATCGTAAACCCTAAAATCTATACCATAAACCCTAAAACCGAAACTCTAAACCGTAAACCCTAAATACTAAACCCTAAACTCTAAACACTAAAATTTAAACCCTAAACCTAAACACTAAACCTTAAACACTAAACACTAAAATCTAAACCCTAAAACCTAAACACTAAACTCTATACCCTAAACCCTAAACTCTAAACCCTAAACCGTAAACACTAAACCCTAAACCATAACCACTAAAATCTAAACCCTAAACCCTAACCACTAAGCTCTAAACCCTAAACACTAACCCCTAAACCCTAAACACTAACTCTAATAAATGGCTTGGTCGAAAAACGTTTCAGTTTAGTATTTTTGACATAACATATCGCTCCGATGTCCGATTGATGCAAGACCGGCGGCATTGGAAAGCTAGTTCGATTGTCTACAACTTTCATGTTCATGTCGAGGCCACATTCCAACGGGAATAACCAGACGGACCGGATTTCCGTCTGGGTGGTCTGACCGGACGGACAACCGGTCCGTCCGGGTGGTCTGACCGGACGGATACGTCCGGTTGGTTCGTTTGGTTATTTTTTTTTTTTTTCAGATCCAAAATTCAATTTCGTACCTTTCCAATTTTGATCCGTGGTTCGTCGAGAGTGTTTTCGACCAAATAAAACATAGTAAAACATACGAAATAAGGATTTTTTGGATTGAACTAGTAACTTTTTTATGTTTTTCATTTTTACGGAATGGACGTTTAGGTCATTATAAATGTAGGGCGTCGTTTAATTTCGAAAACTAGGGCGTCGTTTAGTAACCCTCATTGCAAACACCAATATTACCTTTGATTTATAATTTGTAGGACCCACAAATTAGAGTTCCTACCGGCTACTTTCTTCTTGGATTGATTGATCCTTTTGGCCCTTGGGTAGTGGCTAGAAGGCGGCAATTGATTAGTAGGATATGGAGTTTATGGAGTTTGCTTTCGATTGAGATTTGGGGAGGGAAGGAGTTTTTTATTACAAAGAATTAGAGAGAGGAAGAAGAGAACAAGGGAATCCACAATTTGATGGGAGGCAGAGAGAGAGAAAAGCTTAACACACGTTTTTGTATATGTGGGATTTGAATCTCGTTATTACGGTTAGGAATATAATACATATACAATAATTATCAAAGTGATATTAATGCGGAGTGGTAAAGCTTTTGATTTATTCCAATGAATGTGTGGTTCCAATCCTTTTGGTGACTTCGATTACTACTAGTAGTAGGAATGTTGTTTATTTATTTCGAGGCAACACTTCCCTCCACCGTTGCCTTCGATAGCCCGACGAACCTACCGCATAGTCTACCGTACTGCAGTGAACTCCTTCATAAATCCTTGGCATTTCCCAGTGATTCGGACCTCAATCTCCTCTCCTCCGACTGACGAGCCCTCTCGTCGGAAAACTAAACAGTTACGACATCGGAGCGATCAGTTATGTCAAAGATACTAAACTGAAACGTTTTTCGACCAAGCCGTTTATTAGAGTTAGTGTTTAGGGTTTAGGGGTTAGTGTTTAGGGTTTAGAGCTTAGTGGTTAGGGTTTAGGGTTTAGATTTTAGTGGTTAGGGTTTAGGGTTTAGTGTTTACGGTTTAGGGTTTAGAGATTAGTGTTTAGGGTATAGAGTTTAGTGTTTAGGTTTTAGGGTTTAGATTTTAGTGTTTAGTGTTTAAGGTTTAGTGTTTAGGTTTAGGGTTTAAGCCTAAACCCTAAACCCTAAATCTTAAACCCTAAACACTAAAATCTAAACCCTAAACTCTAAACCTTTAAACCCTAAACACTAAACCTTAAACCCTAAATCCTAAATCCTAAACACAAAACACTAAAATCTAAACCCTAAACTCTAAACCTCTACACCCTAAACACTAAACCATAAACCCTAAACCCTAAACCCTATATCCTAAATCCTAAAAACAAAACACAAAACTCTAAACATAAACCTTAAACCATATACCCTACATTCTAAACGGCAAACCCTAAACTCTAAACGGCAAACCCTAAACCCTAAACCCTAAATCGTAAACCCTAAAATCTATACCATAAACCCTAAAACCGAAACTCTAAACCGTAAACCCTAAATACTAAACCCTAAACTCTAAACACTAAAATTTAAACCCTAAACCTAAACACTAAACCTTAAACACTAAACACTAAAATCTAAACCCTAAAACCTAAACACTAAACTCTATACCCTAAACCCTAAACTCTAAACCCTAAACCGTAAACACTAAACCCTAAACCATAACCACTAAAATCTAAACCCTAAACCCTAACCACTAAGCTCTAAACCCTAAACACTAACCCCTAAACCCTAAACACTAACTCTAATAAATGGCTTGGTCGAAAAACGTTTCAGTTTAGTATTTTTGACATAACATATCGCTCCGATGTCCGATTGATGCAAGACCGGCGGCATTGGAAAGCTAGTTCGATTGTCTACAACTTTCATGTTCATGTCGAGGCCAAATTCCAACGGGAATAACCAGACGGACCGGATTTCCGTCTGGGTGGTCTGACCGGACGGACAACCGGTCCGTCCGGGTGGTCTGACCGGACGGATACGTCCGGTTGGTTCGTTTGGTTTTTTTTTTTTTTTCAGATCCAAAATTCAATTTCGTACCTTTCCAATTTTGATCCGTGGTTCGTCGAGAGTGTTTTCGACCAAATAAAACATAGTAAAACATACGAAATAAGGATTTTTTGGATTGAACTAGTAACTTTTTTATGTTTTTCATTTTTACGGAATGGACGTTTAGGTCATTATAAATGTAGGGCGTCGTTTAATTTCGAAAACTAGGGCGTCGTTTAGTAACCCTCATTGCAAACACCAATATTACCTTTGATTTATAATTTGTAGGACCCACAAATTAGAGTTCCTACCGGCTACTTTCTTCTTGGATTGATTGATCCTTTTGGCCCTTGGGTAGTGGCTAGAAGGCAGCAATTGATTAGTAGGATATGGAGTTTATGGAGTTTGCTTTCGATTGAGATTTGGGGAGGGAAGGAGTTTTTTATTACAAAGAATTAGAGAGAGGAAGAAGAGAACAAGGGAATCCACAATTTGATGGGAGGCAGAGAGAGAGAAAAGCTTAACACACGTTTTTGTATATGTGGGATTTGAATCTCGTTATTACGGTTAGGAATATAATACATATACAATAATTATCAAAGTGATATTAATGCGGAGTGGTAAAGCTTTTGATTTATTCCAATGAATGTGTGGTTCCAATCCTTTTGGTGACTTCGATTACTACTAGTAGTAGGAATGTTGTTTATTTATTTCGGGCAACACTTCCCTCCACCGTTGCCTTCGATAGCCCGACGAACCTACCGCATAGTCTACCGTACTGCAGTGAACTCCTTCATAAATCCTTGGCATTTCCCGGTGATTCGGACCTCAATCTCCTCTCCTCCGACCGACGAGCCCTCTCGTCGGAAAACTAAACGATTACGACATCGGAGCGATCGGTTATGTCAAAAATACTAAACCGAAACGTTTTTCGACCAAGCCGTTTATTAGAGTTAGTGTTTAGGGTTTAGGGGTTAGTGTTTAGGGTTTAGAGCTTAGTGGTTAGGGTTTAGGGTTTAGATTTTAGTGGTTAGGGTTTAGGGTTTAGTGTTTACGGTTTAGGGTTTAGAGATTAGTGTTTAGGGTATAGAGTTTAGTGTTTAGGTTTTAGGGTTTAGATTTTAGTGTTTAGTGTTTAAGGTTTAGTGTTTAGGTTTAGGGTTTAAGCCTAAACCCTAAACCCTAAATCTTAAACCCTAAACACTAAAATCTAAACCCTAAACTCTAAACCTTTAAACCCTAAACACTAAACCTTAAACCCTAAATCCTAAATCCTAAACACAAAACACTAAAATCTAAACCCTAAACTCTAAACCTCTACACCCTAAACACTAAACCATAAACCCTAAACCCTAAACCCTATATCCTAAATCCTAAAAACAAAACACAAAACTCTAAACCTAAACCTTAAACCATATACCCTACATTCTAAACGGCAAACCCTAAACTCTAAACGGCAAACCCTAAACCCTAAACCCTAAATCGTAAACCCTAAAATCTATACCATAAACCCTAAAACCGAAACTCTAAACCGTAAACCCTAAATACTAAACCCTAAACTCTAAACACTAAAATTTAAACCCTAAACCTAAACACTAAACCTTAAACACTAAACACTAAAATCTAAACCCTAAAACCTAAACACTAAACTCTATACCCTAAACCCTAAACTCTAAACCCTAAACCGTAAACACTAAACCCTAAACCATAACCACTAAAATCTAAACCCTAAACCCTAACCACTAAGCTCTAAACCCTAAACACTAACCCCTAAACCCTAAACACTAACTCTAATAAATGGCTTGGTCGAAAAACGTTTCAGTTTAGTATTTTTGACATAACATATCGCTCCGATGTCCGATTGATGCAAGACCGGCGGCATTGGAAAGCTAGTTCGATTGTCTACAACTTTCATGTTCATGTCGAGGCCAAATTCCAACGGGAATAACCAGACGGACCGGATTTCCGTCTGGGTGGTCTGACCGGACGGACAACCGGTCCGTCCGGGTGGTCTGACCGGACGGATACGTCCGGTTGGTTCGTTTGGTTTTTTTTTTTTTTTTCAGATCCAAAATTCAATTTCGTACCTTTCCAATTTTGATCCGTGGTTCGTCGAGAGTGTTTTCGACCAAATAAAACATAGTAAAACATACGAAATAAGGATTTTTTGGATTGAACTAGTAACTTTTTTATGTTTTTCATTTTTACGGAATGGACGTTTAGGTCATTATAAATGTAGGGCGTCGTTTAATTTCGAAAACTAGGGCGTCGTTTAGTAACCCTCATTGCAAACACCAATATTACCTTTGATTTATAATTTGTAGGACCCACAAATTAGAGTTCCTACCGGCTACTTTCTTCTTGGATTGATTGATCCTTTTGGCCCTTGGGTAGTGGCTAGAAGGCGGCAATTGATTAGTAGGATATGGAGTTTATGGAGTTTGCTTTCGATTGAGATTTGGGGAGGGAAGGAGTTTTTTATTACAAAGAATTAGAGAGAGGAAGAAGAGAACAAGGGAATCCACAATTTGATGGGAGGCAGAGAGAGAGAAAAGCTTAACACACGTTTTTGTATATGTGGGATTTGAATCTCGTTATTACAGTTAGGAATATAATACATATACAATAATTATCAAAGTGATATTAATGCGGAGTGGTAAAGCTTTTGATTTATTCCAATGAATGTGTGGTTCCAATCCTTTTGGTGACTTCTGATTACTACTAGTACTAGGAATGTTGTTTATTTATTTCAGGCAACACTTCCCTCCGCCGTTGCCTTCTGATAGCCCGACGAACCTACCTCATAGTCTACCGTACTGCAGTGAACTCCTTCATAAATCCTTGGCATTTCCCAGTGATTCGGACCTCAATCTCCTCTCCTCCGATCGACGAGCCCTCTCGTCGGAAAACTAAACGATTACGACATCGGAGCGATCGGTTATGTCAAAAATACTAAACCGAAACGTTTTTCGACCAAGCCGTTTATTAGAGTTAGTGTTTAGGGTTTAGGGGTTAGTGTTTAGGGTTTAGAGCTTAGTGGTTAGGGTTTAGGGTTTAGATTTTAGTGGTTAGGGTTTAGGGTTTAGTGTTTACGGTTTAGGGTTTAGAGTTTAGTGTTTAGGGTATAGAGTTTAGTGTTTAGGTTTTAGGGTTTAGATTTTAGTGTTTAGTGTTGAAGGTTTAGTGTTTAGGTTTAGGGTTTAAATTTTAGTGTTTAGAGTTTAGGGTTTAGTGTTTAGGGTTTAGGGTTTAGAGTTTAGTTTTTAGGGTTTATGGTTTAGATTTTAGGGTTTAGGATTTAGGGTTTAGGGTTTGCCGTTTAGAGTTTAGGGTATAGGGATTAAGGTTTAGGTTTAGAGTTTTGTGTTTTATTTTTAGGATTTAGGATTTAGGGTTTAGGATTTAAGGTTTAGTGTTTATGGTTTAGAGGTTTAGAGTTTAGGGTTTAAATTTTAGTGTTTAGAGTTTAGGGTTGAGTGTTTAGTGTTTAGTGTTTATGATTTAGTGTGTAGGGTTTAGCATTTAGGATTTAGGGTTTAGAGTTTAGTATTTAGGGTTTAAGGTTTAGGGTTTAGGGTTTAGTGTTTAGGGTATACGGTTTACATTTTAGGATTCAGGATTCAGGGTTTAGGGTTTAGGGTTTAGGGTTTATCGTTTATGATTTACGGTTTAGGATTTAGTGTGTAGGGTTTAACATTTAGGATTTAGGGTTTAGAGTTTAGGGTTTAGAGTGTAGTATTTAAGGTTTAAGATTTAGGGTTTAGGGTTTAGGGTTTAGGCTATAAGCCCAAAACCCAAAATCCAAAACACTAAATGCTTAACCATAAACAATAAAATCTAAACCCTAAACTCTAAACCATTAAACCCTAAACACTAAACCTTAAACCCTAAATCCTAAATCCTAAACACAAAACACTAAAATCTAAACCCTAAACTCTAAACCTCTACACCCTAAACACTAAACCATAAACCCCCTGAACCCTAAATCCTAAATCCTAAAAACAAAACACAAAACTCTAAACCTAAACCTTAAACCATATACCCTACACTCTAAACGGCAAACCCTAAACTCTAAACGGAAAACCCTAAACCCTAAATCGTAAACCCTAAAATCTATACCATAAACCCTAAAAACTAAACTCTAAACCCTAAACCCTAAATACTAAACCCTAAACTCTAAACACTAAAATTTAAACCCTAAACCTAAACACTAAACCTTAAACACTAAACACTAAAATCTAAACCCTAAAACCTAAACACTAAACTCTATACCCTAAACACTAAACTCTAAACCCTAAACCGTAAACACTAAACCCTAAACCCTAACCACTAAAATCTAAACCCTAAACCCTAACCACTAAGCTCTAAACCCTAAACACTAACCCCTAAACCCTAAACACTAACTCTAATAAATGGCTTGGTCGAAAAACGTTTCGGTTTAGTATTTTTGACATTACATATCGCTCCGATGTCCGATTAATGCAAGACGGGCGGAATTGGAAAGCTAGTTCGATTGTCTACAACTTTCATGTTCATGTCGAGGCCAAATTCCGACGGGAATAACCAGACGGACCGGATTTCCGTCTGGGTGGTCTGACCGGACGGACAACCGGTCCGTCCGGGTGGTCCGACCGGACGGATCCGTCCGGTTGGTTCGTTTGGTTTTTTTTTTTTTTTTTTTCAGATCCAAAATTCAATTTCGTACCTTTCCAATTTTGATCCGTGGTTCGTCGAGAGTGTTTTCGACCAAATAAAACATAGTAAAACATACGAAATAAGGATTTTTTGGATTGAACTAGTAAGTTTTTTATTTTTTTCATTTTTACGGAATGGACGTTTAGGTCATTATAAATGTAGGGCGTCGTTTAATTTCGAAAACTAGGGCGTCGTTTAGTAACCCTCATTGCAAACACCAATATTACCTTTGATTTATAATTTGTAGGACCCACAAATTAGAGTTCCTACCGGCTACTTTCTTCTTGGATTGATTGATCCTTTTGGCCCTTGGGTAGTGGCTAGAAGGCAGCAATTGATTAGTAGGATATGGAGTTTATGGAGTTTGCTTTCGATTGAGATTTGGGGAGGGAAGGAGTTTTTTATTACAAAGAATTAGAGAGAGGAAGAAGAGAACAAGGGAATCCACAATTTGATGGGAGGCGAGAGAGAGAGAAAAGCCGAACACACGTTTTTGTATATGTGGGATTTGAATCTCGTTATTACAGTTAGGAATATAATACATATACAATAATTATCAAAGTGATATTAATGCGGAGTGGTAAAGCTTTTAATTTATTCTAATGAATGTGTGGTTCCAATCCTTTTGGTGACTTCTGATTACTACTAGTAGTAGGAATGTTGTTTATTTATTTCAGGCAACACTTCCCTCCGCCGTTGCCTTCGATAGCCCGACGAACCTACCGCATAGTCTACCGTACTGCGGTGAACTCCTTCATAAATCCTTGGCATTTCCCGGTGATTCGGACCTCAATCTCCTCTCCTCCGACTGACGAGCCCTCTCGTCGGAAAACTAAACAGTTACGACATCGGAGCGATCAGTTATGTCAAAAATACTAAACTGAAACGTTTTTCGACCAAGCCGTTTATTAGAGTTAGTGTTTAGGGTTTAGGGGTTAGTCTTTAGGGTTTAGAGCTTAGTGGTTAGGGTTTAGGGTTTAGATTTTAGTGGTTAGGGTTTAGGGTTTAGTGTTTACGGTTTAGGGTTTAGAGTTTAGTGTTTAGGGTATAGAGTTTAGTGTTTAGGTTTTAGGGTTTAGATTTTAGTGTTTAGTGTTGAAGGTTTAGTGTTTAGGTTTAGGGTTTAAATTTTAGTGTTTAGAGTTTAGGGTTTGGTGTTTAGGGTTTAGGGTTTAGAGTTTAGTTTTTAGGGTTTATGGTTTAGATTTTAGGGTTTAGGATTTAGGGTTTAGGGTTTGCCGTTTAGAGTTTAGGGTATAGGGATTAAGGTTTAGGTTTAGAGTTTTGTGTTTTATTTTTAGGATTTAGGATTTAGGGTTTAGGATTTAAGGTTTAGTGTTTATGGTTTAGAGGTTTAGAGTTTAGGGTTTAAATTTTAGTGTTTAGAGTTTAGGGTTGAGTGTTTAGTGTTTAGTGTTTATGATTTAGTGTGTAGGGTTTAGCATTTTGGATTTAGGGTTTAGAGTTTAGTATTTAGGGTTTAAGGTTTAGGGTTTAGGGTTTAGTGTTTAGGGTATACGGTTTACATTTTAGGATTCAGGATTTAGGGTTTAGGGTTTAGGGTTTAGGGTTTATCGTTTATGATTTACGGTTTAGGATTTAGTGTGTAGGGTTTAACATTTAGGATTTAGGGTTTAGAGTTTAGGGTTTAGAGTGTAGTATTTAGGGTTTAAGATTTAGGGTTTAGGGTTTCGGGTTTAGGCTATAAGCCCAAAACCCAAAATCCAAAACACTAAATGCTTAACCCTAAACACTAAAATCTAAACCCTAAACTCTAAACCTTTAAACCCTAAACACTAAACCTTAAACCCTAAATCCTAAATCCTAAACACAAAACACTAAAATCTAAACCCTAAACTCTAAACCTCTACACCCTAAACACTAAACCATAAACCCTGAACCCTAAATCCTAAATCCTAAAAACAAAACACAAAACTCTAAACGTAAACCTTAAACCATATACCCTACACTCTAAACGGCAAACCCTAAACTCTAAACGGAAAACCCTAAACCCTAAATCGTAAACCCTAAAATCTATACCATAAACCCTAAAAACTAAACTCTAAACCCTAAACCCTAAATACTAAACCCTAAACTCTAAACACTAAAATTTAAACCCTAAACCTAAACACTAAACCTTAAACACTAAACACTAAAATCTAAACCCTAAAACCTAAACACTAAACTCTATACCCTAAACACTAAACTCTAAACCCTAAACCGTAAACACTAAACCCTAAACCCTAACCACTAAAATCTAAACCCTAAACCCTAACCACTAAGCTCTAAACCCTAAACACTAACCCCTAAACCCTAAACACTAACTCTAATAAATGGCTTGGTCGAAAAACGTTTCAGTTTAGTATTTTTGACATTACATATCGCTCCGATGTCCGATTGATGCAAGACCGGCGGAATTGGAAAGCTAGTTCGATTGTCTACAACTTTCATGTTCATGTCGAGGCCAAAATGCCGACGAGAATAACCAGACGGACCGGATTTCCGTCTGGGTGGTGCGACCGGACGGACAACCGGTCCGTCCGGGTCCGACCGGACGGATCCGTCCGGGTTGTCGACCGGACGGATCCGTCCGGGGGCGGACCGGACGGATCCGTCCGGTTGGTTCGTTTTTTTTTTTCAGATCCAAAATTCAATTTCGTACCTTTCCAATTTTGATCCGTGGTTCGTCGAAAGTGTTTTCGACCAACTAAAACATACTAAAACATACGAAATAAGGATTTTTTGGATTGAACTAGTAAGTTTTTTTATGTTTTTCATTTTTACGGAATGGACGTTTAGGTCATTATAAATGTAGGGCGTCGTTTAATTTCGAAAACTAGGGCGTCGTTTAGTAACCCTCATTGCAAACACCAATATTACCTTTGATTTATAATTTGTAGGACCCACAAATTAGAGTTCCTACCGGCTACTTTCTTCTTGGATTGATTGATCCTTTTGGCCCTTGGGTAGTGGCTAGAAGGCAGCAATTGATTAGTAGGATATGGAGTTTATGGAGTTTGCTTTCGATTGAGATTTGGGGAGGGAAGGAGTTTTTTATTACAAAGAATTAGAGAGAGGAAGAAGAGAACAAGGGAATCCACAATTTGATGGGAGGCGAGAGAGAGAGAAAAGCTTAACACACGTTTTTGTATATGTGGGATTTGAATCTCGTTATTACGGTTAGGAATATAATACATATACAATAATTATCAAAGTGATATTAATGCGGAGTGGTAAAGCTTTTGATTTATTCCAATGAATGTGTGGTTCCAATCCTTTTGGTGACTTCTGATTACTACTAGTACTAGGAATGTTGTTTATTTATTTCGAGCAACACTTCCCTCCGCCGTTGCCTTCGATAGCCCGACGAACCTACCTCATAGTCTACCGTACTGCGGTGAACTCCTTCATAAATCCTTGGCATTTCCCGAGTGATTCGGACCTCAATCTCCTCTCCTCCGACCGACGAGCCCTCTCGTCGGAAAACTAAACGATTACGACATCGGAGCGATCGGTTATGTCAAAAATACTAAACCGAAACGTTTTTCGACCAAGCCGTTTATTAGAGTTAGTGTTTAGGGTTTAGGGGTTAGTGTTTAGGGTTTAGAGCTTAGTGGTTAGGGTTTAGGGTTTAGATTTTAGTGGTTAGGGTTTAGGGTTTAGTGTTTACGGTTTAGGGTTTAGAGTTTAGTGTTTAGGGTATAGAGTTTAGTGTTTAGGTTTTAGGGTTTAGATTTTAGTGTTTAGTGTTGAAGGTTTAGTGTTTAGGTTTAGGGTTTAAATTTTAGTGTTTAGAGTTTAGGGTTTAGTGTTTAGGGTTTAGGGTTTAGAGTTTAGTTTTTAGGGTTTATGGTTTAGATTTTAGGGTTTAGGATTTAGGGTTTAGGGTTTGCCGTTTAGAGTTTAGGGTATAGGGATTAAGGTTTAGGTTTAGAGTTTTGTGTTTTATTTTTAGGATTTAGGATTTAGGGTTTAGGATTTAAGGTTTAGTGTTTATGGTTTAGAGGTTTAGAGTTTAGGGTTTAAATTTTAGTGTTTAGAGTTTAGGGTTGAGTGTTTAGTGTTTAGTGTTTATGATTTAGTGTGTAGGGTTTAGCATTTAGGATTTAGGGTTTAGAGTTTAGTATTTAGGGTTTAAGGTTTAGGGTTTAGGGTTTAGTGTTTAGGGTATACGGTTTACATTTTAGGATTCAGGATTCAGGGTTTAGGGTTTAGGGTTTAGGGTTTCTTCGTTTATGATTTACGGTTTAGGATTTAGTGTGTAGGGTTTAACATTTAGGATTTAGGGTTTAGAGTTTAGGGTTTAGAGTGTAGTATTTAAGGTTTAAGATTTAGGGTTTAGGGTTTAGGGTTTAGGCTATAAGCCCAAAACCCAAAATCCAAAACACTAAATGCTTAACCATAAACAATAAAATCTAAACCCTAAACTCTAAACCATTAAACCCTAAACACTAAACCTTAAACCCTAAATCCTAAATCCTAAACACAAAACACTAAAATCTAAACCCTAAACTCTAAACCTCTACACCCTAAACACTAAACCATAAACCCTGAACCCTAAATCCTAAATCCTAAAAACAAAACACAAAACTCTAAACCTAAACCTTAAACCATATACCCTACACTCTAAACGGCAAACCCTAAACTCTAAACGGAAAACCCTAAACCCTAAATCGTAAACCCTAAAATCTATACCATAAACCCTAAAAACTAAACTCTAAACCCTAAACCCTAAATACTAAACCCTAAACTCTAAACACTAAAATTTAAACCCTAAACCTAAACACTAAACCTTAAACACTAAACACTAAAATCTAAACCCTAAAACCTAAACACTAAACTCTATACCCTAAACACTAAACTCTAAACCCTAAACCGTAAACACTAAACCCTAAACCCTAACCACTAAAATCTAAACCCTAAACCCTAACCACTAAGCTCTAAACCCTAAACACTAACCCCTAAACCCTAAACACTAACTCTAATAAATGGCTTGGTCGAAAAACGTTTCAGTTTAGTATTTTTGACATTACATATCGCTCCGATGTCCGATTAATGCAAGACGGGCGGAATTGGAAAGCTAGTTCGATTGTCTACAACTTTCATGTTCATGTCGAGGCCAAATTCCGACGGGAATAACCAGACGGACCGGATTTCCGTCTGGGTGGTCGGCCAGGACGGACAACCGGTCCGTCCGGGTGGTCGACCGGACGGATCCGTCCGGTTGGTTCGTTTGGTTTTTTTTTTTTTTTTTTCGGATCCAAAATTCAATTTCGTACCTTTCCAATTTTGATCCGTGGTTCGTCGAGAGTGTTTTCGACCAAATAAAACATAGTAAAACATACGAAATAAGGATTTTTTGGATTGAACTAGTAAGTTTTTTATTTTTTCATTTTTACGGAATGGACGTTTAGGTCATTATAAATGTAGGGCGTCGTTTAATTTCGAAAACTAGGGCGTCGTTTAGTAACCCTCATTGCAAACACCAATATTACCTTTGATTTATAATTTGTAGGACCCACAAATTAGAGTTCCTACCGGCTACTTTCTTCTTGGATTGATTGATCCTTTTGGCCCTTGGGTAGTGGCTAGAAGGCGACAATTGATTAGTAGGATATGGAGTTTATGGAGTTTGCTTTCGATTGAGATTTGGGGAGGGAAGGAGTTTTTTATTACAAAGAATTAGAGAGAGGAAGAAGAGAACAAGGGAATCCACAATTTGATGGGAGGCGAGAGAGAGAAAAGCTGAACACACGTTTTTGTATATGTGGGATTTGAATCTCGTTATTACAGTTAGGAATATAATACATATACAATAATTATCAAAGTGATATTAATGCGGAGTGGTAAAGCTTTTAATTTATTCTAATGAATGTGTGGTTCCAATCCTTTTGGTGACTTCTGATTACTACTAGTAGTAGGAATGTTGTTTATTTATTTCAGGCAACACTTCCCTCCGCCGTTGCCTTCTGATAGCCCGACGAACCTACCGCATAGTCTACCGTACTGCAGTGAACTCCTTCATAAATCCTTGGCATTTCCCAGTGATTCGGACCTCAATCTCCTCTCCTCCGACTGACGAGCCCTCTCGTCGGAAAACTAAACAGTTACGACATCGGAGCGATCAGTTATGTCAAAAATACTAAACTGAAACGTTTTTCGACCAAGCCGTTTATTAGAGTTAGTGTTTAGGGTTTAGGGGTTAGTCTTTAGGGTTTAGAGCTTAGTGGTTAGGGTTTAGGGTTTAGATTTTAGTGGTTAGGGTTTAGGGTTTAGTGTTTACGGTTTAGGGTTTAGAGTTTAGTGTTTAGGGTATAGAGTTTAGTGTTTAGGTTTTAGGGTTTAGATTTTAGTGTTTAGTGTTGAAGGTTTAGTGTTTAGGTTTAGGGTTTAAATTTTAGTGTTTAGAGTTTAGGGTTTGGTGTTTAGGGTTTAGGGTTTATAGTTTAGTTTTTAGGGTTTATGGTTTAGATTTTAGGGTTTAGGATTTAGGGTTTAGGGTTTGCCGTTTAGAGTTTAGGGTATAGGGATTAAGGTTTAGGTTTAGAGTTTTGTGTTTTATTTTTAGGATTTAGGATTTAGGGTTTAGGATTTAAGGTTTAGTGTTTATGGTTTAGAGGTTTAGAGTTTAGGGTTTAAATTTTAGTGTTTAGAGTTTAGGGTTGAGTGTTTAGTGTTTAGTGTTTATGATTTAGTGTGTAGGGTTTAGCATTTTGGATTTAGGGTTTAGAGTTTAGTATTTAGGGTTTAAGGTTTAGGGTTTAGGGTTTAGTGTTTAGGGTATACGGTTTACATTTTAGGATTCAGGATTTAGGGTTTAGGGTTTAGGGTTTAGGGTTTACTGTTTATGATTTACGGTTTAGGATTTAGTGTGTAGGGTTTAACATTTAGGATTTAGGGTTTAGAGTTTAGGGTTTAGAGTGTAGTATTTAGGGTTTAAGATTTAGGGTTTAGGGTTTCGGGTTTAGGCTATAAGCCCAAAACCCAAAATCCAAAACACTAAATGCTTAACCCTAAACACTAAAATCTAAACCCTAAACTCTAAACCTTTAAACCCTAAACACTAAACCTTAAACCCTAAATCCTAAATCCTAAACACAAAACACTAAAATCTAAACCCTAAACTCTAAACCTCTACACCCTAAACACTAAACCATAAACCCTGAACCCTAAATCCTAAATCCTAAAAACAAAACACAAAACTCTAAACGTAAACCTTAAACCATATACCCTACACTCTAAACGGCAAACCCTAAACTCTAAACGGAAAACCCTAAACCCTAAATCGTAAACCCTAAAATCTATACCATAAACCCTAAAAACTAAACTCTAAACCCTAAACCCTAAATACTAAACCCTAAACTCTAAACACTAAAATTTAAACCCTAAACCTAAACACTAAACCTTAAACACTAAACACTAAAATCTAAACCCTAAAACCTAAACACTAAACTCTATACCCTAAACACTAAACTCTAAACCCTAAACCGTAAACACTAAACCCTAAACCCTAACCACTAAAATCTAAACCCTAAACCCTAACCACTAAGCTCTAAACCCTAAACACTAACCCCTAAACCCTAAACACTAACTCTAATAAATGGCTTGGTCGAAAAACGTTTCGGTTTAGTATTTTTGACATTACATATCGCTCCGATGTCCGATTGATGCAAGACCGGCGGAATTGGAAAGCTAGTTCGATTGTCTACAACTTTCATGTTCATGTCGAGGCCAAAATGCCGACGAGAATAACCAGACGGACCGGATTTCCGTCTGGGTGGTCTGACCGGACGGACAACCGGTCCGTCCGGGTGGTCTGACCAGACGGATCCGTCCGGGTTGTCTGACCGGACGGATCCGTCCGGGTGGTCTGACCGGACGGATCCGTCCGGTTGGTTCGTTTTTTTTTTTCAGATCCAAAATTCAATTTCGTACCTTTCCAATTTTGATCCGTGGTTCGTCGAAAGTGTTTTCGACCAACTAAAACATACTAAAACATACGAAATAAGGATTTTTTGGATTGAACTAGTAAGTTTTTTTATGTTTTTCATTTTTACGGAATGGACGTTTAGGTCATTATAAATGTAGGGCGTCGTTTAATTTCGAAAACTAGGGCGTCGTTTAGTAACCCTCATTGCAAACACCAATATTACCTTTGATTTATAATTTGTAGGAACCACAAATTAGAGTTCCTACCGGCTACTTTCTTCTTGGATTGATTGATCCTTTTGGCCCTTGGGTAGTGGCTAGAAGGCAGCAATTGATTAGTAGGATCTTGAGTTTATGGAGTTTGCTTTAGATTGAGATTTGGGGAGTGAAGGAGTTTTTTATTACAAAGAATTAGAGAGAGGAAGAAGAGAACAAGGGAATCCACAATTTGATGGGAGGCAGAGAGAGAGAAAAAAGCTGAACACTCGTTTTTGTATATGTGGGATTTGAATCTCGTTATTACAGTTAGGAATATAATACATATACAATAATTATCAAATTGATATTAATGCAGAGTGGTAAAGCTATTGATTTATTCCAATGAATGTGGGGTTCCAATCCTTTTGGTGACTTCTGATTACTACTACTAGTAGGAATGTTGTTTATTTATTTCAGGCAACACTTCCCTCCGCCGTTGCCTTCTGATAGCCCGACGAACCTACCGCATAGTCTACCGTACTGCAGTGAACTCCTTCATAAATCCTTGGCATTTCCCAGTGATTCGGACCTCAATCTCCTCTCCTCCGACTGACGAGCCCTCTCGTCGGAAAACTAAACAATTACGACATCGGAGCGATCGGTTATGTCAAAAATACTAAACCGAAACGTTTTTCGACCAAGCCGTTTATTAGAGTTAGTGTTTAGGGTTTAGGGGTTAGTGTTTAGGGTTTAGAGCTTAGTGGTTAGGGTTTAGGGTTTAGATTTTAGTGGTTAGGGTTTAGGGTTTAGTGTTTATGGTTTAGGGTTTAGAGTTTAGTGTTTAGGGTATAGAGTTTAGTGTTTAGGTTTTAGGGTTTAGATTTTATTGTTTAGTGTTTAAAGTTTAGTGTTTAGGTTTAGGGTTTAAATTTTAGTGTTTAGAGTTTAGGGTTTAGTGTTTAGGGTTTAGGGTTTAGAGTTTAGTTTTTAGGGTTTATGGTTTAGATTTTAGGGTTTAGGATTTAGGGTTTAGGGTTTGCCGTTTAGAGTTTAGGGTATAGGGTTTAAGGTTTAGGTTTAGAGTTTTGTGTTTGATTTTTAGGATTTAGGATTTGGGGTTTAGGATTTAAGGTTTAGTGTTTATGGTTTAGAGGTTTAGAGTTTAGGGTTTAAATTTTAGTGTTTAGAGTTTAGGGTTGAGTGTTTAGTGTTTAGTGTTTATGATTTAGTGTGTAGGGTTTAGCATTTAGGATTTAGGGTTTAGAGTTTAGTATTTAGGGTTTAAGGTTTAGGGTTTAGGGTTTAGTGTTTAGGGCATAGGGTTTACATTTTAGGATTTAGGATTCAGGGTTTAGGGTTTAGGGTTTAGTGTTTAGTGTTTATGATTTAGGGTTTAGGATTTAGTGTGTAGGGTTTAGCATTTAGGATTTAGGGTTTAGAGTTTAGGGTTTAGAGTTTAGTATTTAGGGTTTATGGTTTAGGGTTTAGGGTTTAGGGTTTAGGCTTTAAACTATCAGCCCAAAACCCAAAATCCAAAACCCTAAATGCTTAACCCTAAACACTAAAATCTAAACCCTAAACTTTAAACCTTTAAACCCTAAACACTAAACCTTAAACCCTAAATCCTAAATCCTTTACACAAAACACTAAAATCTAAACCCTAAACTCTAAACCTCTACACCCTAAACACTAAACCTTAAACCCTAAACCCTAAATCCTAAATCCTAAAAACAAAACACAAAACTCTAAACCTAAACCTTAAACCATATACCCTACACTCTAAACGGCAAACCCTAAACTCTAAACGGCAAACCCTAAACCCTAAACCCTAAATCGTAAACCCTAAAATCTATACCATAAACCCTAAAAACTAAACTCTAAACCCTAAACACTAAATACTAAACCCTAAACTCTAAACACTAAAATTTAAACCCTAAACCTAAACACTAAACCTTAAACACTAAACACTAAAATCTAAACCCTAAAACCTAAACACTAAACTCTATACCCTAAACACTAAACTCTAAACCCTAAACCGTAAACACTAAACCCTAAACCCTAACCACTAAAATCTAAACCCTAAACCCTAACCACTAAGCTCTAAACCCTAAACACTAACCCCTAAACCCTAAACACTAACTCTAATAAATGGCTTGGTCGAAAAACGTTTCAGTTTAGTATTTTTGACATAACATATCGCTCCGATGTCCGATTGATGCAAGACCGGCGGCATTGGAAAGCTAGTTCGATTGTCTACAACTTTCATGTTCATGTCGAGGCCAAAATGACGACGAGAATAACCAGACGGACCGGATTTCCGTCTGGGTGGTCTGACCGGACGGACAACCGGTCCGTCCGGGTGGTCTGACCAGACGGATCCGTCCGGGTTGTCTGACCGGACGGATCCGTCCGGGTGGTCTGACCGGACGGATCCGTCCGGGTGGTCCGACCGGACGGATCCGTCCGGTTGGTTCGTTTGGTTTTTTTTTTTTTTTTCAGATCCAAAATTCAATTTCGTACCTTTCCAATTTTGATCCGTGGTTCGTCGAGAGTGTTTTCGACCAACTAAAACATACTAAAACATACGAAATAAGGATTTTTTGGATTGAACTAGTAAGTTTTTTATGTTTATCATTTTTACGGAATGGACGTTTAGGTCATTATAAATGTAGGGCGTCGTTTAATTTCGAAAACTAGGGCGTCGTTTAGTAACCCTCATTGCAAACACCAATATTACCTTTGATTTATAATTTGTAGGACCCACAAATTAGAGTTCCTACCGGCTACTTTCTTCTTGGATTGATTGATCCTTTTGGCCCTTGGGTAGTGGCTAGAAGGCGACAATTGATTAGTAGGATCTTGAGTTTATGGAGTTTGCTTTCGATTGAGATTTGGGGAGGGAATGAGTTTTTTATTACAAAGAATTAGAGAGAGGAAGAAGAGAACAAGGGAATCCACAATTTGATGGGAGGCAGAGAGAGAGAAAAAAGCTGAACACACGTTTTTGTATATGTGGGATTTGAATCTCGTTATTACAGTTAGGAATATAATACATATACAATAATTATCAAATTGATATTAATGCAGAGTGGTAAAGCTATTGATTTATTCCAATGAATGTGGGGTTCCAATCCTTTTGGTGACTTCTGATTACTACTACTAGTAGGAATGTTGTTTATTTATTTCAGGCAACACTTCCCTCCGCCGTTGCCTTCTGATAGCCCGACGAACCTACCACATAGTCTACCGTACTGCAGTGAACTCCTTCATAAATCCTTGGCATTTCCCAGTGATTCGGACCTCAATCTCCTCTCCTCCGACTGACGAGCCCTCTCGTCGGAAAACTAAACAATTACGACATCGGAGCGATCAGTTATGTCAAAAATACTAAACCGAAACGTTTTTCGACCAAGCCGTTTATTAGAGTTAGTGTTTAGGGTTTAGGGGTTAGTGTTTAGGGTTTAGAGCTTAGTGGTTAGGGTTTAGGGTTTAGATTTTAGTGGTTAGGGTTTAGGGTTTAGTGTTTATGGTTTAGGGTTTAGAGTTTAGTGTTTAGGGTATAGAGTTTAGTGTTTAGGTTTTAGGGTTTAGATTTTATTGTTTAGTGTTTAAAGTTTAGTGTTTAGGTTTAGGGTTTAAATTTTAGTGTTTAGAGTTTAGGGTTTAGTGTTTAGGGTTTAGGGTTTAGAGTTTAGTTTTTAGGGTTTATGGTTTAGATTTTAGGGTTTAGGATTTAGGGTTTAGGGTTTGCCGTTTAGAGTTTAGGGTATAGGGTTTAAGGTTTAGGTTTAGAGTTTTGTGTTTGATTTTTAGGATTTAGGATTTGGGGTTTAGGATTTAAGGTTTAGTGTTTATAGTTTAGAGGTTTAGAGTTTAGGGTTTAAATTTTAGTGTTTAGAGTTTAGGGTTGAGTGTTTAGTGTTTAGTGTTTATGATTTAGTGTGTAGGGTTTAGCATTTAGGATTTAGGGTTTAGAGTTTAGTATTTAGGGTTTAAGGTTTAGGGTTTAGGGTTTAGTGTTTAGGGCATAGGGTTTACATTTTAGGATTTAGGATTCAGGGTTTATGGTTTAGGGTTTAGTGTTTAGTGTTTATGATTTAGGGTTTAGGATTTAGTGTGTAGGGTTTAGCATTTAGGACTTAGGGTTTAGAGTTTAGGGTTTAGAGTTTAGTATTTAGGGTTTATGGTTTAGGGTTTAGGGTTTAGGGTTTAGGCTTTAAACTATCAGCCCAAAACCCAAAATCCAAAACCCTAAATGCTTAACCCTAAACACTAAAATCTAAACCCTAAACTTTAAACCTTTAAACCCTAAACACTAAACCTTAAACCCTAAATCCTAAATCCTTAACACAAAACACTAAAATCTAAACCCTAAACTCAAAACCTCTACACCCTAAACACTAAACCTTAAACCCTAAACCCTAAATCCTAAATCCTAAAAACAAAACACAAAACTCTAAACCTAAACCTTAAACCATATACCCTACACTCTAAACGGCAAACCCTAAACTCTAAACGGCAAACCCTAAACCCTAAACCCTAAATCGTAAACCCTAAACTCTATACCATAAACCCTAAAAACTAAACTCTAAACCCTAAACCCTAAATACTAAACCCTAAACTCTAAACACTAAAATTTAAACCCTAAACCTAAACACTAAACCTTAAACACTAAACACTAAAATCTAAACCCTAAAACCTAAACACTAAACTCTATACCCTAAACACTAAACTCTAAACCCTAAACCGTAAACACTAAACCCTAAACCCTAACCACTAAAATCTAAACCCTAAACCCTAACCACTAAGCTCTAAACCCTAAACACTAACCCCTAAACCCTAAACACTAACTCTAATAAATGGCTTGGTCGAAAAACGTTTCAGTTTAGTATTTTTGACATAACATATCGCTCCGATGTCCGATTGATGCAAGACCGGCGGCATTGGAAAGCTAGTTCGATTGTCTACAACTTTCATGTTCATGTCGAGGCCAAAATGACGACGAGAATAACCAGACGGACCGGATTTCCGTCTGGGTGGTCTGACCGGACGGATAACCGGTCCGTCCGGGTGGTCTGACCAGACGGATCCGTCCGGGTTGTCTGACCGGACGGATCCGTCCGGGTGGTCTGACCGGACGGATCCGTCCGGGTGGTCCGACCGGACGGATCCGTCCGGTTGGTTCGTTTGGTTTTTTTTTTTTTTTTTTTTTTCGCATCCAAAATTCAATTTCGTACCTTTCCAATTTTGATCCGTGGTTCGTCGAGAGTGTTTTTGACCAACTAAAACATACTAAAACATACGAAATAAGGATTTTTTTGGATTGAACTAGTAAGTTTTTTATGTTTATCATTTTTACGGAATGGACGTTTAGGTCATTATAAATGTAGGGCGTCGTTTAATTTCGAAAACTAGGGCGTCGTTTAGTAACCCTCATTGCAAACACCAATATTACCTTTGATTTATAATTTGTAGGACCCACAAATTAGAGTTCCTACCGGCTACTTTCTTCTTGGATTGATTGATCCTTTTGGCCCTTGGGTAGTGGCTAGAAGGCAGCAATTGATTAGTAGGATCTTGAGTTTATGGAGTTTGCTTTCGATTGAGATTTGGGGAGGGAATGAGTTTTTTATTACAAAGAATTAGAGAGAGGAAGAAGAGAACAAGGGAATCTACAATTTGATGGGAGGCAGAGAGAGAGAGAAAAGCTGAACACACGTTTTTGTATATGTGGGATTTGAATCTCGTTATTACAGTTAGGAATATAATACATATACTATAATTATCAAAGTGATATTAATGCGGAGTGGTAAAGCTATTGATTTATTCCAATGAATGTGGGGTTCCAATCCTTTTGGTGACTTCTGATTACTACTACTAGTAGGAATGTTGTTTATTTATTTCAGACAACACTTCCCTCCGCCGTTTCCTTCTGATAGCCCGACGAACCTACCGCATAGTCTACCGTACTGCAGTGAACTCCTTCATAAATCCTTGGCATTTCCCAGTGATTCGGACCTCAATCTCCTCTCCTCCGACTGACGAGCCCTCTCGTCGGAAAACTAAACAGTTACGACATATAGCTACTTGGGTATGGGGATCGAAATGGCCGTCGACGAGGCGAGTCCGTCTCTGAAACCAGATCCATAACTCTATATAATATTTAAACCCGATGCCGCCGGTCGCTATTTCCATGGAGTCGTCAGAAACTTCAATTCGTTTAGAGCTTGAGACGACGCAACTGAACAAAATGTTTAGGGTTCTTGAGGCAAAATTTTCATGGTCAATGGTAGAGCAGATCAATGGTTGGGATTTATCCCGCAATGATCTGACATGCTGGGGAAGAAAACACGTAGGAAGATTAAGCTGGAGAGGGAGGGGAGACGATGACGTCCATAAAACTCGATACGTCGTCGTTTCTATTAGTTGGGGAATGAAAATCCAAAGGCAAAGCTCGATCCTAGGGGTAACGGGTTAACCAATCTCAATAGTTTCTAATCTACTATAAGCAACATGTGATTCACGTACTAACTTAAGAATGAGATATTAAAACTTATAACATATATAGTCATATTTATACTTCTCCCAATAAAAATAATAAAAATAATAATGGTAATAATTGTCATCATACAAAAATTTCTCATGGACTTTCTTAGAAGCAGTTTAGGAGTTTTTGGTACCCCAAATCTTAGAGTTAAAAATTTTATTTACAAATTCTTAAATTATTCTTCAGCAAGTCCAATAGACATTGTGAATCAAACTAATTTATTTAATTTGGGAAGTTTGACTTCCTAGTTAACCGTGATAAACATTAGTAGTGTGCAATTAATTAGTCGTGTTGGCTAATTAATGTAAGTTGGAGCTCAGCGGAAATATTTGTGCTAAGATAATGAAAATCATCTAAGTTCCAAATGATTAATCTTAATTTTTAATCTCGAAAATTTTTAAGTGTGAAAATAATTAGTTAATAATTAATGATTCTTTTTTCTTTTAATTGATATCCATCTTTTTAATTTCCATATTTTATGTTGTTCTTTTTAAATTATTTTTTTTATTTCCTTCTTCTGTTTCTCAAACTTTCGCCTTCAAATTATCGACGGTGACAAGGGTTAATTTTTGGAGGACCGTTCATCTTTTTCTACAATAGCCTGAACTAGTTCACTATATTTGATGATGTCTCATATTCCATGTAGTGAGAACTAGTACAATGTTTTACCATACCCGTTACACATGTTTATGAGTGTTAACTTTTCTTTTATCAAAGTTATGTATGTTTATGTGAAACCCGCCACTAGACAACTCGAACGAACCACGTGGTTCGATCCATGCACTCTTAGGCGGGATTTCCTCCCGAGGTTCCATAGTTGTTCATACAAGAAGAAAGAGACGGGATTAGTGATACGCGGTAAGTGGCTAAACTCGACTCGCATAGGACTAAACTTACATCCAGTAATGTGACCCTGTGTCATGTAGGCATCAACCTAACATCAGCCACCCCTAGCTATGTGGATGCCCTCATGGTGGATCATACCATGAAACCACCCTGAATGTCGTGTGACCAACATCTGTAGGCATACTCAAGACATCTTGCTCGAGCCTGATTATAACTTAGTGGATTACACAATCCGTTATGGGTGAGCAATGCATCATAACTAGGAGCTAATCTAGCTAGTCCTATCCTGTCCTAACATGAACTGTGAATCACATGCCACAGTTCAAACGCCATGAGATTATGCTCGAAATATAATAACTGCCTGTACCGTAGATCACACGCTAATGTACAGCCTGAGAGGCCTCACTCTGAATCATATCACAATATATATACAGTAGATCACACGCTACTATACAGTCATGAGAGCCCTATCACATGGAAAACCCAATCATTGGATTCCAAACAACCTATTACAGGTTTACGCTTAAAAGTAGAAAAGTAATCCTAACTCCCCACATCTGATATGCTTTCCTCAAAGAGTTTGATCTAAAGTTGCCTTCCTAGAGTTCAAATCTCTTGTTCCGTATGACATGCAGAGATCAATCATAGGATTGAGATCCCAGAATCCTAAATCCCTAAGCTGTCATAATTTTCCTACATGGGTTTTCAATCAAAAGGATTGAGAGAGAGATAGGAAGAAGATGGATCGATAATCCTGTACACTCTATAATCCTCTGACAATGATCTGGGATCGATCAGCTCTACCTTCTTTACCTCCTGAAAGAGATCATTGTTCGTTAGAGGAATTTATAGGTTTTTTTGTGTGTAAATTCTGAGTTGCACGTCGCGACTTAGGTTTTATTATAAGTATACCACGCTCGTGGAGGACTTACCACAATGCCCATGACTGCCTGACAACCATGTGAGTGACCTACTGATGGTCACGTTCTTGATCTTTTGGTTGTCATGCTCATGACTGACTGCTGACGACGACCGTGATTGATCTGCCAACCACGCTCATGACTGACTTACTGTCATGCCTAGGATGGTCCATCCATCAACTGATTTCCAAAATTCCAAAGTTCATATAAAATTTCAGAATTGACAATTAACCCAAAAGTGGGGTGTCAGAACTCTCCCCTCCTATAAAAGGTTTAATCCCGAAACTTGAATGCGAAAGCTTACCAAGGGAGGAAGAACTTACTGGCTAGGTAATCCTCCATGAGCTCCAGTTAGCGCTCCTACATGCTAGTCTCAGTCTCCCATGTCGCAGCCTCGACATCCTGATTTCGCCAGATCACCTTAATCATAGGCATTTCCTTACTCCTTAGCTTGCGGACCTTCATGTCGACAATCAAAGCTGGTTGCTCCAAAAAGGTGAAGTCTCTCTCCAACCAGACCTCATCTGGGTGGATTACCTGATTTGGTCTACCAATGCATGCCCGAAACATGCTCACATGGAATACATTCTGGTAGGGAAGGCGAGCTCATAATCTACTGGTCCTATCTTCCAAATAATATAGTAGGCACCAATGAATTGGGGAACTAACGTCCCCTTCCTGCCAAATCGCATCACTCCCTTCTAAGGAGATACCCGAAGGAAGACCTTACCCCCTTACTAGAAGCTGACCTCTTTAGCCTTCCTATATGGATATTTTTCTACCGATTCTGAGCCACACCCAGCTGTACTCGATCACCCAAACTCGAGAGCCCATTTCCTGAACCATCTAAGGTCTAGTCAATAACTTCTCTCCCTCCCCATCCCAAAAGAGAGGGTCCTACACTTCCTTCCGTACAGTGCCTCGAATGGAGCTACCCCAATGTTATGATGATAGAAGTTGTTATAAGAAAATTCCACCATCGGTAAGGCCTACAACCAAGGTTCATCAAACTCAAGTACACATGAGCGAAGCACCTCCTTCAAGGTTAGAATGGTCTGTGGGGACAGACCATCTGTTTGTGGGTGATAAGCTGTAGATAAATTTAGCTTTGTCCCTAGGGATGCATGCTAGCCTTTCCAGAAATGTGAGGTAAAACTGGGGGCCCGATCCAATACGATCATCATGGGCACTCCGTGCAACCTCACAATGTGCTCCACATACCAACCTGCCAAATCTTCCACATTTAGGTTAAACTGGATGGGAATGAATTGAGCTACCTTGGTCAAATGGTCCACTATGACCCAAACTGCATCTTTTTCGTTGACCAAGAGAAAACCACTGATGAAGTCCATCATGATATCCTCAAACTTCAACATCGGTATTTGAAGGGGATACAACAACCCTCCCAACGCCCAATAATCTAACTTCACCGTCTAGCACACCACACAACTAGCCACATGTTGTATTACACCTTCTTCATGCATGGCCACCAATAGTGAGGGTGGAGTGTTTGATACGTTTTAGTCTCACCTAGATCCATATCATAAGTAGATGAATGCGCCTCATCCAAAATATACTCTATCAGCCTGGACCCATAAGGTACGTCCACTGTTTCCTGGAAAAAGTATCACGCCTTCCTTCTAGGTGTAAGATGTAGCCTTGTTGGCCGACACTAGCTGCCGAGCCTCCAAAACCAACTCATCTATTGCCTAAGCCTCAGAAATCCGATCCATCAACAAGGGTTGCACTACTAGTCTTGATAGTAGCCCCTTAAGTGGATCGTCCTTCTACTTAGCGCCCATGCTCGTCATCTCAATCAACTCGGTCAACCTATCTTTCCTGCTCAAGGCATCTGCCACTATATTGGCCTTTCCTAGGTGATAGTCTATCACACAGTCATAGTCCTTAAGTAGCTCTACCTAGTACCTCTATCTACTATTCAACTCCTTCTGCTCCATCAAATATTTAAGACTCTTGTGATCAGTCTTGATGCATACGCCACCACTCTACCATCCTGCATCAGCATGCAGCCTAACCTTGTATACGAGGCATCACTGTAAATCACATAATCATCCTAGAAACCAACAAGGTGACTACTCGTGCCTCAATTTTAGCACCTCAAAACTCTCGTGACAATCCTTATTGCAAACAAAAGGTGAGTCCTTCCTGGTCAGTTTGTGGAGTGGTCCTTCTATCCTAGAGAACCCCTTGACAAACTTCTTATAGTGCCTTCCCATGCCAAGGAAACTGCACATTTGAGTCACACTTCTGGGCAATGACCAATTCACTATCTTCTCGACCTTCCTTGGGTCCACCTTGATGCCCCGGCCATTTATTAGGTGTCCCAAAAATAATACATCCCTTAGCCAGAACTCAAACTTGGAGAATGTGGCATACAATCGGTCCCTCCTCAAGGTAGCCAAGACTACTCTCAAGTGCTGAACATGCTCCTCCTCCGTCTTGGACTATATCAAGATTTCATCAATAAATACTATGAAAAAACTATCTAAGTACCCATGAAACACCATGGTCATCATCGGCATGAAAGCTACAGGGGCGTTAATCAACCCGAACGACATCACTAAGAATTCATAGTGGTCCTACCTCGTTCAAAATGTTGTCTTAGGTAAAGCTTCCTGTTGCACCTTTAACTAGTGATACCTTGAACTTAGATCAATCTTAGAGAACAAAGCCATCCCCTAAAGTTGATCAAACAGATCATCAATACGTGGTAGAGGATACTTGTTCTTGACAGTCACCTGGTTCAACCTCCTGTAGTCTATGCACATCCGCATAGACCCATCCTTCTTCTTCACAAATAGCACTGGCGCACCACAAGGTGACACACTAGGGTGAATGAAACCCTTCTCCAGCAGCTCCTTCAACTCTACCGGTGCCATTCGTTAGGGTGTTATGGATATAGGTGTTGTGCCTAACACCAGCTCTATAACGAAAAGCCACCTCTCGCTCAAAAGGCACCTCCAACAAGTCATCTAAAAAACATCAGGGAACTCCTGAACTACTAGCACATCCTCAATATGACCCTTGGCATCTAAGAGGATATGAGCTAGGAAACCTCACACTCACTTCTCTTTAGCCTCTCTGCCTTCATGGCAGAAATGAAAGAACATCAGCGGTGCTCCCGCCCCTGAGTCCCAATGATTACTAAATCCTCCTTCCCAGGCGTAGAGAACCTGATCGTCTTCTTCTGATAGTTCACCATGGCTCCATGGTGCTCCAAGCAATCCATCCACAAGATAAAATAAACTCATCAAATGGAAGTATGATGAGGTTTGCCGTGAACTCCCTCTCTTCAAAGAGTAAAACTGCTCCCTCTACCAACGACTTTACTACGGTATTCACTCTAAAGGATCTACTCGTCCTAGTAGGCAAATGGGAAAAAATACAAACGAGAGTGGCAGAGATGAAAGAGTGTGAGGCACTCATATCAAACAAGGCATGAAAGGAGTTGCCAAAAATGACAACCGTACCCGTGATAGTATCCAGGGCGACCTCTGCCTCAACGCTGGTTGCATACATCCTATTCCATTCCTTTGCGTTCCTCCCTTGCGGTATCCCCTGCCTCAAGGGAACTGTATTAGCTCCCGTAAGCGGAGCCTTAGAGCCTCCACCTCTCATCCGATTCCCCGACGAAGTCCGTCCCTGCAGTACCATCGCATCCGATGTTGCTGGCTTGCTCAGCCCTGTGCACTTCTGAGAAAAATGCCCCCCCTGCCCACTACGGAAGCAAACTCTTACTTTCTTTAGACATGATCCCTAGTGTTGAATCCCACTCTCCGAGTAAAGAGGATGATCGAATCCTGCAGCAGACTGCTTCTGCTGCGCTTTTGTGGTGACAGAGGCAGAGAAGTGAGCATGTAGTGCAGGAGTAACGTGATGTGCATCCCTCCTCCTTTTAGGTGCTAGCGGTAGCTGCGACCCGCTTGAAGCCACCTTCTTCTTCTTCTCCTCTTGCAAGCCTTGCGCTCTTCCTTCCTCACTCTTAAGGTGCTTAGCCCTTAAGGCTGCTGCCTTGATATCTTCTAGGTTATCCATATCAATACTGGAGACCCCGATCTGAATATAAGCTCTTAGCTCATCCATAAACATCTGATTCATATCCTCCACCTTATGCTCAGGGGTGCCTTGTAGCACCTGCTCAACTTGATGTAGGTGTTGTAGTAATCAACCACCTTCATCTCTCCATGCATGAGGTTGATAAGCTCAGCCCGTTTGTTCTTCTTCCACTGCTTTGGCATGAAGTCCTTCTTGAAAAGGACTAAGAATTCCTCCCAATCCCTTCTGAAAAGATCAACCTCCACCTCCAACTGAGTGCTCCACCACTCGTTTGCTGCACCTCTAAGCAGGTAGGCAACATACAACACTCTCTGCTCTGGCGCAGGTCTCAGTTACCTGAACGTGTTGGTAAGCTCGCTCATCAAATTAGTTGTTAATTGAAGGTCTATGGTCTCCCTGTCAAAAGTAATGGCGCCCACTCGAGTCAGCTCCTTGAAATATAGTCTAGCCACAGGCGGTTCCCTCATCATCTCGATCCATTCCTCATGACCACTACATATATGAAGGTACTATTCAGCATCCCTTCCATTTTAAACTTATCCCTGTTTTCTGGAAATGTTGAAAACATTTTTCAAAACTCGACCACCCCCGTGGTGTATATACTACCATGGCCGTGAGTAGCATTACCAAGCCTATGGTATACATATGACTACACCTATAGTGTATATTACCTCACACTCGTGGCCATTGACTAACCACGCCCATGTCATCACTAAGTCACGACTGTTACATACTATTAGCCAGACCCGTGGTGATCTGTCCATCACGCACGTGTATTGTCCGCCACGCCCGTGGCTGACTCCTCTGTTTGAAATCACAAAAATAAAAAACTTACAAATGCCTAACATCAAATAGAAGCATCTGCCCAGATTGTTCAGTATTGAGTTACTGGTCGCTTTGAGGTTCATGACGCCTCGGTACCAGCAAGCACAGTCTCGCAGTAGAGAATAACCAGGCTCTGTTAGCCATTGCGAAACTCGCCCCTAGACGACCCGATCTCCCCCTAGAATAGTAATCCTAACCCCCTCCTCTGATATGCTTTCTTGTAGAGTCTGATCTGTAGCTGCCTTCTCCCAGCTGAACTCTCCTTTCTATATGACCTATAGAGATCAATCGTAGGATTGAAATCCCAAAACCTCAAATCCTAGACTGCCAAAATTTTCCAACGGGGGTTTCCAATCAAAAGGATTGATTACCTTTTGAAGCTTCCTATACGCTCTGCCAATGACATGGGATCAATCGGCTCTCCCTTCTTCACCTGCTAAAAGAGATTGTCGTTCATCAGAGGCATTTCTCGGTTTTTGTTTATGTAAATTTTGAGTTGCAGTTCACGACTCTGGTTTTATAATATGTCCACCATGCCTGTCAAGGACTTACCACCACACTCGTGACTACCTAGCAACCTCGCCCATGACCTACAGATGGTCACATCTGTGATCTTTCGACGATCATGCTTGGGACTGACTGCTGACTATGGTCGTGATTGATCTAACAACCACACCCGTGACTAACATACTGTTAAGCCCATGGCGGTCGATCCAACAGCCGAATTCCAGATTTCTAGAATTCACATAAAAATCCAAAATCGATAATCAAGCCGAAATTGTGTCATAACCGAGTATGAATTTTTAGTAGAATCAATGGTTCGATTATGACTCCTAGGGTGGGGTTTGACTAGAGGTCTATTGCTAGCGCTCAGATGCTCTCCCTTGTTGTTGGAATGAAGGTCATCATTCGATTTTAAGGTAGATATCCCCACGTGACGAATGTTGCCGGTTTTTTAGTCATCTTCTCGGGATGATTGCAAAGGATCACAACATTCTTCCCTTGCACTATGTTGGATAGCCATATGTATGTGACACACAAAAGACAACAACACTTGTGACAGTTATGGTAAGTAATAGTTTTTGATCAATTTGTCATTGACATTACTCTATTTACTAACTTGAATTTGTGTTTAACTGCATATTCATATTATAATTGAACCGGATACAACATTTTAAGTAGCTAAAAAGTATATCATGGTTGACATTGCGAAGAAATGGAGAGACTATTGAGTTTGGACGTGGAAAAACCAAGTGCTGAAAAATAAATACATCCCAAAGCCACTCTCTGCACAAGCTTCGAGAGCAGCTTGTATTGCAGCCAAGCCTGGGCAGATTCCTCAACCAACGTGTAGACAATTTGTGGACTCAAGTTGAGACCTGAAGTTTTGGTAAGAAAATGAATATTTAGATTTTCTTTGTATTATGTACATCTTTTTTATAATTCGTTGTTCATATGTGCATGAAAGAGCTGAGAAGAATGCTTCAAACAGAGATGTTCTTGATGCACCACACACTGGTGGCACAAAGAAGCTTTTGGTGAGAGGATTGGAAATTGTAAGTATTTACTCATTCTAAGTGTTATTTCTTTTCAAACCATTTAAATACTAACTACACTATATCTTTCTACATGCAGAGGGAAAGAACCGATAAAGCACCAAGTAGGGGTGAGTTGTATGCTCAAACTCTTACGAAGAAAACTTGAATATATACCGATTCAAAAATGGTTAGTAAAAATACTATAGTTTGAAAATATATTTTAGATAATACTGATCTAAGTTTGCAATTTATTTCAATAATATTAAATTTTACCTTGGAACCTCATATTCTAGAGTTTGAGAACACCCAAGGAGTTTCCAAACACGTTGACTGTTATGATTTGGTTGGCCGGGTCAAAAGAGCAGAGCATAGTGGCCGAGTGCGAGACGGAGGATATGGAGTAACTCCCTCTAAGGTATATTTTATTGATACTACTTGAATTCATAGTTAAATACAAAATAATCAAGTATAATCTTACTCTTACACTAATTGGCTGGAGTAAGTAGGAAGGGTAAAAGCATTGGACGGTCTAGTGGAAAAAATTGCTATCCACATTCTCATCTCCTAGGGCATTATCCTACCGCATCGATGGCACTAGATGGTGTCCAAGCTTCGGAAGAAGAAATTCGCTTGTTGAGGGATGAAATGGCACGAGGAAAGCAACCAGTGCATGAAGAGGAACAAGAAGATAAAGAGGAACAACAAGACAAGGAAGAAGAACAAAAAGCCAAAAATAGCGACAATGGTTCTGATGATGGTTTTGCTGATTATCAAAGGTTTGAGATTGCGGTGATTTAGAATGTATGGAAACATGGAATGTTGAATGATAATTTGAATGGTTGGATTTTGTACTATATCAGTTATATAAAGTTATAATTAACTATAATGTTGGTGCAATGTGGTATAAAACTATTGCAATGTGGCTATTTGTAGGTTGTTATTGGGGCAGGTTTAGTGGATTGAAGGGTATGAGAAATGATGGAAAATGGACAGAATTAGGTTATGTAATTGTCACTTGGCAGAGGTCGACACATTTAGCATCTATTACAAATCGACACCATATGATACTATAATGGCGTCGTTTTTTGTATTTCCCATCGGTTGCAAGCGACGCCAAGTAGCGGGTCAAATAGAAGCTAACCTTCGGTTTGACGTCGAATTTTAGCATCAGTCTCAAGTAATGCTAAATATCACGTCCAACAAAAATTGATCTTTGGTTTGGCGTTAGTATTTGCTGTCGGTTTCCACCGACACGAAATGAAAAGTCAAATTTCGTTGAACAAAACTTCGACATCCCCATTTACCATCATTCTCTCAATAACAGACCCTTAAAATTTTAACGTCGCAAGAATCACTGTCATTTTATGACCAACGTTAACTTATTTGTTGTCGGTCATAGTGTTCTTGTAGTGAGACTCACTGCTTAGAACATCAGGCTAATGGGAATATGAAGATTCTTAACGACTCACAAGGCATGAAGGACACTTGGATTTGGAAGAACGCCCCGATGGGGAAATTTCTTGCAAAATCAGACTACATCTGTGCTCATAGCCAAGCCAATGGAAATGGGAGTTTTAACCACCTTATGATCGATACAAAATGGTGGAAATGGCTTTGGGAGGGTGCTCCTTGCACCAAAAATTAAATACTTCCTCCGGCGGTGTTCAAACGAGGCCATTGTTGCCAGAGCAAATCTTGTAATAGGAGATGCGCTGATAATGTTCTATTTGTCACGGAGGTCCTGAAACTACCTCACTTTATCTTTTGGGTGTTCTCATGCTAAGCTCTCATGGACAAGGCACTTGCCAACCATCCAAATAACTAACGATTCTTGTGATTTCACAAAATGGTTCTTGCAGAATCAGATGCAAAAAGTCACAACAATTTGCTGGACCAATTGGAAAGGACATAATGATTACATCTTCAAGTAGGCAAGCCCTACATTGCTTACTATAAATTTTGCTATAGCTAGAAATATGAAAACTTGGACAAAAGCCAATGTTGTTTTATGTCCTATTTGCCAGGGAGGCCCCGAAACTACTTCTCATTGTCTTTTGGGTGTTCTCATGCTAAGCTCTCATGGACAAGGAACTTGCCAACCATCAAAATATCTAATGCTTCTTATGATTTCACATAATAGTTCTTTGCCTATCAGGAAAGACTTGGGTGGAATCATATGAAAAAAGTTGTAGCGATTTGCTGGAAAAATTGAAAACCATGGAATGATTTACATCATCAAGCAGGCGGGCCCTATAGTGTTTACTACATATTTGACTATCGCTAGAGACATAGAAACCTGGACACAAGCCAATGATGTTATATGTCCTATTTGTCAGGGAGGTCTCAAAACTACCTCTCATTGTCTTTTCGGTGTTCTCATGCTAAGCTCTTGTGGACAAGGCACTTGCTGACCATCCAAATACCTAATGCTTGTTATGATTTCACGTAATAGTTCTTTGCCTATCAGGAAAGACTTGGGTAGAATCATATGAAAAAGTCGTAGCGATTTGCTGGAACAATTGGAAAGCATGGAATGATTACATCTTGAAGCAGGCGGGCCCTATCGTGTTTACTACATATTTGACAATCACTAGAGACATGAAAACCTGGACACAACCAATAATGTTATATGTACTGTTTGTCAGGGAGGCCTTGAAACTATCTCTCATTGTCTTCTATGTGTTCTCATGCTAAGCTCTCGTGGACAAGGCAATTGCATACGATCGAAATACCTAACGCTTCTTATGATTTCACGTAATAGTTCTTTTTCTATCAGGAAAGACTTGGGTAGAATCATATGAAAAAGTCGTAGCGATTTGCTGGAACAATTGGAAAGCATGGAATGATTACATCTTGAAGCAGGCGGGCCCTATCGTGTTTACTACATATTTGACAATCACTAGAGACATGAAAACCTGGACACAACCAATAATGTTATATGTACTGTTTGTCAGGGAGGCCTTGAAACTATCTCTCATTGTCTTCTATGTGTTCTCATGCTAAGCTCTCGTGGACAAGGCAATTGCATACGATCGAAATACCTAACGCTTCTTATGATTTCACGTAATAGTTCTTTTTCTATCAGGAAAGACTTGGGTAGAATCATATGAAAAAGTCGTAGCGATTTGCTGGAACAATTGCAAAGCATGGAATGATTACATCTTAAAGCAGGCGGGCCCTATCATGTTTACTACATATTTGACTATCACTAGAGACATGGAAACCTGGACAGAAGCCAACAATGTTATATGTCCTATTTGTGAGGGAGGCCTTGAAACTATCTCTCATTGTCTTTTGTGTGTTCTCATGCTAAGCTCTCGTGGACAAGGCACTTGCCTACCATCGAAGTACCTAACACTTCTTATGATTTCACGTAATAGTTGTTTGCCTATCAGGAAAGACTTGGATAGAATCATATGAAAAAAGTGGTAGCGATTTGCTGAAACAATTGGAAAGCATGGAATGATTACATCTTTAAGCAGGCAGACCTACAGTATTTACTACATATTTGACTATCGCTAGTGACATGGAAACCAGCCAATGCAACGGCCATACCTCCCTCTCACCTTCATGCTACCAACTACCATCTACTTAATTCCTCAGCGCCAAATACCCCACTCAGGAGTATTCACTGCTATGGAGCGATTATCTTTGATTCCTAGGAGGTGACACATGAAGTTGTCGTATGTGACATTCATGGAAAACTTTGTGAACACAAGAATGGCACCTTTTTATGCTCATCGGCAACATGATCCGAAGCGAGATCTCTTCTTGAAGCAATACGAATAGCAACAACAAGGTCAGAGCCCACGACTATCTACTCGGATTGCATCACTCTCATCAATATCCTCAACAACCACACTCTCCCATGACCATGGGATATCTATGCTACTCTTGCTTTGATTTTCCAACTCACGACAATCGCTCCCCGGATCAAATTTGTGTTCACTCCTCGAAAACATAATTTGGTGGCAGATTGAGGGGCTACTTCAACTAGAGCTTGTACTATCGATTATTATTGGGTGTCTATCCTAAATTGGATCGATGTGTATCTCTAGAATTTACAAGTGTAACCTGTTTGTTTATGAAATGAAATTCAATGTTGAAACAAATACCTTACTAATAATACAGACGACCAATGGAGCCGTAATGACCCACATCATCTACGACCTAAGGTTTTTTCTTATTACAAGTTGAAACAAGTCTTCTTCAAATCATACATTAGGCAGCTCGTCATCCAACTATTGATTCAGATCTCACGTGGAACCACCATGCAGTATGATATAGATTTTTATTTATTAAAACATAGTCTTATAAAGGGCACTTTTGTTGCAGATCACTTGAACGACATTCAAGGGATCATTGACCAGTTGTCGGGAATGAACTTAAAGTTGGAAGATGAGTTGATGCCTCTCCTGCTTCAGGCATCCCTACCTGAATTGTTAGAAACCTTGAAGATCGCAATCATGAGCTCCGTCGTAGATGGTGTTGTTACCATGGAGGATGTCAAAAGTGGAATTCTCAACGAGGAGATGCGGAGAAGATCTCAAGGTGCCTCTTCCTCTTCATCATAATAAGATGTTATAGTTGTGGAAGGGAGAGGAAGGAATGAGTCGAGAGGCTCAAAGAAGCGAGAGAGGAGTCGAGGGAAGTCCAACAAGCATGCCAACATCACTTGTCACAACTACAAGCAGAAGGGACACATTCTAAGGTTTTGCCTAGAACTTAGTTAAACCAGAGGTGGTGATAGTGATAGTGCAAATGTTGTTGAGGAGCTCATGCTTGTCTACGATGAAGATTTTGTCAACCTGACTAACCAGGAGACCAGTAGGGTAGTTGACAGTCCCGCCACCATTCATGTGACGTCCATGCATGAATTTTTCTCATCTTACTCACCGGGCATCTATAATGTGGTAAGGATGGGAAATGGAAACCTCTCTAAGGCCATCAGCAAATGAGATGTCTGCCTGGATACAATGGATGGTGTGAGGCTAGTGCTACGAGATGTCAGACATGTCTTGAACATGCTTCTGAATATGATTTTGATAGATAAGTTGGATGGGGAAGGTTATCACCATACCTTTAACAATGGTCAATGAAAAGTCACCAAAGGAGCATTGGTGGTGGCGAGAGACAAGAATCAGTCTACATTGTTCATGACGGAACCAAAGATCTCCCTAGAAGCTGCCAGACTCAACGAAGATCGTCGACACCGTCGCGTTGTGGCACAATTTCCTTCGCTACGAGCGAGAAATCCATGGTAAAGCTGGCGAGGAAGAAATCTATACCTAGACTCGATCATGTCCACCTAGAGAGATACGATGACTGTCTGGTGGGAAAGAAAAATCGAGTTGCTTTGAGACGTTCTCCACCTTCTAGAGCGCAGAACGTGCTAGATCTGATTCATTCATATATTTATGAAGAAGATTCCAAATCCCTTGGTGGCGCACGGACAATGATGGAGTGTACATTGACCATCCGATACCTATTGTAAGGAGAAGAGAACCTGACATCAGTTTACATCTCCCAAGACTCCACAACTGAATGACGTGGTGGAGTGGATGAACAGAACCTTAATGGAGAGAGTCAGGTGCTTACTCTCGCACTCGAAGATGCCACACTCTTTTTGGGGAGAAGCATAACTAGCAGTAGTGCATGTGTGACAGTGTTCGGGAAGGAGCGTCTAGGCGCGCCTAGGCGGCCGCCTAAGCGGAAAAGGCGGCAAGGTGGAAAGAAAACGCGGCAATTTAATTCTCCAAGGAATTGGCAACATTCTAAAGTTCAAGAAAATTATTGATGAGGCTAAGGCTTTCACCATCTTCATATATGGTCATCACCGAACTTTAGAGTTGATGAGGTCCTTCACTAAAAGAATAGAGATCATTCGGCCAGGTGTAACTCGATTTGCTTCTCAGTTTCTTACTTTACAAAGCTTGATGGAAAAGAAAGATTAATTGAGGAAGATGGTGGTGGATTCAAAGTAGACTTCTATTAGCGAGACAAGTACAAAGAAAGGTCAGGATGCCTATGCCACAATTCTTAGGATGGAGTTTTGGAATGGTGTGGAGACTTGCTTGAAAGTCTTTGAGCCGTTGGTGAAACTATTTCGATTGGTCGATGGAGATGTGAAACCTTCAATGGGTTTTGTGTATGGGGAACTTCTAAAGGCAAAGAGAGAGCTAAAAGAGACGTTAACTAGTGAGGAACTGCGATGCAAAGAAGTCATTGCTATTGTGGAGAAGAAGATGAAAGGTAGACTTGATACTCCCTTGCATTTAACAGCATATCTCTTAAATCCTCACTACAACTATACCGACCCATCAATATTTGATAATACCGATGTTACCACATCATTGATCACCACTATTGAGAAATTATACTATGGTTGTGATGAGGATATACACGATCAGGTGGTGAACATTGAGTTCACCACATTTCAAAAGAAAGGAGGACATTTTGGAAAGAAGTTAGCAAGGTTTTGTCAGAACTTTCATTACAATCCTGGTTAGTACTTATTCCCTCATTTTTTGTCATTTATGATTTATTCTCATGAGCTAATTTATATTTCATTGTCTTCTTAGTTGCTTGGTGGAGAATGTATGGAGGTGAGACACCACATTTGGAAAGGATGGCTATAAGGATAATGTCATTAACCTCAAGTTCTTCCGCTTGTGAGAGAAATTGGAGCACTTTTGAGTCGGTTAGTCTTCAATTCTCTATCTAATGTCATTGCTATTGTGGAAAAGTGGATATTAAATGCAAGCTCATATAGTCAATTGTTTTTGTAGATTCATACTAAGAGAAGGAATAGGCTTACAACAAATCGCCTTAATCAACTAGTGTACATTCAGTTTAACTCCTGATTGATGTCCAAATAGAGGAACATAAAGGATAGGAAGAATGTTGATGTTCTCATGAGCTCTGATTCAGTTGAAGCTCAAGGATTCATATATGAGGGAGGAGACATGCACACATTGCATGTGTTTAGGGATGAAGACGATGGAGGACACGACGACATCCCATGGAGTATTATTGATGATGCAATTGGAGCGAGTGAGAGTCGTGAACCGCATAGGAGTGCAAGACTAGTGAGAGAGCTTCATGGTGAAGAGTTTGATTCTGAAGAAAAAGAAAATAACGAGGAGATAGAGTCGATCGCTTTCGAGGATGATGATGAGTATTGATGACTTACCAAGCTATGAGCTTGATATTGCCTCTATGGCTTATCTTATGTGTGTATTCTTTTATGTTAGAACTTGAACATTAGTTATCTTGAACTTTAGCAATTACAAAACTGTAACTCTGTGAACTTTGCACTGTTATGTTTGAACTTGTCTATTTCACTTAAATTTATTACATTTTTTCAAAAAACGCCTAATCAGCCAAGGCATAAGGCAGGACCTCACCGCCTTACGCCTTCCACAACCTTGATGTGTGGAACCTTTCACAACCTTGATGTGTGGAACCTTTCACAAGGCATTCCACTGGAATTCGAAGCCCCATAAAAGATTTGGTCGGGAAGAGATGTATCCTACAAGCATCTCTGAGTGTTTCGTTGCAAGGCCTTTGTTCGAGCGACGAGAGATCGAAACAGGATTCCAAGACGTGATCATGTGTTTTCAATGGTTATGGTCAAGATGATTTGGCTACAAATTCTTTGATCCTATCTAGAAGAAGCTCATCAAGAGTTGTGATGTTGTGTTCATGTAGAATGAGACCATCAAAGACATTCAGAAAGCTGGGAGAGATGCTCCTGACATTAATGCTAGATCAACACCGGAAGAGCTAGTGCCTCTAACACCGGCAGTTGGAGATTTTCATTTGGAGGTAGCTGAATTTGTAGCCCCCCTTCAAGTTCAGCCTGATGATCCCGATGATGATGATGGTTCTCATGATCAACCGCCAACCATTGAAGGTTCTCCCATCCAGATATTTGTCAAATGAATATGTCTTATTCACTAACGGGGGTGAACCACATAGCTTTGAAGGATGACACAAACAGAAATGGAGGACAAGATCAAGTCCCTACATGACAACTACACATTTGAGCTAGTGACATTGCCGAAGGGGAAGAGAGTTTTGAAGAACAAGTTGGTGTTCAAGATAAAGCATGAAGAACACAACAGTAAACCACAGATCAAAATGGACTTCAGTCAAAGGAAGGGCATTGACTTTAACGAGATATTTTCACCAGTGGTGAAATTGACATCCAGTCATATAGTACTGGGCTGGTGGCAAGTCTCAACCTAGAGGTTGAGTAGATGACGTGAAGATGGCCTTCCTTCATGGCGATTTGGAGGAAGATATCTATATGGAGTAACCGGAAGGCTTCAAGCAGCAGGAAAGAGAGGATTTCCTGCCAAACTCAATAAAATTTTGTTCGGCTAGAAGTAGGCAACAAAACAATGGTACAAGAATATCGAGTCTATTATGGGGGAGCAGGGTTACTATAAGACTAGTTCAGGCCATTGCATGTTCGTGAAGAAGTTTGTCGATGATGATTTCATCATCTTATTGCTCTATGTTGATGACATTCTGATTGTTGGCCGGAACGTTTCCATAATCAACAACTTGAAGAAGGAGTTGAGCAAGTCTTTTACTATGAAAGACTTGGGGCCCGCGAAGCATATTCTTGGATTGAAGATTACATGAGACAGATTTTCCAAGAAGATCTGGTTGTCGCAGGAGAAGTACATTAAGAAAGTACTTCAACGATTTAGCATGGATGATGCAAAAGCGGTTAGCCATCCTCTTGCTAATCACTTTCAACTTAGCACCAAATAGTGCCTGTCTGCTTATAAAGACAACAACAGAGATGGAAAGAATTCCATATGCTTCAGTGGTGGGAAGCCTGATGTACGCTATGGTGTGTACACGTCCGTATATTGCTCACGCAGTTGGAGCTGTTACTCGGTTCCTTTCAAACCGAGAAATTAACATTGAGCAGCTGTGAAGTGGATTCTCAGATACCTTCGAGGTACCTCCAAAATGTGTCTTTGTTTTGGAGATTCTATTCATGTACTTGTCGGCTACACAGATGCGGACATGGGAGGTGACCTTGATACACGGAGATCAACTTCTTAACCGAACTTGGGTTCCGATAGGAACGACTGCGCAGCTGTTCTGTGATAGTCATAGTGTCATACACCTTGCAAAGAATTTGACTTTTCATTTAGGTCCAAACACATCGATGTTCGATATCATTAAATTCGGGATGTAGTGGAGTCGAAGCAACTTCAACTTGAGAAGATCCATACTGATGAGAATGGATCTGATATGTGGACTAAGAGTCTTTCGAGAGAGAAGGTCGAATATTATCGATCAGCAACATGAATGACGGAGAGTTGCAATTAGCCGGAGGGGGAGAGTTTTTGGTCTCAGGAAAATGATAAAAAACTGAAATAGGATCACAAGGGCACAAATAAATAATACAGATCCATTTCTATATGGCCTCCCAACCAATTGACTTAAAGCTGCCTCCTTTGCATATAAAAAGGAAGTAGATGTGCATTGTTTTGCATCCCAGTTATCCCTCATCTCATTCTTTCTCATGTCTGTCTTATTTGCTATCTTATATAGCGTAGATGTTCTCCCCGCATTTAAGAGGAACTACGTAAATCTTGGTGTTATTTACTTACGGTTTTATGCTTGGAAATTTTATGAATGTTGTGGTATATTGCAGTGTTAAATTATTAAAGTAAATTTTTCGGTAAGCTACGGGTGCTCAGATAAGCTTTGGTGGGCCTAAAGTGGATGTAGCATCCCGTCCCCATGGTGGTTTTTACGCTCCTCGTTCTTGGGTAATTACTTGGTGTGATTTAATATTTTAATACATTTACTCGATTGGCATCCTCTATTGCTTTATGTTATGTTGAACTTGCTTTTATCATTGTTGCCTGTGTAGAGAAGAGGCTCAGATTGAAGAAGAAGCTGGCTTGTTGAGAAGGAATTCTCACCATGGGTTGGACTAGTGAAGCTAGTTCCGCGACACATTTTTCTTGGCCTTGTATGAGTGAAGCCAAATATCTGTTTTATCAGCTCACTTGGTCAACAAACGATAGATAGAAGAAAGAAATCATTTGCTTGTTTTTTTTGTTTCAAATTCCATCGTTCTTCATCGACAATATTCTAGCTAGAGTTTAGTCCGATCAATATGTGATTAATTGCGGAGGCTTTGTGGATATTCCAAAGTCAGCCTTTGTGGATGGGATGCTTACAATCCTGCAAGAAATTGTTAAGAAGGGTATGGATAAGATGCAAGCAGCGGTAGTTGCTCAATTTGTAGGTGCGTCCCCTCATATTCGTGTTTTTGCAGCTATGTGTAATAGGTTATGGGGGTTTGAGGGTGAGATTGTCCTCTCTAAGATGTCTGAAATCTTTTTCCTAATTGAATTCACATCCATCTCTCTGTGTAAATGGGTGCTGGGTAGAGTATGGCATATTCGTCACATGCCTCTGGTTCATTGTCAACGGAGATCGGATATTGAACCTTTGAATTTTATAGGAAAGGAGGTGCCTACTTGGATTAGACTTCAGAGCGTTCCTCATCAGCTAATCACTAAGGAAGGAATTGAATGGCTAGTGAATAGTATTGGGACTCCAATTAACATGTATATACATGAGGGATTGAATGTCAAGGTATGTCTGCTTAAGGGAAAGGATGAAGTGTGTCCAGAGAATATTGCTATTAATTTGGAGGGTCAACGTATTCTCATTCCTATTGATATTCCTCAAGCTAGAGTGTATGATGTGAAGAAGAAAGAACTGCCATAGAAGCAGTGGAGACATAAACCCCAACCTTTTATCAATGAGCCAACTAGCCACTCCGAGGGAGGGTGTGATGAGCCTTCTCTACAAGGTAAGTTCCACCTTTTTTGAAGAAGCTAGTGAAGTTTTGGCTGGAGGGGCGGAGAGCAATATAGTTGAAGCTTCTAAGGAAGTGGAGACTATGTAGTCATTTCAGAAGGAATTGGGAGCTGAAGTTTCTGAGGAAATGGAGGTTGATCAGCCTATATCCTGATCAAATTGAGAAAGTGATCAATTTAGTTGTTCAAAGTGCATTGGAAGAAATAGTGGAAGAATCAATGCAGGAGATAATTGTGGTAATGATTCTCCTTTTTTGCATACTCCAGGGCAAGCTACAGTTGGTAATTTCATGATTAAGGGAGGTTTGCCTTCAGCAAGGGCTAAGAGGGGTAGGAAGAGAGGTAAAAGAATAAGATGAAAGTCTTAATATGGAATCAACATGGGTTCAATTCCCATGCTAAACATAGTTATATTAGTAAGTATAATATAAATTTTCTTGATATACTTGAAACTAGAGTCCAAATTGGTAAAGCTAAAAGAATTCTGAAGTCTAAGTTTGGTGATTGGCTGTATACTACAAATTATGATTTTAGCCCTCTGTGGAAGATATGGATTCTTTGGTGAAATCATATTCATCTCCAAGTTTTGGGTCATACAAAGTAGTTTTTTCTATTAAAGATTGGGGGTGTGAAGCCGTTCTATTTGTGTGTTATGTATGGGGCTAATAAGCCTCTGGAGAGTAGCATGGTGTTTTAGCAATCCATGCTGGCTTAATGATTTTACTAGTAGTAGAGTGGAGATGCTTGAACCAGGGATTTTTTATCACTCTGGGATTCTCCTTGAAACTGAGCTTAAGGTTAATTCGCTTCCCAAGCCTTTCATTTTTTAAAATTTTGGACTGAAAGAGTCGGCTATAAGGATAGTGTCAAACATGTCTGGCTCTTTGCTGATGTGCATGGTCATAGAAGAGGGTTTGAAAAGATTTAATGCCATCTACATAATATTAGAACTGCTCTCAAGAAATTCAATAAGCAGTATTTCTCTGGAATTAGTATTAGAGTTTTGAAAGCTGAGCAGATAATGAAGAAGGATCAATAGATAGCACTTACCACTCCGAATTCTGGAAATCTAACTAGAGCAAAACAAAGCTATGAAGAGTGGATGGAATTGAAGGGCATGGAAGAAGCTTTTTCAGACAAAGAGCTGGGGAAAACTGGCTTAAGCTTGGGGATGCTAATATTGCTTACTTTCACAGATTTATGAAAGTGAGGCACTCAAAAAATCAAATCATGCAACTTGAAGATGATGCATGTAAGCTTGTTACTAATATTGATGATATTTCCACAATTTCCATTGATTTTTATAAGAGACTGTTGCGTTAGGTGCATAACAAAGGGGTGGATGTTGTGAGTAAAATGCTCTTGATGAAACTCCCAAAAGACTGTTGTTTCAATTTGTGTTCCAGTAAGTAGTGAAGAAATTAAGGGGGCTCTTTTCTCTATACTTAATGACAAGAGCCCTGGGTCGGATGGATTCTTAGCTTGTTTCTTTAAAGATGCCTATGATTTTATCACTATTGATGTTATTGATGCTATTAAGCAGTTTTTCTTGAATGGAAAGTTACCTCGGGTGGTTAATTCAACTATCCTTGCACTTCTACCTAAGGAGATTAATGTTGCCACTATTAAGGATTATAGGCCTATAGCCTGGTGCAGTATGTTATACAAGGTTATACCAAAAAGTTGAGCTAGAAGGTTAGTGAATTGCTTACATGAAGTTATTAGCAAAACACAATCAACGTTTTTGAAGGGGTGAATGATTAGTGATAATATCTTACTTGCTCACGTGTTAGTCAACTCCTATTACCTTATACATGTTTTTCTAAGGTGTGCTTTAAAGGTGGATCTAAGGATGATATTAGATTCAGTAGACTTGAATTACTTGTTGAATGTGATGCAAGCAATGGGATTCCTTAGGCAGTTTATAAACTGGATCATTAGTTGTCTTGAGTTGGGTATGTTTTGTATCGGAATTAATGGTGAGAGTGTTGGTTACTTTGAAGGACGTAAGGGTTTGAGGCAGGTGACCCCTTGTTACATGCTCTGTTCATCATTTCAATAGAGCTCCTCCACTGTCTTATGGTCTAAGCGGTTGAAAATGGTAATATATCATATCATCCTAAGTGTAAGAAGCTTGGTATTACTCAACTTTGCTTAGCAGATGATTTGTTAGTGTTTACTTATGGAACTGAAAAAGAAGTGATCGGAATGTATAGTGTGTTGAAAGAGTTCTATAGAATGTCTAGCCTGAAGCTAAATCCATAAAAGACTGAAATCTTTTATTCTGTCTCTGTTGAGCTTAATGCAAGGAAAGTTATTACTGATGGAATTGGTTTTAAAGAAAGCCATCTCCTTGTGCGATATTTAGAGGTGCACCTTATTTCTGATAAGCTCTCGGTTAGAGATTGTGATGTGCTAGTGGATAAAATAACAATTAGAGTTAAAACTTTGACAGCCAAAGTTCTCAGCTATGCTGGCATATTATAACTGGTGAACTCGGTGCTGAATGCCATGAGTCAATACTGGTTTTCAATTTCTTACTTCCTAAACTTGTTGTGAGATCAGTTGAGAAGTCCTGTAATGACTTCTTGTGGAATATGGGAGACGGAGGATGTAAAAGAGCAAAAGGTGCCTGGAAATTCATTGCTCTGCCTTTGGAAGAAGGTGGACTTGAGGTTGGAGATCTTTTGAGTTGGAATCTTACTTGTATTCTGCGTAATGTGTGACATTTGTTATTACAAGAAGGATCCTTATGGATTGCATGGGTGGAGAGTAACATACTCAAGAGATACTCTATTATGAACTGTAAAGCTACTTTTATCACTCTTGGGTCTAGAAGAGAATTATTAGTGCAAGGGACAAAGCAATCCAATATATCTCCCTGGATGATGACAATCACCCCCTTTGGCAAGGTCATCTAATGCCTTTTACCAAATTTCTTTGGTTTGAGAAGTAGTTAGGAAGAGGGGGAGCCTAGTTTTGTGGTTTAAGTTGGTGTGGGGAAAACCGGTGATTCCTAAGCATTATTTTATAATTTGGCTTGCAATTCAAGGTCAGTTGACCACTAAAGTGCAAATGGCTTCTTGGAGAATGATGTTCGATATCTCATGTTTGTTATGTGATAATGGTATCGATGATATTAATCACCTCTTTGGTACCTATGAGTTTGTGAGACGGATAAGGGATTTTTGTTTTGAAAATGGGATGTGTGTCGAACTGGCAGAAGGAAGTGCAGAAGATAACTTTGTTGCATAATGGAAATTCTCCAGAAGATTGTTCTTATAGGCAAACATGGAGAGTAGTTTACAGCTGTGTTTGGTATGAGAGATGTAAGCGTAATATGGAATAAAATGCTTCTAAGGCAGTTAATATAGATAGACATATTTGTAGAGATATAAAGATAGTTAATAGTGATAGATGATAGTAGATAGTAGATGCAGTGAATAGAGAGATGTAATGTGTTGGCTGGCCAGTTTACCTATTTCGGGTACAACAAATTTGATGAATAAAATTCTGAAGTGTTTGTTGAAAGAAAAATTGGTTTTATTTTTTCTTCATTTTTCAGAATTTTAATGAAGTAAGAGTTGGCTTTTTATTTGCATATTCATACCAAAACAACTTCACAATTGATACTAATTCGAATTCACTAATTGCTTCAATCTGCATCATCAGTGATGAAAGGTATTGATTGCGAATTCAGTATTAAGGAAAAGCAAGGAGGGAAGAGACATAAGAATCAAGATGGAGGAAGAGGGTTGGAAGAGAGGAGGAAGAGTGCAATAGACTGAATAGAGGCCGAGTTTCAATTTTTTTTTTAGTTGGGTGCGAAATCAAAATATTTTGTTGACTAGGCCACTTCTGTTGAGCCTACGATACATTTTTCCAACAAACAGATAAAGTTGTATGCAGAGAAATATAAATTAAAGTTTAATGGAATTAGGTGCACTTAACATAATTTAGTAGTGAATGCCACTCCAAATCATAGTTCAGTGCTTTTTATAATTAATATTCATTATTAGGGCCGAAAACATAAATCTAGTTCGCTTTTCAGCGGATTGACAAACCTATCCCAAATTATTTTGGTGATTTTTTGGCCAAAAGTATCGTTCTTCCATCAGTTCTATGATGTTGATCAAAGTTTCTGTCAAATGTTTAACACCGTCAGCACCTATTCAAACGAAAATGACGTTGCCTTCATTTGACTAGTTAAAACTACCAAATTTAACTATGAACGTTGCCTTTATATTGAAATTTAACTATGAAAAATGACATGTCATCATTTATTCCTAAAAATCATATAAGAATGCAAGAAAAAGTGCCGCCCGAGCTTCTTCTTTTTTAGACAACAACGACAACTCTTCCACCGTCATGAAGATGCACCGCCATCTCCAACAACTTAAACCAATTAAAACCTACATATGCTAGCCATTCAATAGTTGATTTCATAAATTGAAGAGGTGATTTGGGATCCAGATGGAGTTCAACAAGGGGGCGATTGGAAATGACGAAGAAGATGACCTAATCAACAAATTGAAACTAGAAGAGGAGGAGAAGGTGTCATGTACAGAAATCGAGCGCGTGACAACAAACGATAGACACCAAATATAGAATAGTTATTCCCCTCAAAACAAACAAAGAAGCAAAATAAATAGAACTAGAGATTATTATTCATGATCTTAATAAAAGAACTACATAGGGTATTTATAGCTTTAGGAACTAATCCTACCCTTAACCAAGTCCATCACGAATAAGATTATCGCACTACTAATCCGAAACTAATACTACTACTTATATTAAACCAATAATGTAAATATAAATTATTTAAATAAACTATTAATTATATCCGTAACACGCCATTCCACTTCCAAAGAACTTTACCCTTAAGGTTCGTGTTCAGTCTTCATATAACCTTCATCCCCTTTCAAATCCAATGCTATTGTGCAACAAAAAACAAAATAATACCTGAAGCGCAGTGTGGGACGTTCCAATTCTCATGACTGTTAAATTTTGGTTGGTCTTCGAGTCACTCTTCAAACGATTGTGTTATGGGCATGTTAATTGCAACCTCTCTGACTTCTTCGGTTGTCGAAGCATTGTAATTAGTTCCAATAATGGAATCATGATAAAATTTTGTGGTATGTGGTCTAGGGCGATTGCTCACCTGCAAGACGACATTATGGGGTTGTCGAACTTGACGAAGCTGCCCAATTTGAGCGGTAAGAGCGATTAGGATTGTGGTGGTGGCCTCGTGGTATTCTTGTTGCTATCGAGCGTGGAGGTCGTCGATTGTATGAGTGATTGTGTCAAATAGATTGTCACCCATGATAGGATCGACATGCTCTGATACCAAGCTGTCACGTGTAGAAACCGAACACATGACGACGGACGATAAACACCAAATGTAGGATGTCTATTCCTCTCAAAACAAACAAAGAAGCAAAATAAATAGAAAATGGATTTTTATTTATGATCTTAATGAAATAACTATATAGAGTATTTATAGCTTTAGGAACTAATCCTACCCATAACCGAGTCCAACACGGACAAGGTTACTGCACTACTAATCCAAAACTAATACTACTACTTATCTTAAACTAATAATGTAAATATAAATTATTTAAATAAACTATAATTATATCCTTAATAGAAAGAGAGAATATTTACCATGACAGTCGATTTGACGATCTGTGGAGAGAAAATTTGACGAATGATCTATTTGACGAGTTGGTACTACTTCCTTCTTTATCGTCTTCCTTGCCTATTCCATACTTTTCCCCTATCATAACTCGTGAACATCAAAGCTCGAACCCAGGTTGATGGATAGTTGGTTCATTGAGAGGAAAGAGTATTCTTATGTTTACTCGAGTCATTAGCTTTGCCTGGAAGATGAGACAAAGAGGAAGGAGCGAGATACCATGAAACGATGGTGACGGCGGCTCGTCCTTCCTCCTTGCTTTTGAGGATGGGATGAACGATGGTGGATTTCAGAGAAAACATAGATTTTATATTTTATTTATTTTGCAAATGAAATTTATTTTGATTTGGTGATTGGCTATTTATGTTTATCACCTCATTTTACATATTAGCGTTGGTGTTTATTTTTTGTTAACTTGGACGGAAAATTTTGTGAAATTTCTTTAAATTAGAGATTTGAAATTCAAAATAATTCAGATTTATCAATCTGCTAAAAGTTAGGACTACATTTGAGTATTCAGCCTATCATTAATTAGGATTTATAAATTCTTTTCTTTTAATTAAGGATTCTCATTTATAAAATTACAAATGCAAACCCTAATCACCAGACTAAATATTAAAAAATTAAAAGAAAAAATTCAACTAATTACATTTTTTAGGAAAAATTAACTAACTGTGGCCCTAACCGTCCCCGACCGCTTTGCGGGCGGCAGAATTCTATTTCTCTTAACAAATCTGTTACAAATTGTTCATCAAATTATGTATTATGTTTGAGTAAAGTACTTCACTTTTCTATCGATGGGGTATCTCCAAATTTCTTACATGGAGATGAGGGCCACTATCCATTTACTGGATATGTGAGATAACCAAGTTCGCATTGATGGATTCTCCATCATGAAGTGTTCTGTCGGCCAATAATGGAACACGTATGTAATTATTTGTTTGTGCTGCTGTTTTCTGGTGAGAAAACCTACGTTGACTCGACTTGAATGCGCTAATGAGTTCTTTAGATAAGGGTTAAATGTACGGCTCAAATCTCGTTGAACAATATTCAAACGAGGGTGTTTGATTTTCGGTAGAACAAACTAAATTATAATTTCCCTACTCCTATGGAGGTTTAGTGAGAGCTCCAAGATGTAATGCTATGCTACGATAATTTACAAAGGAAATAGATTACTTGACAAGTGGTGTCAGAGTTGTGAATTTTTTATGAACTCTTGCTTTTGTCTATGTAGTCTTGTATTTATACCCTTCTTTGTAACTGCTGAAGAAACTGCTCCCTGCTCTCTCCTTTATAGCAACATGGGCAAAGTAGTGGTTGGCAACCGCTTGAAGAAAAATTGATTCTTTCCACGTTTCTAGTAACATGGGCAAAGTGGTGCTTGTCTCCTCTTTTGTTTCATGCTCTCTTGATAACTTCCTTGATGGTATCTTGGTGGTAGCTTAACATCATGATCCTGCCTTGTTGACTGAAGATGACCTCCTAGACACTAGCTGATGATCACTCATTATGATGTGACAGGTAACATGACCACCCTAGGGGTTATTTTGACCTCCCTATGGGTATGAGCTTTGTAGGGGTATACCAATGACTACCTTAAGAGACTCACTAGATTACCTTTCTAGGGGGTGTGATGACATGGAAATCCCCCTAGGGGTATGTCGATGACCATCCTAGGGGGCCCGCTAGATGGCCTCCCTATGGGGTGTGATGAATGGAAATCACCCTAGGGTATGTCGATGACCACCCTAGGAGACCCGCTAGATGACATCACTAGAGGTGTGATGACAAGGCAACCAACCTAAGGGTATGTCAATGACCACCCTACGTAGTGTTTGCACCATCTAATAGGTGGGTGGGGTCATCAATTACTTCCTTCGCTGTGTTGGGCCAAAAAATATAAATGTGGGAGGCCCATTTAAAACTCAAATTAATTATTTTGTGTAATCTGACTTTAATATATTGGTTTTAAACTTAAGAATTAGCCAATGTGATATTATGTTTATTTTTGGTGTAAACAGATGCCTCTAACAACTTAGTGGATAAGGATTATGGACTAAGTTGTTGACACCAAGTACTTCTCCACACAAAAAATAATTTCATCTTGGTACCAAATCATTTGTCTTCCCATGCCAAGACTCAAACAACCATGCCGCCCCTAGGCCATAAAAGAAAGGTTCCACACTCGATGGTTGATGACAACAGTTTAAACCACATTAATTATGCTACCAGTCATGCCAGCTCTTCATCTCCGAATTAAACTCATAGGGTGTGTTGCTTAGTGTGGCTTGGTCAAACCACTACAGTGCATTAGGTGAAGTTAGATATGACGACAAGTCGGGTCCCATAAGGAAGGGACGTAAGGCTTGAGGTACTTCCCATTGATCAAACGATTATGTATTGTATCATCTAAATCTTTTAGAAGACAAGCTCCATTAGGGTGAGTGGTATAAACAATAAATGGTCCACGCCAGTTGGGGGACCATTTACCAAACTTGCGGTCTTTATCCCCAATAGGCAGGTGAATCTTCCACACTAGTTCACCCTCCTCAAATGACTTGTGCTTGACTGATTTATTATATGCACGAGTTTCCTTATCTTTTTGTACCCTAATAGTATCAAGGGCCTTGAGTTGGAGCTCATCAAGGTCACCCAACTCCAACATCATAGACTCATAATATTCAGCGGGAGCCAATTCATGTTGGTGCATGCACCTTAAGTGACTTAACAGTCACCTTAATAGGCCAGAAAGCTTCATGACCATATGTCGATGTGAAGGGAGTTACCTTGGTACTAGTATGTGGTGACATACGGTAAGCCCATAAGACTTCTGAAAAAACCTCATGCCACTTTCTTGGATTATCCTCAATCATCTTAGATAGAATTGCCTTCACCATGTTGTTAAAGCCTCAACATGTCCATTAGCTTGAGCATAGTATGATGTGGAGTGTATTATTTTAATGTTGTGTTCCTCGGAAAAGGCCATAATTTCTCTTCCAGCGAACATAGTACCTTGATCTATCGTTATAGTGGCTGGCAAACCAAAACAATAGATGATGTTTTCTTTGATAAATTTGATCGCATTTTGTTGGTTCACTACTATCATCGGCTTAGCCTCCACCTACATGGTAAAGTAGTCAGTTGCCAAGATGACAAATATGTGTTTATTATAAGGAGGGTATATTTGGCCAATCAAGTCCATCGCCCAACCAAAAAATGGTATGGCCTTGATAAAGATTTTAAGTCAATAGCTGGAGCTCTCTATATGGGGCCATGTGGTTGGCAAGCCTCACATCCTTTGGTATATCCAACACAATCCTCTCATGTGGATGGCGAATAAAAACCATACCTATGGAGGACCCACCTCATCGAGGGTCCAGCTTGATGAGCGTCTCATATCCCTTCCTATACCTCACCCATGGTAGTCCGAGCCTTCCTCGGCCAAGTGGATCTAATTATAGCGTGAGTAACAATCCATAAAAGAGAAAATTTTATACCTAGTCACGGCATCAAGCAACATGTCAACTACTGACATAGGGTATTCATCTTTAGAAGTGGTTGGACTTCAAACTCTTAAAATCTACACACACCCCCAGCTTGCCATTTTTCTTCCTAACTGGCACCATGTTAGATAACCATTCTACATACCTAGTTAGCCTTATAAACTTAGCATTTAACAAGCATTCAATTTCATTTTTAATCTCTGGCAAGACCTCATAACCAAAACCTCTAGCTGACTTCATGTTTAAATGGTCTGAAGTCAGGAGTAATTGGCAACCTTTGTTCTACCAACTTTCTATCTAAACCAGGCATTTCACGATAGTCCCAAGCAAAACAATCCTTGAACTCTTTCAGCAAATTAATCTAATCATACCCATCAGCTTCCAAAAGCATGACACTTATAAAGGCAGGACATGGGTAATCCTAGTGAGAAACCCTACGTTGACGCGAATTGAATACGCTAATGACTTCTTTACACAAAGATTAAATGTACGGCTCAAACCTCGTTGAACAATATTCAAACGAGGGTGTTTGATTTATGGTAGTACAAACTAAATTAAATTATACCTACTCCTATGGAGGTTCAGTGAGAGCTCCAAGATCTAAGCCTATGCTACGATAATTTGCAAAGGAAATTGATAACTTGACAAGTGGTGTCAGAGTTGTGATTTTTTTGTGAACTCTTGCTTCTGTCTACGTAGTCTTGTATTTATAGCCTTCTTTGTAACTGCTGAAGAAACTGCTCCCTGCTCCCTCCTTTCTAACAACGTGGGCGAAGTAGTGGTTGGCAACTGCTAGAAGAAAAAACTAATTCTTTCCACCTTTTTAACAACGTGGGCAAAGTGGTGTTTGTCACCTCTTTTGTTCCATGATCTCTTGATAACTTCATTGATGATACCTTGGTGGTAACTTCACGTCATGACCTTACCTTGTTGACTGAAAATGACCTCTTGAACACTAGCTGCTGATGACTCATTATGATGCCCTAAGAGTGTGATCCAACCTAGAGGTATACTAATGACTACCTTAGGGGACTCACTAGATGACCTCCCTATGGGTGTGATGACATGGCAATCACCCTAGGGATATGCCGATGACCAGCCTATGGGACCCACTAAATGACCTCCCTAGGAGGTGTAATTATATGACAATCACTTTAGGGATATGTCGATGACCACGCTATGCGACCCACTAAATGACCTGTCTAGGGTGTGATGATATGGAAACCACCCTAGGGGTATGTCGATGACCACCCTAAGGGGCTTGCTAAATGACCTCACTAAGAGATGTGATGACATCCACCCTAAGTAGTGTTTGCGCCATCTAGATGGGCGGGGCCATCGAATAGGTGGGTATTTAAAAGGAAGCTTTCATTCACCGACGATTGGCACTACTCAATTACTAATCACAGATTATAGAATAAAAAAAGTAGACAATAGGTACAATATGTTCTATCGTTGCATCGATCACTGTCTTTCTTCTTCTATCAAACTGAAAATATTCAAGATGTCCAAATCTTTCCTTCCTCTGAACTAATAATTGATTTAATTATAACATTGACTTGGTATATACTAATGTAACAACCTGATCAACAACTAGTAACACGGAATAAAATAGGGCAACGAATGTACATACACTATACCCTCATGGCTTATGATTAGAAACATCGATCAGTGGCCTTCACCTTTCCTGCTCGGACCAGATGCCAAATTACTAAACACTCCTCCGCCTCCACCGCGCCCATCAGCACTGCTTCCAGTCTTTTGAAACGATGAAGCTCCAAGGACGGTGGGAGAAGAAGAGGGCACAGGGTTAGGATTCGTACTAGTATTAGTAGTAGCGGCAGCAATACCCACTTGATTATTACGATGCATTATGAGAACCCGAGAATGGACCAAAGGTGGCTGGACGACCAAAAGGAAGCAAATAGTTACAAGGAATAGAGGCATAAGAGAGGCAGAGGGTGTCATTGTTTAAAGAGTTTTGCTGTATTGTGCTAATAATAATGCTCTGTTTCCTCTGTTTTGTGATATAAGTAAGTTGAGTGAGAACGGACTGATGATATATTTAAGTGAGCTTGGATTGGAAGGCAGAAGAAGAAGAAGTTCTTTATGGAAAAGATTCCAAGTTGGACCCCTGTAAACAAAAAGAATGGAGCTGCTCTTCCTCCCTCAAAGAATGGAGCAGAAAAAGGGTAAGTTAATTCACAATTGTTTAGACTCGGGAATTTTGGAATTGGAATCTTGAGTGGCCAGTTGTTATGTATAAAGACAGAGAGAGGTTACGTTACGGTCCTCTGATTTCCTTCTTTTTCAGGCTATGGGTGTGTGTGTAGCAATAGGCGGCGGAAGTGCGTTTAATTAGCGTCTGCGGAGGGACAAGGAACGGACGGTCAGCACGATTATTTTGGTATTTGATTGTTTGTTCTTTCTCAAGATAAGTAGAGAACATTTGACTGCCCTACTTTTTCCCTCTAATGAATGCCACTTAGAAAATGCTTTCGTTGTTTTAGAAGGGATTTCCCAACTTGAAGGCCTCTCCTTTTCTTAACTAGGAAACTTGGCCGGGTTGGATATTTCGACTCCAATTCAGTATCAATGGGTCCAAATTTTTTTTATTGGGTCAAGGAGGAATAGTATTTCCTACGAGCGTAGACACTCTATTGGGTCAATTTACCGTTCACACCCATTCTATATATAAAGTGTATATACACCGTTTAGAAAGTATATTAAAATTTACTAGATTACTGTTGATCTGGCCGGATGAGTTTTATTCGCACTCTCACATAATGATTTTTTAGTTTATATATCTAAAATTCCTCGGTCAGCTTAAATTTTATCCTCTTTGATCGATTTAGAATCAGACGAATGATGACAATTATAATTGTCATCTCTACCATAAATAAATAGTTCAACATAAGTTATTGTTTTCATTTTTAATTTTACTTATTACTTTATTTTGTTAACTATAGTATCATCAATTTGTTTATTGATACGATCGGTAGATAATTCTGAAACATCAGGTGAGTGCTCCATATTTCAATTAAAGTTTGTTTTAATTAGAATGTCATTTTTGATAGTTTTAAAATATAAAATATAGGATTCAAAATAAAGAAAAAAAATAACTCTAACATTCATATACATCTTTCTGCTTGAAGAACAACATTCATATCACTTACTAATAAACTCAATATAGCAGTAAATAATAAACTTACTAATGACGATCATACAAAAATTAGAGATTAGTTCTTTCCACAAAAATAGCACATAATCCTGATGAGTAAGGGAAAAATAAGGAAATATTTCAGATTAATAACTAATATTTAAGGAGAGTTTATACTGCTAAAATAAAATCCTTAAAAACATAAGAGAAGTAATTAGCTTTGGAAACAGTTTGGTTTGATTTAAAAAATTGATATATGTTCCATGTTTTGATGTAGTTACTGTTTCTTCAGATTTTTTATCGTTTAAAGGGATTCAATCTCAAAATCCTGTCCTAGTGTTCATCATCAGAACGGTGTAGTCGAATGTAAAAATAGACATGTTTTTGAGTTGATTCGCGCTCTCCTTCTTCATTCTCATGTTCCTCCACATTTTTGGGTTAAAGCTGTTCATACCGTAGTTCACTTGATTAATCGACAGATTACCCTACGCTTCAACATCAATTTCCTTATTATGCTTTATACGAGAAACATCCAGATTACTTACAGTTGTGTGCATTCGGATTCACTTGTTTTGTTCTCCTCCAACCACGTGAGCATCATCAACTTGGGTCCAAGACTGCACGGTGTGTATTTCTTGGATATTCTGATCGCCACAAAAAATATATGTGTTACGATCCCATATTACGATGATTTTGAATTTCTCAAGATGTTATGTTTTTTTTGAGCAATTTATGTATTATAGCAGCCGTGAGACTGCCGTGGTCGCTACCTCTCTTGATTTCTTACTGCATCTACCTAGCTCGTACGAGGACGAAGACGAGGATATTGTGTTAGAGTTCTGTGAGTCTGGGAAGGATTTGGAAGAAGGAAGGAGAAGAACACAGAGCTCGTTTGATTGAATGTGAAAAGTGAGAAATGAAACGGTGAGTTTACAACCCAAACTCCAAGGCTTTTATATGTTGGTCATTGTAACTAACTGATGTAACAGAAAGGCTATTATAACTAATTGTAATAACAGAATAAACAACTAACTAACTTTTCCTAACAGTCTGGTAACAAACTTTTGAGTTTGTTTCCCTAATACCCTCCGGGAAACTAAGTATGGATTGATTCCATGCGTAGTTTGGAAATAAGATTTCGAAAAGTGTGAACTGGAAGTGATTTGGTGAAAGGATCAGCGAGTTGATTTTGAGTAGATATGTGTTGGACTTTTAGAAATCCGTTGAGAACTTTGTCTCGTATGAAGTGGCAATCTAACTCAATGTGTTTTGATCGTTCATGCTGGATTGGGTTTTCTGTCATTTTGACTGCAGAGAGGTTGTCACAGTATATTTTGTGGGGTTGTGGTATGTTGATGGAAAAATCAGTTATAAGACCATGTAGACATTGAAGTTCAACTGAGGTTGAAGCGAGTGCTCGATATTCAGCCTCTGTTGATGATCGAGATACAGTGGGTTGCTTTTTGGATTTCCAAGATATAAGGGAGTCTCCAAGGAAAATGCAAAAGCCTGTGACGGAGCGTCGAGAATCAGGGCATTCGGCCCAATCTGAATCAGAGAATGTGTGAATTTTGAAGGAGGATTTGTTCGAGAAATGAAGACCATGGGCAACAGTGCCTTTGAGGTATCGGAGTAGGCGATGTGTGGCTTTTTCATGGGAAGTGGTAGGAGTTGAGACAAATTGGCTAAGATGGTTGACTGTATGACATATATCTGGTCGAGTTGTGCATAGGTATTGAAGGCGTCCAAGTAATCGACGATATGATGTTGTTGCTTCAGAACTTAGAGGTGATCCATCTTTTGTGCTAAGATGGATGCCTGGATCACTTGGAGTAGAGGCTGGTTTGCAATCGGTGTAGCCGGTGTCAGAGAGTAAGTCAAGTGTATATTTGCGTTGACATAGGTGGATTCCTTTCGAGTTGCGAGCGACTTCCATTCCAAGGAAATATTTGAGGGGTCCTAGGTCTTTTATGGTAAAGGCAAGGTCGAGGTGATATTTGACCTGCTTAATTTCATTGGTATCCGATCCTGCTAAGATGATGTCATCGACATAGATGAGAAGGACTGTGAAATTGTTATTGATGTTTTTGGTAAATAGCGAGTAGTCAGATCTGGATTGAGTATATCCTAATGATGTTAAGGTTTGAGAGAGTTTGGCATGCCATTGTCTACTAGCTTGTTTGAGTCCGTAAAGGGATTTGTTTAGTTTGCAAACTTTTCCTTTGTTAGAGGGAGAGATGGGTAGACTGGATGGTATGTTCATGTAAACATCTTCATAAAGGTCTCCATGAAGAAAAGCTGTGTTGACATCTAGTTGTTCGAGGTGCCAACCTTTGATAGCGGCGATGGCAAGGAGTGTTCGTACACTTGTCATTTTTACAACTGGTGAGAAAGTGTCCATGTAATCAAACCCTTGAGTTTGAGTATACCCTTTTGCAACAAGGCGAGCTTTGTATTTGTCGATGGATCCATCTTGTTTGTATTTAATGCGAAAAACCCATTTGCTAGCAATGGGAGTGATGCTGGGGGGTTTTTCTGTGAGAATCCATGTTTTAGTTTGTAGGAGAGATTTTAGCTCTTTTTGAATGGCCTCTTGCCATTGAGGGAATTTTACAGCATGAGTGTAGGTAGTTGGTTCTCTTTGAGCAGTTATAGACATGGCAAAGCTTTGATGTCTAGGACTAAGCTTGGCATAGGTTAAGATATGGTGCATAGGGTAACGAGTGGCTATCATGTTGCATTTGTAGTCTGAGAGGTATTTAGGTTTATGAATAGCCCTTGTTGATACTCGTTTTGGTGGGTTTGAAATTGCCTGATGATTGATGGGTTGGGATATGACTGATGACGAGTCAGGAAGGTGCTCTATATTTGATTGAGTATTAGAATTGGTAGAACTGAGTGGTTGGTGATTATTTGAAGGAATAGAAGAAGTTTCCTTAGACATTAGAATGTTTGGTAAGTCATCAATGTAAGATGGGTTTCCATAGTTGGGAAGAGGTAGAGGTGTTATATTATGAGTAGTTTGACTTTTGTAATAAGGAAATATGTTTTCGTAGAAGGTGACATCTCGTGATATAATGAACGAGTTGTTTGTGAGGGAGTAGAGGATAAAACCCTTCTTGTTAGGGGGATATCCTAGGAATACACATGGAGTAGCTCGTGGTAAGAGTTTTTATCGTCCATGAGAAAGAGTGGAACTGTAGCATAGACATCCAAATACGCGTAGATGTGTGTAAGATGGTTTTTGGTTATAAAGAGCCTCGTAGGGGGTGCGATTTTGTAAGAGAGGAGTGGGTGAACGATTGATAATGTGGATAGCATGGTTGATGGCATGACTCCAAAAAGAGGATGGAAGATAGGATTGAATTAGAAGTGCCCTTGTTATGGCTAGAATATGTTGATGCTTCCTTTCTACAAGACTGTTTTGTTGAGAAGTTTGTACACATGTGGTATGATGGATAGTCCCTTTGGAAGCATAAAAATTTGGAAGGAGGAATTCCTTTCCGTTATCCGTACGAATGATGCCAATAGTGGTGTTAAATTTAGTTTTTGTGTATTCAAAGAAGTTTTGGACTAATGATCGAACTTCTGATTTATTTTGGATGGGAAAAGTCCAAGTGAATCTTGTATATGCATCTAATATGGTTAGGAAATAGCTATGTCCCGAGACTGATTTTATTGTTGAAGGCCCCCATATATCCATACTAACCAATTGAAATGGTTTAGTATAAACCGTGGAACTAGTTGGAAATGGGAGGCGTTTTTGTTTAGCACACGGGCAAACGGAACAATGAAATTCGTGCTGAATTTTGATTGGATCATTAGTTTGTGCTAAAATTTGTAAGCACTTATTGCCTAAATGTCCAAGGCGATAATGCCAGGGATCAATGCAGTGTTTTACACGAGAGAAAGTAAAAGACATGTGCTTGGAATCAGCAGGGACTGCTGTAAGCTGAGATTCATGGCTCTCATTAGTTGCTGCACTTGTTGGAGTGGAAATAGATGAGCAGTTAGCTTGCATAGCTGGACGCTGCAGGATGTACAAGCCATTGGACAGCTTAGCTGTACCAATCTTCTTCAAATGAGGGAAGCCCTGAATTAAGCACAAATCATTGTGAAAAAGCAAGTTCAATCCTCCTGCTCTAGATAAGCAGCTGATAGATACTAAGTTGAATGTAAAACTAGGAACTAAGAGCACATTGATAAGCATCATATCGTCAAAAAATTTGACAATTCCCCTATGAGTAGCTGGAATAGCCACTCCATTAGGTAGATACACAAAAGCATCAATAATAGGAACGACTTTTGTGAAAAAATTGATGTTGCAAACAATGTGGTCAGAAGCGCCACTATCTAGGATCCATAACGTGAGAGGAGGATTAGAAGTGTGTTTACCTGAGTCTGGATATGTGAGTGGATCTTGGTGTGGATGGGAAACTGCAGCATTGACCCTGCTGAGCTGTTGAGCATCATGAGTTTCTTCATGAACCAGTGATGACGACCTGTGAGGAGCGCATTGCTGAGGAGCAGGAGGTCGGATTTGAGAAGTTGAGGCTCCATCAGATGACTAGAAAGCGATCATCATTCTCTGGTATTGCTGTTGGAACTGAGACCACTCTGTCTGAGAAATCTGGATAGAATTTTGATGAGTCTCAGCCATAGGGTTCGACGAAGCAGTAACGGCGTGAGCATGAGCTATTTTCTTTGCTTTTGGCTGGTAGCCTGGAGGATACCCGTTCTTCTTGTAGCAAACATCGATTGTGTGACCAACGTAGCCACAGTAGGAACAAACTGGGCGCTTGCCTTGGCGCTTGAAAGAGGGGGCACGAGTGTTAAGAGAGGAATCGCGACGAGTGGAATCGGATCGAGTGAACATAACCTGAGTGTCGACTGCTGCTGGAAACACTTCCATGGGAGGGCCACCTTGGTCTCTTTCTTGTTGAATCATCATTTCAAATACCCGATCCAAGCTAGGCAGCGGATCCAGCAACATGACTTGAGAGCGGGCTCCAGCAAATCCTTCAGTGAGACCCCTGAGGAAACGAATGACCCGATCTTGGTCGTGGTAGAGGCGAATCTTGGACAGGATGCAGGTGCATGGATGAGGACAAGCACAATCTGACAGAGGGCGGAAGTTTGACAGCTCATCGTATAGCGTGATGAGCTCTGTGAAGAACTCAGTGACTGATCGAGTTCCCTGCTTGAGAGCGAATACTTTCTCTTGAAGATCCGCGATCTTGAATGCATCGCCTTGAGAGAATCGGGATCGGAGAACGAGCCAGGCTGATCGAGCAGACTTTGAGTAGAGGATGCTCTTGGCGATGGTTGGGGATACAGATTGGAGTATCCCGCTGAGAACGAGCTTGTTGTTGCGAATCCAGTATGGATAGAGAGGCTGTCCTGCCTCCGGAGCTTCAACTGTGCCATCCACGAACCCAATCTTGTTCTTGCCATCCAAGACCATTGAAATCACCATGGCCCATTCTGAGTAGTTGTACTCTGTGAGAACAGTGGATACCAGGTTCTGGCCCCAATGCTCGGAGGGATGGATGTAGAACGGGTTGGTGATATCCAGGATGCCTAGGACAGCACCTTGGGAGACGGAATCAGCTATTACTGGAGTCGTACCAGCGCCGGTGAGAGGGACTCCAGGAGCTTCGTCGTCGTTGATGACGGCCATTGAGGGAGCAGAAGAACTGTGGGAGATGAAAGCGAGCGGAAGATTGAAGAAGATTAGACGGAAACGTGCTTCTGGATCAAGGAAGATCGACGAGATCCCTCTGATACCGTGTCAGAGTTCTGTGAGTCTGGGAAAGATTTGGAAGAAGGAAGGAGAAGAACACAGAGCTCGTTTGATTGAATGTGAAAAGTGAGAAATGAAACGGTGAGTTTACAACCCAAACTCCAAGGCTTTTATATGTTGGTCATTGTAACTAACTGATGTAACAGAAAGACTATTGTAACTAATTATAATAACAGAATAAACAACTAACTAACTTTTCCTAACAGTCTGGTAATAAACTTTTGAGTTTGTTTCCCTAATATATTGCATCCTCGCCAAACAATGATCCTCCCTCCACCATTGCAGATCCAGCTAGTCCCTCTTCCTCCACTAGCTACACGTCTTCACCTACTCCATCCTCTTCCCCAAATAGCTCCCTAACTTCACATGATCCATCCTCTCTCATTGTTTTGCGTCGATCTAGTCGATCAACTAAAGGTCAGCCATCATCATTTTTGCAACATAATTATGTCACTAATGCAGTGGATCCCATTCCCATACCAAATAATAATGCTCAAGCACGTGGAGATCCTCTATGGGAAAATGTAATGAAACTTGAAGCGGATGCCTTAGAGGCCAATTGCACGTGGGGATTGGTCCCTCGTCGTCCTCCTCTCATTTTGGTTCTTGGATCACGGTGGGTGTATACGGTCAAACTACATCCCAACGGCAATTTGGACCGCTACAAGGCTCGTTTAGTCGCTCAAGGTTTCAGACAACAATATGAAGTTGATTATAACGAAACGTTTGTTCCGGTTGTTCGGATGCAAACTGTTTGTAGTGTACTTGTTGTCACTGTAATGAAACAGTGGCCTCTTCGTCAAATTGACGTTAAAAATACCTTTTTACACTGCTTCTTGAAGGAAACGGTCTATATGGAGCGGCCAGCAAGTTATTCTAAGGGTGATTCGTCTATGGTATGTCTCCTACGTCGATCTTTATATGGTGTCAAGCAGGCACCCGGTGCCTGGTTTGAGAAATTCCATGATGCTGTCTGTCAGGCCGGTTTTGTGCAGAGTTCTAGCGATCCGTCTTTATTTCTCCGTCGCACGATTCATGGGATTGTTCTTCTCCTCATTTATGTGGACGATATGATCGTTACCGGCAACGATCGAGATGGTATTTCTGAATTGACTAGTTCTCTCAATTCATCATTCAATTTAAAGGATCTTGGAGATCCTTCCTACTTCTTTTGCCTCGAGATTGAATGAAATTCTTCCGAAATATTTCTTAGCCAGAAGAAATACATCGCTGACCTCCTCTCCCAGGCGCAATTTACACATTATGTGCCAATGGAACAACACTTAAAGCTCGGGAAAGACGATGGGGATCCTCTTCTGAATGGTACAGAGTATCGCTTTATTGTTGGCAGTCTAATCTATCTCACCCATACTCGACCAGATTTATCATAAGGTATTCAGGTTGTGAGCAAGTTGATGTCAGCTCCACACACTACTTATTTGACTACTGTCCATCGGATCATGCGTTATTTACAAGGGACACACGACGCAGGTTTATTTCTTCCTTCCACAGGTGAAGCAAATCTAGAGGCTTTTGCCAATTCTACTCTGAATCTTACCACCCCTTATTTCAACTCAATCTCCGCTGATAAAATTAACGTTCGTTGCCGGCTGGGATCGAAAAAGTAGTTCTACAAATGATTTTAGTAATTGGCCATGACCATATTTCTCTGACCGATATTTATGTTGTGATCAGTATTTCTATTGTGATTTTCACTTAGGTGTTTGTCGGTATTGATTATGCTTCCTGTATTGATGTTCTTCGGAGGAATGAGTGATATGCCTAATAGATTAATTTACAGGTAAAAGACGGCAGCAACATCAGCAACCATGCACCTTTGCTATCGGATCAACTATTTCCCTTGGCCCTAAACTAGCCAAATTCGACAGCGACAGCCATAAGTTGGGAAATTGCTTGAAAGGTGTAGATGTTGTTGTCATTCCTGTCGAAGTTCCAACAAAGCCAGGCATGACCAATGATGATCTCTTTAATATCAATGCAAGCATTATAAAGTCCTTGGTCCAGGCTGTTGCTGACGACTGCTTCGGTGCTTTCATTCACATCATCAGTAACCCGGATGATGTGTTGATAAAAACATAAGTCACTTAAGATTGATTATCATGTTTAATTTGAATTTGGATAATCAACTTAATTAATATTTATTAGCTACTTGATGTAATTTTGTTTTTGTGGATTTTTTATTATTTGATATTATTTAAGAGTTGTGGAATTTTACGATTTTGCAATTCAATTTTACGATTACGATTTCAAGTCACTTTTCGATCCCATGTTGACTCGAGAATTTCACTACCTTTGTTGTTGCAATGCTTCTGTTCCTATACCTTCTGTACTGGATATCCATTAACCTCAAGAATACATCGATTTTCTGTTCATCTGCATTTCTATACACTTATGTTCCTCTACTCTACCTTCTTTATTGATCAAGATAAAATAATTGTCGAATTTTCGCAAGATCATCCAATCGACGAGCTAGAGGATAGGTGTCTGAGTTCAATTTTTTTATAATGTAATGGAGGAGATTGTGCGTGCATGAAAATAGTTGGGACCTGCCGAATAGAGAAGTGTAAACGGTGTATAATGGTTGATTCTTCAATCTCTTAATACCTAAATGACAAAATTAAATATTGGTCGATTCGCACAAAGTATCAAAACAATGGAGTGATGAGTTTGGGAATTAAGAATAAGTTTGATATCAAAAGTGGTATATAAAATTCAGATTTAAAATTCCATTAATTGTGAACCGTCAAGATCGTAAACTTAAAATCGACAGTGAATATGTGTGTATGTTATCAAGAAAAAAGTGGGCGCACCGAAAATTTCGGTATGCTAAATATACTAAAAAATTCACCTAAAATTTGTAACACATCCATATCTATAAATTGTAGTTATGACTTATAACCATAAGGGAAAAAATATTTGGACGGAACAAACTTCACAATCTATGACACTATCATATTCCAAGGCCATAAAAATCACATGAACTTTATAAATCATTAATGGTTATGTAACTAAGTTCAAAGAAAGATAAGAGAATATGGAGGAGGAGAGAGTTTCTTATTGAGGTGTCGAGAATGATACAAGTAAGAGTTCTATTTATAGGCTCATGGAATAATAACCTATACTCTCTAACATTACTACACATAAAGGATGAAATAAACTACATTAAATTATACAATAAAAATAGGAATTATAATTAAACATTCACTATGGTTTCAAAACATTAATACACTATTTTAAAATTACATAAGTCATGTTGTTATGATTCTAAGTTAAAGTGAATATAAGAATTAAGACATTAAAAGTTTCACTTTAAATATTTAAGCCAAAAAATTATAAATGAAAAAAAAAATATATCCAATAAACTTGTTTTGACATAGTTGGTGGGTACTTCAAAAACATCTTATTTTTAAGTCAATTTATAATTTCTAAGTTTTCAATAGCTACAACATATGTGAGATAAAAAAACTAAATGTTCAATTGATATAATACTAGACATATTAATTATATACACGAGAAGATTAGTTTAATTAATAAATTTGATTAGACGTAATAAACCATGAGACCATGAGGGAAATGCTTGTTTAGAGTTGTTAATTATTTTAAGATTTAAGTGTATAATTGGCATACAATTCGGGTTATTTGCTCGTTATTAGCCAGTCATGATATATCAAATATAATTTATTGTGTTGATTAGTTACATGATGCAATTCCTGAATTAGATTGGTTTATAGAGGAAATATATTATTATTATTTATAGATTTGATAAACTATCTATATATGTATTAAGTGAAATAATAAATCCTAAATTATATTTGATTAGTTACATGATGCAATTCATGAATTAGATTTCGTTTATAGAGGAAATATATTATTTATTATTTATAGATTTGATAAACTATCTATATATGTTTTAAGTAAAATAATAAATCCTACAAGATGTAATATATATTGAATTGGTCTTACATTTAAAAGCATAAGGGTTTGCCGGTCTCTCCCCTCAGCGGTTAGGGGTTCTGCTCTTCATCCCCGATTGTGGGATTGCTTCGTCAGATTCTGACGTATCGGATAAGAGCTGTTTACACATCATCATCCGAAGTATGGTGATACTGGCCTGGAATTGCCGTAAATTAGGCTTTCCTGCAACTCTTTACACGAATCAAACAGCACAATATGGTGGCTCCTCGATCAGACCATTCCCCATTGGTTCTATTAGCGGATAACGGCCCCCAAACACAATTCACATACTGTTTCTGATTTGAAAGTCATTGGCGTCGAAGACCTACTTTGCGGCCATGCGTCGAGGAAGTTTGGCATAAATATCGACAATTACCTGTAGGGGAAAGATTACACCAAATGGGCTTTGCACCAATTTGGGTGGGATGGATGAAGTTATGTATAAGCTCTATAGTCCACTCAGTACTCATAAATAATTAGACGTTTGTTGAAGTCCACCCAAAAAGGGTCTGCGACAAGGCTATCGACTATCTCCGTTCTAGTTATTTTTTGTGCACATAAGGTTTATCGGCAATGATAAACAACGCAACATAGCAGGGCAGCTTGCGTGGGTATAAAGTCTGCCGAAGAGCTCCGGCGGTCTCCCATTTACTCTTTTTTCTTCTTCAAAGCACATAAGGAGGAAGCTCAAGTGATGAAAGCTGTTCTATCCGAATATGCTGCAGCGTTAGGAAAACTATGAGATTTCAAGTATTCGTGGAGTATGGGCCAAGTTCAACACAAATCGATACCTAGGGGTACCAGCTCTGGTGGGGAGAAGCAAAAATGTAGCCTTAAAAAATGTACTAAGCAATGTTTGAGACGACTTCAATCATGGAACGGGAAAAAGCTGTCGAAAGGTGGAATAGAGATCCTTATCAAAGTGGTGGCACAAGCATTACCGACCTACAATATGAATGCCTTTCTTCTTCCTGGTACCCTCACAAATGAATTGGAATAAATGTTTGTTGCGTTCTAGTGGGGATCAAAGAAGTTTTTTGGCCGAGGCATTTCATGGTTGAGATGGGAACGTTTGACGATTCGGAAAGAGGATGGTGGCATTGGATTTAGAGATCTTTGAGGTTTGAACCTCGCTCTTTTGGGCAAGCAAGCTTGGCGGATAATGTCTAACCCTTCATCCTTAGTTGCTCGTATTTTTCAGGCTAAATGTTTTCCTCCGGTGAATTCATTCCGACAAAGCTGGGCCATCAGCCAAGCTTCGTGTAGCGTAGTCTTTGCCGAGCAAAACCACTGATAAACCAGGGATACCAGTGGAGAATCGGTGACGGAACTCAGATTAATGTGTGGGAGCAACCTTGGTTAAATGATAATGCAAACATGCACGTTTTGACACAAATGGATCCTCTGTTTCCTAACCTCACTGAGGCCGATATATTTGATAAGGAGTTAAAGGCTTGGAAGAAAACTTTCATTGATGATCTTTTCAATCCAAGGGAACGGGAGCTTATTCGTGCAATTCCAATTTGCATGGCCTACGGAGTGGACAAGCGAACCTGGCATTACAGTAAACAGGGGAACTACACACTTCGTTCAACATACCGGGTGTTGCTGATCGATCATCACATTATGTTTCCGGAAACTAAGTCAGATGTGGGACACGGCTGTTCCGACAAAAGTTCAACATATGGTTTGGCATTTGACTCGAGAAGTGCTGCTTATTCGCGGTCGTGTGCGACAAAATCTACCAATACCCCTAGCGAATGTGGCTGTGTGGGAACAAGTATGAGGAAGATTGACACCTATTTATTGATTGTAGATGGACCCAAGTATTTTGGGAAGCAGCAGACTTCGCACACATTATCTCGACGGAATCTCAACAATATTACGAGCTCAAAGATCTATTTTGTGGAATATGGGAGAAACTCGATACTAAACAACAAGAGCGTTGGTACATTTGCTTGTGGGCTACATGGAGAGAAAGAACTGATCGAGTCTGGTGTAACAAGCAACGACTGCCGGAAATGGTGATGGCCGGCGGATTTCAAGAACTTAAAGACTGGTCAACTGCAGCTCCGAGCTCCAAGTGGTACTCGAGATACCGACTGCAAGCACTAGCATCCCTTCTTACGGACACCTTTAAGCTGATATGCATGGGATTCGGTATCTGTATACGAGATGCAACTGGAAAACTGATATGCTTGAGGACTTTTACCGAAACAGGGATCTTCGATATTAAGGTAGGTGAGGTTATTGTTGTGCTTGAAGCTATTCGTTGGGCCATACACCTTGGACATACTTAGATGATCTTCGAGGGAGATTCTCAAAGTGTTTCAGTGGCTATACTTCACGAGACGGAGGACGACACCGAGTTTGGAAGAATCATATTTATGTTTGGTAAATTGTTATAGTCTACATACTCATTTTCTTTTTATTTTATTAAGAGAGAACGAAATTTGGTTACTCATATACTAGCGAGACAATCTATCTTCCCTGTAGCCCTTCTAGTAGGGTTTGCACCTCCCGATTGACTTAACGATATACTTGGCAGTTTTACCGCTCGCTTGAGCAGTGATCAATAAAATCTTCAATGATTTGTCAAAAAAAATGTATAAAGGACATTTTAATTGCAAAATTCATTTAGCAATTTTTAATTGTGTTCATATTACCATATCAACAGCTTTAGCAATCAATTTATTGAACAGTTTTTAACCAGCTCCATCCTTACAATCTTTAGCCATTTTTAATGAGTAATTTTGTTTTTTAATATCATTTTTTACCAATGATAAATAGATAATCTATAAAATATTTTTTTCTCATATATATTTTTCTTGAAAATTGTATTTTAGCTTATGTGGCATTATTAATTGACTTTTTGAATTAGAAAAATTGCTAATTTCATAAGTATATATACATCCCTAATCATTGTTAATACAATGGTACCTTACTCTACACCTTATTTTAGCAATTACTAAAATCTAAAGATGAAGATGCTCTAATAAATACAAAATAACAAAAATTTAACTAATGATTTTAGTTTAGCAAAAATTAAGTAATATATTTGATTCTGTGATATAATCATAGTTATTAAAAAAAAGTATGAATATTTTGGACATGTGGCAAAATATGTCAAGAAGAAAGAATTTTAGGGATAACAGTCATGAATGAGATGGAAAGATGTACGTCGAAGTTTTTATTTTTTGTCCCGATCACATTTGATTGGGTGAAAAGCACAGAATTCACTAAAACGTAACATTCGACGCTTCGAAACTTATATTCACAATGATTTATTCTGGTTAGTGTATTTCAGATGATTTATTTTGTTTGCAGGTCACTTTTTTTACGGGTCGTTCCTTTCGCAGGTCACTCCTTTCATTAATGCAGATCGGATGTGGGATAGGCTCTAATATCATTGTTACAACCCAATGAGTAAAAGTTTCATTCCAAAAAATTAGCTTGTTAAGAAAGGGTGCTCAAAAAATTATAAACACACATTATCTCATATTTAGCAATATGATATTCAATTGAACATATAACAATTAAGTTAGATTAATCTAATCTCACGGTCCATATAACTAGTAACGGTACAATTGTCAAAACCAAAATACATGAATAGTTTAATCAACCCTAAATCTAAAAGCCATTTTCCCTCTTAATTTGAAACTCAATGCTTTGAAACAACAAGGCTAAAACTCATATTGGCACGAATTATGACGTAATTAACACATTTATATATAAATGTTTATAAATTTTAAGAATAATACAAACTATCCAAACTTTCAAAACGCCTAACAGATTACATTCCTTCCATTTTCGTAAGAGTTGGATGGATGGAATTTGCCTGCATTTTTATCAGTGTGGATGCCAACTCTTCTAAATGGTTAAAATAGACATATTTATCCATTTATAATTTGTAAAATATTAAAAAGAAAACCTTATAATCACCCAAATGTGGCAACTATTCTCTAGTTTTTCAGCTTCTTCCCTAACTCAGCCATGGGTATTTCTGCCTCAACTTCTATTATCGCCTCGTCCTTCATCTTCGTCTAAATCGGCTTCTAGTGAGCATAGCACTTGTAACAGTAGACTGACCCGTCATCACCGTACTCCATCCACCCCAGCCTAATGAAAGCGGATAGTATGTAGGTGTTAGGACTGTAAATTTAACCCATTAACCCGTAAGCCCAACTCGGCTCAGCCCAACTCGAATGAGTTGGGTCGAGTTCATAAAAAATGAGCCAATTCGAGTTAGATTTTTTTAACCCAGACAGAGTTGGGCATATTTAATTTTGACCCACAAAAACCCTAACCCAACCCAATATTTATTTTCAACCCAACCTCGGCGATCGTGCTGCTGAATATTACAATCTCATCAATTCTATTAGGAACTCCGCCCTAAAGCTGGCCTTTAGCTCCTCTGCAATCTTTAATTTCGCCTCATCGTCGTCACCACCCTGCTTCGATGAGATCACAACACCCTGTCCGATGTTCGATGTCATGATGATGATTGCGTTTCTGAAATCGGCCTTCCTTCCAGTTCCCTCAGTCAAAGCCCCATCTAGGATCTGGAGAAGGGCGTTGAAGACGCTGGGATGGGCTTTTTCGATTTCGTCGAACAGTACGACGGAGCTGGATTTCTGGGTGAAATAAAGACACAGAGAATGAAGCTATATATACTCTTATGAAAACTCAGACCACACTACTCTGGTAAATCTAATCTTTATCTCCCTTGGGTGTGAACTGAAGTTTGTCCGATTGATGTTTTGCTTTGTATAAATGTTACTAGCTAAGAAGACTACAAAGCTAGCTAGAATCTGTTTCCCCCTGATTTTCCACCTAAGATAGTAAGATATGGTTTAAATGAGTACGCTTAGATGCATTGACCAATTCACTACTTGCGAATTGGAGTCTTTGGAAACAATGGAAACAATAACAATCCCATATCATTGTCCTACTTAGAATAGGGGCTTCAGGTTATGACGTGCATAATGAAAACCTCAGAAGCAAAAAGGAGAGTCAGATCGATCATATGAGTCCCAGTTGGGTCTACGATCACTATGAACTGTCTATAGTAGTAGTAGTACTGCTACTATTGTACGCATGTTGATATAGCTAGCTGTTGCCACTGACTCGAAAACAAGTAAAGAGTACGATACACAAATATTTTAGTGTGTAGTTTGTGTCAATCTATTCTACTGATGTGATTGTATGTGTTTTTTGCAGATATAGTATAATCATTCTAATCAAGTAGAGACCATGGATGATGGCGAAGAGAGCAATGCACCTCCTTCATCCAATATTCAAATGGGTATACAAGGTATACCTGGAACTTCAGTTGTGTGGGAACATTTTGATAGGTTGAATTGGGAGGATAGAAAGAATAGGGAAGCTACTTGCAAATATTGTGGAAAGATTTATAAATGTAGAGGTTCACAAGGGACGAGTACTTTAAAAAGGCATTTAGAAAGATGTAAAATATATCCATACAGCACGGTCAATATGAACAAAAAGAATCTTAGTCTTCGGCTTCCTGGGGAGGAGGCAAGTAGTACATTCTAGACCTTCACACCCTATACATTTGATCAGTCAGTGTCAAGAATGAAACTTGCTAGGATGATTATTATTGATGAGTTGCCATTTAGACATGTTGAGGGTGAAGGTTTTCGTGACTATACTTAATTCACTACGGCCAGAATTTCATATCCCTTGTAGAGTCACAGTTGCCAAAGACTGTTTCAAGTTGTTTCTTAGTGAGAAGGAAAAGTTGAAATCATACTTTAAGCATTCTAAAGTTAGAGTTTGCCTTACCACTAATATTTGGACGAGTAGCCTTCATCTGGATTATATGTGTCTCACGGCTCACTTTATAGATCATGATTAGCGACTACAAAAAAGGATCTTGAATTTCTCTCCTATTCCTAATCATACTGGTCTTACGATTGTGAAAACCATTGAAGCACACTTGCTTGATTGGGGTATTGGGAGAATTCTTACAGTAACGATGGATAATGCAAGTGCTAATGATTGGGGCATGGCATATTTGAAAAAAAGGCTGAATAATTGGAAGGGGAGTGTGTTAGGGGGGGAGCATATCCACATGAGATGTTGTGCTCATATATTGAACTTGATCGTGAAAGAAGGATTAAAAGTGATAGATGATTCAATTTATCGAGTTCGGTCAGCTATGAGATATGTAAGATCATCTAACTCTAGAACAACAAGATTCCAAACTGCCGCTCATGAAGAGAAGATAGAGAGTAAATTTAGATGTTAAGACTAGATGGAATTCAACTTACTTTATGTTGGATTGTGATTTAATATTTCAAAAAGCATTTGACAGGCTAGAAGAAGAAGATCCTAAGTTTAAAGGGGAATTGAAAAAATTAAAAGGGACTCCTACTGAGGCAGATTGGGATTATGTGAGATCTTTGTTACCATTTCTCAAGCAATTTCATGATGCAACTTTGAAAGTATGAGGTACTTTGTATGCTACTAGTGATGAATACTTTCATGTTATTTATGAAATTGGTTGCAAGCTTAAGGATCGATTAGTATCATCAACAACTAGTGAGGGCAATATTGCAATGATAGAGAAAATGAGATCGAAACATGACAAGTATTGGGGTAATGTCAACCACATTAACCCCTTATTGTTCATTGCGGTGATTCTTGATCCTAGGTTTAAGGTGGATTATATGTTGTTCGTACTTGAGTTGGTTTATGAAAAAGAAAAGTTGCAAGAGTTGGTTCATAAAGTGTCAAAGACTATTACGGCTTTATTTGATTATTATAAAGAAACAAGTGGAGTAGACAGTGGAAGATCTAAGATAAGTGGGGAAACGCAAGAACATAACGAAGAATGTGATATTGATGAAAGTGCGCAAGCTTACTTGAGAAGAAGATATAAAAGAAAGAGGGTTGAAGAGAGTGTGGGAGAAGCATCCAAGTCTTAGCTCGAGAGGTATTTAGAATCAGATGATAAGGTAGATGATGATAAAAACTTTGATATTTTAGGATGGTGGAAGGTGAATTCATCAAAGTACCCGATATTAGCGATGATGGCTAAAGACATCTTGGCAATTCCAGTATCTACTGTGGCATCCGAATCGGCATTTAGTACCGGGGGGGGGGGGGGCGCATTTTGGATGCATTTCGGAGTTCTTTGTCTCCTTTAGTTTTAGAGAGCCTAATATGTACCGAAAATTGGTTGCGCTCTAGTACCGCTCCAATTAATATGGAAGAAACCTTTGAAGAGGTTGAAGAACTTGAGCTGGGCAAGCATTGTGTTTCTTTTAACATTTTTCATTCTTTATAACTTCTGTTGATCTTATATGTATATATTTTGTTGTATTAACAGAGTTAAATGAGTTGGGTTTGGATGAGATGGCTATCATGGTAGATGATGACTCGCGAATTTAGAAGGTAATGCTTTTAAATCCGCTTGTAGCAAATTCAAAGTAAAGCATTTATGCTTCCAGGAAAAAATTTAAGAATGCAGAAAAAGAAGAACAACTCCGTGGCTAAAGCTTCTTTTTCATCCTTCACCTTAAAAAGGAAATCACTCACTGTAGAGAAATGCAAAGAGACAATTTACCTCCTCTTCAATTTCCTCTTGTTGCAGGCTGCTGCATATAAGAATAGAAACGAGACTTCTTCATCTTCCTCTTCGGGCTCATGCTCCTTAGTCCATACAGATAATCACCAAGCATAACTCTACGTATCCCTTCTTCACTCTTGTATTCATCACCTCCGTCCAACTTCATTAAAACAAACTGTAGCTTCTGCTTTGAGATGCAGAAGTCCAGATATTGGCTTATTGATTTGCTTTTATGATCATGGAACTATTGTCTTGGTTAATAATTTCCTTTCATGCCTGGAATTTGTTGACTCGGTGATACTTACCTTTACCTTAATGATCTTGGTCAATTTATCATTTCCCGATTCTCCGGTTTTGTAGCGATTAGTAGATCGTTAGAGATTCTACGCTGAAAGGCAAGTACTTTTTTGGTATGCCTGGCTGTTTAAGTGAAAAGAATTTGTTTTCTTGATGTTTAAAGAAGACCATGTACATTTTCTGTCACATCTGGTATCAGTATTGCTTATGCCTAACGTGTTTTCATCGACGACACTTCCTACAAATTTATCTTACGTGTTCTCTTCCACTAGCAGGGACCTCAATTTCATTGATCACAGCAGCGACCTGGGATGGAAAGAGTAGGCTCTTTTATTCCTCCAGTTTGATTATACAATTTCTATATAACTTGAGGAAAGTCTAAGTACGGTTGCTATATATGCGGGCCGATAGGTTCCAGCCCATTGTAGTTGATCTAGGGATTTATCTTGCAAGAAGAACACAAATCTTCTATGCCACGGAGAAGCGGAAAGCACCCGATGCTTTCAAAATATTCACAGGCAAACCTAATTACTGGGTTTTGACAGTTTTAGTTTGATTTGGTCCAACCCATAATAAATTCCAACTTAACCCACACCAACCCATTAAAGTTGAGTTGGGTTAGATTAAAAAATAGAATGGGCTGAGTTAATAAAATTTACAACCCATTAATCCTTAAACCCAACCCCAACCCTCTAAAACCCACCCCAACCCAACCCATTTACACCCCTAGTAGGTGTGCCATAGATTTTGAAAGTTTTGATAGTTCGTAACATTCCCGAAATTTGAAAAAGTTCATGTATAAATGTGTAATTACGGTATAATTCGTGCCAATTTGAGATGTCGATGATGATGACGGTAGAGACGGTGATGACTTTGACGTCTATGCCGACAGTTTATGATGATTATAGTTTGACGACGACGAGAAATTGTCATTAACAACAAACCTGTGGGTTGTACATTTGATACGGATTAAAAATTGAGGACCAAAAATCGTGAACATAGAGTTTAGATTAAACCATAAAAAATCTGAGAGGTACCTTCCATTTTAAGAGATCTAAAACAAAACATGGGACATCAAGGTCTAATGACATCACATTGATAGTTATAATTTGTAAAATAACTAAATAATAGTCCATCGATGCAATCTAACTAGAACAAACCAGAATGAGATTTCATATTTTGATCTCATTGTATAACATATTTTTGGTTCGAACTACAGCACAAATAATACTTAATATTTTACTAACGTGTGATAGACCATTTATCATTCATCTCGTTTCTAAGATCGTTATTGACGTACATAAATATGATTGGCTATTTTGTGACGTTTGATTTACCGCGTTCATCGCCATCATTTAAGCGACATTTCATGTGCAATTGTGCAGCTTTGGGCATATGTTTAGGGTGTTTCGTGCATTTCTAGCTTCTATCTTGATTTAGTGTGTCGAACCTTTCAGGGTCAACTTGATGTCCTTTGGAGTGTTTTTGATAGATTTCAGATACATGACGATATCGAGACAGTATTCGAAGAAATACGGGCATGTATGGACGAGTTAGGACGGATCAAGGAGCTGAAAGAATCCAACTATCGTATTTTGTCAATATTTGCTCGTTAGATAGTTAATAACTGTCTTGCAAGTTATTGACGGGCAAGGCTTAACTTTTGACAAAAGAATCAGAAATCGTTGGCAAAGATTGGACCTAGACCTTGTCAATAATTGCGCTTGACTAAGGCGCAACCTTTGACACAGGTTAGGCACAATTTATGACAAATCCGGCAGAAAGAAGGATATAAAATTCTATTGAAAGACCAGTTCTCCTCCAATCAAGGACAAAAGTTTTCCAGAGATTTCAGAGCGACAAGAAGACATCAACTTCAAGGAACTCGAATCGGTAACGGGGAATCAAGATTGGTGAATCAAGTTCTTCGACGGAAATTGGCGAAATTAGGTTTTCTCATAATTCTTGGTGTGAACCCAAGATCAATAGTTTTATTCGTTGATTTTGGTTTGTTCTTCAGGATTATGAGTAGCTAAATTCCTCGTGCTTCAATTAGATGTACCTAGGTAATTCTTTAAGAACGAATGATTGTTTGACTTTTGATGATTTATGCGAGTTGGTTTGATGTTTGTATATGTTTAATTTCAATTTCATTTCTATTCTGGCCTGATCAGTTTGAATAGGATCTTGTGAAATAATTTATTATCTTGATAGAGCTTGCATATCTAAAACACCAAAATTAAACAACTAGATTAGTTGTTAACCCTCATCTGGGAGCGAATAGACTAGTCAGTCATGTCAGCAGTTTTCCTTTGTTTTATCACCTAGGGGATTTCAGCTCTTTGTCTAAAAAAAGCAGTCTGGAATAGTAGATATGTAGCAGATTATCAGACCTGAAATGGGGTGATTTGATTAGAGAAGAACTGCGACGGTGAACTGAATTTATCTTATTTTGCATAAATTGTTAAATTATTTGTGAATTTGGATAGCCTAGGGGGATTTAAAGTCTAAAACAATTTCATCCCATTAGTCAAAACCCTCAATCATGCAGTTTTGCAAGTTGTTTTAGTTTTTTAGTTATATGCAGTTATAATTTCTTAGCTTGATAATCGTGGAACTCACACCACAACCCTGTTAAACCGATCGAAACTTTTCATTACACTGAGTAAACGCAATTAAGAGACCCTACGGAAATTAGATCCCGATTACTTCAGTTATTAGGTTATTTTTGAACGCTCGCTACAAACGTATCAAAATTTGGCGCTGTAGCCGGGAATTCTTTGTTGTGTTTGAAACGAGTCAATTAGTGTTAATCATTCGCCTCTATTTTACAGTTTTGCTTCCACGGTTACATTTCACGATTTTTATTGTTTTTCTTTGTGTAAGTTTGCTTACATTGCATGTCACCAGTGGTGACGTGCTCTAAATCATTACAAGCATCCAACTCTGAAGAAGACAGAGATTTTGCTAAATTGCTTTTATGCCTTTGGGGAAGTGAAGCAAGTTCTTCAAATAAAGGGCATTCAACAAGCACCTCAGACTTGAACTCGATAATCGAACCACCTTTACACATCAATTATTTCGCCTCCACCATCTAAAATGGAGAACCGAACTCTGCCCGACTTTACGAAGGCCGGTGCTACAAATTCCATTTCAAGTGTGCTCAACCCAAACACGGTGATGCTAACCACGAGTTTCGGGGATATCTCATCACTCTAATACAACCGAACTTAAAGTTGAAGAGAGATATGACAAGAATTCGCGCACTCACCTTGTGCATTTCTACAACTATTGTGACACTGTTAAGCTGCGAGATTGGTCTGATGAAGCCATCAAACTCAAGCTTTTTGAGTGGTCTCTCAGGTGGGCCAGCAACGAGATGGTTAACCAACAAGCTTGGAGGCAGATTTAGAACTAAGGATGCTCTTGTTCAAGCTTTTGTGGAATAATATTACCCACCATCAAAGACTGCAGCTGTTAGAGAATCCATCTCTAGGATCTATCAAGAGATGGAGAAAGCCCTTATGACTTGTGGAACAAGTTTCAAGAACTACTAGCTCAGTTTCTGCATCATGGATACACCAACAATCAACTAGCAGCCATGTTCAGTAGGGTTTTGGATCGAGAAACATCAATCTTAGTGCACCAACTAGTAGACGGAGATGTCACTGTCCTTACTCCTGATGAAGCTCTAATTCATTTTGCGAATTGCGCAGCTAAATTAAGAAATTGGGGGCGGAATACAATCCATCCAGCAAATGGAGATGCATCACATTCACCAGACAACATTACATTGAGGGCTCAAGTCAAGGCGTTAAAAAATAAATTAAAAAAGTTCACTTTAAAGATTTATAACCCCCACCTAATGCTTCTGTGTTTTTTGTACTGCTGTGGTGTTTATGACAGTCGGGGAGAATCCTCTATGACAGTAGAGGAAGTGGATTTTTTTAGCCAAGGTTTCCCCTTCAATCAGTAACGATATGCAGATTACATAGCGTAGAACTTCGGGGGTCATTCACAAACGTGTAACTTCCGACACGCTAGCGGAGGCCTAGAATTCTCGAATCCTATAGTGGAGGATTATAATACCAACACCACTTCGTAAGGCCAAAATTTGCACCATCAAGGAAGCTCAAGCACCAATATTTCTGCTCAGGGCAGGAATTACCAAGGACCACCTGGAATCCCGAGCAAGTCAAATCAGCAGCACTAGAACCGAAAATTAGCCCCAGCTGGAGGAATCATATCAATGATGACATCATCCATATGGTGAAGACCATGCATGCACAGTTAGCTAATGAGAATAGTATTTGAAAGTATGGAAGCATCTTACATATCCTTGTCACAAAGGGTCGATCGGATCCCTGAAATACAGCTTCTAGGAAACAAGGAGCAGAATCCTACCAACTAGCAATGACCGGGAGAAGGACACATGAAGGGAGCAAATGCCATAACTATGTGGGATGGAGATGATGAAGTCGAAGACGCCTACCAAGTAAACCAACTAAAGCAAGAAGCTTTCATCACCACTCTAAAAGAGCAAAAAGCTCCGATCAAGAATATCGCACCACTATGAAAAGCTCGATTGCCAATTAACACAAACTTCATCCTCAAGTCGGAGGAGGAAGAGAAATATAGGCCGAAGCCGATTTTGGTTCACAATTTAAATTTCAGTTCGATTTAAATCTTACTGGATGAGTAGAATTCAGGATCTGGAACAAAATACCTAGTTAATTCAGGGATGCTGACCGTGGGCACGACGAGATGTTGGTTGTGGACACGGTGGGATTTCGACCATGGACACGTCGGGATGTTGAACGTAGGCGTGGTGGGAGTCACCATGGGGTGGTTGTTTGTTCACCACGGGTGTGGTGGTAAGTTGACCACGAGTGTGGTGATAAGGTGGCCACGAGCGTGATAGGGTCACTATATACGAACTGTTACGTTTATTCGACAGAAACAAATAGGAATCCCAATCCTAGTGATGGAAATGATCATAGAATTGGGAGGGGAGTCCCATTGCTTCCAAAATCTAGGAGCTTGGAGGAGAATAAGGGAACACATAGACTAAGGGAAGGAACAGAAAGGGGCTGCGACAGCGACGCTCACGACGTTGGAGAGAAGGATTGAGATTAGAGCGGCGACGACGTCTATCTAGGGGAGGAAGCCTCCAGAGGCAAGTGATCGAGAGGAAGGAGGTTTTGGGAGTTGTCGGAGTGCCGGGCGAAGGATCTATGGCAAATCGGCAACGAAAACAGCGTTTCCAAGAAAATGGGAGCTCGCCGGATTCTGGGATTGAGTCGTGGCAGCGAGCCCTTCACCGGAGAAGAAGGCGAACGAAACTGCAGTCTCTAAATGTTAAGTGACCCGTTGGTATATTTTCTAGTTAGTTGTGAGTTCTTGCTTACGTAGCTGTAAACTCTTAGTTGGTTTACAGTTAAGGGCTTGGGCTAGATTTGTGAACGGCTGGAAGTTCTGGATCATTTAGTGTAACAAAGGCAATTAGAAGACTAGCCCAACGTTTCTTTCGAGGTAAGTTTCTCAATTTTATAATGAAGTGAATGGAGCATGACTCGATGGTTTCGACTCCAACCAATGCATGGTCAGAAGCTATGGATTTGTGGCAAAGAGAGGAATCATGGCAGGTCCGAATCAGAGGTGTCAACCCTTGTTATCAGGTGGGGGTCTAGAATTAATTTTCTGCTTTTTAAAGCGTATAACTCTAATTTGGTTGTCAGGAATCCAAAGATTAGATTTCATGTGATTCACTGTCGGGCTCTTAGTATTGTACAGTAGCGTGTGATCTACTGTACAAGTGTGATGATGTGATACGATTCAGAGCCAGGCTCTTATGAGTGAACAGTAGCGTGTGATCTACTATACAGGTACATATGATATGATATCATACAAAGACTATATAGTCGCTCGTGTTCTACTATAAAGGTATTCATGATATCATACAGAGATGGGCTCTCAAGACTGTCCAGTAGCTTGCGTTCTACTGTACAGGCGTTGTACACATTGAATTGTGATATATATTTCAGGATTGGGACATGATCAGGGTTAGCTAGAATTACTCCCGATATGCATTGGTCACCCACTCATAGATTGAGCATTGCCCCAGGATATTACTATGATTATGCAAGACATGTCGAGTATGCCTATAGATGCTGCTCATATGGTATCTATGGGGTGGTTTCATGGTTTGATCCACCATGAGGCTATCAACTATAGCTAAGGGTGACTGATGATCGAATGATGCCTGCTGGACCATATGGTCACATTACTAGACTAGTGACTAGTTAGACCTTCATGTTCTAAACTTAGTACAGTCACAGTTCTACGCGAGTCTAGTTTAGCCACTCAGCGGTTATCACTGACCCCATTACATATTGTTTTCCTTGGTGTATCATTGTGTTCAGTCACAGATACTGGAGCGGATGGTGGGGAGAGAGAGCTAGTCGGAGTTTTAATATCAGAAGATATCGGTTTTGATGTATTTTCAAGATGGAGTTTTATCTCCTATTGTCATGTTCTGTTTTGGGATCCGTGATCCACTTATTTAGTTATTTAAGTATTTCAGTTTGACTTTTAATGTTTGTTTTAATGCTTTGGTTAGTAGTTTAGAGTTGAGTTATGCCTTAGGTGGAAACCTGATTAGGTTTCTTTGGTTGAACTAGTCGTTTGACCGGGACTCCTAGGAGGCTTTCACAAATGGTATCCGAGCCTGGTTGTCTCTATCACTCTTGGTGTGCAACCTGCTCCGCATAGGCGTCGTGAACCGCAAGACAGAAGAAGGTGACTCCACACTTGTAACAGTACTTGATTTTCATTAGGGCAGTAGATGAGTGTCTAGGGATATCATGATGTGGTGAGTCTGTCATTTCAAAAGAAATTTTAAGAAAGGAGTTTTCAGATTCAGGTGTTTTAAAAGGGAACATTCCTGTAGTTTTCAGATTTGAACGACCGTTCTCCCACTAGCTTCAGGAAGACAAACGAAAGAGGTTGAGGAACCAAGGTTAGAGTACCTTGCTTCCTTGATTTAAACGGTTGTTGTTGCACTTTAAGATTTCTAGGAAGATGAGGGGCAGTGATAAGGAAACCCCATGGATGGACTATGGGAACATGAGCCAAGAGTATACATGAAAACAAAGAACAATAGTGTATGCAGCAACATGAAAGTTGCAAGGTTGAGCTAGCTACTCGACTAGCTGCCTTTACAAAGAAGCACTACAAGGAATTATCTCGGTACTACCATATCTGGGACATTGGTAGTGCAGGTTGACGAGTTAGAAATAATGATTAGGGGATGAAGAGTCCATAAAGGTACGGAAAGTGAGAAGTTGATGCTTGGTAGGTCAAGGGAAGTCCCTGCACCAGATGGTGACTAGCAAGGGGCTGGTATCTGGGAAGTGCAGGAGGTGTTCAGCTTTCAAAGGAAATCAGTTAATGATTGAGCAGTTTAGTGCTGATAGGTCATGAGGGAGGTGCGAGCTTCAGATGTCCTAGTCAGGAGGAAGGAGAGTTAGGGGAACACGAAGTGGACCAGAAAGGGAGGTGTAGAGGACGTTGGGCATTGGCTATAAGTGAAATAGTTTCTTTAAAGGCAGATAACTGCACTCTATATGGGTGTTGGCTTCTGGTGATTTAAGTGAGATTCAACATAAGGTGCTTGAGGTAATCAAACGTAGTAAAATAATGTTCATGACCTCATCCAAGGAGGAGTGGATGATAGCTTGAAGTGAATGAAGTGATAGTTGTATATTGATTGTATAATCTAGTATTAGTAATAAAGTTGGATGAACAAAAGGGTACTAACAACGGTGAAGAAGGAAACTGGAGGCAACAGGCATCGCATGAAGGATATTGGTCGATGTTCGTTGGAAAGCCATGCGAGTGGTGATCTTTTGTTCGTGGGAGAGGTAATCAGTAGGTCACGGGCATGGTGCCTAGGGGCACTATTGTGGTTGGTATGTCGACCCCGTATGTGACAGTGTAAGCCATGAGCGTGGCCAGAGAACTATCACATGCATGGTCCAGTAGGTCATGAGCGTGATGCATGAGGAATCCATGAGTGTGGTAGTTAGTGACCTTATAGACAATGGGGAGCATGAGACAAGGCTGTCCATAGGTAATGGAGAAAAATAATTGTAGAATTCACACCACAAACCTGTTAAACCAATTTGCACTTATAATCACTCTGAGTAAACTCAATTAAGAGACCCTAGGGAAATTTGACCCTGATTATTTCGATAATAAGGTTATTTTTCAACGCTGGCTACAAACATAACACTATTATTTATCTAATATTATTAAATATGACGGATCACGCAAGCTCAATTCCGTGAGCATAGGTTTCGACACCCAAGGCCTCCCTCCCTTTTCGGGATACAAACCTTTAGCCATGCGACCTTAGCTTTCTTCTTACGCTAACAATAGACCACCAAAGGAAGGAGCCCCAGATGTCGTCAATCTTATTAATGTGGGGTATATTTATTATTTTTTTATAAAATATTTTTGTCTTGGATTACTCTCTTTTATTTTTTTGTCAAAGCGCACCATCGTCGATGAATTCCATTATTAAAACTTGACTGAGGCCATTATTACAATGAAGGACTTTCGTCAACGAACAGAAGGCAATCCACCTAATGTGGATTTGCATGGGGACAATGATTCTACAAAAAACAAAACCTCGTACGACCGCTACAGCCGGGATGACTGGGCGAGCAAAGAAAATAAAAAATAACTACTAACTAGTGTACTAATAAAAAAAATCCATAGTATAAAAAAGAGAAAAAACAAATAAAAACAACTCGAGTTCTAAAGGAAAGTTCAAAAAAAACCTAGCAAGCTTGGTTGTGACATCCTTATTGAATCTGCTAAGAGGGGCTAGTATCTTAGCGGTCTTGAAATCCTGGATCAGCCAGTACATCCGAAACAAAGCTGTAGCTCGGTCACGTTTGTTCCAATTCACTGTTCCTAGAGTTTTTTCATGATTTCAATGGGTTACGGCCGCCGGAGAAATTTACACCCATCGTATCATCTAGTGCAGCCTCGTTCCTATGCCTCTTCCTTTCATCAGTGTGGAGACTGTATCGTTGAAGATCTTTTGATGTTGGAAGGGTGATCTACTTATCCTTGTCCCAATGGTTTGCTCCCATGCATATGGTGAGCTCTTGTACATTCGTTGGAAGGTGTTTTGCTCTACCCATTCCCTTACCTTCTTGGCCCCGACTTCAGAGTCATCTACCTGTTAGGGTCAAGTCTTCCTGAACTATTAGCAAGGGGGTTCACAACATGTGTCTTAGCTTCCCAACGAGATTCCATCGCAATGGAATGGTCCCAGCGTTGAACAAGAAGTTCTGCTGGGTAGCGGAACCGTAACTCACATTGTTTCTCTACATGGCCCATTATTACGCAAATATAACAAAAATTCTGGATTCTTTCATACCTAAATTGACAAGTTATCTCACGTTTTTCATGCAAGGTAACAACACGCTCCTTCTTCAAAAGACTTCGAACATCTATGAGAACTCGGATGTGCATGTATACTTCGTAATACTAGATCTTGTTCTTCTCATCATAATCCATGTATAACCCAACGAAATTTCCCAGGGCCTCACCGACAGTCTCAAAGAAGTAGCCAAAGAGAAGATTGTGAATATGCACCCAAAAGGTTGTCGTTTTGAGTGGGACATATTGAGGGATATCACTGAGGCGGAGCTCGTGTATGTGTAGCACCATACTGTCCATGCTCCATGGTCCATCATCAATTATGTGGGCTACGACGTGTAGTGGTTGAAGTGGAAGAGGAAAAGCCCCCACTCCAAGGCATCAATCTCTACCCCTCATCCCGGTTGCTAGATTTTCGGTATTGTATGTCGCACGAAATTAAGGTTCACGTCCTTTTGGACAGGAAGGAACCGACCACGGATAAGTGCTACTCCCAGGTAGGTGGCTCCTTGATCCGTTCAGCGAGAGCCATCGCCAACAGGGTCGGTTCATCTAAACTCAGGACGGCAACTTGTTGCTCAAAGGTTTCAATGATTGGAGTGGTGCTGGTGGAGGTTGCGACAGGTGATATGGAGGTGACGATGGTGGTGCTGGAATTTGTTGAGGGGTTAGAGGGCTTGTTATAGCCGCCATGACTTCCATGGGTACGATAGTGGGAGAATTGAGGTGTTTCATGGCTGATGATTGGTGTTTGGGATTTTCGATGACCATAGCAGGATTGTGGAGTAGGATGATGGGTTTCGTGGCAATTATAGGCGCTGGCAAAAGCGTTGGGTATAAGCGTAGCAAGGCTCTATAGGAGAGGAAACCCTAACTCCCAAAAACGATAAGAGGAAAACTGTCCAAATTATTTATACTTAAATCGTATAAAAAATTAATGTGCTATTTTTTCATTTGAAGACTCAGAGTTAAGTGGATATTTTAGATTTTAGTATTATATTTTTTCTAAATAAATATAAATTTACACCTCAATGGGAAATTGGCTGAGAGATTACATGAATATATATGTAACACCTTCAACTTAATGGTTGAGATAGTGCATGAATATATGTACACCAGAATAGGAAAATGGCTAGCAGCTAAGGGGTTTAGTCGAACCCCCTATTCTATATTTAGTCCAGCCTTATAAATTACCCTTGTAGGCGAGTCACATGTTATGTTAGTAGCGGCTTTGAGGAGTCTCTTTCAGGCTACAACTGCGTCCATTTCCAAATCTAAAATTCCGATATTATATATTTTTTGTTATATTTTGAAAAAAAAAATAGTATATTTTCATGTGTATTTTAAATTTTAAATAACTCAATCTAATGTACTAAACCATTCTGTTCGGTCTACAAGCCTGTTCGGTCCAACCTTTTGAACCAAAATGTCGTACCGAACGTCCAACCAAAAGCAGGGTGCTATATATGTCTATTGATATCACCATCACACATAAAATGTACATGTAGTAAGTCCTAGTTGAAAAACTTTAATTTATCCTTAGTAATGGCTAATGAGATCCAGTACATCCAAACATAAGACCATGCAATATCTATGGATATGACGGTAAGGCCACACTAGACAACACACTGTTCGACTCGTTGCAAGTTAATTTGTAGGAGAAGAATTCAAATAGCTAGCGAATTAACACAATTAGAGAATTTGAGTGTACATGCTACTTAAAAAAATAGATTGTTTAGATGGTTGATTTAGAGGGATTTTATTTTGGATTATTAAAATAAAAAATAATTACATCAAAAATCAAAATGGAAATGACATAAGTGTCCATATGCATGACGAATGAAGTAGTGACCAATGTTTTGAAAATCGTACATGGCACCATACTAGAAAGCTTAGTGGTAGGAGGTGGATAGTTCAACTGCGGTTCCTTACCGGTTCAACCGTTTATAATATTAAATAAAAATTAATAGAAAAATATCAGGCCAAATAAATTAGTAATATAAACGGATTATGCCGGCAGTAAACTATTAAGGTCTAATATGTTAAAATCATAACATATGAATATTTTTCAATAAAAATATGAAAGGTAAGGACCAATATTATTATTATTTAAAAACATAAATACATTTTTTTCTATTAACTACACATTAGGGGTATCATATTGTAATTTAACTTTGGACATATTCATCGTTAACAACCTTAAATGGCTCACTCCATCTGTTTCCTTATAGCCGTCTAACTCATCCCTTTCTTTCTTTCTCTCCATTCTCCATTTCTCAATCTTTGTTCTTACTTCTTATTCTCTTTGCCAGTTTCATGAGCTAAAAGAAAGGTTGCTAACGGTCGTTCACTACCTCTTACACAATACTAAGGTTCACGGTTAACCGTTAAAAGATTTTCAAATACTACTAGATTCACTACAAGTACTAGTAAGCATGTAAACGAAAGTAACACTACGCAAGCGAAACAAGATAAGAAACAAGAGAATACTATGGAGAGAAAAGAGTTACTAGACTTCGGGATTAGTTCATGCTCAAACCCTTGGACAAGAAAGATTGGATTCGAATTGGATTCATTTGGTAAAAGTGCATTCAATAAAGCTCAATCGAAATGATACGATAATGTAGAAGGCAGTGAGACACACCAAACACTGGGGAAGAATGCTAATGCTAACACATCTAATAACTCTATCTCAACCTAGTTTGGTCCACTAAACAAGAATCGAAATGTGCACTAAGTGTTCGATGAAATGTCTCAATGCAAACTACAATAAATATGGATAAATTAGGTATGAAAAGTCCTTTTATACTACCAATTTCTCATTCAATATAATTCTTTCATAAGTCAATCAAGAATGCATCAATCTCCCTAAAATTATCTAAATAAAAGTCATAATCAATAAGTAGACTCAAACACATATCAAAGAACAACTCAAAAACCAAAATCATCCAATTCTTTTTCAACCCCTCATCATGAAGGAATTATCCTTGGACCAACATAATCCCTAATCTAACAACAAGAGGTTCTAGCCTATAATGATTCATCATCCTTAAGCTCTAAGGCACATAATTTGGTGATGAATGCTTCCTTGCACCTTAATATGTGCTCTAAGCTTCATTTAATCCATCCAAACTCCAAGAATTTCAATTGATCTTCAATCTTTTCTTCTAGGATTTCAAGATGAGAGTGGAAAGGAGAAGAGAGGAATTTGGATGTAATGTATTGTTATGAGGATTATGCTCTCTCTTTCTCTTCCAAAATGGGCTTAAATAGTGTTACCTTGAGGATCCAACTTAGTTTGGTCAACTTCCAAACTGGTCCCAAAATTGTATTTTGTTCTTATCCTGCCCGTCCGACCTCCGATGACCTCTTACTCAAATTGTTGGCTTTGACATTGAACCCTCTATCCGATGAATACCTGAAATCTTAGAGAACACTCAAGGAGACAAGTCAAATGGACCCAAATGGCCCGATTGAGAGACAAATCATAAAACCGTTCCTAAATATATCCAATCACTAAAAACCGTTCGGAAATCAATTAACGCAAGCCAAACGGTAATAAAGGCAGGTGAAATTATCATTATAATATGGAATGCCATCAGGTATCATTATGTTTTTTATTGGACGAGGAGGCCCTTAGAAGGGACAACCAATATAGTGACCAACCTAAACTAAAAGAAAAACAATATAGGGGGAGAGAGGGAGGGCTTGGGGTTAGGTTGAGGGTTGGGGGACCTAAGATGTTAGTTAAGCAGTTAAGTTGCCTGTAATAAGAAAGGGTTATATAGGTATGGATGATTGTCATCACCATAAATACACGCCTTTAATTTGTCCATAATATTCATGATAGGTAGGAAAAATCCACATCCATAATTTTGTGGGCAAATTGGATCAATATAGGGCTCCCTAAATAAGCATATTCAAAGCTTCTTCATAGGCCACATCGCCCGCAAGAAAATATGGACGACATAAGAGGCCGGAAACTGAAAGGAACAACTTGAACACTATGGAGAGAAGACGCTAAAAGGGGTTCTCTTGACGTTGAATTAAATTATGTAAATCCCCAATATTAGTATACATATTACGAGACTCTAATAAACCACAAAATCATCATAAACACCCAAGTATCTCCATAAAGTAAGTGTAAAATATATGACAACCTTAAATAACCACAAGGGTGTATTAGGAGACCAGAATCCCCATGCTCTATATACTCGTGCAAGTGGCAAGCCACAAAAATCCAGCCTTTGGGTGGGGGTGGTGGGGGGGGGGGGGGGGGGGTCCAAAGAGGTGTTTGTATGATGATTGTTTGCTTTCATACATGGGAACCTTGGTTACTCTATCTCTACCTTCTTCGTTTAAACCAGCAACAACTTTACAATTGTTTACGTAAAACAGCTGGTAGGGGAAAATGTGTGGTGATCAAAGAAATCACGAGGAGGTCTCATCTTCGGAATCAATCCAAGATCTCCAGCTAATATTACCCAAGAAATACGCGGACGCAGTCTAATTACCATCTAAAACGACCAACAATCAACTATCCTAATCTACATAGTTCAAAATATAGGAATACACATTTCAAACATGAGAAAGTATACATTAAAAGATGGAAGAATCTGCAAACCATATGATAACAAAGCCATTAACAAATAGTCAAATACCAACGGCATCAGCGTCAAGAAATAAGCTAAACCTCACCATGTTTCATGTTTCAACAATGATCACAGAAGATGAGGAACACGTCATGAATGAAATCTCTAAGGAAGATATGGAGGAGATAATTGTGGCTGGACTGATCTGTGATGAAAAGACATCATCAGATTGAAGTCATGGCATGTTGTTCTTCTTGCTGCTGAAGGAAGAACTGAGAACTGGCGAGTTGGAGGAATTGATGACAACTAAATATGTGAAGGATCTGGGCTAAGGAGACAAGATCTAGGGGGAGGAGAACAGATCTGAGTCCGATAATTGTTAAAAAATGTTGTTTAAACATCCCTGATTCAATATGCTTGCTGGAGGAATAATCTCCTTCTGGTTGAGTGTTGGGTTATGTAGTCTAATAAACTGAAGGCTTGTGGGCGTTTGCCTAATTAATTTGGTTAGTCAGATAAAGATTAGGATTAATCTTGTCTATTTTATGTAGAATTTGAAATAATTTGGTAGCCTCTTATAATTAACCTATTCCTATCATTGTAATCTATATCATAATAATAGTAGTCGAAATATTAGCATGGCAGTGCCTCTAAACGTACTCTCCTCGCGAACGGGAGTTGGGTTAACAAAGCTCGGTGTTCTATGTTGTTGCTTTTTCGTTCATAATTGTATTTCATTCTCTACAACTGGTATCAAAGCTCCTGTTAGGATTCGGAATCAGATGACAATTATGATGGACAGGAAATTGCTGGTGGAGAAATTTGATGGAGTCAATTTTGGGTTTTGGAAGATGTAAATCAAGGATTATCTATACAATAATGATCTACACCAAATGTTAGAAGGAACGGAATTGAAGGATGTGAAGGACTATTATTGGAAGCTTGTAGATAGGGATTTTTCGAGCGTGGTATGTTTATCGTTGTCTAAGAAGATCGCACTACCAACGCAAAATGTGAAAACGACAAAAGAGATATTGGATATGTTATCTGGGATTTATGAGAAGCCATCAGCAGCAAATACAGTTCATCTAATGCGGCGACTATTTAACCTGGAGACGAGAGGAAACATATATTGGTGACCACTTGGATGTGTTCAACATTATAATATCAAAATGAGTTTTGCAAGGGAGTCAATTTGACGATGAAGTCCAAACTCTAATTCTAAAGTCCTTTTGCTAGAAATTTGGAGTACAACTGTTACAGTTTTTAGTGCTTCAACATGTAAATTAAAGTTGAAATGAATGAAGACAGAGATTTGATTTTTAGTGAATTAACTCGTAGTAAGAATAAGAATGTTGGCTCAACTTCATGTTCAGCTTTGAAGACGGATGGCAGAGGTAAGAAAGATTTCAAGTCAAATTCAAATCAAGGTAAACTGAAAGGGAAAGAGAAGGAAAATAAAGAACTTTGGTGTTGGAGTTGTAATGAGTTAGGTGTAATAGAAGAAGAAATAGAGTTTGAAGAAATCTGCAAATGCAATCATTAAAGAGAAAGATGTTTTAATGGCGAGTGACAATAATGCAACATTGAAAGATGTGGTATTGGCTGGAAACATGAATATTGGGTGTTGGATTCAGGATCATCATTCTGTTGTAGTAAGGAGGTAGGTAAAATGAAAAATTATGTCTTTTGAAACTGTGGAAAGGTCCATCTTACAGATGGAATGACTTTTGTCTCATCTTAGGCCAGCTTGTTCGGAAGGATGTGGATATGGTCTATCGCCAAAAGAAGAAGTCAAATCATATTACTAATTTATGAATATAAGAATTTTACTGAATTCATTACCCGTCCACGGGAAGTTGCTTCTTGGAATGCCTCTTGTCACAAAAAGAGAGGAGGAAGGGTTAAGGATTTACCTAGTCCACACATGTTGAAGATAGTTGTTATAAAATTGATAGAACCTAAAATGGATGAAACGTCAGCTTACTTTTATCCTGGGAGTTTAATTTTCACTCACTCGAACCCACTAGTTCCTTAATAAATATGTCCTTGCGACTCAAATAATAAGAAAATTCCCAGTGGTATCATGTAATAAGTGAGAGTACATTTGTTTAGAAAACCACAAATTTGCTAAAAAAATGTTTGCGCTAGTTCATTTACTCATATATCATTTTTAGGCCCGTAGAAGAATCCCGTGCATTTTGATTTTGACAATTGGATCTCTCTATGAATGGAGATTGGGTTGTAGGTAAATCTATTTTATCTTATTGCATTTGGTTTTCTTTCATACGTGCACATTGAATCTCTTGATAGAAGTAAACTGGATGCTAAGTTTATTAAGTGCACTTTCATAGAAAATGGTGGAGATGACCCCAAATATAGATTTTGGGATAAACAAGACAACAAAATTATTCATAGTTGAGATGTAGTATTTAATAAACAGGTTTGGTGCACCGGAAAGTAGCATTTCTAACCCAAGGATTCTGAAATTTGATATTTCTAACTTGGGTGGGAGAATAGGGGCTCAAGCTGATGAGGAGAATGTTCGGGAGGAGGTAGGAACTCCACCAAATCCGTTCTGATGATCCACGTGACAACAAGCATTATCGGATAGGTATTCACTTTTAAACTATTGTTTGTTACTTCCTTTCCTACAAACTTCTCTTTTTCTTCCTTCTCCTTCTTCTTCTTTTCCTCCTCCTTCTTCTCATTCTTCTTTCTCCTTTTCCTTCTTTTTATCCTCTTCCTTTGTTTTCTTTTCTTCTTCATCTTCATCTTCTCCTTTTTTTTCTTTTTCTGCTTTTCTTTTTTTTTCTCCTTTTCCTTCTTTTTCTTCTTCTTCTTCTTGTTCTTCCTTTTTTCTTATTTTTCTTCTTTTTCTTTTTCTTTTTTTTCTTCATCTCCTTTTTCTTCTTTTTTCTTCATTTATTGGTGGACAACCACCTTTTTTTTTTCTTTAATTCTTCCTCTTTTTTCAATTTTCTTTCTTTTCAAAATTTAGAGAAAAGATTTAAGAAATTAGTTGGACAGTAGAAGATCTTGCACGATTTTTGAACAAAATGAAAGAAAAGAGGAGGAAATGTAAGAGGAAAAGGAGAAAATTTTGAAAAAATATGAAAAAGGAAGGAGTTTAGAAATTTTGAAAACATTGGTTGAAATTTGAAAATTTTGACAAAATCGGAATTTCTTTGAATTTTTTGAAACTTAGTTTCGGTCGCAACCAACGTTAAATTTAAAAGCCACCATAGATTTTGGCGCAATTGCTAAATTTTGAATTTTCGGTTACTAAACATCGGTCGCAACTGACACTATGTTTAAAAGTGACCAACGTGAAGTTACGGGAAAATTAACCGACGCTAAATTTAAAACAGACCGACGCAAAGTTACGAAAAAAATTGACCGGCGCTAAATTTAAAACCAACAGACGCAAAGTTACAGAAGCAATTATTTCCAATCGATTGTTTATTGAACGATGCAAAATGCATTCTCCAGGGCCGACGCTAAATGACTCTTTTGTTGTAGCGTGGGAACTAGTTCATTTGTCTAAAGGAATGAACGCGTTGCATGACAAATGTGTTTATAGAATAAAGGATAGCCGTAAGCGTTACAAGCCAAGGATGGCGGTGAAAGGATTTGAACAGAAATATAGTATTGATTATACTGACATCTTTACTCCAGCTATTAACTTAACCACTATTAGATTAATGCTATCTATGGTGGTTGTGAAGAACTTGAAATTATAGCAGATAGATGTAAAGAGAGCCTTCATTGATGGGGATTAAATGCAGACATTTATATGAAGTATCCATAGAGTTACTTATCTGAAGGTAACAATGAGCTTGTATGCGAATTGAAGAAGAGCTTGTATGGTTTACAGCAAGCTCCAAGACAGTGGTACAAGAAGTTTGATGGATTCATGCACAAGATTGAGTATGTATAGTGTGAAGTTGATCATGGTTAGACAATGGTTACAACATCTTATTTGTATGTTGATGACATGTTAATAGCAGGTTCAAATGTGGAAGATGTAAACAAGTTGAAGAAATAGTTGTCTAAGCAGTTTGCCATGAAGGATCTAGGAGATGCTAAGCAGTTTTATTGGGTATTCGGATTAATCGTCATAGGGAAGCAGGAAAGTTGTAATATTTGCAAGATGAATATGTCAAGAAAGTCTTGAAGAGGTTCAACATGTGTGATGCAAAACTAGTAGAGACTCATTTGGTTGGCCATTTCAAGCTATCTAAGGAGGATATGCCTAAACACGGTGCAGAACGTGCCCAAATACAGATAACACCTTACGTTTCTACATTTGGTAGTTTGATTAATACAATGGTGTGCATAAGATCAAACATTGTATACACGGTGTTAGTAGATTTATGGGAAATTCAGAGAAGGAGCATTCGAAAGTGGTTAAGCGACTACAGAGATACTTGAAAAGTACTAAAATAATGGTCTTGTGCTTTGATGGCAAAGCATTGCAGTTAGCAAGATTTTTTTATGTATATTTAGCGGGATTGTTTTATGCATATTTAGCATGATCAAGTGACCTTGATAGAAAAAGAAGTACAACAGGGTATGTTTTTACTCTTAGAGGTCCAAGTTGTGTCTACCATTGAAGCTGAATATGCTACGGTGACTGAGGCCAACAAAGAGATAGTATGGTTGTAGAATTTCTCGTGTAAATTGGAGAAGAAGAGGGATGATAACATAATATATAGCGACAGTCGGAGTGCTATACATTTGGTGAAGAATTCATCATTTCATTCCATAACGAAGCATTTTAAATTTAGGTATCACTACAAACGTGATCTTTTGAAAAGGAATATCTTACGATTTATGAAGATTTCAGGAAATGAGAATTTTGCGAATATGATGACTAATGTTGTAACCTCGGAAAAGTTGAAGTTGTGGCTGGGTTCAACTGGCCTTGCTAACTCAAATTGAAGGCTTGGTGCTGCCAACATTAAGAAGACGTTGAAGATGTTTAGTCGAGTAAGGATTAAAATTAATATTGTCTATTCAGTATAAGATTATGATTAATCTAATACCTTCCTATAAATAACCTATTCTTGTCATTGTAATATGTATCACAATAATAGTAATCGAAATCTTGACTTGACAACGCCCCAAACATATTCTTCTTACAAAAGGGAACTGAATTAACAAATCTCCCTAATTTGTGTTCATGATTGCATTTCATTCTCTAAGTAGATCGGCGATTGCTACGAAGGCTGCTGAACTTCATGTTGCTTTTACAGAGACTTGCTAGTCTCTCAGTAGACTATGGCATTTCGGGTATCATTATGTTGGCATAATATATGGCAATTCAGCTCCATATCATGCACTTTGAGAACTTTTTCATAGAAATGATAAAGTAACCGAATTTCCTTGCATAGGAACTCGATAATAAAACTAGGGAACGTCATTGTAATTACAATAACTTGACATTAGTAAGTTGCTGTAGAAGGTTAGCTACTTTAGAATTGACGGTTATTACGTAAGCCTAGTATTTTTAGGGTACCCATTAGTAAAGGTGTGTGTTGTCCAGTGGGTTGACCATTGGATCTATCAGCAAAATATATTACGGGTCTTTAGAGAATCGAACTTCTGCCCTTTGGAGTCTTTGTTCAATGTCCGTACCATTTACTTCTATCTATCCGAGCATTACAACATTAAAACTTGTGTTTGCTTTGTCGCTGTCGCAAGGGCGATCATATCTGATTCATCCATTTGTAGTATACTTGACATTTATTTATCTTTATTAGAGGGCTTATGGTCGATAGGTCGCAGGTGAACCTGGATCAATCAACTGCTTTCCTTAGTAATATTACTGTTCGGAGGCACCTTATGGTTGCATTTTGAGAGTAGTGTTTTGGGAGTTAGTACCATTGGTCAAAATATAACTAAAACCTAATAAATAATATATAATATATATAAGTCAATTAAAACAATTTAAATAACCAAATATTTTCATAAATGATATATGTCAAGAACATTACCATATTCAAAATTAAATCAATAATGAGCAGTTGAATTTTAATAAATAAAAAATAAAGAGTAGTTGAATGATCTGTTAGTGTCATATATTGAACAAAAATTGTGTGTTAGTTTGGACAAGAGATACCTTTCATAATGCTTTTATGATATGAAATTTAGTAGAGATTCGTTATAATAGTGGAGGATTAATGTACTATTATTCCGTTATTATACTTAGCTTAAGTATTTCACTTACGGTTTCGTTCAAAATTGACATTTCTATGATGTGGTTAATTATTTTATGGAATAAACTTGAAACCCCATTGATAAATATTCTGACTCCGCTACTGGGAAGACATTAGAGAACTGAAATAACATGAAATGACCATTAGAGCGCCGCACCGGGCAGGTCTTGCCTTCAATGGCTAGTTTGTAACGATACATGGCGGCGCGACGCTACCTAGCCAGAGTCGCGCTGTGTACGGCCCCTAACGGCTATTTTTTTGCACCAACATGCTATATAATTGCCTAGTATGAGATTCGGAACTCCCTTGATGTTCAACCTCTTCTGTCCTCTTCTTCCTTCTTCCTTCTTCCTCCCCTTCATTATTTGCATCTCTTCATTTCACTATCCACCATGGTTGTTGTGCTCACATTCACGCTCCGATTAGGGGGTTCGTCCTTTCCAATGAAAACATCGGACTCAATTATAATGGTGGTTAAAATAAGCGGGTGAAGATGAGAAGAACACCGACGTTTGATGTAGCGATTTAGATTTTGCGATCCATGATGCAGATCCCCGTTGACGTGGTATGATGTTCCATATGCTACTAACAACCCACAATGGTTGATAATGTTATTGTGGGTTACTTCTCTTGGCGATGTGAGGACAATGATGATTTGAAATTTTGTGTATGGCATGGTCGTCAACAAGTACAAAGCGTGCAACAACCCGAAGTTGTACTTTGATTTTAGTATGAAGACCGTCGGTGATGCGAAGTTTGGAGGTCACACTCCAACTGTTGCATTCTCGAATCATTCTGGTGCATACAACATGGGGCAGCCATCCCATTTTGGTGGAGGGGAACCGGAAGAGGATGTAGGTGACAACGAGGCTGAGATGTACCCCTATGTGACGATGAGGAATCGAGAGACAATGATGATGGTGCCTATATTGGGGTGATAGAGCCAGAGGGAGAAGATTTTGAAGTCCCATTGAGAGGAGTCCGAGCGTCATCATCTCATACCCCTCCCTAAGAGTACACTTCGTCAGAGTTGTACACTACTCTAGGGAAGGACATTGGCAGGGCAATGTCTATGGATCAGTACGGCGTGCCTAGTGATATTATGCCGTTCGATAGCGTCCGTGACAATTTCTCCATCTGTTAACAATTTCATACCAAGGAGGAAGCAAGTCTTGGCTTTGAAGCACTAGCTAACATTCTTATGTTGCTCTGGACTTAGGTTGAATGGGTATTTCAATGAACATCAGAAAAACTACAAAGAGGACATGGGTTAGGATCACTTTTAGACTGAGAAATGACGGAGTCTGATATATGCACATGGTATGGAATATCTTACTTACGAAGTACGCAGCTACGATCATGACCAGGGCGAGTATGACGTGGTTATGACTTATAACGCCAACAACCGATTGGGGGTTAGAACCTTGCCAATTTACCTCGACTACCAGAATAGGACGGATAGATGTAGATGTGGCATATTCCAGCAATCAAATATCCTTTGCAGCCACACTTAATGTGGTCTTGAACAAGATCAACGTAAAACCGTACGACTATGTTCATGACATGTAGCGGTTTTCAACCATTGCACAGACTTATGCAACTCGCTTTTATCCAATTGAAGGACCAGAAGGTTGGCAACACTATGGTTGAACGAAGATCATCCCCAACGAAGTACACCTTCTTGCCCAAGAAAGATCAAGACACAACCGTATCCAAAATGAAATGGATTGTGGTGTTGAAGGATGGTTTACCATGCATGTCATATGCTAGGGCACAATAGAAGGACTTGCCCAACTACTCGGAGTTCAAACAGGAATCCAAACACATTCAGCAGTTAGCAGCAAAAGGCAAGAATCAAGCCCTCTAAAAACTAAGTCGGTTGTATTGTTATAATTTGTGGTTTTCCTGTTATCTTCTCATTTCATGCTTTGCATAGTACTTTGTGATGTTATATATATATTTACGATAATTCTGTGTAATCTGATTTTGATTCTATGTACAAACTTTATGATATTGGTATTTGATATGTTACTTAGCAATTTGACGAACTAAGCAATAATACTGAACCGCTTAAACTAGCCGTAAGGACCCTGTACAGCGCAGCGCTGACTGGGTAGTGTGGCACCGCGCAAGTGTTACCTATATAGCTTGTGTACATGATGATAAGCTGATAGTTCATGGCAACATGAGGAGTTTTGCTAAATATAATAGACATGGAATTGAATAGTTATCGTCAGTTACTACATCAAACATTTTGAATTGTATGTTATGGGACTAATGTTCACAGTTTTTATGCTTCAACAAGTAGGAAGCACGCTCGTTGGTTCCTAACAGTAGTACATATTATTTTGAATCAGATTATGGAGTCAAAAGCACATACTTCTTTAGGCCACAGTTGATAAAATATAGTCCAAAAAGTTATAAGTTCTTTGCGCCCCACGTTGGTGTAGACATTTGAAGGCAGACGGAAGAAATGAAACACGCCTTATTACGTACGTCTATATGTATTACCTTTGAACTATTCTGCATGCCAATTAAGAAAGATACAACTCATCAGTTCAAACTCCAGCGAGTATCAACTACAGAGAGCTATGAACCTCTGATCACAGCACTCCCTACTAGTTCAAAACTGCTGAAATATATGATGGTCAACTCCTCAAACCAATTATGAATTGATAAGAGGATAGCTATCTTATTTCAGAATGGAAACTTTTTGTCTCTAAATCTAACCTCAAACCTAGTGTTTTTGATGGTTTTTTGCAATCCCCGAGACTCTTTCGTGTGAAGTTCCAGCTAGCTCAAAAGTGTCGAAATCAAAATATGAAAGAGCATATGGAAAATTAAGAAGGACTTGAGGGATGATGATTTTTTGGTCCTAGTGTGACAGATACAAGATGCCAACGTTATCTCTAATACCAAGAAAACGACGACCAAAAGAGATGGGGGTGTTAACAGAGGTTTTCGGTACGGAAAAAAGGAACGGGCCTTTATAGAGTCTTAGTATTTTGAATCTATAGGTTTGGAACCATCATGAAATTACATGGTTGAACACCTCATTCTCCAACTAAAAACTGCTCAAAAATATGATGGTCAACTCCTAAAACCAATTACGAATTGATAAGAAGATAACTATCTTATTTCAAAATGTAATCTCTTTCCCTCTAAATCTAACCTCGAACCTAGTGTTTTTTTGATGTTTTACGCACTACCCGAGATTCTTTCGTGTGAAGTTCAAGCTATCTCCAAAGTTTTGAAATCAAAATATGAAAGAGCATAATGAAAAATAAGAAGGACTTGAGGGATGATGATTTTTTGGTCCTAGTGTGAGAGATACAAGACGCCAACGTCATCTTTAATACCAAGAAGAAGACAAGCAGAAGAGATGGGGACGTTAACAGAAGTTTTCGGTACGGAAAAAGGAACGGGTCTTTATAGAGTCTGAGTTTCTTGAATTTATAGGTTTCGAACCATCATGAAATTACATGGTTTAACACCGCCTTCTCCAACTCAAAAGTGATCAAAAATTTGTTGGTCAACTCTTCAAACCAATTATGAATTAATAAGAGAATAGCTATCTTATTTCACAATGTAATCTCTTTCCCGCTCAATCTATCCTTGAACCTAGTATATTTTGATGTTTTGTGCACTCCCCGTGATTCTGTCGTGTGAAGTTCCAGCCATCTCCAAAGTGTCGAAATAAAAATATGAAAAAGCATAATGAAAAATAAGAAGGACTTCAGGGATGACGATTTTTCGGTCCTAGTGTGAGAGATAAAAAACACCAACGTCTTCGCTAATGCCAAGAAGACGACGACCACAAGAGTCTTAGTATTTGGAATCCACAGGTTTGGAACCATTTTCAAATTACATGCTTGAATAGCTTTTTCTCCAACTCAAAACTGTTGAAATATATGATGGTCAACTCTTCAAACAAATTATGAATTGATAAGAGGATAGCTATCTTATTTCATAATGAAAACTTTTTCTCTCTAAATCTAACCTCAAACATAGTGTTTTTGAAGGTTTTTTGCCATCCTCGAGACTCTTTCGTGTGAAGTTCCAGCTAGCGCTAAAGTGTCGAAATCAAAATATGAAAAGAGTATAATTAAAAATAAGGAATTGAGGTATGATGATTTTTCAGTCCTAGTGTTAAAGATACAAGATGCCAACGTCATCACTAATACCAAGAAGACGACAACCATAAGAGAAGGGGACGTTAACAGAATTTTTCGGTATGGAAGAAGGAACGGGCCATTATAGAGTCTTTGTATTTTGAATCCATAGGATTGGAACCAACATGAAATTACATGGTTGAACACCTCTTTCTCCAACTCAAAACTACTAAAAAATATGATGGTCAACTCCTCAAAACCTATAAATGAATTGATAAGAAGATAGCTATCTTATTTCAGAATGTAATCTCTTTCTCTCTCAATCTATCTTCGAACCTAGTGTTTTTTTATGGTTTTGTGCAGTCCCCGAGATTCTTTCATGTGAAGTTCCAACTAGCTCCAAAGTGTCAAAATAAAAATATGAAAGAGGATAATGAAAAATAAGAAGTACTTGAGGGATGGCGATTTTGAGGAACTAGTGTGAGAGATACAAGAATCCAAAGTCATCTCTAATACCAAGAAGACAACGAAAAGACTACATGGGGACGTTAATAGGAGTTTTCGGTTCGAACAAAGGAACAGGCCTTTATAGAGTCTTGAGTATTTGAATCCATAGGTTTGGAACCATTATGAAATTATATGGTTGAACACCGCATTCTCCAACTCAAAACTTCTCAAAATGTTTTATGGTCAACTCCTCAAAACCAATTATGAATTAAGAAGAGGATAGCTATTTTATTTCAGAAACTATTCTCTTTCTCTCTCGATCTAACCTCGAACCATGAGTTTTTTGATGGTTTTGTGCAGTCCCCGAGATTCTTTGGTGTGAAGTTCCACCTAGCTTTAAAGTGTAAAATTCAAAATAAGAAAGAGCATAATTAAAAATAAGGACTTGAGGGATGATGATTTTTCAGTCCTAGTGTGAGAGATACAAGATGCAAATTTCATCTCTATTAGCAAGAAGACGATGAGCAGAAGAGATGGCGACGTTAACAAAAGTTTTCGGGTCAGAAAGATCAACGACTCTTTATAGAGCCTAAGTATTTGGAATCCATAGGTTTGGAACCATCATGAAATTACATGGTTGAACACCTCTTTGTCCAACTCAAAACTACTAAAGAGTATGATGGTCAACTCCTCAAAACCTATCATGAATTGATAAGAGGATAGCTATCTTATTTCAGAATGTAATCTCTTTCTCTCTTAATCTATCTTCGAACCTAGTGTTTTTTGATGGTTTTGTGCGGTCCCCGAGATTCTTTCTTGTGAAGTTCCAACTAGCTCCAAAGTGTCAAAATAAAAATATGAAAGAGGATAATGAAAAATAAGAAGTTCTTGAGGGATGACGATTTTGAGGTACTAGTGTGAGAGATACAAGAATCCAAAGCCATCTCTAATACCAAGAAGACAACGAACGGACTACCCGGGGACGTTAATAGGATTTTTCGGTTCGAACAAAGGAACGAGGCCTTTATAGAGTCTTGAGTATTTTGAATCCATAGGTTTGGAACCATTATGAAATTACACGGTTGAACACCGCCTTCTCCAACTCAAAACTTCTCAAAATGTTTTATGGTCAACTCCTTAAAACCAATTATGAATTAAGAAGATGATAGCTATTTTATTTCAGAAAGTATTCTCTTTCTGTCTCGATCTAACCTCGAACCATGTGTTTTTGGTTGGTTTTGTGCACTCCCTGAGACTCTTTGGTGTGAAGTTCCACCTAGCTTTAAAGTGTCAAATTGAAAATAAGAAAGAGCATAATTAAAAATAAGGACTTGAGGGATGATGATTTTTCAGTCCTAATGTGAGAGATACAAGATGCCAATTTCATCTCTATTAGCAAGAAGACGATGAGCAAAAGAGATGGAGACGTTAACAAAAGTTTTCAGTTCAGACAGATCAACGAACCTTTATTGAGCCTTAGTATTTGGAATCCATAGGTTTGGAACCATCATGAAATTACATGGTTGAACACCTCTTTGTCCAACTCAAAACTACTAAAGAGTATGATGGTCAACTCCGCAAAACGTATCAAGAATTGATAAGAGGATAGCTATCTTATTTCAGAATGTAATCTCTTTCTCTCCCAATCTAACTTTGACCCTAATTTTTTTTTATGGTTTTGTGAAGTCCCTGAGATTCTTTCATGTGAAGTTCCAACTAGCTCCAAAGTGTCAAAATAAAAATATGAAAGAGGATAATGAAAAATAAGAAGTACTTGAGGGATGACGATTTTGAGGTACTAGTGTGAGAGATACAAGAATCCAAAGTCATCTCTAATACCAAGAAGACAACGAACAGACTATATGGGGACGTTAATAGGAGTTTTCGGTTCGAACAAAGGAACAGGCCTTTATAGAGTCTTGAGTATTTTCAATCCATAGGTTTGGAACCATTATGAAATTATATGGTTGAACACCGCCTTCTCCAACTCAAAACTTCTCAAAATGGTTTATGGTCAACTCCTCAAAACCAATTATGAATTGAGAAGAGGATAGCTATTTTATTTCAGAAAGTATTCTCTTTCTCTCTCGATCTAACCTCGAACCATGTGTTTTTGGATGGTTTTGTGCAGTCCCCGAGACGCTTTCGTGTGAAGTTCCACCTAGCTCCAAAGTGTAGAAATGAAAATAAGAAAGCGCATAATTAAAAATAAAGGCTTGAGGGATGATGATTTTTCCATCCTAGTGTGAGAGATACAAGATGCCAATTTCATCTCTATTAGCAAAGAAGACGATGAGCGAGAAGAGATACGTTAACAAAAGTTTTCGGTTCAGACAGATCACCGAGCCTTTATAGAGCCTAAGAATTTGGAATCCATAGGTTTGGAACCATCATGAAATTACATGGTTGAACACCTCTTTGTCCAACTCAAAACTGCTAAGGAGTATGATGGTGAACTCCTCAAAACCTATCAAGAATTGATAAGAGGATAGCTATCTTATTTCGAATGTCATCTCTTTCTCTCTCAATGTATCTTCGAGCCTAGTGTTTTTTGATGGTTTTGTGCGAGTCCCCGAGATTCTTTGGTGTGAAGTTCCACCTAGCTTTAAAGTGTGAAATTCAAAATAAGAAAGAGCATAATTAAAAATAAGGACTTGAGGGATGATGATTTTTCACTCCTAGTGTGAGAGATACAAGATGCAAATTTCATCTCTATTAGCAAGAAGACGATGAGCGAAAGAGATGGCGACGTTAACAAAAGTTTTCGGGTCAGAAAGATCAACGACTCTTTATAGAGCCTAAGTATTTGGAATCCATAGGTTTGGAACCATCATGAAATTACATGGTTGAACACCTCTTTGTCCAACTCAAAACTACTAAAGAGTATGATGGTCAACTCCTCAAAACCTATCATGAATTGATAAGAGGATAGCTATCTTATTTCAGAATGTAATCTCTTTCTCTCTTAATCTATCTTCGAACCTAGTGTTTTTTGATGGTTTTGTGCAGTCCCCGAGATTCTTTCTTGTGAAGTTCCAACTAGCTCCAAAGTGTCAAAATAAAAATATGAAAGAGGATAATGAAAAATAAGAAGTACTTGAGGGATGACGATTTTGAGGTACTAGTGTGAGAGATACAAGAATCCAAAGCCATCTCTAATACCAAGAAGACAACGAACAGGACTACACGGGGACGTTAATAGGAGTTTTCGGTTCGAACAAAGGAACGAGCCTTTATAGAGTCTTGAGTATTTTCAATCCATAGGTTTGGAACCATTATGAAATTATATGGTTGAACACCGCCTTCTCTAACTCAAAACTTCTCAAAATGGTTTATGGTCAACTCCTCAAAACCAATTATGAATTGAGAAGAGGATAGCTATTTTATTTCAGAAAGTATTCTCTTTCTCTCTCGATCTAACCTCGAACCATGTGTTTTTGGATGGTTTTGTGCGGTCCCCGAGACGCTTTCGTGTGAAGTTCCACCTAGCTCCAAAGTGTAGAAATGAAAATAAGAAAGCGCATAATTAAAAATAAAGGCTTGAGGGATGATGATTTTTCCATCCTAGTGTGAGAGATACAAGATGCCAATTTCATCTCTATTAGCAAAGAAGACGATGAGCGAAAGAGATACGTTAACAAAAGTTTTCGGTTCGAGACGGATCAACGAGCCTTTATAGAGCCTAAGAATTTGGAATCCATAGGTTTGGAACCATCATGAAATTACATGGTTGAACACCTCTTTGTCCAACTCAAAACTGCTAAGGAGTATGATGGTGAACTCCTCAAAACCTATCAAGAATTGATAAGAGGATAGCTATTTTATTTCAGAATGTCATCTCTTTCTCTCTCAATGTATCTTCGAGCCTAGTGTTTTTTGATGGTTTTGTGCAGTCCCCGAGATTCTTTGGTGTGAAGTTCCACCTAGCTTTAAAGTGTGAAATTCAAAATAAGAAAGAGCATAATTAAAAATAAGGACTTGAGGGATGATGATTTTTCACTCCTAGTGTGAGAGATACAAGATGCAAATTTCATCTCTATTAGCAAGAAGACGATGAGCGAAAAGAGATGGCGACGTTAACAAAAGTTTTCGGGTCGAAAGATCAACGACTCTTTATAGAGCCTAAGTATTTGGAATCCATAGGTTTGGAACCATCATGAAATTACATGGTTGACCACCTCTTTGTCCAACTCAAAACTACTAAAGAGTATGATGGTCAACTCCTCAAAACCTATCATGAATTGATAAGAGGATAGCTATCTTATTTCAGAATGTAATCTCTTTCTCTCTTAATCTATCTTCGAACCTAGTGTTTTTTGATGGTTTTGTGCGGTCCCCGAGATTCTTTCTTGTGAAGTTCCAACTAGCTCCAAAGTGTCAAAATAAAAATATGAAAGAGGATAATGAAAAATAAGAAGTACTTGAGGGATGACGATTTTGAGGTACTAGTGTGAGAGATACAAGAATCCAAAGCCATCTCTAATACCAAGAAGACAACGAACGGACTACCCGGGGACGTTAATAGGAGTTTTCGGTTCGAACAAAGGAACGAGCCTTTATAGAGTCTTGAGTATTTTCAATCCATAGGTTTGGAACCATTATGAAATTATATGGTTGAACACCGCCTTCTCTAACTCAAAACTTCTCAAAATGGTTTATGGTCAACTCCTCAAAACCAATTATGAATTGAGAAGAGGATAGCTATTTTATTTCAGAAAGTATTCTCTTTCTCTCTCGATCTAACCTCGAACCATGTGTTTTTGGATGGTTTTGTGCGGTCCCCGAGACGCTTTCGTGTGAAGTTCCACCTAGCTCCAAAGTGTAGAAATGAAAATAAGAAAGCGCATAATTAAAAATAAAGGCTTGAGGGATGATGATTTTTCCATCCTAGTGTGAGAGATACAAGATGCCAATTTCATCTCTATTAGCAAAGAAGACGATGAGCAGAAGAGATACGTTAACAAAAGTTTTCGGTTCGGACGGATCAACGAGCCTTTATAGAGCCTAAGAATTTGGAATCCATAGGTTTGGAACCATCATGAAATTACATGGTTGAACACCTCTTTGTCCAACTCAAAACTGCTAAGGAGTATGATGGTGAACTCCTCAAAACCTATCAAGAATTGATAAGAGGATAGCTATCTTATTTCAGAATGTCATCTCTTTCTCTCTCAATGTATCTTCGAGCCTAGTGTTTTTTGATGGTTTTGTGCAGTCCCCGAGATTCTTTGGTGTGAAGTTCCACCTAGCTTTAAAGTGTGAAATTCAAAATAAGAAAGAGCATAATTAAAAATAAGGACTTGAGGGATGATGATTTTTCACTCCTAGTGTGAGAGATACAAGATGCAAATTTCATCTCTATTAGCAAGAAGACGATGAGCGAAAGAGATGGCGACGTTAACAAAAGTTTTCGGGTCGAAAGATCAACGACTCTTTATAGAGCCTAAGTATTTGGAATCCATAGGTTTGGAACCATCATGAAATTACATGGTTGAACACCTCTTTGTCCAACTCAAAACTACTAAAGAGTATGATGGTCAACTCCTCAAAACCTATCATGAATTGATAAGAGGATAGCTATCTTATTTCAGAATGTAATCTCTTTCTCTCTTAATCTATCTTCGAACCTAGTGTTTTTTGATGGTTTTGTGCAGTCCCGAGATTCTTTCTTGTGAAGTTCCAACTAGCTCCAAAGTGTCAAAATAAAAATATGAAAGAGGATAATGAAAAATAAGAAGTACTTGACGGATGACGATTTTGAGGTACTAGTGTGAGAGATACAAGAATCCAAAGCCATCTCTAATACCAAGAAGACAACGAACAGACTACCTGGGACGTTAATAGGAGTTTTCGGTTCGAACAAAGAAACAGGCCTTTATAGAGTCTTGAGTATTTTGAATCCATAGGTTTGGAACCATTATGAAATTACATGGTTGAACACCGCCTTCTCCAACTCAAAACTTCTCAAAATGTTTTATGGTCAACTCCTTAAAACCAATTATGAATTAAGAAGAGGATAGCTATTTTATTTTAGAAAGTATTCTCTTTCTGTCTCGATCTAACCTCGAACCATGTGTTTTTGGTTGGTTTTGTGCACTCCCTGAGACTCTTTGGTGTGAAGTTCCACCTAGCTTTAAAGTGTCAAATTCAAAATAAGAAAGAGCATAATTAAAAATAAGGACTTGAGGGATGATGATTTTTCAGTCCTAATGTGAGAGATACAAGATGCCAATTTCATCTCTATTAGCAAGAAGACGATGAGCAGAAGAGATGGAGACGTTAACAAAAGTTTTCAGTTCAGACAGATCAACGAACCTTTATTGAGCCTTAGTATTTGGAATCCATAGGTTTGGAACCATCATGAAATTACATGGTTGAACACCTCTTTCTCCAACTAAAAACTACTAAAAAATATGATGGTCAACTCCTCAAAACCTATCATGAATTGATAAGAAGATAGCTATCTTATTTCAGAATGTAATCTCTTTCTCTCTCAATCTATCTTCGAACCTAGTGTTTTTTGATGGTTTTGTGCAGTCCCCGAGATTCTTTCATGTGAAGTTCCAACTAGCTCCAAAGTGTCAAAATAAAAATATGAAAGAGGATAATGAAAAATAAGAAGTACTTGAGGGATGGCGATTTTGAGGAACTAGAGTGAGAGATACAAGAATCCAAAGTCATCTCTAATACCAAGAAGACAACGAACAGACTACATGGGGACGTTAATAGGAGTTTTCGGTTCGAACAAAGGAACAGGCCTTTATAGAGTCTTGAGTATTTGAATCCATAGGTTTGGAACCATTATGAAATTATATGGTTGAACACCGCATTCTCCAACTCAAAACTTCTCAAAATGTTTTATGGTCAACTCCTCAAAACCAATTATGAATTAAGAAGAGGATAGCTATTTTATTTCAGAAACTATTCTCTTTCTCTCTCGATCTAACCTCGAACCATGTGTTTTTGGATGGTTTTTTGCACTCCCTGAGAGTCTTTCGTGTGATGTTCCACCTAGCTCCAAAGTGTCAAAATAAAATTAAGAAAGAGCATAATTAAAAATAAGGACTTGAGGGATGATGATTTTTCAGTCCTAGTGTGAGAGATACAAGATGCAAATTTCATCTCTATTAGCAAGAAGACGATGAGCAGAAGAGATGGCGACGTTAACAAAAGTTTTCGGGTCAGAAAGATCAACGACTCTTTATAGAGCCTAAGTATTTGGAATCCATAGGTTTGGAATCATCATGAAATTACATGGTTGAACACCTCTTTGTCCAACTCAAAACTACTAAACAGTATGATGGTCAACTCCTCAAAACCTATCATGAATTGATAAGAGGATAGCTATCTTATTTCAGAATGTAATCTCTTTCTCTCTTAATCTATCTTCGAACCTAGTGTTTTTTGATGGTTTTGTGCAGTCCCCGAGATTCTTTGGTGTGAAGTTCCACCTAGCTTTAAAGTGTGAAATTCAAAATAAGAAAGAGCATAATTAAAAATAAGGACTTGAGGGATGATGATTTTTCACTCCTAGTGTGAGAGATACAAGATGCAAATTTCATCTCTATTAGCAAGAAGACGATGAGCAGAAGAGATGGCGACGTTAACAAAAGTTTTCGGGTCAGAAAGATCAACGACTCTTTATAGAGCCTAAGTATTTGGAATCCATAGGTTTGGAACCATCATGAAATTACATGGTTGAACACCTCTTTGTCCAACTCAAAACTACTAAAGAGTATGATGGTCAACTCCTCAAAACCTATCATGAATTGATAAGAGGATAGCTATCTTATTTCGAGAATGTAATCTCTTTCTCTCTTAATCTATCTTCGAACCTAGTGTTTTTTGATGGTTTTGTGCAGTCCCCGAGATTCTTTCTTGTGAAGTTCCAACTAGCTCCAAAGTGTCAAAATAAAAATATGAAAGAGGATAATGAAAAATAAGAAGTACTTGAGGGATGGCGATTTTGAGGAACTAGTGTGAGAGATACAAGAATCCAAAGTCATCTCTAATACCAAGAAGACAACGAATAGACTACATGGGGACGTTAATAGGAGTTTTCGGTTCGAACAAAGGAACAGGCCTTTATAGAGTCTTGAGTATTTGAATCCATAGGTTTGGAACCATTATGAAATTATATGGTTGAACACCGCATTCTCCAACTCAAAACTTCTCAAAATGTTTTATGGTCAACTCCTCAAAACCAATTATGAATTAAGAATTGGATAGCTATTTTATTTCAAAAACTATTCTCTTTCTCTCTCGATCTAACCTCGAACCATGTGTTTTTGGATGGTTTTTTGCACTCCCTGAGAGTCTTTCGTGTGATGTTCCACCTAGGTCCAAAGTGTCAAAATAAAATTAAGAAAGAGCATAATTAAAAATAAGGACTTGAGGGATGATGATTTTTCAGTCCTAGTGTGAGAGATACAAGATGCAAATTTCATCTCTATTAGCAAGAAGACGATGAGCAGAAGAGATGGCGACGTTAACAAAAGTTTTCGGGTCGAAAAGATCAACGACTCTTTATAGAGCCTAAGTATTTGGAATCCATAGGTTTGGAACCATCATGAAATTACATGGTTGAACGACTCTTTGTCCAACTCAAAACTACTAAACAGTATGATGGTCAACTCCTCAAAACCTATCATGAATTGATAAGAGGATAGCTATCTTATTTCAGAATGTAATCTCTTTCTCTCTTAATCTATCTTCGAACCTAGTGTTTTTTGATGGTTTTGTGCAGTCCCCGAGATTCTTTCTTGTGAAGTTCCAACTAGCTCCAAAGTGTCAAAATAAAAATATGAAAGAGGATAATGAAAAATAAGAAGTACTTGAGGGATGACGATTTTGAGGTACTAGTGTGAGAGATACAAGAATCCAAAGCCATCTCTAATACCAAGAAGACAACGAACGGACTACACAGGGACGTTAATAGGACTTTTCGGTTCGAACAAAGGAACGAGCCTTTATAGAGTCTTGAGTATTTTGAATCCATAGGTTTGGAACCATTATGAAATTACACGGTTGAACACCGCCTTCTCCAACTCAAAACTTCTCAAAATGTTTTATGGTCAACTCCTTAAAACCAATTATGAATTAAGAAGAGGATAGCTATTTTATTTCAGAAAGTATTCTCTTCTTTGTCTCGATCTAACCTTGAACCATGTGTTTTTGGTTGGTTTTGTGCACTCCCTGAGACTCTTTGGTGTGAAGTTCCACCTAGCTTTAAAGTGTCAAATTCAAAATAAGAAAGAGCATAATTAAAAATAAGGACTTGAGGGATGATGATTTTTCAGTCCTAATGTGAGAGATACAAGATGCCAATTTCATCTCTATTAGCAAGAAGACGATGAGCGAAAGAGATGGAGACGTTAACAAAAGTTTTCAGTTCAGACAGATCAACGAACCTTTATTGAGCCTTAGTATTTGGAATCCATAGGTTTGAAACCATCATGAAATTACATGGTTGAACAACTGTTTCTCCAACTCAAAACTACTAAAAAATATGATGGTCAACTCCTCAAAACCTATCATGAATTGATAAGAAGATAGCTATCTTATTTCAGAATGTAATCTCTTTCTCTCTTAATCTATCTTCGAACCTAGTGTTTTTTGATGGTTTTGTGCAGTCCCGAGATTCTTTCTTGTGAAGTTCCAACTAGCTCCAAAGTGTCAAAATAAAAATATGAAAGAGGATAATGAAAAATAAGAAGTACTTGAGGGATGGCGATTTTGAGGAACTAGTGTGAGAGATACAAGAATCCAAAGTCATCTCTAATACCAAGAAGACAACGAACAGACTACATGGGGACGTTAATAGGAGTTTTCGGTTCGAACAAAGGAACGGGCCTTTATAGAGTCTTGAGTATTTGAATCCATAGGTTTGGAACCATTATGAAATTATATGGTTGAACACCGCATTCTCCAACTCAAAACTTCTCAAAATGTTTTATGGTCAACTCCTCAAAACCAATTATGAATTAAGAATTGGATAGCTATTTTATTTCAAAAACTATTCTCTTTCTCTCTCGATCTAACCTCGAACCATGTGTTTTTGGATGGTTTTTTGCACTCCCTGAGAGTCTTTCGTGTGATGTTCCACCTAGGTCCAAAGTGTCAAAATAAAATTAAGAAAGAGCATAATTAAAAATAAGGACTTGAGGGATGATGATTTTTCGGTCCTAGTGTGAGAGATACAAGATGCAAATTTCATCTCTATTAGCAAGAAGACGATGAGCGAAGAGATGGCGACGTTAACAAAAGTTTTCGGGTCGGAAAGATCAACGACTCTTTATAGAGCCTAAGTATTTGGAATCCATAGGTTTGGAACCATCATGAAATTACATGGTTGAACACCTCTTTGTCCAACTCAAAACTACTAAAGAGTATGATGGTCAACTCCTCAAAACCTATCATGAATTGATAAGAGGATAGCTATCTTATTTCAGAATGTAATCTCTTTCTCTCTTAATCTATCTTCGAACCTAGTGTTTTTTGATGGTTTTGTGCAGTCCCCGAGATTCTTTCTTGTGAAGTTCCAACTAGCTCCAAAGTGTCAAAATAAAAATATGAAAGAGGATAATGAAAAATAAGAAGTACTTGAGGGATGACGATTTTGAGGTACTAGTGTGAGAGATACAAGAATCCAAAGCCATCTCTAATACCAAGAAGACAACGAACAGACTACCTGGGGACGTTAATAGGAGTTTTCGGTTCGAACAAAGGAACAGGCCTTTATAGAGTCTTGAGTATTTTGAATCCATAGGTTTGGAACCATTATGAAATTACACGGTTGAACACCGCCTTCTCCAACTCAAAACTTCTCAAAATGTTTTATGGTCAACTCCTTAAAACCAATTATGAATTAAGAAGAGGATAGCTATTTTATTTCAGAAAGTATTCTCTTTCTGTCTCGATCTAACCTTGAACCATGTGTTTTTGGTTGGTTTTGTGCACTCCCTGAGACTCTTTGGTGTGAAGTTCCACCTAGCTTTAAAGTGTCAAATTCAAAATAAGAAAGAGCATAATTAAAAATAAGGACTTGAGGGATGATGATTTTTCAGTCCTAATGTGAGAGATACAAGATGCCAATTTCATCTCTATTAGCAAGAAGACGATGAGCAGAAGAGATGGAGACGTTAACAAAAGTTTTCAGTTCAGACAGATCAACGAACCTTTATTGAGCCTTAGTATTTGGAATCCATAGGTTTGAAACCATCATGAAATTACATGGTTGAACAACTGTTTCTCCAACTCAAAACTACTAAAAAATATGATGGTCAACTCCTCAAAACCTATCATGAATTGATAAGAAGATAGCTATCTTATTTCAGAATATATACTCTTTCTCTCTCAATCTATCTTCGAACCTAGTGTTTTTTGATGGTTTTGTGCAGTCCCCGAGATTCTTTCATGTGAAGTTCCAACTAGCTCCAAAGTGTCAAAATAAAAATATGAAAGAGGATAATGAAAAATAAGAAGTACTTGAGGGATGGCGATTTTGAGGAACCAGTGTGACAGATACAAGAATCCAAAGTCATCTCTAATACCAAGAAAACAACGAACAGACTACATGGGGACGTTAATAGGAGTTTTCGGTTCGAACAAAGGAACAGGCCTTTATAGAGTCTTGAGTATTTGAATCCATAGGTTTGGAACCATTATGAAATTATATGGTTGAACACCGCATTCTCCAACTCAAAACTTCTCAAAATGTTTTATGGTCAACTCCTCAAAACCAATTATGAATTAAGAAGAGGATAGCTATTTTATTTCAAAAACTATTCTCTTTCTCTCTCAATCTAACCTCGAACCATGTGTTTTTGGATGGTTTTTTGCACTCCCTGAGAGTCTTTCGTGTGATGTTCCACCTAGCTCCAAAGTGTCAAAATAAAATTAAGAAAGAGCATAATTAAAAATAAGGACTTGAGGGATGATGATTTTTCAGTCCTAGTGTGAGAGATACAAGATGCCAATTTTATCTCTATTAGCAAGAAGACGATGAGCAGAAGAGATGGGGACGTTAACAAAAGTTTTCAGTTCAGACAGATCAACGAGCCTTTATAGAGCCTCAGTATTTGGAATCCATAGGTTTGGAACCATCATGAAATTACATGGTTGAACACCTCTTTCTCCAACTCAAAACTGCTAAAAAATATGATGGTCAACTCCTCAAAACCTATCATGAATTGATAAGAGGATAGCTATCTTATTTCAGAATGTAATCTCTTTCTCTCTTAATCTATCTTCGAACCTAGTGTTTTTGATGGTTTTGTGCAGTCCCCGAGATTCTTTCTTGTGAAGTTCCAACTAGGTCCAAAGTGTCAAAATAAAAATATGAAAGAGGATAATGAAAAATAAGAAGAACTTGAGGGATGACGATTTTGAGGTACTAGTGTGAGAGATACAAGAATCCAAAGCCATCTCTAATACCAAGAAGACAACGAACAGACTACCTGGGGACGTTAATAGGAGTTTTCGGTTCGAACAAAGGAACAGGCCTTTATAGAGTCTTGAGTATTTTGAATCCATAGGTTTGGAACTATTATGAAATTACACGGTTGAACACCGCCTTCTCCAACTCAAAACTTCTCAAAATGTTTTATGGTCAACTCCTTAAAACCAATTATGAATTAAGAAGAGGATAGCTATTTTATTTCAGAAAGTATTCTCTTTCTGTCTCGATCTAACCTCGAACCATGTGTTTTTGGTTGGTTTTGTGCACTCCCTGAGACTCTTTGGTGTGAAGTTCCACCTAGCTTTAAAGTGTCAAATTCAAAATAAGAAAGAGCATAATTAAAAATAAGGACTTGAGGGATGATGATTTTTCAGTCCTAATGTGAGAGATACAAGATGCCAATTTCATCTCTATTAGCAAGAAGACGATGAGCAGAAGAGATGGAGACGTTAACAAAAGTTTTCAGTTCAGACAGATCAACGAACCTTTATTGAGCCTTAGTATTTGGAATCCATAGGTTTGGAACCATCATGAAATTACATGGTTGAACACCTCTTTCTCCAACTGAAAACTACTAAAAAATATGATGGTCAACTCCTCAAAACCTATCATGAATTGATAAGAAGATAGCTATCTTATTTCAGAATGTAATCTCTTTCTCTCTCAATCTATCTTCGAACCTAGTGTTTTTTGATGGTTTTGTGCGGTCCCCGAGATTCTTTCATGTGAAGTTCCAACTAGCTCCAAAGTGTCAAAATAAAAATATGAAAGAGGATAATGAAAAATAAGAAGTACTTGAGGGATGGCGATTTTGAGGAACTAGTGTGAGAGATACAAGAATCCAAAGTCATCTCTAATACCAAGAAGACAACGAACAGACTACATGGGGACGTTAATAGGAGTTTTCAGTTCGAACAAAGGAACAGGCCTTTATAGAGTCTTGAGTATTTCAATCCATAGGTTTGGAACCATTATGAAATTATATGGTTGAACACCGCATTCTCCAACTCAAAACTTCTCAAAATGTTTTATGGTCAACTCCTCAAAACCAATTATGAATTAAGAAGAGGATAGCTATTTTATTTCACAAACTATTCTCTTTCTCTCTCGATCTAACCTCGAACCATGTGTTTTTGGATGGTTTTTTGCACTCCCTGAGAGTCTTTCGTGTGATGTTCCACCTAGCTCCAAAGTGTCAAAATAAAATTAAGAAAGAGCATAATTAAAAATAAGGACTTGAGGGATGATGATTTTTCAGTCCTAGTTTGAGAGATACAAGATGCAAATTTCATCTCTATTAGCAAGAAGACGATGAGCAGAAGAGATGGCGACGTTAACAAAAGTTTTCGGGTCAGAAAGATCAACGACTCTTTATAGAGCCTAAGTATTTGGAATCCATAGGTTTGGAACCATCATGAAATTACATGGTTGAACACCTCTTTGTCCAACTCAAAACTACTAAAGAGTATGATGGTCAACTCCTCAAAACCTATCATGAATTGATAAGAGGATAGCTATCTTATTTCAGAATGTAATCTCTTTCTCTCTTAATCTATCTTCGAACCTAGTGTTTTTTGATGGTTTTGTGCGTCCCCGAGATTCTTTCTTGTGAAGTTCCAACTAGCTCCAAAGTGTCAAAATAAAAATATGAAAGAGGATAATGAAAAATAAGAAGTACTTGAGGGATGACGATTTTGAGGTACTAGTGTGAGAGATACAAGAATCCAAAGCCATCTCTAGTACCAAGAAGACAACGAACAGACTACCTGGGGACGTTAATAGGAGTTTTCGGTTCGAACAAAGGAACAGGCCTTTATAGAGTCTTGAGTATTTTGAATCCATAGGTTTGGAACCATTATGAAATTACACGGTTGAACACCGCCTTCTCCAACTCAAAACTTCTCAAAATGTTTTATGGTCAACTCCTTCAAACCAATTATGAATTAAGAAGAGGATACCTATTTTATTTCGAAAGTATTCTCTTTCTCGTCTCGATCTAACCTCGAACCATGTGTTTTTGGTTGGTTTTGTGCACTCCCCGAGACTCTTTGGTGTGAAGTTCCACCTAGCTTTAAAGTGTCAAATTCAAAATAAGAAAGAGCATAATTAAAAATAAGGACTTGAGGGATGATGATTTTTCAGTCCTAATGTGAGAGATACAAGATGCCAATTTCATCTCTATTAGCAAGAAGACGATGAGCGAGAAGAGATGGAGACGTTAACAAAAGTTTTCGGTTCGGACGGATCAACGAACCTTTATTGAGCCTTAGTATTTGGAATCCATAGGTTTGGAACCATCATGAAATTACATGGTTGAACAACTCGTTTCTCCAACTGAAAACTCCTAAAAAATATGATGGTCAACTCCTCAAAACCTATCATGAATTGATAAGAAGATAGCTATCTTATTTCAGAATGTAATCTCTTTCTCTCTCAATCTATCTTCGAACCTAGTGTTTTTTGATGGTTTTGTGCGGTCCCGAGATTCTTTCATGTGAAGTTCCAACTAGCTCCAAAGTGTCAAAATAAAAATATGAAAGAGGATAATGAAAAATAAGAAGTACTTGAGGGATGGCGATTTTGAGGAACTAGTGTGAGAGATACAAGAATCCAAAGTCATCTCTAATACCAAGAAAACAACGAACGGACTACATGGGGACGTTAATAGGAGTTTTCGGTTCGAACAAAGGAACGAGCCTTTATAGAGTCTTGAGTATTTGAATCCATAGGTTAGGAACCATTATGAAATTATATGGTTGAACACCGCATTCTCCAACTCAAAACTTCTCAAAATGTTTTATGGTCAACTCCTCAAAACCAATTATGAATTAAGAAGAGGATAGCTATTTTATTTCAGAAACTATTCTCTTTCTGTCTCGATCTAACCTCGAACCATGTGGTTTTGGATGGTTTTTTGCACTCCCTGAGAGTCTTTCGTGTGATGTTCCACCTAGCTCCAAAGTGTCAAAATAAAATTAAGAAAGAGCATAATTAAAAATAAGGACTTGAGGGATGATGATTTTTCAGTCCTAGTGTGAGAGATACAAGATGCAAATTTCATCTCTATTAGCAAGAAGACGATGAGCAGAAGAGATGGCGACGTTAACAAAAGTTTTCGGGTCAGAAAGATCAACGACTCTTTATAGAGCCTAAGTATTTGGAATCCATAGGTTTGGAACCATCATGAAATTACATGGTTGAACACCTCTTTGTCCAACTCAAAACTACTAAAGAGTATGATGGTCAACTCCTCAAAACCTATCATGAATTGATAAGAGGATAGCTATCTTATTTCAGAATGTAATCTCTTTCTCTCTTAATCTATCTTCGAACCTAGTGTTTTTTGATGGTTTTGTGCAGTCCCCGAAATTCTTTCTTGTGAAGTTCCAACTAGCTCCAAAGTGTCAAAATAAAAATATGAAAGAGGATAATGAAAAATAAGAAGTACTTGAGGGATGACGATTTTGAGGTACTAGTGTGAGAGATACAAGAATCCAAAGCCATCTCTAATACCAAGAAGACAACGAACAGACTACCTGGGGACGTTAATAGGAGTTTTCGGTTCGAACAAAGGAACATGCCTTTATAGAGTCTTGAGTATTTTGAATCCATAGGTTTGGAACCATTATGAAATTACACGGTTGAACACCGCCTTCTCCAACTCAAAACTTCTCAAAATGTTTTATGGTCAACTCCTTAAAACCAATTATGAATTAAGAAGAGGATAGCTATTTTATTTCAGAAAGTATTCTCTTTCTGTCTCGATCTAACCTCGAACCATGTGTTTTTGGTTGGTTTTGTGCACTCCCTTAGACTCTTTGGTGTGAAGTTCCACCTAGCTTTAAAGTGTCAAATTCAAAATAAGAAAGAGCATAATTAAAAATAAGGACTTGAGGGATGATGATTTTTCAGTCCTAATGTGAGAGATACAAGATGCCAATTTCATCTCTATTAGCAAGAAGACGATGAGCGAGAAGAGATGGAGACGTTAACAAAAGTTTTCGGTTCGGACGGATCAACGAACCTTTATTGAGCCTTAGTATTTGGAATCCATAGGTTTGGAACCATCATGAAATTACATGGTTGAACAAGCTCGTTTCTCCAACTCAAAACTACTAAAAAATATGATGGTCAACTCCTCAAAACCTATCATGAATTGATAAGAAGATAGCTATCTTATTTCAGAATGTAATCTCTTTCTCTCTCAATCTATCTTCGAACCTAGTGTTTTTTGATGGTTTTGTGCAGTCCCCGAGATTCTGTCATGTGAAGTTCCAACTAGCTCCAAAGTGTCAAAATAAAAATATGAAAGAGGATAATGAAAAATAAGAAGTACTTGAGGGATGGCGATTTTGAGGAACTAGTGTGAGAGATACAAGAATCCAAAGTCATCTCTAATACCAAGAAAACAACGAACAGACTACATGGGGACGTTAATAGGAGTTTTCGGTTCGAACAAAGGAACAGGCCTTTATAGAGTCTTGAGTATTTGAATCCATAGGTTTGGAACCATTATGAAATTATATGGTTGAACACCACATTCTCCAACTCAAAACTTCTCAAAATGTTTTATGGTCAACTCCTCAAAACCAATTATGAATTAAGAAGAGGATAGCTATTTTATTTCGAAACTATTCTCTTTCTCTCTCGATCTAACCTCGAACCATGTGGTTTTGGATGGTTTTTTGCACTCCCTGAGAGTCTTTCGTGTGATGTTCCACCTAGCTCCAAAGTGTCAAAATAAAATTAAGAAAGAGCATAATTAAAAATAAGGACTTGAGGGATGATGATTTTTCAGTCCTAGTGTGAGAGATACAAGATGCAAATTTCATCTCTATTAGCAAGAAGACGATGAGCAGAAGAGATGGCGACGTTAACAAAAGTTTTCGGGTCGAAAGATCAACGACTCTTTATAGAGCCTAAGTATTTGGAATCCATAGGTTTGGAACCATCATGAAATTACATGGTTGAACACCTCTTTGTCCAACTCAAAACTACTAAAGAGTATGATGGTCAACTCCTCAAAACCTATCATGAATTGATAAGAGGATAGCTATCTTATTTCAGAATGTAATCTCTTTCTCTCTTAATCTATCTTCGAACCTAGTGTTTTTTGATGGTTTTGTGCGGTCCCCGAGATTCTTTCTTGTGAAGTTCCAACTAGCTCCAAAGTGTCAAAATAAAAATATGAAAGAGGATAATGAAAAATAAGAAGTACTTGAGGGATGACGATTTTGAGGTACTAGTGTGAGAGATACAAGAATCCAAAGCCATCTCTAATACCAAGAAGACAACGAACGAGACTACACGGGGACGTTAATAGGAGTTTTCGGTTCGAACAAAGGAACATGCCTTTATAGAGTCTTGAGTATTTTGAATCCATAGGTTTGGAACCATTATGAAATTACACGGTTGAACACCGCCTTCTCCAACTCAAAACTTCTCAAAATGTTTTATGGTCAACTCCTTAAAACCAATTATGAATTAAGAAGAGGATACCTATTTTATTTCAGAAAGTATTCTCTTTCTGTCTCGATCTAACCTCGAACCATGTGTTTTTGGTTGGTTTTGTGCACTCCCTGAGACTCTTTGGTGTGAAGTTCCACCTAGCTTTAAAGTGTCAAATTCAAAATAAGAAAGAGCATAATTAAAAATAAGGACTTGAGGGATGATGATTTTTCGGTCCTAATGTGAGAGATACAAGATGCCAATTTCATCTCTATTAGCAAGAAGACGATGAGCAGAAGAGATGGAGACGTTAACAAAAGTTTTCAGTTCAGACAGATCAACGAACCTTTATTGAGCCTTAGTATTTGGAATCCATAGGTTTGGAACCATCATGAAATTACATGGTTGAACAACTGTTTCTCCAACTGAAAACTCCTAAAAAATATGATGGTCAACTCCTCAAAACCTATCATGAATTGATAAGAAGATAGCTATCTTATTTCAGAATGTAATCTCTTTCTCTCTCAATCTATCTTCGAACCTAGTGTTTTTTGATGGTTTTGTGCAGTCCCCGAGATTCTTTCATGTGAAGTTCCAACTAGCTCCAAAGTGTCAAAATAAAAATATGAAAGAGGATAATGAAAAATAAGAAGTACTTGAGGGATGGCGATTTTGAGGAACTAGTGTGAGAGATACAAGAATCCAAAGTCATCTCTAATACCAAGAAAACAACGAACGACTACATGGGGACGTTAATAGGAGTTTTCGGTTCGAACAAAGGAACAGGCCTTTATAGAGTCTTGAGTATTTGAATCCATAGGTTAGGAACCATTATGAAATTATATGGTTGAACACCGCATTCTCCAACTCAAAACTTCTCAAAATGTTTTATGGTCAACTCCTCAAAACCAATTATGAATTAAGAAGAGGATAGCTATTTTATTTCAGAAACTATTCTCTTTCTGTCTCGATCTAACCTCGAACCATGTGGTTTTGGATGGTTTTTTGCACTCCCTGAGAGTCTTTCGTGTGATGTTCCACCTAGCTCCAAAGTGTCAAAATAAAATTAAGAAAGAGCATAATTAAAAATAAGGACTTGAGGGATGATGATTTTTCAGTCCTAGTGTGAGAGATACAAGATGCAAATTTCATCTCTATTAGCAAGAAGACGATGAGCAGAAGAGATTGCGACGTTAACAAAAGTTTTCGGGTCAGAAAGATCAACGACTCTTTATAGAGCCTAAGTATTTGGAATCCATAGGTTTGGAACCATCATGAAATTACATGGTTGAACACCTCTTTGTCCAACTCAAAACTACTAAACAGTATGATGGTCAACTCCTCAAAACCTATCATGAATTGATAAGAGGATAGCTATCTTATTTCAGAATGTAATCTCTTTCTCTCTTAATCTATCTTCGAACCTAGTGTTTTTTGATGGTTTTGTGCGGTCCCCGAAATTCTTTCTTGTGAAGTTCCAACTAGCTCCAAAGTGTCAAAATAAAAATATGAAAGAGGATAATGAAAAATAAGAAGTACTTGAGGGATGACGATTTTGAGGTACTAGTGTGAGAGATACAAGAATCCAAAGCCATCTCTAATACCAAGAAGACAACGAACGAACTACACGGGGGCGTTAATAGGAGTTTTCGGTTCGAACAAAGGAACATGCCTTTATAGAGTCTTGAGTATTTTGAATCCATAGGTTTGGAACCATTATGAAATTACACGGTTGAACACCGCCTTCTCCAACTCAAAACTTCTCAAAATGTTTTATGGTCAACTCCTTAAAACCAATTATGAATTAAGAAGAGGATAGCTATTTTATTTCGAAAAGTATTCTCTTTCTGTCTCGATCTAACCTCGAACCATGTGTTTTTGGTTGGTTTTGTGCACTCCCTTAGACTCTTTGGTGTGAAGTTCCACCTAGCTTTAAAGTGTCAAATTCAAAATAAGAAAGAGCATAATTAAAAATAAGGACTTGAGGGATGATGATTTTTCAGTCCTAATGTGAGAGATACAAGATGCCAATTTCATCTCTATTAGCAAGAAGACGATGAGCAGAAGAGATGGAGACGTTAACAAAAGTTTTCAGTTCAGACAGATCAACGAACCTTTATTGAGCCTTAGTATTTGGAATCCATAGGTTTGGAACCATCATGAAATTACATGGTTGAACAACTGTTTCTCCAACTCAAAACTACTAAAAAATATGATGGTCAACTCCTCAAAACCTATCATGAATTGATAAGAAGATAGCTATCTTATTTCAGAATGTAATCTCTTTCTCTCTCAATCTATCTTCGAACCTAGTGTTTTTTGATGGTTTTGTGCGGTCCCCGAGATTCTTTCATGTGAAGTTCCAACTAGCTCCAAAGTGTCAAAATAAAAATATGAAAGAGGATAATGAAAAATAAGAAGTACTTGAGGGATGGCGATTTTGAGGAACTAGTGTGAGAGATACAAGAATCCAAAGTCATCTCTAATACCAAGAAAACAACGAACGAGACTACATGGGGACGTTAATAGGAGTTTTCGGTTCGAACAAAGGAACAGGCCTTTATAGAGTCTTGAGTATTTGAATCCATAGGTTTGGAACCATTATGAAATTATATGGTTGAACACCACATTCTCCAACTCAAAACTTCTCAAAATGTTTTATGGTCAACTCCTCAAAACCAATTATAAATTAAGAAGAGGATAGCTATTTTATTTCAGAAACTATTCTCTTTCTGTCTCGATCTAACCTCGAACCATGTGTTTTTGGATGGTTTTTTGCACTCCCTGAGAGTCTTTCGTGTGATGTTCCACCTAGCTCCAAAGTGTCAAAATAAAATTAAGAAAGAGCATAATTAAAAATAAGGACTTGAGGGATGATGATTTTTCAGTCCTAGTGTGAGAGATACAAGATGCAAATTTCATCTCTATTAGCAAGAAGACGATGAGCAGAAGAGATGGCGACGTTAACAAAAGTTTTCGGGTCGAAAGATCAACGACTCTTTATAGAGCCTAAGTATTTGGAATCCATAGGTTTGGAACCATCATGAAATTACATGGTTGAACACCTCTTTGTCCAACTCAAAACTACTAAAGAGTATGATGGTCAACTCCTCAAAACCTATCATGAATTGATAAGAGGATAGCTATCTTATTTCAGAATGTAATCTCTTTCTCTCCCAATCTAACTTTGACCCTAATTTTTTTTGATGGTTTTGTGAAGTCCCTGAGATTCTTTCATGTGAAGTTCCAACTAGCTCCAAAGTGTCAAAATAAAAATATGAAAGAGGATAATGAAAAATAAGAAGTACTTGAGGGATGACGATTTTGAGGTGTTAGTGTGAGAGATACAAGAATCCAAAGTCATCTCTAATACAAAGAAGACAATGACCAGAATAGATGGGGACGTTAATAGGAGTTTTCGCTTCGAACAAAGGAATAGGCCTTTATAGAGTCTTGAGTATTTTGAATCCATAGGTTTGGAACCATTCTGAAATTACATGGTTGAACACCGCCTTCTCCAACTCAAAACTTCTCAAAATGTTTTGTGGTCAACTCCTCAAAACCAATTCTGAATGGAGAAGAGGATAGCTATTTTATTTCAGAAAGTATTCTCTTTCTCTCTCGATCTAACCTAGAACCGTATGTTTTTGGATGGTTTTGGGCAGTCCCCGAGACGCTTTCGTGTGAAGTTTCACCTAGCTCTAAAGTGTCGAAATCAAAATAAGAAAGAGCATAATTAAAAATAAAGGCTTGAGGGATGATGATTTTTCCATCCTAGTGTGAGAGATACAAGATGCCAATTTCATCTCGATTAGCAAGAAGACGATGAGCAGAAGAGATAAGTTCACAAAAGTTTTCGGTTCAGACAAATCAACCAGCCTTTATAGAGCCTAAGTATTTGGAATCCATAGGTTTGGAACCATCATGAAATTACATGGTTGAACACCTCTTTGTCCAACTCAAAACTGCTAAAGAGTATGATGGTCAACTCCTCAAAACCTATCAAGAATTGATAAGAGGATAGCTATCTTATTTCAGAATGTCATCTCTTTCTCTCTCAATCTATCTTCGAACCTAGTGTTTTTTATGGTTTTGTGCAGTCCCCGAGATTCTATCATGTGAAGTTCCAACTAGGTCCAAAGTGTCCAAATAAAAATATGAAAGAGGATAATGAAAAATAAGAAGTACTTGAGGGATGACGATTTTGAGGTACTAGTGTGAGAGATACAAGAATCCAAAGTCATCTCTAATACAAAGAAGACAATGACCAGAATAGATGGGGACGTTAATAGGAGTTTTCGCTTCGAACAAAGGAATAGGCCTTTATAGAGTCTTGAGTATTTTGAATCCATAGGTTTGGAACCATTATGAAATTACATGGTTGAACACCGCCTTCTCCAACTCAAAACTTCTCAAAATGTTTTGTGGTCAACTCCTCAAAACCAATTCTGAATTGAGAACAGGATAGCTATTTTATTTCAGAAAGTATTCTCTTTCTCTCTCGATCTAACCTAGAACCATATGTTTTTGGATGGTTTTGTGCAGTCCCCGAGACGCTTTCGTGTGAAGTTCCACCTAGCTCCAAAGTGTCGAAATCAAAATAAGAAAGAGCATAATTAAAAATAAAGGCTTGAGGGATGATGATTTTTTCATCCTAGTGTGAGAGATACAAGATGCCAATTTCATCTCGATTAGCAAGAAGACGATGAGCAGAAGAGATACGTTAACAAAAGTTTTCGGTTCAGACAAATCAACGAGCCTTTATAGAGCCTAAGTATTTGGAATCCATAGGTTTGGAACCATCATGAAATTACATAGTTGAACACCTCTTTGTCCAACTCAAAAACTGCTAAAGAGAATGATGGTCAACTCCTCAAAACCTTTCATGAATTGATAAGAGGATAGCTATCTTATTTCATAATGTAATCTCTTTCTCTCTCAATGTAACTTCGAACCTAGTGTTTTTGATGGTTTTGTGCAGTCCCCGAGATACTTTCATGTGAAGTTCAAACTAGCTCCAAAGTGTCAAAATAAAAAAATGAAAGAGGATAATGAAAAATAAGAAGTACTTGAGGGATGACGATATTTCGGTACTAGTGTGAGAGATACAAGAATCCAACGTCATCTCTAATACCAAGAAGACAACGACAAGAATAGATGGGGACGTTAATAGGAGTTTTCGATTCGAACAAAGGAACATGCCTTTATAGAGTCTTGAGTATTTTGAATCCATAGGTTTGGAAGCATTATGAAATTACATGGTTGAACACCGCCTTCTCCAACTCAAAACTTCTCAAAATGTTATATGGTCAACTCCTCAAAACCAATTATGAATTAAGAAGAGGATAGCTATTTTATTTCAGAAAGTATTCTCTTTCTCTCTCGATCTAACCTCGAACCATGTGTTTTTGGATGGTTTTGTGTACTCCCTGAGACTCTTTCGTGTGAAGTTCCACCTAGCTCCAAACTGTCAAATTCAAATTAAGAAAGAGCATGATTAAAAATAAGGACTTGAGGGATGATGATTTTTCAGTCCTAGTGTGAGAGATATAAGATACCAATTTCATCTCTATTAGCAAGAAGACGATGAGCAGAAGAGATACGTTAACAAAAGTTTTCGGTTCAGACAGATCAACGAGCCTTTATAGAGCCTAAGAATTTGGAATCCATAGGTTGGGAACCATCATGAAATTACATGGTTGAACACCTCTTTGTCCAACTCAAAACTCGCTAAAGAGTATGATGGTCAACTCCTCAAAACCTATATTGAATTAATAAGAGGATAGCTATCTTATTTCAGAATGTAATCTCTTTCTCTCTCAATCTATCTTCAAACCTAGTGTTTTTTTATGGTTTTGTGCAGTCCCTGAGATTCTTTCATGTGAAGTTCCAACTAGGTCCAAAGTGTCAAAATAAAAATATGAAAGAGGATAATGAAAAATAAGAAGTACTTGAGGGATGACGATTTTTCGGTACTAGTGTGAGAGATACAAGAATCCAATGTCATCTCTAATACAAAGAAGACAATGACCAGAATAGATGGGGACGTTAATAGGAGTTTTCGCTTCGAACAAAGGTATAGGCCTTTATAGAGTCTTGAGTATTTTGAATCACTAGGTTTGGAACCATTCTGAAATTACATGGTTGAACACCGCCTTCTCCAACTCAAAACTTCTCAAAATGTTTTGTGGTCAACTCCTCAAAACCAATTCTGAATGGAGAAGAGGATAGCTACTTTATTTCGAAAGTATTCTCTTTCTCTCTCGATCTAACCTAGAACCATATGTTTTTGGATGGTTTTGTGCAGTCCCCGAGACGCTTTCGTGTGAAGTTCCACCTAGCTCCAAAGTGTCGAAATCAAAATAAGAAAGAGCATAATTAAAAATAAAGGCTTGAGGGATGATGATTTTTCCATCCTAGTGTGAGAGATACAAGATGCCAATTTCATCTCTATTAGCAAAGAAGACGATGAGCAGAAGAGATACGTTAACAAAAGTTTTCGGTTCAGACAAATCAACGAGCCTTTATAGAGCCTAAGAATTTGGAATCCATAGGTTTGGAACCATCATGAAATTACATAGTTGAACACCTCTTTGTCCAACTCAAAACTGCTAAAGAGAATGATGGTCAACTCCTCAAAACCTTTCATGAATTGATAAGAGGATAGCTATCTTATTTCATAATGTAATCTCTTTCTCTCTCAATGTAACTTCGAACCTAGTGTTTTTGATGGTTTTGTGCAGTCCCCGAGATACTTTCATGTGAAGTTCAAACTAGCTCCAAAGTGTCAAAATAAAAAAATGAAAGAGGATAATGAAAAATAAGAAGTACTTGAGGGATGACGATATTTCGGTACTAGTGTGAGAGATACAAGAATCCAACGTCATCTCTAATACCAAGAAGACAACGACAAGAATAGATGGGGACGTTAATAGGAGTTTTCGATTCGAACAAAGGAACATGCCTTTATAGAGTCTTGAGTATTTTGAATCCATAGGTTTGGAAGCATTATGAAATTACATGGTTGAACACCGCCTTCTCCAACTCAAAACTTCTCAAAATGTTATATGGTCAACTCCTCAAAACCAATTATGAATTAAGAAGAGGATAGCTATTTTATTTCAGAAAGTATTCTCTTTCTCTCTCGATCTAACCTCGAACCATGTGTTTTTGGATGGTTTTGTGTACTCCCTGAGACTCTTTCGTGTGAAGTTCCACCTAGCTCCAAAGTGTCAAATTCAAAATAAGAAAGAGCATGATTAAAAATAAGGACTTGAGGGATGATGATTTTTCAGTCCTAGTGTGAGAGATATAAGATACCAATTTCATCTCTATTAGCAAGAAGACGATGAGCAGAAGAGATACGTTAACAAAAGTTTTCGGTTCAGACAGATCAACGAGCCTTTATAGAGCCTAAGAATTTGGAATCCATAGGTTGGGAACCATCATGAAATTACATGGTTGAACACCTCTTTGTCCAACTCAAAACTGCTAAAGAGTATGATGGTCAACTCCTCAAAACCTATATTGAATTAATAAGAGGATAGCTATCTTATTTCAGAATGTAATCTCTTTCTCTCTCAATCTATCTTCAAACCTAGTGTTTTTTTATGGTTTTGTGCAGTCCCTGAGATTCTTTCATGTGAAGTTCCAACTAGGTCCAAAGTGTCAAAATAAAAATATGAAAGAGGATAATGAAAAATAAGAAGTACTTGAGGGATGACGATTTTTCGGTACTAGTGTGAGAGATACAAGAATCCAATGTCATCTCTAATACAAAGAAGACAATGACCAGAATAGATGGGGACGTTAATAGGAGTTTTCGCTTCGAACAAAGGTATAGGCCTTTATAGAGTCTTGAGTATTTTGAATCACTAGGTTTGGAACCATTCTGAAATTACATGGTTGAACACCGCCTTCTCCAACTCAAAACTTCTCAAAATGTTTTGTGGTCAACTCCTCAAAACCAATTCTGAATGGAGAAGAGGATAGCTACTTTATTTCAGAAAGTATTCTCTTTCTCTCTCGATCTAACCTAGAACCATATGTTTTTGGATGGTTTTGTGCAGTCCCCGAGACGCTTTCGTGTGAAGTTCCACCTAGCTCCAAAGTGTCGAAATCAAAATAAGAAAGAGCATAATTAAAAATAAAGGCTTGAGGGATGATGATTTTTCCATCCTAGTGTGAGAGATACAAGATGCCAATTTCATCTCTATTAGCAAAGAAGACGATGAGCAGAAGAGATACGTTAACAAAAGTTTTCGGTTCAGACAAATCAACGAGCCTTTATAGAGCCTAAGAATTTGGAATCCATAGGTTTGGAACCATCATGAAATTACATAGTTCAACACCTCTTTGTCCAACTCAAAACTGCTAAAGAGTATGATGGTCAACTCCTCAAAACCTAGCATGAATTGATAAGAGGATAGCTATCTTATTTCATAATGTAATCTCTTTCTCTCTCAATCTAACCTCGAACCTAGTGTTTTTTGATGGTTTTATGCAATCCCCGAGATTCTTTCATGTGAAGTTCCAACTAGCTCCAAAGTGACAAAATAAAAATATGAAAGAGGATAATGAAAAATAAGAAGTACTTGAGGGATGACGATTTTTTGGTACTAGTGTGAGACATACCAGAATCCAAAGTCATCTGTAATACCAAGAAGACGACGACCAGAATAGATGGGGACATTAATAGGAGTTTTCGATTCGAACAAAGGAACATGCCATTATAGAGTCTTGAGTATTTTGAATCCATAGGTTTGGAACCATTATGAAATTACATGGTTGAACACCGCCTTCTCCAACTCAAAACTTCTCAAATTGTTTTATGGTCAACTCCTCAAAACCAATTATGAATTGAGAAGAGGATAGCTATTTTATTTCAGAAAGTATTCTCTTTCTCTCTCGATCTAACCTCGAACCATGTGTCTTTGGATGGTTTTGTGCACTCCCCGAGACGCTTTCGTGTACAGTTCCACCTAGCTCGAAAGTGTTGAAATCGAAATAAGAAAGAGTATAATTAAAAATAAGGGCTTGAGGGATGATGATTTTTCCATCCTAGTGTGAGAGATACAAGATGCCAACTTCATCTCTATTAGCAAAGAAGACGATGAGCAGAAGAGATACGTTAACAAAAGTTTTCGGTTCAGACAAATCAACGAGCCTTTATAGAGCCTAAGAATTTGGAATCCATAGGTTTGGAACCATCATGAAATTACATAGTTGAACACCTCTTTGTCCAACTCAAACTCGCTAAAGAGTATGATGGTCAACTCCTCAAAACCTATCATGAATTGATAAGAGGATAGCTATCTTATTTCATAATGTAATCTCTTTCTCTCTCAATCTAACCTCGAACCTAGTGTTTTTTGATGGTTTTATGCAATCCCCGAGATTCTTTCATGTGAAGTTCCACCTAGCTCCAAAGTGTCAAAATCAAAATAAGAAAGAGCATAATTAAAAATAAAGGCTTGAGGGATGATGATTTTTCCTTCCTAGTGTGAGAGATAAAAGATGCCAATTTCATCTCTATTAGCAAAGAAGACGATGAGCAGAAGAGATACGTTAACAAAAGTTTTCGGTTCAGACGGATCAACGAGCCTTTATAGAGCCTAAGAATTTGGAATCCATAGGTTTGGAACCATCATGAAATTACATGGTTGAACACCTCTTTGTCCAACTCAAAACTGCTAAAGAGTATGATGGTCAACTCCTCAAAACCTATCATGAATTGATAAGAGGATAGCTATCTTATTTCATAATGTAATCTCTTTCTCTCTCAATCTAACCTCGAACCTAGTGTTTTTTGATGGTTTTATGCAATCCCCGAGATTCTTTCATGTGAAGTTCCAACTAGCTCCAAAGTGACAAAATAAAAATATGAAAGAGGCTAATGAAAAATAAGAAGTACTTGAGGGATGACGATTTTTTGGTACTAGTGTGAGACATACCGGAATCCAAAGTCATCTGTAATACCAAGAAGACGACGACCGAGAATAGATGGGGACGTTAATAGGAGTTTTCAGTTCGAACAAAGGAACATGCCATTATAGAGTCTTGAGTATTTTGAATCCATAGGTTTGAAACCATTATGAAATTACATGGTTGAACACCGCCTTCTCCAACTCAAAACTTCTCAAATTTTTTTATGGTCAACTCCTCAAAACCAATTATGAATTGAGAAGAGGATAGCTATTTTATTTCAGAAAGTATTCTCTTTCTCTCTCGATCTAACCTCGAACCATGTGTCTTTGGATGGTTTTGTGCACTCCCCGAGACGCTTTCGTGTGCGGTTCCACCTAGCTCGAAAGTGTTGAAATCGAAATAAGAAAGAGTATAATTAAAAATAAGGGCTTGAGGGATGATGATTTTTCCATCCTATTGTGAGAGATACAAGATGCCAAGTTCATCTCTATTAGCAAGAAGAGGATGAGCAGAAGAGATACGTTAACAAAAGTTCTCGGTTCAGACGGATCAACGAGCCTTTATAGAGCCTAAGTATTTGGAATCCATAGGTTTGGAACCATCATGAAATTACATGGTTGAACACCTCTTTGTCCAACTCAAAACTGCTAAAGAGTATGATGGTCAACTCCTCAAAACCTATCATGAATTGATAAGAGGATAGCTATCTTATTTCATAATGTAATCTCTTTCTCTCTCAATCTAACCTCAATCTAACCTAGAACCATGTGTTTTTGGATGGATTTGTGCAGTCCCCGAGACGCTTTCGTGTGAAGTTCCACCTAGCTCCAAAGTGTCAAAATCAAAATAAGAAAGAGCATAATTAAAAATAAAGGCTTGAGGGATGATGATTTGTCCATCCTAGTGTGAGAGATAAAAGATGCCAATTTCATCTCTATTAGCAAAGAAGACGATGAGCAGAAGAGATACGTTAACAAAAGTTTTCGGTTCAGACGGATCAACGAGCCTTTATAGAGCCTAAGAATTTGGAATCCATAGGTTTGGAACCATCATGAAATTACATGGTTGAACACCTCTTTGTCCAACTCAAAACTGCTAAAGAGTATGATGGTCAACTCCTCAAAACCTATCATGAATTGATAAGAGGATAGCTATCTTATTTCATAATGTAATCTCTTTCTCTCTCAATCTAACCTCGAACCTAGTGTTTTTTGATGGTTTTATGCAATCCCCGAGATTCTTTCATGTGAAGTTCCAACTAGCTCCAAAGTGACAAAATAAAAATATGAAAGAGGCTAATGAAAAATAAGAAGTACTTGAGGGATGACGATTTTTTGGTACTAGTGTGAGACATACCGAAATCCAAAGTCATCTGTAATACCAAGAAGACGACGACAGAATAGATGGGGACGTTAATAGGAGTTTTCAGTTCGAACAAAGGAACATGCCATTATAGAGTCTTGAGTATTTTGAATCCATAGGTTTGGAACCATTATGAAATTACATGGTTGAACACCGCCTTCTCCAACTCAAAACGTCTCAAATTGTTTTATGGTCAACTCCTCAAAACCAATTATGAATTGAGAAGAGGATAGCTATTTTATTTCAGAAAGTATTCTCTTTCTCTCTCGATCTAACCTCGAACCATGTGTCTTTGGATGGTTTTGTGCACTCCCCGAGACGCTTTCGTGTGCGGTTCCACCTAGCTCGAAAGTGTTGAAATCGAAATAAGAAAGAGTATAATTAAAAATAAGGGCTTGAGGGATGATGATTTTTCCATCCTATTGTGAGAGATACAAGATGCCAAGTTCATCTCTATTAGCAAGAAGAGGATGAGCAGAAGAGATACGTTAACAAAAGTTCTCGGTTCAGACAGATCAACGAGCCTTTATAGAGCCTAAGTATTTGGAATCCATAGGTTTGGAACCATCATGAAATTACATGGTTGAACACCTCTTTGTCCAACTCAAAACTGCTAAAGAGTATGATGGTCAACTCCTCAAAACCTATCATGAATTGATAAGAGGATAGCTATCTTATTTCATAATGTAATCTCTTTCTCTCTCAATCTAACCTAGAACCATGTGTTTTTGGATGGATTTGTGCAGTCCCCGAGACGCTTTCGTGTGAAGTTCCACCTAGCTCCAAAGTGTCAAAATCAAAATAAGAAAGAGCATAATTAAAAATAAAGGCTTGAGGGATGATGATTTGTCCATCCTAGTGTGAGAGATAAAAGATGCCAATTTCATCTCTATTAGCAAAGAAGACGATGAGCGAAGAGATACGTTAACAAAAGTTTTCGGTTCGGACGGATCAACGAGCCTTTATAGAGCCTAAGAATTTGGAATCCATAGGTTTGGAACCATCATGAAATTACATGGTTGAACACCTCTTTGTCCAACTCAAAACTGCTAAAGAGTATGATGGTCAACTCCTCAAAACCTATCATGAATTGATAAGAGGATAGCTATCTTATTTCATAATGTAATCTCTTTCTCTCTCAATCTAACCTCGAACCTAGTGTTTTTTGATGGTTTTATGCAATCCCCGAGATTCTTTCATGTGAAGTTCCAACTAGCTCCAAAGTGACAAAATAAAAATATGAAAGAGGCTAATGAAAAATAAGAAGTACTTGAGGGATGACGATTTTTTGGTACTAGTGTGAGACATACCGTAATCCAAAGTCATCTGTAATACCAAGAAGACGACGACCGAATAGATGGGGACGTTAATAGGAGTTTTCGGTTCGAACAAAGGAACATGCCATTATAGAGTCTTGAGTATTTTGAATCCATAGGTTTGGAACCATTATGAAATTACATGGTTGAACACCGCCTTCTCCAACTCAAAACGTCTCAAATTGTTTTATGGTCAACTCCTCAAAACCAATTATGAATTGAGAAGAGGATAGCTATTTTATTTCAGAAAGTATTCTCTTTCTCTCTCGATCTAACCTCGAACCATGTGTCTTTGGATGGTTTTGTGCACTCCCCGAGACGCTTTCGTGTGCGGTTCCACCTAGCTCGAAAGTGTTGAAATCGAAATAAGAAAGAGTATAATTAAAAATAAGGGCTTGAGGGATGATGATTTTTCCATCCTATTGTGAGAGATACAAGATGCCAAGTTCATCTCTATTAGCAAGAAGAGGATGAGCAGAAGAGATACGTTAACAAAAGTTCTCGGTTCGAGACGGATCAACGAGCCTTTATAGAGCCTAAGTATTTGGAATCCATAGGTTTGGAACCATCATGAAATTACATGGTTGAACACCTCTTTGTCCAACTCAAAACTTGCTAAAGAGTATGATGGTCAACTCCTCAAAACCTATCATGAATTGATAAGAGGATAGCTATCTTATTTCATAATGTAATCTCTTTCTCTCTCAATCTAACCTAGAACCATGTGTTTTTGGATGGATTTGTGCAGTCCCCGAGACGCTTTCGTGTGAAGTTCCACCTAGCTCCAAAGTGTCAAAATCAAAATAAGAAAGAGCATAATTAAAAATAAAGGCTTGAGGGATGATGATTTGTCCATCCTAGTGTGAGAGATAAAAGATGCCAATTTCATCTCTATTAGCAAAGAAGACGATGAGCAGAAGAGATACGTTAACAAAAGTTTTCGGTTCAGACGGATCAACGAGCCTTTATAGAGCCTAAGAATTTGGAATCCATAGGTTTGGAACCATCATGAAATTACATGGTTGAACACCTCTTTGTCCAACTCAAAGCTGCTAAAGAGTATGATGGTCAACTCCTCAAAACCTATCATGAATTGATAAGAGGATAGCTATCTTATTTCATAATGTAATCTCTTTCTCTCTCAATCTAACCTCGAACCTAGTGTTTTTTGATGGTTTTATGCAATCCCCGAGATTCTTTCATGTGAAGTTCCAACTAGCTCCAAAGTGACAAAATAAAAATATGAAAGAGGCTAATGAAAAATAAGAAGTACTTGAGGGATGACGATTTTTTGGTACTAGTGTGAGACATACCAGAATCCAAAGTCATCTGTAATACCAAGAAGACGACGACCAGAATAGATGGGGACGTTAATAGGAGTTTTCAGTTCGAACAAAGGAACATGCCATTATAGAGTCTTGAGTATTTTGAATCCATAGGTTTGGAACCATTATGAAATTACATGGTTGAACACCGCCTTCTCCAACTCAAAACTTCTCAAATTGTTTTATGGTCAACTCCTCAAAACCAATTATGAATTGAGAAGAGGATAGCTATTTTATTTCAGAAAGTATTCTCTTTCTCTCTCGATCTAACCTCGAACCATGTGTCTTTGGATGGTTTTGTGCACTCCCCGAGACGCTTTCGTGTGCGGTTCCACCTAGCTCGAAAGTGTTGAAATCGAAATAAGAAAGAGTATAATTAAAAATAAGGGCTTGAGGGATGATGATTTTTCCATCCTATTGTGAGAGATACAAGATGCCAAGTTCATCTCTATTAGCAAGAAGAGGATGAGCAGAAGAGATACGTTAACAAAAGTTCTCGGTTCGGACGGATCAACGAGCCTTTATAGAGCCTAAGTATTTGGAATCCATAGGTTTGGAACCATCATGAAATTACATGGTTGAACACCTCTTTGTCCAACTCAAAACTGCTAAAGAGTATGATGGTCAACTCCTCAAAACCTATCATGAATTGATAAGAGGATAGCTATCTTATTTCATAATGTAATCTCTTTCTCTCTCAATCTAACCTAGAACCATGTGTTTTTGGATGGATTTGTGCGGTCCCGAGACGCTTTCGTGTGAAGTTCCACCTAGCTCCAAAGTGTCAAAATCAAAATAAGAAAGAGCATAATTAAAAATAAAGGCTTGAGGGATGATGATTTGTCCATCCTAGTGTGAGAGATAAAAGATGCCAATTTCATCTCTATTAGCAAAGAAGACGATGAGCAGAAGAGATACGTTAACAAAAGTTTTCGGTTCAGACAGATCAACGAGCCTTTATAGAGCCTAAGAATTTGGAATCCATAGGTTTGGAACCATCATGAAATTACATGGTTGAACACCTCTTTGTCCAACTCAAAACTGCTAAAGAGTATGATGGTCAACTCCTCAAAACCTATCATGAATTGATAAGAGGATAGCTATCTTATTTCATAATGTAATCTCTTTCTCTCTCAATCTAACCTCGAACCTAGTGTTTTTTGATGGTTTTATGCAATCCCCGAGATTCTTTCATGTGAAGTTCCAACTAGCTCCAAAGTGACAAAATAAAAATATGAAAGAGGCTAATGAAAAATAAGAAGTACTTGAGGGATGACGATTTTTTGGTACTAGTGTGAGACATACCGTAATCCAAAGTCATCTCTAATACCAAGAAGACGACGACCAGAATAGATGGGGACGTTAATAGGAGTTTTCAGTTCGAACAAAGGAACATGCCATTATAGAGTCTTGAGTATTTTGAATCCATAGGTTTGGAACCATTATGAAATTACATGGTTGAACACCGCCTTCTCCAACTCAAAACGTCTCAAATTGTTTTATGGTCAACTCCTCAAAACCAATTATGAATTGAGAAGAGGATAGCTATTTTATTTCAGAAAGTATTCTCTTTCTCTCTCGATCTAACCTCGAACCATGTGTCTTTGGATGGTTTTGTGCACTCCCCGAGACGCTTTCGTGTGCGGTTCCACCTAGCTCGAAAGTGTTGAAATCGAAATAAGAAAGAGTATAATTAAAAATAAGGGCTTGAGGGATGATGATTTTTCCATCCTATTGTGAGAGATACAAGATGCCAAGTTCATCTCTATTAGCAAGAAGAGGATGAGCAGAAGAGATACGTTAACAAAAGTTCTCGGTTCAGACGGATCAACGAGCCTTTATAGAGCCTAAGTATTTGGAATCCATAGGTTTGGAACCATCATGAAATTACATGGTTGAACACCTCTTTGTCCAACTCAAAGCGCTAAAGAGTATGATGGTCAACTCCTCAAAACCTATCATGAATTGATAAGAGGATAGCTATCTTATTTCATAATGTAATCTCTTTCTCTCTCAATCTAACCTAGAACCATGTGTTTTTGGATGGATTTGTGCAGTCCCCGAGACGCTTTCGTGTGAAGTTCCACCTAGCTCCAAAGTGTCAAAATCAAAATAAGAAAGAGCATAATTAAAAATAAAGGCTTGAGGGATGATGATTTGTCCATCCTAGTGTGAGAGATAAAAGATGCCAATTTCATCTCTATTAGCAAAGAAGACGATGAGCGAAAGAGATACGTTAACAAAAGTTTTCGGTTCGGACGGATCAACGAGCCTTTATAGAGCCTAAGAATTTGGAATCCATAGGTTTGGAACCATCATGAAATTACATGGTTGAACACCTCTTTGTCCAACTCAAAACTCGCTAAAGAGTATGATGGTCAACTCCTCAAAACCTATCATGAATTGATAAGAGGATAGCTATCTTATTTCATAATGTAATCTCTTTCTCTCTCAATCTAACCTCGAACCTAGTGTTTTTTGATGGTTTTATGCAATCCCCGAGATTCTTTCATGTGAAGTTCCAACTAGCTCCAAAGTGACAAAATAAAAATATGAAAGAGGCTAATGAAAAATAAGAAGTACTTGAGGGATGACGATTTTTTGGTACTAGTGTGAGACATACCGAATCCAAAGTCATCCGTAATACCAAGAAGACGACGACCGGAATAGATGGGGACGTTAATAGGAGTTTTCGGTTCGAACAAAGGAACATGCCATTATAGAGTCTTGAGTATTTTGAATCCATAGGTTTGGAACCATTATGAAATTACATGGTTGAACACCGCCTTCTCCAACTCAAAACGTCTCAAATTGTTTTATGGTCAACTCCTCAAAACCAATTATGAATTGAGAAGAGGATAGCTATTTTATTTCAGAAAGTATTCTCTTTCTCTCTCGATCTAACCTCGAACCATGTGTCTTTGGATGGTTTTGTGCACTCCCCGAGACGCTTTCGTGTGCGGTTCCACCTAGCTCGAAAGTGTTGAAATCGAAATAAGAAAGAGTATAATTAAAAATAAGGGCTTGAGGGATGATGATTTTTCCATCCTATTGTGAGAGATACAAGATGCCAAGTTCATCTCTATTAGCAAGAAGAGGATGAGCAGAAGAGATACGTTAACAAAAGTTCTCGGTTCGGACGGATCAACGAGCCTTTATAGAGCCTAAGTATTTGGAATCCATAGGTTTGGAACCATCATGAAATTACATGGTTGAACACCTCTTTGTCCAACTCAAAACTGCTAAAGAGTATGATGGTCAACTCCTCAAAACCTATCATGAATTGATAAGAGGATAGCTATCTTATTTCATAATGTAATCTCTTTCTCTCTCAATCTAACCTAGAACCATGTGTTTTTGGATGGATTTGTGCGGTCCCCGAGACGCTTTCGTGTGAAGTTCCACCTAGCTCCAAAGTGTCAAAATCAAAATAAGAAAGAGCATAATTAAAAATAAAGGCTTGAGGGATGATGATTTGTCCATCCTAGTGTGAGAGATAAAAGATGCCAATTTCATCTCTATTAGCAAAGAAGACGATGAGCAGAAGAGATACGTTAACAAAAGTTTTCGGTTCAGACGGATCAACGAGCCTTTATAGAGCCTAAGAATTTGGAATCCATAGGTTTGGAACCATCATGAAATTACATGGTTGAACACCTCTTTGTCCAACTCAAAACTCGCTAAAGAGTATGATGGTCAACTCCTCAAAACCTATCATGAATTGATAAGAGGATAGCTATCTTATTTCATAATGTAATCTCTTTCTCTCTCAATCTAACCTCGAACCTAGTGTTTTTTGATGGTTTTATGCAATCCCCGAGATTCTTTCATGTGAAGTTCCAACTAGCTCCAAAGTGACAAAATAAAAATATGAAAGAGGCTAATGAAAAATAAGAAGTACTTGAGGGATGACGATTTTTTGGTACTAGTGTGAGACATACCAGAATCCAAAGTCATCTGTAATACCAAGAAGACGACGACCAGAATAGATGGGGACGTTAATAGGAGTTTTCAGTTCGAACAAAGGAACATGCCATTATAGAGTCTTGAGTATTTTGAATCCATAGGTTTGGAACCATTATGAAATTACATGGTTGAACACCGCCTTCTCCAACTCAAAACGTCTCAAATTGTTTTATGGTCAACTCCTCAAAACCAATTATGAATTGAGAAGAGGATAGCTATTTTATTTCAGAAAGTATTCTCTTTCTCTCTCGATCTAACCTCGAACCATGTGTCTTTGGATGGTTTTGTGCACTCCCCGAGACGCTTTCGTGTGCGGTTCCACCTAGCTCGAAAGTGTTGAAATCGAAATAAGAAAGAGTATAATTAAAAATAAGGGCTTGAGGGATGATGATTTTTCCATCCTATTGTGAGAGATACAAGATGCCAAGTTCATCTCTATTAGCAAGAAGAGGATGAGCAGAAGAGATACGTTAACAAAAGTTCTCGGTTCAGACGGATCAACGAGCCTTTATAGAGCCTAAGTATTTGGAATCCATAGGTTTGGAACCATCATGAAATTACATGGTTGAACACCTCTTTGTCCAACTCAAAACTGCTAAAGAGTATGATGGTCAACTCCTCAAAACCTATCATGAATTGATAAGAGGATAGCTATCTTATTTCATAATGTAATCTCTTTCTCTCTCAATCTAACCTAGAACCATGTGTTTTTGGATGGATTTGTGCGGTCCCCGAGACGCTTTCGTGTGAAGTTCCACCTAGCTCCAAAGTGTCAAAATCAAAATAAGAAAGAGCATAATTAAAAATAAAGGCTTGAGGGATGATGATTTGTCCATCCTAGTGTGAGAGATAAAAGATGCCAATTTCATCTCTATTAGCAAAGAAGACGATGAGCGAAGAGATACGTTAACAAAAGTTTTCGGTTCGGACGGATCAACGAGCCTTTATAGAGCCTAAGAATTTGGAATCCATAGGTTTGGAACCATCATGAAATTACATGGTTGAACACCTCTTTGTCCAACTCAAAGCTCGCTAAAGAGTATGATGGTCAACTCCTCAAAACCTATCATGAATTGATAAGAGGATAGCTATCTTATTTCATAATGTAATCTCTTTCTCTCTCAATCTAACCTCGAACCTAGTGTTTTTTGATGGTTTTATGCAATCCCCGAGATTCTTTCATGTGAAGTTCCAACTAGCTCCAAAGTGACAAAATAAAAATATGAAAGAGGCTAATGAAAAATAAGAAGTACTTGAGGGATGACGATTTTTTGGTACTAGTGTGAGACATACCGGAATCCAAAGTCATCTGTAATACCAAGAAGACGACGACCGAATAGATGGGGACGTTAATAGGAGTTTTCGGTTCGAACAAAGGAACATGCCATTATAGAGTCTTGAGTATTTTGAATCCATAGGTTTGGAACCATTATGAAATTACATGGTTGAACACCGCCTTCTCCAACTCAAAACGTCTCAAATTGTTTTATGGTCAACTCCTCAAAACCAATTATGAATTGAGAAGAGGATAGCTATTTTATTTCAGAAAGTATTCTCTTTCTCTCTCGATCTAACCTCGAACCATGTGTCTTTGGATGGTTTTGTGCACTCCCCGAGACGCTTTCGTGTGCGTTCCACCTAGCTCGAAAGTGTTGAAATCGAAATAAGAAAGAGTATAATTAAAAATAAGGGCTTGAGGGATGATGATTTTTCCATCCTATTGTGAGAGATACAAGATGCCAAGTTCATCTCTATTAGCAAGAAGAGGATGAGCGAAAGAGATACGTTAACAAAAGTTCTCGGTTCGGACGGATCAACGAGCCTTTATAGAGCCTAAGTATTTGGAATCCATAGGTTTGGAACCATCATGAAATTACATGGTTGAACACCTCTTTGTCCAACTCAAAACTGCTAAAGAGTATGATGGTCAACTCCTCAAAACCTATCATGAATTGATAAGAGGATAGCTATCTTATTTCATAATGTAATCTCTTTCTCTCTCAATCTAACCTAGAACCATGTGTTTTTGGATGGATTTGTGCAGTCCCCGAGACGCTTTCGTGTGAAGTTCCACCTAGCTCCAAAGTGTCAAAATCAAAATAAGAAAGAGCATAATTAAAAATAAAGGCTTGAGGGATGATGATTTGTCCATCCTAGTGTGAGAGATAAAAGATGCCAATTTCATCTCTATTAGCAAAGAAGACGATGAGCAGAAGAGATACGTTAACAAAAGTTTTCGGTTCAGACGGATCAACGAGCCTTTATAGAGCCTAAGAATTTGGAATCCATAGGTTTGGAACCATCATGAAATTACATGGTTGAACACCTCTTTGTCCAACTCAAAACTCGCTAAAGAGTATGATGGTCAACTCCTCAAAACCTATCATGAATTGATAAGAGGATAGCTATCTTATTTCATAATGTAATCTCTTTCTCTCTCAATCTAACCTCGAACCTAGTGTTTTTTGATGGTTTTATGCAATCCCCGAGATTCTTTCATGTGAAGTTCCAACTAGCTCCAAAGTGACAAAATAAAAATATGAAAGAGGCTAATGAAAAATAAGAAGTACTTGAGGGATGACGATTTTTTGGTACTAGTGTGAGACATACCGAAATCCAAAGTCATCCGTAATACCAAGAAGACGACGACAGAATAGATGGGGACGTTAATAGGAGTTTTCAGTTCGAACAAAGGAACATGCCATTATAGAGTCTTGAGTATTTTGAATCCATAGGTTTGGAACCATTATGAAATTACATGGTTGAACACCGCCTTCTCCAACTCAAAACGTCTCAAATTGTTTTATGGTCAACTCCTCAAAACCAATTATGAATTGAGAAGAGGATAGCTATTTTATTTCAGAAAGTATTCTCTTTCTCTCTCGATCTAACCTCGAACCATGTGTCTTTGGATGGTTTTGTGCACTCCCCGAGACGCTTTCGTGTGCGGTTCCACCTAGCTCGAAAGTGTTGAAATCGAAATAAGAAAGAGTATAATTAAAAATAAGGGCTTGAGGGATGATGATTTTTCCATCCTATTGTGAGAGATACAAGATGCCAAGTTCATCTCTATTAGCAAGAAGAGGATGAGCAGAAGAGATACGTTAACAAAAGTTCTCGGTTCAGACGGATCAACGAGCCTTTATAGAGCCTAAGTATTTGGAATCCATAGGTTTGGAACCATCATGAAATTACATGGTTGAACACCTCTTTGTCCAACTCAAAACTGCTAAAGAGTATGATGGTCAACTCCTCAAAACCTATCATGAATTGATAAGAGGATAGCTATCTTATTTCATAATGTAATCTCTTTCTCTCTCAATCTAACCTAGAACCATGTGTTTTTGGATGGATTTGTGCGATCCCCGAGACGCTTTCGTGTGAAGTTCCACCTAGCTCCAAAGTGTCAAAATCAAAATAAGAAAGAGCATAATTAAAAATAAAGGCTTGAGGGATGATGATTTGTCCATCCTAGTGTGAGAGATAAAAGATGCCAATTTCATCTCTATTAGCAAAGAAGACGATGAGCAGAAGAGATACGTTAACAAAAGTTTTCGGTTCAGACGGATCAACGAGCCTTTATAGAGCCTAAGAATTTGGAATCCATAGGTTTGGAACCATCATGAAATTACATGGTTGAACACCTCTTTGTCCAACTCAAAACTTGCTAAAGAGTATGATGGTCAACTCCTCAAAACCTATCATGAATTGATAAGAGGATAGCTATCTTATTTCATAATGTAATCTCTTTCTCTCTCAATCTAACCTCGAACCTAGTGTTTTTTGATGGTTTTATGCAATCCCCGAGATTCTTTCATGTGAAGTTCCAACTAGCTCCAAAGTGACAAAATAAAAATATGAAAGAGGCTAATGAAAAATAAGAAGTACTTGAGGGATGACGATTTTTTGGTACTAGTGTGAGACATACCGAATCCAAAGTCATCCGTAATACCAAGAAGACGACGACCGAAATAGATGGGGACGTTAATAGGAGTTTTCGGTTCGAACAAAGGAACATGCCATTATAGAGTCTTGAGTATTTTGAATCCATAGGTTTGGAACCATTATGAAATTACATGGTTGAACACCGCCTTCTCCAACTCAAAACGTCTCAAATTGTTTTATGGTCAACTCCTCAAAACCAATTATGAATTGAGAAGAGGATAGCTATTTTATTTCAGAAAGTATTCTCTTTCTCTCTCGATCTAACCTCGAACCATGTGTCTTTGGATGGTTTTGTGCACTCCCCGAGACGCTTTCGTGTGCAGTTCCACCTAGCTCGAAAGTGTTGAAATCGAAATAAGAAAGAGTATAATTAAAAATAAGGGCTTGAGGGATGATGATTTTTCCATCCTATTGTGAGAGATACAAGATGCCAAGTTCATCTCTATTAGCAAGAAGAGGATGAGCGAAGAGATACGTTAACAAAAGTTCTCGGTTCGGACGGATCAACGAGCCTTTATAGAGCCTAAGTATTTGGAATCCATAGGTTTGGAACCATCATGAAATTACATGGTTGAACACCTCTTTGTCCAACTCAAAATCGCTAAAGAGTATGATGGTCAACTCCTCAAAACCTATCATGAATTGATAAGAGGATAGCTATCTTATTTCATAATGTAATCTCTTTCTCTCTCAATCTAACCTAGAACCATGTGTTTTTGGATGGATTTGTGCGGTCCCCGAGACGCTTTCGTGTGAAGTTCCACCTAGCTCCAAAGTGTCAAAATCAAAATAAGAAAGAGCATAATTAAAAATAAAGGCTTGAGGGATGATGATTTGTCCATCCTAGTGTGAGAGATAAAAGATGCCAATTTCATCTCTATTAGCAAAGAAGACGATGAGCAGAAGAGATACGTTAACAAAAGTTTTCGGTTCGGACGATCAACGAGCCTTTATAGAGCCTAAGAATTTGGAATCCATAGGTTTGGAACCATCATGAAATTACATGGTTGAACACCTCTTTGTCCAACTCAAAACTCGCTAAAGAGTATGATGGTCAACTCCTCAAAACCTATCATGAATTGATAAGAGGATAGCTATCTTATTTCATAATGTAATCTCTTTCTCTCTCAATCTAACCTCGAACCTAGTGTTTTTTGATGGTTTTATGCAATCCCCGAGATTCTTTCATGTGAAGTTCCAACTAGCTCCAAAGTGACAAAATAAAAATATGAAAGAGGCTAATGAAAAATAAGAAGTACTTGAGGGATGACGATTTTTTGGTACTAGTGTGAGACATACCAGAATCCAAAGTCATCTGTAATACCAAGAAGACGACGACCAGAATAGATGGGGACGTTAATAGGAGTTTTCAGTTCGAACAAAGGAACATGCCATTATAGAGTCTTGAGTATTTTGAATCCATAGGTTTGGAACCATTATGAAATTACATGGTTGAACACCGCCTTCTCCAACTCAAAACGTCTCAAATTGTTTTATGGTCAACTCCTCAAAACCAATTATGAATTGAGAAGAGGATAGCTATTTTATTTCAGAAAGTATTCTCTTTCTCTCTCGATCTAACCTCGAACCATGTGTCTTTGGATGGTTTTGTGCACTCCCCGAGACGCTTTCGTGTGCAGTTCCACCTAGCTCGAAAGTGTTGAAATCGAAATAAGAAAGAGTATAATTAAAAATAAGGGCTTGAGGGATGATGATTTTTCCATCCTATTGTGAGAGATACAAGATGCCAAGTTCATCTCTATTAGCAAGAAGAGGATGAGCAGAAGAGATACGTTAACAAAAGTTCTCGGTTCAGACGCATCAACGAGCCTTTATAGAGCCTAAGTATTTGGAATCCATAGGTTTGGAACCATCATGAAATTACATGGTTGAACACCTCTTTGTCCAACTCAAAACTGCTAAAGAGTATGATGGTCAACTCCTCAAAACCTATCATGAATTGATAAGAGGATAGCTATCTTATTTCATAATGTAATCTCTTTCTCTCTCAATCTAACCTAGAACCATGTGTTTTTGGATGGATTTGTGCAGTCCCCGAGACGCTTTCGTGTGAAGTTCCACCTAGCTCCAAAGTGTCAAAATCAAAATAAGAAAGAGCATAATTAAAAATAAAGGCTTGAGGGATGATGATTTTTCCATCCTAGTGTGAGAGATAAAAGATGCCAATTTCATCTCTATTAGCAAAGAAGACGATGAGCAGAAGAGATACGTTAACAAAAGTTTTCGGTTCGCACGTATCAACGAGCCTTTATAGAGCCTAAGAATTTGGAATCCATAGGTTTGGAACCATCATGAAATTACATGGTTGAACACCTCTTTGTCCAACTCAAAACTCGCTAAAGAGTATGATGGTCAACTCCTCAAAACCTATCATGAATTGATAAGAGGATAGCTATCTTATTTCATAATGTAATCTCTTTCTCTCTCAATCTAACCTCGAACCTAGTGTTTTTTGATGGTTTTATGCAATCCCCGAGATTCTTTCATGTGAAGTTCCAACTAGCTCCAAAGTGACAAAATAAAAATATGAAAGAGGATAATGAAAAATAAGAAGTACTTGAGGGATGACGATTTTTTGGTACTAGTGTGAGACATACCGGAATCCAAAGTCATCCGTAATACCAAGAAGACGACGACCAGAATAGATGGGGACGTTAATAGGAGTTTTCAGTTCGAACAAAGGAACATGCCATTATAGAGTCTTGAGTATTTTGAATCCATAGGTTTGGAACCATTATGAAATTACATGGTTGAACACCGCCTTCTCCAACTCAAAACTTCTCAAAATGTTTTATGGTCAACTCCTCAAAACCAATTATGAATTGAGAAGAGGATAGCTATTTTATTTCAGAAAGTATTCTCTTTCTCTCTCGATCTAACCTCGAACCATGTGTCTTTGGATGGTTTTGTGCACTCCCCGAGACGCTTTCGTGTGCGTTCCACCTAGCTCGAAAGTGTTGAAATCGAAATAAGAAAGAGTATAATTAAAAATAAGGGCTTGAGGGATGATGATTTTTCCATCCTATTGTGAGAGATACAAGATGCCAAGTTCATCTCTATTAGCAAGAAGAGGATGAGCAGAAGAGATACGTTAACAAAAGTTCTCGGTTCGGACGGATCAACGAGCCTTTATAGAGCCTAAGTATTTGGAATCCATAGGTTTGGAACCATCATGAAATTACATGGTTGAACACCTCTTTGTCCAACTCAAAACTCGCTAAAGAGTATGATGGTCAACTCCTCAAAACCTATCATGAATTGATAAGAGGATAGCTATCTTATTTCATAATGTAATCTCTTTCTCTCTCAATCTAACCTAGAACCATGTGTTTTTGGATGGATTTGTGCGGTCCCGAGACGCTTTCGTGTGAAGTTCCACCTAGCTCCAAAGTGTCAAAATCAAAATAAGAAAGAGCATAATTAAAAATAAAGGCTTGAGGGATGATGATTTGTCCATCCTAGTGTGAGAGATAAAAGATGCCAATTTCATCTCTATTAGCAAAGAAGACGATGAGCAGAAGAGATACGTTAACAAAAGTTTTCGGTTCGATACGGATCAACGAGCCTTTATAGAGCCTAAGAATTTGGAATCCATAGGTTTGGAACCATCATGAAATTACATGGTTGAACACCTCTTTGTCCAACTCAAAACTTGCTAAAGAGTATGATGGTCAACTCCTCAAAACCTATCATGAATTGATAAGAGGATAGCTATCTTATTTCATAATGTAATCTCTTTCTCTCTCAATCTAACCTCGAACCTAGTGTTTTTTGATGGTTTTATGCAATCCCCGAGATTCTTTCATGTGAAGTTCCAACTAGCTCCAAAGTGACAAAATAAAAATATGAAAGAGGCTAATGAAAAATAAGAAGTACTTGAGGGATGACGATTTTTTGGTACTAGTGTGAGACATACCGGAATCCAAAGTCATCTCGTAATACCAAGAAGACGACGACCAGAATAGATGGGGACGTTAATAGGAGTTTTCGGTTCGAACAAAGGAACATGCCATTATAGAGTCTTGAGTATTTTGAATCCATAGGTTTGGAACCATTATGAAATTACATGGTTGAACACCGCCTTCTCCAACTCAAAACTTCTCAAATTGTTTTATGGTCAACTCCTCAAAACCAATTATGAATTGAGAAGAGGATAGCTATTTTATTTCAGAAAGTATTCTCTTTCTCTCTCGATCTAACCTCGAACCATGTGTCTTTGGATGGTTTTGTGCACTCCCCGAGACGCTTTCGTGTGCAGTTCCACCTAGCTCGAAAGTGTTGAAATCGAAATAAGAAAGAGTATAATTAAAAATAAGGGCTTGAGGGATGATGATTTTTCCATCCTATTGTGAGAGATACAAGATGCCAAGTTCATCTCTATTAGCAAGAAGAGGATGAGCAGAAGAGATACGTTAACAAAAGTTCTCGGTTCGGACGGATCAACGAGCCTTTATAGAGCCTAAGTATTTGGAATCCATAGGTTTGGAACCATCATGAAATTACATGGTTGAACACCTCTTTGTCCAACTCAAAACTGCTAAAGAGTATGATGGTCAACTCCTCAAAACCTATCATGAATTGATAAGAGGATAGCTATCTTATTTCATAATGTAATCTCTTTCTCTCTCAATCTAACCTAGAACCATGTGTTTTTGGATGGATTTGTGCGGTCCCCGAGACGCTTTCGTGTGAAGTTCCACCTAGCTCCAAAGTGTCAAAATCAAAATAAGAAAGAGCATAATTAAAAATAAAGGCTTGAGGGATGATGATTTGTCCATCCTAGTGTGAGAGATAAAAGATGCCAATTTCATCTCTATTAGCAAAGAAGACGATGAGCAGAAGAGATACGTTAACAAAAGTTTTCGGTTCAGACAGATCAACGAGCCTTTATAGAGCCTAAGAATTTGGAATCCATAGGTTTGGAACCATCATGAAATTACATGGTTGAACACCTCTTTGTCCAACTCAAAACCGCTAAAGAGTATGATGGTCAACTCCTCAAAACCTATCATGAATTGATAAGAGGATAGCTATCTTATTTCATAATGTAATCTCTTTCTCTCTCAATCTAACCTCGAACCTAGTGTTTTTTGATGGTTTTATGCAATCCCCGAGATTCTTTCATGTGAAGTTCCAACTAGCTCCAAAGTGACAAAATAAAAATATGAAAGAGGCTAATGAAAAATAAGAAGTACTTGAGGGATGACGATTTTTTGGTACTAGTGTGAGACATACCGTAATCCAAAGTCATCCGTAATACCAAGAAGACGACGACCAGAATAGATGGGGACGTTAATAGGAGTTTTCAGTTCGAACAAAGGAACATGCCATTATAGAGTCTTGAGTATTTTGAATCCATAGGTTTGGAACCATTATGAAATTACATGGTTGAACACCGCCTTCTCCAACTCAAAACTTCTCAAATTGTTTTATGGTCAACTCCTCAAAACCAATTATGAATTGAGAAGAGGATAGCTATTTTATTTCGAAAGTATTCTCTTTCTCTCTCGATCTAACCTCGAACCATGTGTCTTTGGATGGTTTTGTGCACTCCCCGAGACGCTTTCGTGTGCAGTTCCACCTAGCTCGAAAGTGTTGAAATCGAAATAAGAAAGAGAATAATTAAAAATAAGGGCTTGAGGGATGATGATTTTTCCATCCTATTGTGAGAGATACAAGATGCCAAGTTCATCTCTATTAGCAAGAAGAGGATGAGCAGAAGAGATACGTTAACAAAAGTTCTCGGTTAGACGGATCAAGAGCCTTTATAGAGCCTAAGTATTTGGAATCCATAGGTTTGGAACCATCATGAAATTACATGGTTGAACACCTCTTTGTCCAACTCAAAACCTAAAGAGTATGATGGTCAATCCTCAAAACCTATCATGAATTGATAAGAGGATAGCTATCTTATTTCATAATGTAATCTCTTTCTCTCTCAATCTAACCTCGAACCTAGTGTTTTTTGATGGTTTTATGCAATCCGAGATTCTTTCATGTGAAGTTCCAACTAGCTCCAAAGTGCAAAATAAAAATATGAAAGAGGATAATGAAAAATAAGAAGTATTGAGGGATGACGATTTTTGGTACTAGTGTGAGACATACCAGAATCCAAAGTCATCTAATACCAAGAAGACGACGACAGAATAGATGGGGACGTTAATAGGAGTTTTCGGTTCGAACAAAGGAACATGCCATTATAGAGTCTTGAGTATTTTGAATCCATAGGTTTGGAACCATTATGAAATTACATGGTTGAACACCGCCTTCTCCAACTCAAAACGTCTCAAATTGTTTTATGGTCAACTCCTCAAAACCAATTATGAATTGAGAAGAGGATAGCTATTTTATTTCAGAAAGTATTCTCTTTCTCTCTCGATCAAACCTAGAACCATGTGTTTTTGGATGGTTTTGTGCAGTCCCCGAGACGCTTTCGTGTGAAGTTCCACCTAGCTCCAAAGTGTCGAAATCAAAATAAGAAAGAGCATAATTAAAAATAAAGGCTTGAGGGATGATGATTTTTCCATCCTAGTGTGAGAGATACAAGATGCCAACTTCATCTCTATTAGCAAAGAAGACGATGAGCGAGAAGAGATACGTTAACAAAAGTTCTCGGTTCGAACGGATCAACGAGCCTTTATAGAGCCTAAGTATTTGGAATCCATTGGTTTGGAACCATCATGAAATTACATGGTTGAACACCTCTTTGTCCAACTCAAAACTTGCTAAAGAGTATGATGGTCAACTCCTCAAAACCTATCATGAATTGATAAGAGGATAGCTATCTTATTTCATAATGTAATCTCTTTCTCTCTCAATCTAACCTAGAACCATGTGTTTTTGGATGGATTTGTGCAATTCCCGAGACGCTTTCGTGTGAAGTTCCACCTAGCTCCAAAGTGTCAAAATCAAAATAAGAAAGAGCATAATTAAAAATAAAGGCTTGAGGGATGATGATTTTTCCATCCTAGTGTGAGAGATAAAAGATGCCAATTTCATCTCTATTAGCAAAGAAGACGATGAGCGAAAGAGATACGTTAACAAAAGTTTTCGGTTCGGACGGATCAACGAGCCTTTATAGAGCCTAAGAATTTGGAATCCATAGGTTTGGAACCATCATGAAATTACATGGTTGAACACCTCTTTGTCCAACTCAAAACTGCTAAAGAGTATGATGGTCAACTCCTCAAAACCTATCATGAATTGATAAGAGGATAGCTATCTTATTTCATAATGTAATCTCTTTCTCTCTCAATCTAACCTCGAACCTAGTGTTTTTTGATGGTTTTATGCAATCCCCGAGATTCTTTCATGTGAAGTTCCAACTAGCTCCAAAGTGACAAAATAAAAATATGAAAGAGGATAATGAAAAATAAGAAGTACTTGAGGGATGACGATTTTTTGGTACTAGTGTGAGACATACCGGAATCCAAAGTCATCTATAATACCAAGAAGACGACGACCGGAATAGATGGGGACGTTAATAGGAGTTTTCGCTTCGAACAAAGGAACATGCCATTATAGAGTCTTGAGTATTTTGAATCCATAGGTTTGGAACCATTATGAAATTACATGGTTGAACACCGCCTTCTCCAACTCAAAACTTCTCAAAATGTTTTATGGTCAACTCCTCAAAACCAATTATGAATTGAGAAGAGGATATCTATTTTATTTCAGAAAGTATTCTCTTTCTCTCTCGATCTAACCTAGAACCATGTGTTTTTGGATGGTTTTGTGCAGTCCCCGAGATGCTTTCGTGTGAAGTTCCACCTAGCTCGAAAGTGTCGAAATCAAAAAAAGAAAGAGCATAATTAAAAATAAAGGCTTGAGGGATGATGATTTTTCCATCCTAGTGTGAGAGATACAAGATGCCAATTTCATCTCTATTAGCAAAGAAGACGATGAGCAGAAGAGATACGTTAACAAAAGTTTTCGGTTCGGATGGATCAACGAGCCTTTATAGTGCCTAAGAATTTGGAATCCATAGGTTGGGAACCATCATGAAGTTACATGGTTGAACACCTCTTTGTCCAACTCAAAACTACTAAAGAGTATGATGGTCAACTCCTCAAAACCTATCATGAATTGATAAGAGGATAGCTATCTTATTTTAGAATGTAATCTCTTTTTCTCTGAATCTAACTTTGAACCTAGTGTTTTTTGATGGTTTTGTGAAGTCCCCGAGATTCTTTCATGTGAAGTTCCAACTAGCTCCAAAGTGTCAAAATAAAAATATGAAAGAGGATAATTAAAAATAAAAAGTACTTGAGGGATGACGATATTTTGGTACTAGTGTGAGAGATACAAGAATCCAACATCATCTCTAATACCAAGAAGACGACGACCAGAATAGATGGGGACGTTAATAGGAGTTTTCGGTTCGAACAAAGGCATAGGCCTTTATAGAGACTTGAGTATTTTGAATCCATAGGTTTGGAACCATTATGAAATTACATGGTTGAACACCGCCTTCTCCAACTCAAAACTTCTCAAAATGTTTTATGGTCAACTCCTCAAAACCAATTATGAATTGAGAAGAGGATAGCTATTTAATTTCAGAAAGTATTCTCTTTCTCTCTCGATCTAACCTAGAACCATGTGTTTTTGGATGGTTTTGTGCAGTCCCCGAGACGCTTTCGTGTGAAGTTCCACCTAGCTCCAAAGTGTCGAAATCAAAATAAGAAAGAGCATAATTAAAAATAAAGGCTTGAGGGATGATGATTTTTCCATCCTAGTGTGAGAGATACAAGATGCCAATTTCATCTCTATTAGCAAAGAAGACGATGAGCGAGAAAGAGATACGTTAACAAAAGTTCTCGGTTCGGACATATCAACGAGCCTTTATAGAGCCTAAGTATTTGGAATCCATAGGTTTGGAACCATCATGAAATTACATGGTTGAACACCTCTTTGTCCAACTCAAAACTCGCTAAAGAGTATGATGGTCAACTCCTCAAAACCTATCATGAATTGATAAGAGGATAGCTATCTTATTTCATAATGTAATCTCTTTCTCTCTCAATCTAACCTAGAACCATGTGTTTTTGGATGGATTTGTGCGGTCCCCGAGACGCTTTCGTGTGAAGTTCCACCTAGCTCCAAAGTGTCAAAATCAAAATAAGAAAGAGCATAATTAAAAATAAAGGCTTGAGGGATGATGATTTGTCCATCCTAGTGTGAGAGATAAAAGATGCCAATTTCATCTCTATTAGCAAAGAAGACGATGAGCAAAGAGATACGTTAACAAAAGTTTTCGGTTCGGACGTATCAACGAGCCTTTATAGAGCCTAAGAATTTGGAATCCATAGGTTTGGAACCATCATGAAATTACATGGTTGAACACCTCTTTGTCCAACTCAAAACTGCTAAAGAGTATGATGGTCAACTCCTCAAAACCTATCATGAATTGATAAGAGGATAGCTATCTTATTTCATAATGTAATCTCTTTCTCTCTCAATCTAACCTCGAACCTAGTGTTTTTTGATGGTTTTATGCAATCCCCGAGATTCTTTCATGTGAAGTTCCAACTAGCTCCAAAGTGACAAAATAAAAATATGAAAGAGGCTAATGAAAAATAAGAAGTACTTGAGGGATGACGATTTTTTGGTACTAGTGTGAGACATACCAGAATCCAAAGTCATCTGTAATACCAAGAAGACGGCGACCAGAATAGATGGGGACGTTAATAGGAGTTTTCGGTTCGAACAAAGGAACATGCCATTATAGAGTCTTGAGTATTTTGAATCCATAGGTTTGGAACCATTATGAAATTACATGGTTGAACACCGCCTTCTCCAACTCAAAACGTCTCAAATTGTTTTATGGTCAACTCCTCAAAACCAATTATGAATTGAGAAGAGGATAGCTATTTTATTTCGAAAGTATTCTCTTTCTCTCTCGATCAAACCTAGAACCATGTGTTTTTGGATGGTTTTGTGCACTCCCCGAGACGCTTTCGTGTGAAGTTCCACCTAGCTCCAAAGTGTCGAAATCAAAATAAGAAAGAGCATAATTAAAAATAAAGGCTTGAGGGATGATGATTTTTCCATCCTAGTGTGAGAGATACAAGATGCCAACTTCATCTCTATTAGCAAAGAAGACGATGAGCAGAAGAGATACGTTAACAAAAGTTCTCGGTTCAGACAGATCAACGAGCCTTTATAGAGCCTAAGTATTTGGAATCCATTGGTTTGGAACCATCATGAAATTACATGGTTGAACACCTCTTTGTCCAACTCAAAACTCGCTAAAGAGTATGATGGTCAACTCCTCAAAACCTATCATGAATTGATAAGAGGATAGCTATCTTATTTCATAATGTAATCTCTTTCTCTCTCAATCTAACCTAGAACCATGTGTTTTTGGATGGATTTGTGCAATCCCCGAGACGCTTTCGTGTGAAGTTCCACCTAGCTCCAAAGTGTCAAAATCAAAATAAGAAAGAGCATAATTAAAAATAAAGGCTTGAGGGATGATGATTTTTCCATCCTAGTGTGAGAGATAAAAGATGCCAATTTCATCTCTATTAGCAAAGAAGACGATGAGCAGAAGAGATACGTTAACAAAAGTTTTCGGTTCGGACGATCAACGAGCCTTTATAGAGCCTAAGAATTTGGAATCCATAGGTTTGGAACCATCATGAAATTACATGGTTGAACACCTCTTTGTCCAACTCAAAACTACTAAAGAGTATGATGGTCAACTCCTCAAAACCTATCATGAATTGATAAGAGGATAGCTATCTTATTTCATAATGTAATCTCTTTCTCTCTCAATCTAACCTCGAACCTAGTGTTTTTTGATGGTTTTATGCAATCCCCGAGATTCTTTCATGTGAAGTTCCAACTAGCTCCAAAGTGACAAAATAAAAATATGAAAGAGGATAATGAAAAATAAGAAGTACTTGAGGGATGACGATTTTTTGGTACTAGTGTGAGACATACCAGAATCCAAAGTCATCTATAATACCAAGAAGACGACGACCAGAATAGATGGGGACGTTAATAGGAGTTTTCAGTTCGAACAAAGGAACATGCCATTATAGAGTCTTGAGTATTTTGAATCCATAGGTTTGGAACCATTATGAAATTACATGGTTGAACACCGCCTTCTCCAACTCAAAACTTCTCAAAATGTTTTATGGTCAACTCCTCAAAACCAATTATGAATTGAGAAGAGGATATCTATTTTATTTCAGAAAGTATTCTCTTTCTCTCTCGATCTAACCTAGAACCATGTGTTTTTGGATGGTTTTGTGCAATCCCCGAGACGCTTTCGTGTGAAGTTCCACCTAGCTCGAAAGTGTCGAAATCAAAATAAGAAAGAGCATAATTAAAAATAAAGGCTTGAGGGATGATGATTTTTCCATCCTAGTGTGAGAGATACAAGATGCCAATTTCATCTCTATTAGCAAAGAAGACGATGAGCATAAGAGATACGTTAACAAAAGTTTTCGGTTCGACATAGATCAACGAGCCTTTATAGAGCCTAAGAATTTGGAATCCATAGGTTTGGAACCATCATGAAATTACATGGTTGAACACCTCTTTGTCCAACTCAAAACTGCTAAAGAGTATGATGGTCAATTCCTCAAAACCTATCATGAATTGATAAGAGGATAGCTATCTTATTTCATAATGTAATCTCTTTCTCTCTCAATCTAACCTCGAACCTAGTGTTTTTTGATGGTTTTGTGCAGTCCCCGAGATTCTTTCATGTGAAGTTCCAACTAGCTCCAAAGTGTCAAAATAAAAATATGAAAGAGGATAATTAAAAATAAAAAGTACTTGAGGGATGACGATTTTTTGGTACTAGTGTGAGACATACAAGAATCCAAAGTCATCTCTAATACCAAGAAGACGACGACCAAAATAGATGGGGACGTTAATAGGAGTTTTCGGTTCGAACAAAGGAACATGCCATTATAGAGTCTTGAGTATTTTGAATCCATAGGTTTGGAACCATTATGAAATTACATGGTTGAACACCGCCTTCTCCAACTCAAAACTTCTCAAAATGTTTTATGGTCAACTCCTCAAAACCAATTATGAATTGAGAAGAGGATAGCTATTTTATTTCAGAAAGTATTCTCTTTCTCTCTCGATCTAACCTAGAACCATGTGTTTTTGGATGGTTTTGTGCAGTCCCCGAGACGCTTTCGTGTGAAGTTCCACCTAGCTCCAAAGTGTCGAAATCAAAATAAGAAAGAGCATAATTAAAAATAAAGGCTTGAGGGATGATGATTTTTCCATCCTAGTGTGAGAGATACAAGATGCCAATTTCATCTCTATTAGCAAAGAAGACGATGAGCGAAGAGATACGTTAACAAAAGTTCTCGGTTCGGATGGATCAACGAGCCTTTATAGAGCCTAAGTATTTGGAATCCATAGGTTTGGAACCATCATGAAATTACATGGTTGAACACCTCTTTGTCCAACTCAAAACCGCTAAAGAGTATGATGGTCAACTCCTCAAAACCTATCATGAATTGATAAGAGGATAGCTATCTTATTTCATAATGTAATCTCTTTCTCTCTCAATCTAACCTAGAACCATGTGTTTTTGGATGGATTTGTGCAGTCCCCGAGACGCTTTCGTGTGAAGTTCCACCTAGCTCCAAAGTGTCAAAATCAAAATAAGAAAGAGCATAATTAAAAATAAAGGCTTGAGGGATGATGATTTGTCCATCCTAGTGTGAGAGATAAAAGATGCCAATTTCATCTCTATTAGCAAAGAAGACGATGAGCAGAAGAGATACGTTAACAAAAGTTTTCGGTTCGATGGATCAACGAGCCTTTATAGAGCCTAAGAATTTGGAATCCATAGGTTTGGAACCATCATGAAATTACATGGTTGAACACCTCTTTGTCCAACTCAAAACTGCTAAAGAGTATGATGGTCAACTCCTCAAAACCTATCATGAATTGATAAGAGGATAGCTATCTTATTTCATAATGTAATCTCTTTCTCTCTCAATCTAACCTCGAACCTAGTGTTTTTTGATGGTTTTATGCAATCCCCGAGATTCTTTCATGTGAAGTTCCAACTAGCTCCAAAGTGACAAAATAAAAATATGAAAGAGGATAATGAAAAATAAGAAGTACTTGAGGGATGACGATTTTTTGGTACTAGTGTGAGACATACCGAATCCAAAGTCATCTGTAATACCAAGAAGACGACGACCGAAATAGATGGGGACGTTAATAGGAGTTTTCGGTTCGAACAAAGGAACATGCCATTATAGAGTCTTGAGTATTTTGAATCCATAGGTTTGGAACCATTATGAAATTACATGGTTGAACACCGCCTTCTCCAACTCAAAACGTCTCAAATTGTTTTATGGTCAACTCCTCAAAACCAATTATGAATTGAGAAGAGGATAGCTATTTTATTTCAGAAAGTATTCTCTTTCTCTCTCGATCAAACCTAGAACCATGTGTTTTTGGATGGTTTTGTGCAGTCCCCGAGACGCTTTCGTGTGAAGTTCCACCTAGCTCCAAAGTGTCGAAATCAAAATAAGAAAGAGCATAATTAAAAATAAAGGCTTGAGGGATGATGATTTTTCCATCCTAGTGTGAGAGATACAAGATGCCAACTTCATCTCTATTAGCAAAGAAGACGATGAGCGAAGAGATACGTTAACAAAAGTTCTCGGTTCGGACAGATCAACGAGCCTTTATAGAGCCTAAGTATTTGGAATCCATTGGTTTGGAACCATCATGAAATTACATGGTTGAACACCTCTTTGTCCAACTCAAAACGCAAAGAGTATGATGGTCAACTCCTCAAAACCTATCATGAATTGATAAGAGGATAGCTATCTTATTTCATAATGTAATCTCTTTCTCTCTCTAATCTAACCTAGAACCATGTGTTTTTGGATGGATTTGTGCGGTCCGAGACGCTTTCGTGTGAAGTTCCACCTAGCTCCAAAGTGTCAAAATCAAAATAAGAAAGAACATAATTAAAAATAAAGGCTTGAGGGATGATGATTTTTCCATCCTAGTGTGAGAGATAAAAGATGCCAATTTCATCTCTATTAGCAAAGAAGACGATGAGCGAAGAGATACGTTAACAAAAGTTTTCGGTTCGAACAGATCAACGAGCCTTTATAGAGCCTAAGAATTTGGAATCCATAGGTTTGGAACCATCATGAAATTACATGGTTGAACACCTCTTTGTCCAACTCAAAACTTCTAAAGAGTATGATGGTCAACTCCTCAAAACCTATCATGAATTGATAAGAGGATAGCTATCTTATTTCATAATGTAATCTCTTTCTCTCTCAATCTAACCTCGAACCTAGTGTTTTTTGATGGTTTTGTGAAATCCCTGAGATTCTTTCATGTGAAGTTCCAACTAGCTCCAAAGTGTCAAAATAAAAATATGAAAGAGGATAATGAAAAATAAGAAGTACTTGAGGGATGACGATTTTTGGTACTAGTGTGAGACATACCAGAATCCAAAGTCATCTATAATACCAAGAAGACGACGACCAGAATAGATGGGGACGTTAATAGGAGTTTTCAGTTCGAACAAAGGAACATGCCATTATAGAGTCTTGAGTATTTTGAATCCATAGGTTTGGAACCATTATGAAATTACATGGTTGAACACCGCCTTCTCCAACTCAAAACTTCTCAAAATGTTTTATGGTCAACTCCTCAAAACCAATTATGAATTGAGAAGAGGATATCTATTTTATTTCAGAAAGTATTCTCTTTCTCTCTCGATCTAACCTAGAACCATGTGTTTTTGGATGGTTTTGTGCATTCCCGAGATGCTTTCGTGTGAAGTTCCACCTAGCTCCAAAGTGTCGAAATCAAAATAAGAAAGAGCATAATTAAAAATAAAGGCTTGAGGGATGATGATTTTTCCATCCTAGTGTGAGAGATACAAGATGCCAATTTCATCTCTATTAGCAAAGAAGACGATGAGCAGAAGAGATACGTTAACAAAAGTTTTCGGTTCAGATAGATCAACGAGCCTTTATAGTGCCTAAGAATTTGGAATCCATAGGTTGGGAACCATCATGAAGTTACATGGTTGAACACCTCTTTGTCCAACTCAAAACTACTAAAGAGTATGATGGTCAACTCCTCAAAACCTATCATGAATTGATAAGAGGATAGCTATCTTATTTTAGAATGTAATCTCTTTCTCTCTCAATCTAACTTCGAACCTAGTGTTTTTTGATGGTTTTGTGAAGTCCCCGAGATTCTTTCATGTGAAGTTCCAACTAGCTCCAAAGTGTCAAAATAAAAATATGAAAGAGGATAATTAAAAATAAAAAGTACTTGAGGGATGACGATTTTTGGGTACTAGTGTGAGAGATACAAGAATCCAACATCATCTCTAATACCAAGAAGACGACGACCAGAATAGATGGGGACGTTAATAGGAGTTTTCGGTTCGAACAAAGGAACATGCCTTTATAGAGTCTTGAGTATTTTGAATCCATAGGTTTGGAACCATTATGAAATTACATGGTTGAACACCGCCTTCTCCAACTCAAAACTTCTCAAAATGTTTTATGGTCAACTCCTCAAAACCAATTATGAATTGAAAAGAGGATAGCTATTTTATTTTAGAAAGTATTCTCTTTCTCTCTCGATCTAACCTAGAACCATGTGTTTTTGGATGGTTTTGTGCAGTCCCCGAGACGCTTTCGTGTGAAGTTCCACCTAGCTCCAAAGTGTCGAAATCAAAATAAGAAAGAGCATAATTAAAAATAAAGGCTTGAGGGATGATGATTTTTCCATCCTAGTGTGAGAGATACAAGATGCCAATTTCATCTCTATTAGCAAAGAAGACGATGAGCAGAAGAGATACGTTAACAAAAGTTTTCGGTTCAGACAGATCAACGAGCCTTTATAGAGCCTAAGAATTTGGAATCCATAGGTTTGGAACCATCATGAAATTACATGGTTGAACACCTCTTTGTCCAACTCAAAACTGCTAAAGAGTATGATGGTCAACTCCTCAAAACCTATCAAGAATTGATAAGAGGATAGCTATCTTATTTCAGAATGTAATCTCTTTCTCTCTCAATCTAACTTCGAACCTAGTGTTTTTTGATGGTTTTGTGAAGTCCCCGAGATTCTTTCATGTGAAGTTCCAACTAGCTCCAAAGTGTCAAAATAAAAATATGAAAGAGGATAATTAAAAATAAGAAGTACTTGAGGGATGACGATTTTTGGGTACTAGTGTGAGACATACCGTAATCCAAAGTCATCTGTAATACCAAGAAGACGACGACCAGAATAGATGGGGACGTTAATAGGAGTTTTCGGTTCGAACAAAGGAACATGCCATTATAGAGTCTTGAGTATTTTGAATCCATAGGTTTGGAACCATTATGAAATTACATGGTTGAACACCGCCTTCTCCAACTCAAAACTTCTCAAAATGTTTTATGGTCAACTCCTCAAAACCAATTATGAATTGAAAAGAGGATAGCTATTTTATTTCGAAAGTATTCTCTTTCTCTCTCGATCTAACCTAGAACCATGTGTTTTTGGATGGTTTTGTGCAGTCCCCGAGACGCTTTCGTGTGAAGTTCCACCTAGCTCCAAAGTGTCGAAATCAAAATAAGAAAGAGCATAATTAAAAATAAAGGCTTGAGGGATGATGATTTTTCCATCCTAGTGTGAGAGATACAAGATGCCAATTTCATCTCTATTAGCAAAGAAGACGATGAGCAAAGAGATAAGTTCACAAAAGTTCTCGGTTCAGACAAATCAACGAGCCTTTATAGAGCCTAAGTATTTGGAATCCATAGGTTTGGAACCATCATGAAATTACATGGTTGAACACCTCTTTGTCCAACTCAAAACTGCTAAAGAGTATGATGGTCAACTTCTCAAAACCTATCATGAATTGATAAGAGGATAGCTATCTTATTTCATAATGTAATCTCTTTCTCTCTCAATCTAACCTCGAACCTAGTGTTTTTTGATGGTTTTGTGCAAGTCCCCGAGATTCTTTCATGTGAAGTTCCAACTAGCTCCAAAGTGTCAAAATAAAAATATGAAAGAGGATAATGAAAAATAAGAAGTACTTGAGGGATGACGATTTTTGGGTACTAGTGTGAGACATACCAATCCAAAGTCATCCGTAATACCAAGAAGACGACGACCAGAATAGATGGGGACGTTAATAGGAGTTTTCGGTTCGAACAAAGGAACATGCCATTATAGAGTCTTGAGTATTTTGAATCCATAGGTTTGGAACCATTATGAAATTACATGGTTGAACACCGCCTTCTCCAACTCAAAACTTCTCAAAATGTTTTATGGTCAACTCCTCAAAACCAATTATGAATTGAAAAGAGGATAGCTATTTTATTTCAGAAAGTATTCTCTTTCTCTCTCGATCTAACCTAGAACCATGTGTTTTTGGATGGTTTTGTGCAGTCCCCGAGACGCTTTCGTGTGAAGTTCCACCTAGCTCCAAAGTGTCGAAATCAAAATAAGAAAGAACATAATTAAAAATAAGGGCTTGAGGGATGATGATTTTTCCATCCTATTGTGAGAGATACAAGATGCCAAGTTCATCTCTATTAGCAAGAAGACGATGAGCAGAAGAGATACGTTAACAAAAGTTCTCGGTTCAGACAGATCAACGAGCCTTTATAGAGCCTAAGTATTTGGAATCCATAGGTTTGGAACCATCATGAAATTACATGGTTGAACACCTCTTTGTCCAACTCAAAACTGCTAAAGAGTATGATGGTCAACTTCTCAAAACCTATCATGAATTGATAAGAGGATAGCTATCTTATTGCATAATGTAATCTCTTTCTCTCTCAATCTAACCTCAAACCTAGTGTTTTTTGATGGTTTTGTGCAGTCCCCGAGATTCTTTCATGTGAAGTTCCAACTAGCTCCAAAGTGTCAAAATAAAAATATGAAAGAGGATAATGAAAAATAAGAAGTACTTGAGGGATGACGATTTTTGGGTACTAGTGTGAGACATATCAGAATCCAAAGTCATCTGTAATACCAAGAAGACGACGACCAAAATAGATGGGGACGTTAATAGGAGTTTTCGGTTCGAACAAAGGAACATGCCATTATAGAGTCTTGAGTATTTTGAATCCATAGGTTTGGAACCATTATGAAATTACATGGTTGAACACCGCCTTCTCCAACTCAAAACTTCTCAAAATGTTTTATGGTCAACTCCTCAAAACCAATTATGAATTGAAAAGAGGATAGCTATTTTATTTCGAAAGTATTCTCTTTCTCTCTCGATCTAACCTAGAACCATGTGTTTTTGGATGGTTTTGTGCGGTCCCCGAGACGCTTTCGTGTGAAGTTCCACCTAGCTCCAAAGTGTCGAAATCAAAATAAGAAAGAGCATAATTAAAAATAAAGGCTTGAGGGATGATGATTTTTCCATCCTAGTGTGAGAGATACAAGATGCCAATTTCATCTCTATTAGCAAAAAAGACGATGAGCAGAAGAGATACGTTAACAAAAGTTTTCGGTTCAGACAGATCAACGAGCCTTTATAGAGCCTAAGAATTTGGAATCCATAGGTTTGGAACCATCATGAAATTACATGGTTGAACACCTCTTTGTCCAACTCAAAACTGCTAAAGAGTATGATGGTCAACTCCTCAAAACCTATCAAGAATTGATAAGAGGATAGCTATCTTATTTCATAATGTAATCTCTTTCTCTCTCAATCTAACTTCGAACCTAGTGTTTTTTGATGGTTTTGTGAAGTCCCCGAGATTCTTTCATGTGAAGTTCCAACTAGCTCCAAAGTGTCAAAATAAAAATATGAAAGAGGATAATTAAAAATAAGAAGTACTTGAGGGATGACGATATTTTGGTACTAGTGTGAGACATACAAGAATCCAAAGTCATCTCTAATACCAAGAAGACGATGACCAGAATAGATGGGGACGTTAATAGGAGTTTTCGGTTCGAACAAAGGAATATGCCATTATAGAGTCTTGAGTATTTTGAATCCATAGGTTTGGAACCATTATGAAATTACATGGTTGAACACCGCCTTCTCCAACTCAAAACTTCTCAAAATGTTTTATGGTCAACTCCTCAAAACCAATTCTGAATTGAGAAGAGGATAGCTATTTTATTTCAGAAAGTATTCTCTTTCTCTCTCGATCTAACCTAGAACCATGTGTTTTTGGATGGTTTTGTGCAGTCCCCGAGACGCTTTCGTGTGAAGTTCCACCTAGCTCCAAAGTGTCGAAATCAAAATAAGAAAGAACATAATTAAAAATAAAGGCTTGAGGGATGATGATTTTTCCATCCTAGTGTGAGAGATACAAGATGCCAACTTCATCTCTATTAGCAAAGAAGACGATGAGCATAAGAGATACGTTAACAAAAGTTTTCGGTTCAGACAAATCAACGAGCCTTTATAGAGCCTAAGAATTTGGAATCCATAGGTTGGGAACCATCATGAAATTACATGGTTGAACACCTCTTTGTCCAACTCAAAACTACTAAAGAGTATGATGGTCAACTCCTCAAAACCTATCAAGAATTGATAAGAGGATAGCTATCTTATTTCAGAATGTAATCTCTTTCTCTCTCAATCTAACTTCGAACCTAGTGTTTTTTGATGGTTTTGTGAAGTCCCCGAGATTCTTTCATGTGAAGTTCCAACTAGCTCCAAAGTGTCAAAATAAAAATATGAAAGAGGATAATGAAAAATAAGAAGTACTTGAGGGATGACGATTTTTGGGTACTAGTGTGAGACATACCAGAATCCAAAGTCATCTGTAATACCAAGAAGACGACGACCAGAATAGATGGGGACGTTAATAGGAGTTTTCGGTTCGAACAAAGGAACATGCCATTATAGAGTCTTGAGTATTTTGAATCCATAGGTTTGGAACCATTATGAAATTACATGGTTGAACACCGCCTTCTCCAACTCAAAACTTCTCAAAATGTTTTATGGTCAACTCCTCAAAACCAATTATGAATTGAAAAGAGGATAGCTATTTTATTTCAGAAAGTATTCTCTTTCTCTCTCGATCTAACCTAGAACCATGTGTTTTTGGATGGTTTTGTGCGGTCCCCGAGACGCTTTCGTGTGAAGTTCCACCTAGCTCCAAAGTGTCGAAATCAAAATAAGAAAGAACATAATTAAAAATAAGGGCTTGAGGGATGATGATTTTTCCATCCTATTGTGAGAGATACAAGATGCCAAGTTCATCTCTATTAGCAAGAAGAGGATGAGCGAGAAGAGATACGTTAACAAAAGTTCTCGGTTCAGACAGATCAACGAGCCTTTATAGAGCCTAAGTATTTGGAATCCATAGGTTTGGAACCATCATGAAATTACATGGTTGAACACCTCTTTGTCCAACTCAAAACTGCTAAAGAGTATGATGGTCAACTTCTCAAAACCTATCATGAATTGATAAGAGGATAGCTATCTTATTGCATAATGTAATCTCTTTCTCTCTCAATCTAACCTCAAACCTAGTGTTTTTTGATGGTTTTGTGCAGTCCCCGAGATTCTTTCATGTGAAGTTCCAACTAGCTCCAAAGTGTCAAAATAAAAATATGAAAGAGGATAATGAAAAATAAGAAGTACTTGAGGGATGACGATTTTTGGGTACTAGTGTGAGACATACCAGAATCCAAAGTCATCTGTAATACCAAGAAGACGACGACCAAAATAGATGGGGACGTTAATAGGAGTTTTCGGTTCGAACAAAGGAACATGCCATTATAGAGTCTTGAGTATTTTGAATCCATAGGTTTGGAACCATTATGAAATTACATGGTTGAACACCGCCTTCTCCAACTCAAAACTTCTCAAAATGTTTTATGGTCAACTCCTCAAAACCAATTATGAATTGAAAAGAGGATAGCTATTTTATTTCGAAAGTATTCTCTTTCTCTCTCGATCTAACCTAGAACCATGTGTTTTTGGATGGTTTTGTGCAGTCCCGAGACGCTTTCGTGTGAAGTTCCACCTAGCTCCAAAGTGTCGAAATCAAAATAAGAAAGAACATAATTAAAAATAAGGGCTTGAGGGATGATGATTTTTCCATCCTATTGTGAGAGATACAAGATGCCAAGTTCATCTCTATTAGCAAGAAGAGGATGAGCAGAAGAGATATGTTAACAAAAGTTCTCGGTTCAGACAGATCAACGAGCCTTTATAGAGCCTAAGTATTTGGAATCCATAGGTTTAGAACCATCATGAAATTACATGGTTGAACACCTCTTTGTCCAACTCAAAACTGCTAAAGAGTATGATGGTCAACTTCTCAAAACCTATCATGAATTGATAAGAGGATAGCTATCTTATTGCATAATGTAATCTCTTTCTCTCTCAATCTAACCTCAAACCTAGTGTTTTTTGATGGTTTTGTGCAGTCCCCGAGATTCTTTCATGTGAAGTTCCAACTAGCTCCAAAGTGTCAAAATAAAAATATGAAAGAGGATAATGAAAAATAAGAAGTACTTGAGGGATGACGATTTTTGGGTACTAGTGTGAGACATACCAGAATCCAAAGTCATCTGTAATACCAAGAAGATGACGACCAGAATAGATGGGGACGTTAATAGGAGTTTTCGGTTCGAACAAAGGAACATGCCATTATAGAGTCTTGAGTATTTTGAATCCATAGGTTTGGAACCATTATGAAATTACATGGTTGAACACCGCCTTCTCCAACTCAAAACTTCTCAAAATGTTTTATGGTCAACTCCTCAAAACCAATTATGAATTGAAAAGAGGATAGCTATTTTATTTCAGAAAGTATTCTCTTTGTCTCTCGATCTAACCTAGAACCATGTGTTTTTGGATGGTTTTGTGCAGTCCCCGAGACGCTTTCGTGTGAAGTTCCACCTAGCTCCAAAGTGTCGAAATCAAAATAAGAAAGAACATAATTAAAAATAAGGGCTTGAGGGATGATGATTTTTCCATCCTATTGTGAGAGATACAAGATGCCAAGTTCATCTCTATTAGCAAGAAGAGGATGAGCAGAAGAGATACGTTAACAAAAGTTCTCGGTTCAGACAGATCAACGAGCCTTTATAGAGCCTAAGTATTTGGAATCCATAGGTTTAGATCCATCATGAAATTACATGGTTGAACACCTCTTTGTCCAACTCAAAACTGCTAAAGAGTATGATGGTCAACTTCTCAAAACCTATCATGAATTGATAAGAGGATAGCTATCTTATTGCATAATGTAATCTCTTTCTCTCTCAATCTAACCTCAAACCTAGTGTTTTTTGATGGTTTTGTGAAGTCCCCGAGATTCTTTCATGTGAAGTTCCAACTAGCTCCAAAGTGTCAAAATAAAAATATGAAAGAGGATAATGAAAAATAAGAAGTACTTGAGGGATGACGATTTTTGGGTACTAGTGTGAGACATACCGAATCCAAAGTCATCCGTAATACCAAGAAGACGACGACCAGAATAGATGGGGACGTTAATAGGAGTTTTCGGTTCGAACAAAGGAACATGCCATTATAGAGTCTTGAGTATTTTGAATCCATAGGTTTGGAACCATTATGAAATTACATGGTTGAACACCGCCTTCTCCAACTCAAAACTTCTCAAAATGTTTTATGGTCAACTCCTCAAAACCAATTATGAATTGAAAAGAGGATAGCTATTTTATTTCAGAAAGTATTCTCTTTCTCTCTCGATCTAACCTAGAACCATGTGTTTTTGGATGGTTTTGTGCAGTCCCCGAGACGCTTTCGTGTGAAGTTCCACCTAGCTCCAAAGTGTCGAAATCAAAATAAGAAAGAACATAATTAAAAATAAGGGCTTGAGGGATGATGATTTTTCCATCCTATTGTGAGAGATACAAGATGCCAAGTTCATCTCTATTAGCAAGAAGAGGATGAGCGAAGAGATACGTTAACAAAAGTTCTCGGTTCAGACAGATCAACGAGCCTTTATAGAGCCTAAGTATTTGGAATCCATAGGTTTAGAACCATCATGAAATTACATGGTTGAACACCTCTTTGTCCAACTCAAAACTGCTAAAGAGTATGATGGTCAACTTCTCAAAACCTATCATGAATTGATAAGAGGATAGCTATCTTATTGCATAATGTAATCTCTTTCTCTCTCAATCTAACCTCAAACCTAGTGTTTTTTGATGGTTTTGTGCAGTCCCCGAGATTCTTTCATGTGAAGTTCCAACTAGCTCCAAAGTGTCAAAATAAAAATATGAAAGAGGATAATGAAAAATAAGAAGTACTTGAGGGATGACGATTTTTGGGTACTAGTGTGAGACATACCGGAATCCAAAGTCATCTCGTAATACCAAGAAGACGACGACCAAAATAGATGGGGACGTTAATAGGAGTTTTCGGTTCGAACAAAGGAACATGCCATTATAGAGTCTTGAGTATTTTGAATCCATAGGTTTGGAACCATTATGAAATTACATGGTTGAACACCGCCTTCTCCAACTCAAAACTTCTCAAAATGTTTTATGGTCAACTCCTCAAAACCAATTATGAATTGAAAAGAGGATAGCTATTTTATTTCAGAAAGTATTCTCTTTCTCTCTCGATCTAACCTAGAACCATGTGTTTTTGGATGGTTTTGTGCGGTCCCGAGACGCTTTCGTGTGAAGTTCCACCTAGCTCCAAAGTGTCGAAATCAAAATAAGAAAGAGCATAATTAAAAATAAAGGGCTCGAGGGATGATGATTTTTCCATCCTAGTGTGAGAGATACAAGATGCCAATTTCATCTCTATTAGCAAAAAAGACGATGAGCGAGAAGAGATACGTTAACAAAAGTTTTCGGTTCAGACAGATCAACGAGCCTTTATAGAGCCTAAGAATTTGGAATCCATAGGTTGGGAACCATCATGAAATTACATGGTTGAACACCTCTTTGTCCAACTCAAAACTACTAAAGAGTATGATGGTCAACTCCTCAACACCTATCAAGAATTGATAAGAGGATAGCTATCTTATTTCAGAATGTAATCTCTTTCTCTCTCAATCTAACTTCGAACCTAGTGTTTTTTGATGGCTTTGTGAAGTCCCTGAGATTCTTTCATGTGAAGTTCCAACTAGCTCCAAAGTGTCAAAATAAAAATATGAAAGAGGATAATTAAAAATAAAAAGTACTCGAGGGATGACGATATTTTGGTACTAGTGTGAGAGATACAAGAATCCAACATCATCTCTAATACCAAGAAGACAATGACCAGAATAGATGGGGACGTTAATAGGAGTTTTCGGTTCGAACAAAGGAATAGGCCTTTATAGAGTCTTGAGTATTTTGAATCCATAGGTTTGGAACCATTATCAAATTACATGGTTGAACACCGCCTTCTTCAACTCAAAACTTCTCAAAATGTTTTATGGTCAACTCCTAAAAACCAATTCTGAATTGAGAAGAGGATAGCTATTTTATTTCAGAAAGTATTCTCTTTCTCTCTCGATCTAACCTAGAACCATGTGTTTTAGGATGGTTTTGTGCAGTCCCCGAGACGCTTTCGTGTGAAGTTCCACCTAGCTCCAAAGTGTCGAAATCAAAATAAGAAAGAGCATAATTAAAAATAAAGGCTTGAGGGATGATGATTTTTCCATCCTAGTGTGAGAGATACAAGATGCCAATTTCATCTCTATTAGAAAAAAAGACGATGAGCAGAAGAGATACGTTAACAAAAGTTCTCGGTTCAGACAGATCAACGAGCCTTTATAGAGCCTAAGTATTTGGAATCCATAGGTTTAGAACCATCATGAAATTACATGGTTGAACACCTCTTTGTCCAACTCAAAACTACTAAAGAGTATGATGGTCAACTTCTCAAAACCTATCATGAATTGATAAGAGGATAGCTATCTTATTGCATAATGTAATCTCTTTCTCTCTCAATCTAACCTCAAACCTAGTGTTTTTTGATGGTTTTGTGCGAGTCCCCGAGATTCTTTCATGTGAAGTTCCAACTAGCTCCAAAGTGTCAAAATAAAAATATGAAAGAGGATAATGAAAAATAAGAAGTACTTGAGGGATGACGATTTTTGGGTACTAGTATGAGACATACCAGAATCCAAAGTCATCTGTAATACCAAGAAGACGACGACCAGAATAGATGGGGACGTTAATAGGAGTTTTCGGTTCGAACAAAGGAACATGCCATTATAGAGTCTTGAGTATTTTGAATCCATAGGTTTGGAACCATTATGAAATTACATGGTTGAACACCGCCTTCTCCAACTCAAAACTTCTCAAAATGTTTTATGGTCAACTCCTCAAAACCAATTATGAATTGAAAAGAGGATAGCTATTTTATTTCAGAAAGTATTCTCTTTCTCTCTCGATCTAACCTAGAACCATGTGTTTTTGGATGGTTTTGTGCAGTCCCCGAGACGCTTTCGTGTGAAGTTCCACCTAGCTCCAAAGTGTCGAAATCAAAATAAGAAAGAGCATAATTAAAAATAAAGGCTTGAGGGATGATGATTTTTCCATCCTAGTGTGAGAGATACAAGATGCCAATTTCATCTCTATTAGCAAAGAAGACGATGAGCGAGAAGAGATACGTTAACAAAAGTTTTCGGTTCAAACGGATCAACGAGCCTTTATAGAGCCTAAGAATTTGGAATCCATAGGTTGGGAACCATCATGAAATTACATGGTTGAACACCTCTTTGTCCAACTCAAAACTACTAAAGAGTATGATGGTCAACTCCTCAAAATCTATCAAGAATTGATAAGAGGATAACTATCTTATTTCAGAATGTAATCTCTTTCTCTCTCAATCTAACTTCGAACCTAGTGTTTTTTGATGGTTTTGTGAAGTCCCTGATATTCTTTCATGTGAAGTTCCAACTAGCTCCAAAGTGTCAAAATAAAAATATGAGAGGATAATTAAAAATAAAAAGTACTTGAGGGATGACGATATTTTGGTACTAGTGTGAGAGATACAAGAATCCAAAATCATGTCTAATACCAAGAAGACAATGACCAGAATAGATGGGGACGTTAATAGGAGTTTTCGGTTCGAACAAAGGAATAGGCCTTTATAGAGTCTTGAGTATTTTGAATCCATAGGTTTGGAACCATTATTAAATTACATGGTTGAACACCGCCTTCTCCAACTCAAAACTTCTCAAAATGTTTTATGGTCAACTCCTCAAAACCAATTCTGAATTGAGAAGAGGATAGCTATTTTATTTCAGAAAGTATTCTCTTTCTCTCTCGATCTAACCTAGAACCATGTGTTTTTGGATGGTTTTGTGCAGTCCCCGAGACGCTTTCGTGTGAAGTTCCACCTAGCTCCAAAGTGTCGAAATCAAAATAAGAAAGAGCATAATTAAAAATAAAGGCTTGAGGGATGATGATTTTTCCATCCTAGTGTGAGAGATAAAAGATGCCAATTTCATCTCTATTAGCAAAAAAGACGATGAGCAGAAGAGATACGTTAACAAAAGTTCTCGGTTCAGACAGATCAACGAGCTTTTATAGAGCCTAAGTATTTGGAATCCATAGGTTTAGAACCATCATGAAATTACATGGTTGAACACCTCTTTGTCCAACTCAAAACTGCTAAAGAGTATGATGGTCAACTTCTCAAAACCTATCATGAATTGATAAGAGGATAGCTATCTTATTGCATAATGTAATCTCTTTCTCTCTCAATCTAACCTCAAACCTAGTGTTTTTTGATGGTTTTGTGCGATCCCCGAGATTCTTTCATGTGAAGTTCCAACTAGCTCCAAAGTGTCAAAATAAAAATATGAAAGAGGATAATGAAAAATAAGAAGTACTTGAGGGATGGCGATTTTTGGGTACTAGTATGAGACATACCAGAATCCAAAGTCATCTGTAATACCAAGAAGACGACGACCAGAATAGATGGGGACGTTAATAGGAGTTTTCGGTTCGAACAAAGGAACATGCCATTATAGAGTCTTGAGTATTTTGAATCCATAGGTTTGGAACCATTATGAAATTACATGGTTGAACACCGCCTTCTCCAACTCAAAACTTCTCAAAATGTTTTATGGTCAACTCCTCAAAACCAATTATGAATTGAAAAGAGGATAGCTATTTTATTTCGAAAGTATTCTCTTTCTCTCTCGATCTAACCTAGAACCATGTGTTTTTGGATGGTTTTGTGCAGTCCCCGAGACGCTTTCGTGTGAAGTTCCACCTAGCTCCAAAGTGTCGAAATCAAAATAAGAAAGAGCATAATTAAAAATAAAGGCTTGAGGGATGATGATTTTTCCATCCTAGTGTGAGAGATACAAGATGCCAATTTCATCTCTATTAGCAAAGAAGACGATGAGCAGAAGAGATACGTTAACAAAAGTTTTCGGTTCAAACAGATCAACGAGCCTTTATAGAGCCTAAGAATTTGGAATCCATAGGTTGGGAACCATCATGAAACAACATGGTTGAACACCTCTTTGTCCAACTGAAAACTACTAAAGAGTATGATGGTCAACTCCTCAAAACCTATCAAGAATTGATAAGAGGATAACTATCTTATTTCAGAATGTAATCTCTTTCTCTCTCAATCTAACTTCGAACCTAGTGTTTTTTGATGGTTTTGTGAAGTCCCTGATATTCTTTCATGTGAAGTTCCAACTAGCTCCAAAGTGTCAAAATAAAAATATGAAAGAGGATAATGAAAAATAAGAAGTACTTGAGGGATGACGATTTTTGGGTACTAGTATGAGACATACCAGAATCAAAAGTCATCTGTAATACCAAGAAGACGACGACCAGAATAGATGGGGACGTTAATAGGAGTTTTCGGTTCGAACAAAGGAACATGCCATTATAGAGTCTTGAGTATTTTGAATCCATAGGTTTGGAACCATTATGAAATTACATGGTTGAACACCGCCTTCTCCAACTCAAAACTTCTCAAAATGTTTTATGGTCAACTCCTCAAAACCAATTATGAATTGAAAAGAGGATAGCTATTTTATTTCAGAAAGTATTCTCTTTCTCTCTCGATCTAACCTAGAACCATGTGTTTTTGGATGGTTTTGTGCAGTCCCCGAGACGCTTTCGTGTGAAGTTCCACCTAGCTCCAAAGTGTCGAAATCAAAATAAGAAAGAGCATAATTAAAAATAAAGGCTTGAGGGATGATGATTTTTCCATCCTAGTGTGAGAGATACAAGATGCCAATTTCATCTCTATTAGCAAAGAAGACGATGAGCGAGAAGAGATACGTTAACAAAAGTTTTCGGTTCAAACAGATCAACGAGCCTTTATAGAGCCTAAGAATTTGGAATCCATAGGTTGGGAACCATCATGAAACAACATGGTTGAACACCTCTTTGTCCAACTGAAAACTACTAAAGAGTATGATGGTCAACTCCTCAAAACCTATCAAGAATTGATAAGAGGATAACTATCTTATTTCAGAATGTAATCTCTTTCTCTCTCAATCTAACTTCGAACCTAGTGTTTTTTGATGGTTTTGTGAAGTCCCTGATATTCTTTCATGTGAAGTTCCAACTAGCTCCAAAGTGTCAAAATAAAAATATGAGAGGATAATTAAAAATAAAAAGTACTTGAGGGATGACGATATTTTGGTACTAGTGTGAGAGATACAAGAATCCAACATCATCTCTAATACCAAGAAGACAATGACCAGAATAGATGGGGACGTTAATAGGAGTTTTCGGTTCGAACAAAGGAATAGGCCTTTATAGAGTCTTGAGTATTTTGAATCCATAGGTTTGGAACCATTATGAAATTACATGGTTGAACACCGCCTTCTCCAACTAAAAACTTCTCAAAATGTTTTATGGTCAACTCCTCAAAACCAATTATGAATTGAAAAGAGGATAGCTATTTTATTTCAGAAAGTATTCTCTTTCTCTCTCGATCTAACCTAGAACCATGTGTTTTTGGATAATGTTGTGCATTCCCCGAGACTCTTTCGTGTGAAGTTCCAGCAAGCTCCAAAGTGTCGAAATCAAAATAAGAAAGAGCATAATTAAAAATAACGTCTTGAGGGATGATGATTTTTAAGTCCTAGTGTGAGAGATACAAGATGCCAACGTCATATTTAATACGAAGAAGACGACGACCAGAAGAGATGGGTATGTTACATGAAGTTTTGGATTCGGACAGATGAACGAGGCTTTATAGAGCCTAAGTATTTGGAATCCATAGGTTTGCAACCATCATTAAATTGCATGGTTGAACACCTCTTTCTCCAACTCAAAACTGGTAAAGAATATGATGGTCAACTCCGCAAAACCAATTATGAATTGATAGCAGGATAGCTATCTTATTTCAGAATGTAATCTCTTTCCCTCTCAATTTAACCTCGAACCTAGTGTTTTTTCATGCTTTTGTGAAGTCCGCGATATTCTTTCGTGTGAAGTTCCAGCTGGCTCCAAAGTGTCTAAATCAAATATGAAAGAGCATAATGAAAAATAAAAAGAACTTCAGGGATGCCGATTTTTTGGTACTAGTGTGAGAGATAAAGCACGCCAACGTCATCTCTAATACCAAGAAGAAGACGGCCGGAAGAGATGGGGACGTTAATAGATGTTTTCGGTTTGGACAAAGGAACATGCCTTTATAGAATCTTGAGTATTTCAATCCAGAGGTTTGGAATCATCATGAAATTACTTGGTTGAACACCACCTTCTCCAACTCAAAACTTCTCAAAATGTTTAATGGTCAACTCCTCAAAACCAATTATGAATTGAGAAGAGGATAGCTATCTTATTTTGGAAAGTATTCTCTTTCTCTCTCGATCTAACCTCGAACCCTATGTTTTTGGATAATTTTGTGCACTCCACGAGACTCTTTCGTGTGAAGTTCCAAAGAAGCTCCAAAGTGTCGAAATCAAAATAAGAACGAGCATAATTAAGAATAACGGCTTGAGGGATGATGATTTTTAAGTCCTAGTGTGGGAGATACAAGATGCCAACGTCATATCTAATACCAAGAAGACGACGACCATAAGAGATGGGTATATTACATGAAGTTTTGGATTCGGACAGATGAACGGGGCTTTATAGAGCCTAAGTATTTGGAATCCATAGGTTTGAAACCATCATTAAATTACATGGTTGAACACCTCTTTCTCCAACTCAAAACTGGTAAAGAATATGATGGTCAACTCCGCAAAACCAATTATGAATTGATAGCAGGATAGCTATCTTATTTCAGAATGTAATCTCTTTCCCTCTCAATCTAACATCGAACCTAGTGTTTTTTCATGCTTTTGTGAAGTCCGCGATATTCTTTCGTGTGAAGTTCCAGCTGGCTCCAAAGTGTCTAAATCAAAATATGAAAGAGCATAATGAAAAATAAAAAGAACTTCAGGGATGCCGATTTTTTGGTACTAGTGTGAGAGATAAAGGACGCCAACGTCATCTCTAATACCAAGAAGAAGACGGCCGGAAGAGATGGGGACGTTAATAGATGTTTTCGGTTTGGACAAAGGAGCATGCCTTTATAGAATCTTGAGTATTTCAATCCAGAGGTTTGGAACCATCATGAAATTACATGGTTGAACACCACCTTCTCCAACTCAAAACTTCTCAAAATGGTTAAGGGTCAACTCCTCAAAACCAATTATGAATTGAGAAGAGGATAGCTATCTTATTTTGGAAAGTATTCTCTTTCTCTCTGGATCTAACCTCGAACCCTATGTTTTTGGATAATTTTGTGCACTCCCCGAGACTCTTTCGTGTGAAGTTCCAAGCAAGCTCCAAAGTGTCGAAATCAAAATAAGAAAGAGCATAATTAAAAATAACGGCTTGAGGGATGATGATTTTTAAGTCCTAGTGTGAGAGATACAAGATGCCAATGTCATATCTAATACCAAGAAGACGACGACCAGAAGAGATGGGTATGTTACCAGAAGTTTTGGGTTCGGACAGATGAACGGGGCTTTATAGAGCTTAAGTATTTGGAAACCATAGGTTTGGAACCATCATGAAATTACATGGTTGAACACCTCTTTCTCAATCTCAAGACTGCTAAAAAATATGATGGTCAACTCCGCAAAACCAATTATGAATTGATAGCAGGATAGCTATCTTATTTCAGAATGTAATCTCTTTCCCTCTCAATCTAACCTCGAACCTAGTGTTTTTTCATGCTTTTGTGAAGTCCGCGAGATTCTTTCGTGTGAAGTTCCAGCTGGCTCCAAAGTGTCTAAATCAAAATATGAAAGAGCATAATGAAAAATAATAAGAACTTCAGGGATGCCGATTTTTTGGTACTAGTGTGAGAGATAAAGGACGCCAACGTCATCTCTAATACCAAGAAGAAGACGGCCGGAAGAGATGGGTCGTTAATAGATGTTTTCGGTTTGGACAAAGGAACATGCCTTTATAGAATCTTGAGTATTTCAATCCAGAGGTTTGGAACCATCATGAAATTACATGGTTGAACGCCACCTTCTCCAACTCAAAACTTCTCAAAATGTTTAATGGTCAACTCCTCAAAACCAATTATGAATTGAGAAGAGGATAGCTATCTTATTTTGGAAAGTATTCTCTTTCTCTCTCGATCTAACCTCGAACCCTATGTTTTTGGATAATTTTGTGCACTCCCCGAGACTCTTTCGTGTGAAGTTCCAGCAAGCTCCAAAGTGTCGAAATCAAAATAAGAAAGAGCATAATTAAAAATAACGGCTTGAGGGATGATGATTTTTAAGTCCTAGTGTGAGAGATACAAGAAGCCAACGTCATATCTAATACCAAGAAGACGACGACCAGTAGAGATGGGTATGTTACCAGAAGGTTTGGGTTCGGACAGATGAACGGGGCTTTATAGAGCCTAAGTATTTGGAATCCATAGGTTTGGAACCATCATAAAATTATATGGTTGAACACCTCTTTCTCAAACTCAAAACTCTAAAAAATATGATGGTCAACTCCGCAAAACCAATTATGAATTGATAGGAGGATAGCTATCTTATTTCAGAATGTAATCTCTTTCCCTCTCAATCTAACCTCGAACCTAGTGTTTTTGATGCTTTTGTGAAGTCCGCGAGATTCTTTCGTGTGAAGTTCCAAATTGCTCCAAAGTGTCTAAATCAAAATATAAAAGAGCATAATGAGAAATAAGAAGAACTTGAGGGATACCGATTTTTTGGTACTAGTGTGAGAGATAAAGGACGCCAACGTCATCTCTAATACCTAGAAGAAGACGGCCGGAAGAGATGGGGACGTTAATAGATGTTTTCGGTTTGGACAAAGGAACATGCCTTCATAGAATCTTGCGTATTTCAATCCAGAGGTTTGAAACCATCATGAAATTACATGGTTGAACACCACCTTCTCCAACTCAAAACTTCTCAAAGTTTCTTATGGACAACTCCTCAAAACCAATTATGAATTGAGAAGAGGATAACTATCTTATTTTGGAAAGTATTCTCTTTCTCTCTCGATCTAACCTCGAACCCTATGTTTTTGGATAATTTTGTGCATTCCCCAAGACTCTTTCGTGTGAAGTTCGAGCAAGCTCCAAAGTGTCGAAATCAAAATAAGAAAGAGCATAATTAAAAATAACGGCTTGAGGGATGATTATTTTTAAGTCCTACTGTAAGAGATACAAGATGCCAAAGTCATATCTAATACCAAGAAGACGACGACCAGAAGAGATGGGTATGTTACCAGAAGGTTTGGGTTCAGATAGATGAACGGGGCTTTATAGAGCCTAAGTATTTGGAATCCATAGGTTTGCAACCATCATGAAATTACATGGTTGAACACCTCTTTCTCCAACTCAAAACTCGGTAAAAAATATGATGGTCAACTCCGCAAAACCAATTATGAATTGATAGCAAGATAGCTATCTTATTTCGAATGTAATCTCTTTCCCTCTCAATCTAAACTCGAACCTTGTGTTTTTTCATGCTTTTGTGAAGTCCCCGAGATTCTTTCGTGTGAAGTTCCAGCTGGCTCCAAAGTGTCTAAATCAAAATATAAAAGAGCATCATGAGAAATAAGAAGAACTTGAGGGATACCGATTTTTTGGTACTAGTGTAAGATATAAAGGACGCCAACGTCATCTCTAATACCTAGAAGAAGACGGCCGGAAGAGATGGGGACGTTAATAGATGTTTTCGGTTTGGACCAAGGAACATGCCTTCATAGAATCTTGCGTATTTCAATCCAGAGGTTTGAAACCATCATGAAATTACATGGTTGAACACCACCTTCTCCAACTCAAAACTTCTCAAAGTGTCTTATGGACAACTCCTCAAAACCAATTATGAATTGAGAAGAGGATAACTATCTTATTTTGCAAAGTATTCTCTTTCTCTCTCGATCTAACCTCGAACCCTATGTTTTTTGATAATTTTGTGCATTCCCCAAGACTCTTTCGTGTGAAGTTCGAGCAAGCTCCAAAGTGTCGAAATCAAAATAAGAAAGAGCATAATTAAAAATAACGGCTTGAGGGATGATTATTTTTAAGTCCTACTGTGAGAGATACAAGATGCCAAAGTCATATCTAATACCAAGAAGACGACGACCAGAAGAGATGGGTATGTTACCAGAAGGTTTGGGTTCAGACAGATGAACGGGGCTTTATAGAGCCTAAGTATTTGGAATCCATAGGTTTGCAACCATCATGAAATTACATGGTTGAACACCTCTTTCTCCAACTCAAAACTGGTAAAAAATATGGTGGTCAACTCCGCAAAACCAATTATGAATTGATAGCAGTATAGCTATCTTATTTCAGAATGTAATCTCTTTCCCACTCAATCTAAACTCGAACCTTGTGTTTTTTCATGCTTTTGTGAAGTCCGCGAGATTCTTTCGTGTGAAGTTCCAGCTGGCTCCAAAGTGTCTAAATAGAAATATGAAAGAGCATAATGAAAAATAAAAAGAACTTCAGGGATGCCAATTTTTTTGTACTAGTGTGAGAGATAAAGGACGCCAACGTCATCTCTAATACCAAGAAGAAGACGGCCGGAAGAGATGGGGACGTTAATAGATGTTTCGGTTTGGACAAAGGAACATGCCTTAAAAGAATCTTGCGTATTTCAATCCAGAGGTTTGAAACCATCATGAAATTACATGGATGAACACCACCTTCTCCAACTCAAAACTTCTCAAAGTGTTTTATGGACAACTCCTCAAAACCAATTATGAATTGAGAAGAGGATAGCTATCTTATTTTGGAAAGTATTCTCTTTCTCTCTCGATCTAACCTCGAACCCTATGTTTTTGGATAATTTTGTGCACTCCCCGAGACTCTTTTGTGTGAAGTTCAGCAAGCTCCAAAGTGTCGAAATCTAAATAAGAACGAGCATAATTAAAAATAATGGCTTGAGGGATGATGATTTTTAAGTCCTAGTGTGAGAGATACAAGATGCCAACGTCATATCTAATACCAAGAAGACGACGACCAGAAGAGATGGGTATGTTAGCAGAAGTTTTGGGTTCGGACAGATAAACGGGGCTTTATAGAGCCTAAGTATTTGGAATCCATAGGTTTGGAACCATCATGAAATTACATGGTTGAACACCTCTTTCTCCAACTCAAAACTGGTAAAAAATGTGATGGTCAACTCCGCAAAAGCAATTATAAATTGATAGGAGGATAGCTATCTTATTTCAGAATGTAATCTCTTTCCCTCTAAATCTAACCTCGAACCTAGTGTTTTTGATGCTTTTGTGAAGTCCGCGAGATTCTTTCGTGTGAAGTTCCAGCTGGCTCCAAAGTGTCTAAATCAAAATATAAAAAAGCATAATGAAAAATAAAAAGAACTTGAGAGATGCCAATTTTTTGGTACTAGTGTGAGAGATAAAGGACGCCAACGTCATCTCTAATACCAAGAAGAAGACACCGGAAGTGATGGGGACGTTAATAGATGTTTTCGGTTTGGACAAAGGAACATGCCTTTATAGAATCTTGAGTATTTCAATCCAAAGGTTTGAAACCATCATGAAATTACATGGTTGAACACCACCTTCTCCAACTCAAAACTTCTAAAAATGTTTAATGGTCAACTCCTCAAAACCAATTATGAATTGAGAAGAGGATAGGTATCTTATTTTGGAAAGTATTCTCTTTCTCTCTCGATATAACCTCGAACCCAATGTTTTTGGATAATTTTGTGCATTCCCCGAGTCTCTTTCGTGTGAAGTTCCAGCAAGCTCCAAAGTGTCGAAATCAAAATAAGAAAGAACATAATTAAAAATAACGACTTGAGGGATGATGATTTTTAAGTCCTAGTGTGAGAGATACAAGATGCCAAAGTCATATCTAATACCAAGAAGACGACGACCAGAAGAGATTGGTATGTTACCGAAGGGTTTGGGTTCGGACGGATGAACGGGGCTTTATAGAGCCTAAGTATTTGGAATCCATAGGTTTGGAACCATCATAAAATTATATGGTTGAACACCTCTTTCTCAAACTCAAAACTCGCTAAAAAATATGATGGTCAACTCCGGAAAACCAATTATGAATTGATAGGAGGATAGCTATCTTATTTCGAATGTAATCTCTTTCCCTCTCAATCTAACCTCGAACCTAGTGTTTTTTATGCTTTTGTGAAGTCCCCGAGATTCTTTCGTGTGAAGTTCCAAATGGCTCCAAAGTGTCTAAATCAAAATATAAAAGAGCATAATGAGAAATAAGAAGAACTTGAGGGATACCGATTTTTTGGTACTAGTGTGAGAGATAAAGGACGCCAACGTCATCTCTAATACCTAGAAGAAGACAGCCGGAAGAGATGGGGACGTTAATAGATGTTTTCGGTTTGGACAAAGGAACATGCCTTCATAGAATCTTGCGTATTTCAATCCAGGGTTTGAAACCATCATGAAATTACATGGTTGAACACCACCTTCTCCAACTCAAAACTTCTCAAAGTGTCTTATGGACAACTCCTCAAAACCAATTATGAATTGAGAAGAGGATAACTATCTTATTTTGGAAAGTATTCTCTTTCTCTCTCGATCTAACCTCGAACCCTATGTTTTTTGATAATTTTGTGCATTCCCCAAGACTCTTTCGTGTGAAGTTCCAGCATGCTCCAAAGTGTCGAAATCAAAATAAGAAAGAGCATAATTAAAAATAACGGCTTGAGGGATGATGATTTTTAAGTCCTAGTGTGAGAGATACAAGATGCCAAAGTCATATCTAATACCAAGAAGACGACGACCGAAGAGATGGGTATGTTACCAGAAGGTTTGGGTTCGGACAGATGAACGGGGCTTTATGGAGCCTAAGTATTTGGAATCCATTGGTTTGCAACCATCATGAAATTACATGGTTGAACACCTCTTTCTCCAACTCAAAACTGGTAAAAAATATGATTGTCAACTCCGCAAAACCAATTATGAATTGATAGGGGGGTAGCTATCTTATTTCGGAATGTAATCTCTTTCCCTCTAAATCTAAACTCGAACCTTGTGTTTTTTCATGCTTTTGTGAAGTCCGCGAGATTCTTTCGTGTGAAGTTCCAGCTGGCTCCAAAGTGTCTAAATCAAAATATAAAAAAGCATAATGAAAAATAAAAAGAACTTGAGAGATGCCGATTTTTTGGTACTAGTGTGAGAGATAAAGGACGCCAACGTCATCTCTAATTCCAAGAAGAAGACGACCGGAAGTGATGGGGACGTTAATAGATGTTTTCGGTTTGGACAAAGGAACATGCCTTTATAGAATCTTGAGTATTTCAATCCAAAGGTTTGAAACCATCATGAAATTACATGGTTGAACACCACCTTCTCCAACTCAAAACTTCTAAAAATGTTTAATGGTCAACTCCTCAAAATCAATTATGAATTGAGAAGAGGATAGGTATCTTATTTTGGAAAGTATTCTCTTTCTCTCTCGATATAACCTCGAACCCTATGTTTTTGGATAATTTTGTGCATTCCCCGAGTCTCTTTCGTGTGAAGTTCCAAAGCAAGCTCCAAAGTGTCGAAATCAAAATAAGAAAGAACATAATTAAAAATAACGACTTGAGGGATGATGATTTTTAAGTCCTAGTGTGAGAGATACAAGATGCCAAAGTCATATCTAATACCAAGAAGACGACGACCGAAGAGATGGGTATGTTACCAGAAGGTTTGGGTTCGGACAGATGAACGGGGCTTTATAGAGCCTAAGTATTTGGAATCCATAGGTTTGGAACCATCATAAAATTATATGGTTGAACACCTCTTTCTCAAACTCAAAACTGCTAAAAAATATGATGGTCAACTCCGCAAAACCAATTATGAATTGATAGGAGGATAGCTATCTTATTTCAGAATGTAATCTCTTTCCCTCTCAATCTAACCTCGAACCTAGTGTTTTTTATGCTTTTGTGAAGTCCCCGAGATTCTTTCGTGTGAAGTTCCAGCGGCTCCAAAGTGTCTAAATCAAAATATAAAAGAGCATAATGAGAAATAAGAAGAACTTGAGGGATACCGATTTTTTGGTACTAGTGTGAGAGATAAAGGACGCCAACGTCATCTCTAATACCTAGAAGAAGACGGCCGGAAGAGATGGGGACGTTAATAGATGTTTTCGGTTTGGACAAAGGAACATGCCTTCATAGAATCTTGCGTATTTCAATCCAGAGGTTTGAAACCATCATGAAATTACATGGTTGAACACCACCTTCTCCAACTCAAAACTTCTCAAAGTGTCTTATGGACAACTCCTCAAAACCAATTATGAATTGAGAAGAGGATAACTATCTTATTTTGGAAAAGTATTCTCTTTCTCTCTCGATCTAACCTCGAACCCTATGTTTTTTGATAATTTTGTGCATTCCCCAAGACTCTTTCGTGTGAAGTTCCAGAAGCTCCAAAGTGTCGAAATCAAAATAAGAAAGAGCATAATTAAAAATAACGGCTTGAGGGATGATGATTTTTAAGTCCTACCGTGAGAGATACAAGATGCCAAAGTCATATCTAATACCAAGAAGACGACGACCGAAGAGATGGGTATGTTACCGAAGGTTTGGGTTCGGACAGATGAACGGGGCTTTATAGAGCCTAAGTATTTGGAATCCATAGGTTTGCAACCATCATGAAATTACATGGTTGAACACCTCTTTCTCCAACTCAAAACCGGTAAAAAATATGATGGTCAACTCCGCAAAACCAATTATGAATTGATAGCAAGATAGCTATCTTATTTCAGAATGTAATCTCTTTCCCTCTCAATCTAAACTCGAACCTTGTGTGTTTTCATGCTTTTGTGAAGTCCGCGGATCTTCGTGTGAAGTCTGGTCCTCCCACAAACTTGAAAAGGAACAGCCTTCAGAATCTTGCGTATTTCAATCCAGTTTGAAACCATCATGAAATTATGGTGAACACCACCTTCTCCAACTCAAAACTTCTCAAAGTGTCTTATGGACAACTCCTCAAAACAATTAGAATTGAAAGAGGATAACTATCTTATTTTGGAAAGTATTCTCTTTCTCTCTGATCTAACCTCGAACCCTATGTTTTTTGATAATTTTCATTCCCAGACTCTTTCGTGTGAAGTCCAAGCTCCAAAGTGTCAAAAAAATAAAAAGAGCATAATAAAAATAACGGCTTGAGGGATGATGATTTTTAAGTCCTAGTAGAACAAGATGCCAAGTCATATCAATACCGAAGACGACGACAAGAGATGGGTATTACGAATTTGGGTCGACAAACGGCTATAACCTAATATAATCATATGACATCAAATACATTGAACACCTCTTACTAAACGGAAAATATATGTCAACTCCAAAACCAATTATGAATTGATAGGAATAGCTATCTTATGAATGTAATCTCTTTCCCTCTCAATCTAAACTCGAACCTTGTGTGTTTCATGCTTTTGTGAAGTCCGCGAGATTCTTTCGTGTGAAGTTCAGGTGGCTCCAAAGTGTCTAAATAGAAATATGAAAGAGCATAATGAAAAATAAAAATAACTTCAGGGATGCCAATTTTTTTGTACTAGTGTGAGAGATAAAGGACGCCAACGTCATCTCTAATACCAAGAAGAAGACGGCCGGAAGAGATGGGGACGTTAATAGATGTTTCGGTTTGGACAAAGGAACATGCCTTAAAAGAATCTTGCGTATTTCAATCCAGAGGTTTGAAACCATCATGAAATTACATGGATGAACACCACCTTCTCCAACTCAAAACTTCTCAAAGTGTTTTATGGACAACTCCTCAAAACCAATTATGAATTGAGAAGAGGATAGCTATCTTATTTTGGAAAGTATTCTCTTTCTCTCTCGATCTAACCTCGAACCCTATGTTTTTGGATAATTTTGTGCACTCCCCGAGACTCTTTTGTGTGAAGTTCAGCAAGCTCTAAAGTGTCGAAATCTAAATAAGAACGAGCATAATTAAAAATAACGGCTTGAGGGATGATGATTTTTAAGTCCTAGTGTGAGAGATACAAGATGCCAACGTCATATCTAATACCAAGAAGACGACGACCGAAAGAGATGGGTATGTTAGCGAAGTTTTGGGTTCGGACGGATAAACGGGGCTTTATAGAGCCTAAGTATTTGGAATCCATAGGTTTGGAATCATCATGAAATTACATGGTTGAACACCTCTTTCTCCAACTCAAAACTGGTAAAAAATGTGATGGTCAACTCCGCAAAAACAATTATAAATTGATAGGAGGATAGCTATCTTATTTCAGAATGTAATCTCTTTCCCTCTAAATCTAACCTCGAACCTAGTGTTTTTGATGCTTTTGTGAAGTCCGCGAGATTCTTTCGTGTGAAGTTCCAGTGGCTCCAAAGTGTCTAAATCAAAATATAAAAAAGCATAATGAAAAATAAAAAGAACTTGAGAGATGCCGATTTTTTGGTACTAGTGTGAGAGATAAAGGACGCCAACGTCATCTCTAATACCAAGAAGAAGACGACCGGAAGTGATGGGGACGTTAATAGATGTTTTCGGTTTGGACAAAGGAACATGCCTTTATAGAATCTTGAGTATTTCAATCCAAAGGTTTGAAACCATCATGAAATTACATGGTTGAACTCCACCTTCTCCAACTCAAAACTTCTAAAAATGTTTTATGGTCAACTCTTCAAAACCAATTATGAATTGAGAAGAGGATAGGTATCTTATTTTGGAAAGTATTCTCTTTCTCTCTCGATATAACCTCGAACCCAATGTTTTTGGATAATTTTGTGCATTCCCCGAGTCTCTTTCGTGTGAAGTTCCAGCAAGCTCCAAAGTGTCGAAATCAAAATAAGAAAGAACATAATTAAAAATAACGACTTGAGGGATGATGATTTTTAAGTCCTAGTGTGAGAGATACAAGATGCCAAAGTCATATCTAATACCAAGAAGACGACGACCAGAAGAGATGGGTATGTTACGAAAAGGTTTGGGTTCGGACATATGAACGGGGCTTTATAGAGCCTAAGTATTTGGAATCCATAGGTTTGGAACCATCATGAAATTATATTGTTGAACACCTCTTTCTCAAACTCAAAGCTCGCTAAAAAATATGATGGTCAACTCCGGAAAACCAATTATGAATTGATAGGAGGATAGCTATCTTATTTCCGAATGTAATCTCTTTCCCTCTCAATCTAACCTCGAACCTAGTGTTTTTTATGCTTTTGTGAAGTCCCCGAGATTCTTTCGTGTGAAGTTCCAGCTGGCTCCAAAGTGTCTAAATCAAAATATAAAAGAGCATAATGAGAAATAAGAAGAACTTGAGGGATACCGATTTTTTGGTACTAGTGTGAGAGATAAAGGACGCCAACGTCATCTCTAATACCTAGAAGAAGACAGCCGGAAGAGATGGGGACGTTAATAGATGTTTTCGGTTTGGACAAAGGAACATGCCTTCATAGAATCTTGCGTATTTCAATCCAGAGGTTTGAAACCATCATGAAATTACATGGTTGAACACCACCTTCTCCAACTCAAAACTTCTCAAAGTGTCTTATGGACAACTCCTCAAAACCAATTATGAATTGAGAAGAGGATAACTATCTTATTTTGGAAAGTATTCTCTTTCTCTCTCGATCTAACCTCGAACCCTATGTTTTTTGATAATTTTGTGCATTCCCCAAGACTCTTTCGTGTGAAGTTCCAGCAAGCTCCAAAGTGTCGAAATCAAAATAAGAAAGAGCATAATTAAAAATAACGGCTTGAGGGATGATGATTTTTAAGTCCTAGTGTGAGAGATACAAGATGCCAAAGTCATATCTAATACCAAGAAGACGACGACCAGAAGAGATGGGTATGTTACCAGAAGGTTTGGGTTCGGACAGATGAACGGGGCTTTATGGAGCCTAAGTATTTGGAATCCATTGGTTTGCAACCATCATGAAATTACATGGTTGAACACCTCTTTCTCCAACTCAAAACTGGTAAAAAATATGATTGTCAACTCCGCAAAACCAATTATGAATTGATAGCAGGGTAGCTATCTTATTTCAGAATGTAATCTCTTTCCCTCTAAATCTAAACTCGAACCTTGTGTTTTTTCATGCTTTTGTGAAGTCCGCGAGATTCTTTCGTGTGAAGTTCCAGCTGGCTCCAAAGTGTCTAAATCAAAATATAAAAAAGCATAATGAAAAATAAAAAGAACTTGAGAGATGCCGATTTTTTGGTACTAGTGTGAGAGATAAAGGACGCCAACGTCATCTCTAATTCCAAGAAGAAGAAGACGGCCGGAAGTGATGGGGACGTTAATAGATGTTTTCGGTTTGGACAAAGGAACATGCCTTTATAGAATCTTGAGTATTTCAATCCAAAGGTTTGAAACCATCATGAAATTACATGGTTGAACACCACCTTCTCCAACTCAAAACTTCTAAAAATGTTTAATGGTCAACTCCTCAAAATCAATTATGAATTGAGAAGAGGATAGGTATCTTATTTTGGAAAGTATTCTCTTTCTCTCTCGATATAACCTCGAACCCTATGTTTTTGGATAATTTTGTGCATTCCCCGAGTCTCTTTCGTGTGAAGTTCCAGCAAGCTCCAAAGTGTCGAAATCAAAATAAGAAAGAACATAATTAAAAATAACGACTTGAGGGATGATGATTTTTAAGTCCTAGTGTGAGAGATACAAGATGCCAAAGTCATATCTAATACCAAGAAGACGACGACCAGAAGAGATGGGTATGTTACCAGAAGGTTTGGGTTCGGACAGATGAACGGGGCTTTATAGAGCCTAAGTATTTGGAATCCATAGGTTTGGAACCATCATAAAATTATATGGTTGAACACCTCTTTCTCAAACTCAAAAGCTCGCTAAAAAATATGATGGTCAACTCCGCAAAACCAATTATGAATTGATAGGAGGATAGCTATCTTATTTCAGAATGTAATCTCTTTCCCTCTCAATCTAACCTCGAACCTAGTGTTTTTTATGCTTTTGTGAAGTCCCCGAGATTCTTTCGTGTGAAGTTCCAGCTGGCTCCAAAGTGTCTAAATCAAAATATAAAAGAGCATAATGAGAAATAAGAAGAACTTGAGGGATACCGATTTTTTGGTACTAGTGTGAGAGATAAAGGACGCCAACGTCATCTCTAATACCTAGAAGAAGACGGCCGGAAGAGATGGGGACGTTAATAGATGTTTTCGGTTTGGACAAAGGAACATGCCTTCATAGAATCTTGCGTATTTCAATCCGCAGGTTTGAAACCATCATGAAATTACATGGTTGAACACCACCTTCTCCAACTCAAAACTTCTCAAAGTGTCTTATGGACAACTCCTCAAAACCAATTATGAATTGAGAAGAGGATAACTATCTTATTTTGGAAAGTATTCTCTTTCTCTCTCGATCTAACCTCGAACCCTATGTTTTTTGATAATTTTGTGCATTCCCCAAGACTCTTTCGTGTGAAGTTCCAGCAAGCTCCAAAGTGTCGAAATCAAAATAAGAAAGAGCATAATTAAAAATAACGGCTTGAGGGATGATGATTTTTAAGTCCTACTGTGAGAGATACAAGATGCCAAAGTCATATCTAATACCAAGAAGACGACGACCGAAGAGATGGGTATGTTACCGAAAGTTTTGGGTTCGGACAGATGAACGGGGCTTTATAGAGCCTAAGTATTTGGAATCCATAGGTTTGCAACCATCATGAAATTACATGGTTGAACACCTCTTTCTCCAACTCAAAACTGGTAAAAAATATGATGGTCAACTCCGCAAAACCAATTATGAATTGATAGCAGTATAGCTATCTTATTTCAGAATGTAATCTCTTTCCCTCTCAATCTAAACTCGAACCTTGTGTGTTTTCATGCTTTTGTGAAGTCCGCGAGATTCTTTCGTGTGAAGTTCCAGCTGGCTCCAAAGTGTCTAAATAGAAATATGAAAGAGCATAATGAAAAATAAAAATAACTTCAGGGATGCCAATTTTTTTGTACTAGTGTGAGAGATAAAGGACGCCAACGTCATCTCTAATACCAAGAACAAGACGGCCGGAAGAGATGGGGACGTTAATAGATGTTTTCGGTTTGGACAAAGGAACATGCCTTCATAGAATCTTGCGTATTTCAATCCGAGGTTTGAAACCATCATGAAATTACATGGATGAACACCACCTTCTCCAACTCAAAACTTCTCAAAGTGTTTTATGGACAACTCCTCAAAACCAATTATGAATTGAGAAGAGGATAGCTATCTTATTTTGGAAAGTATTCTCTTTCTCTCTCGATCTAACCTCGAACCCTATGTTTTTGGATAATTTTGTGCACTCCCCGAGACTCTTTTGTGTGAAGTTCGCAAGCTCCAAAGTGTCGAAATCTAAATAAGAACGAGCATAATTAAAAATAACGGCTTGAGGGATGATGATTTTTAAGTCCTAGTGTGAGAGATACAAGATGCCAACGTCATATCTAATACCAAGAAGACGACGACCAGAAGAGATGGGTATGTTAGCAGAAGTTTTGGGTTCGGACAGATAAACGGGGCTTTATAGAGCCTAAGTATTTGGAATCCATAGGTTTGGAATCATCATGAAATTACATGGTTGAACACCTCTTTCTCCAACTCAAAACCGGTAAAAAATATGATGGTCAACTCCGCAAAACCAATTATAAATTGATAGGAGGATAGCTATCTTATTTCGAATGTAATCTCTTTCCCTCTAAATCTAACCTCGAACCTAGTGTTTTTTATGCTTTTGTGAAGTCCGCGAGATTCTTTCGTGTGAAGTTCCAGTGGCTCCAAAGTGTCTAAATCAAAATATAAAAGAGCATAATGAAAAATAAAAAGAACTTGAGAGATGCCGATTTTTTGGTACTAGTGTGAGAGATAAAGGACGCCAACGTCATCTCTAATACCAAGAAGAAGACGGCCGGAAGAGATGGGGACGTTAATAGATGTTTTCGGTTTGGACAAAGGAACATGCCTTTATAGAATCTTGAGTATTTCAATCCAAAGGTTTGAAACCATCATGAAATTACATGGTTGAACTCCACCTTCTCCAACTCAAAACTTCTCAAAATGTTTTATGGTCAACTCCTCAAAACCAATTATGAATTGAGAAGAGGATAGGTATCTTATTTTGGAAAGTATTCTCTTTCTCTCTCGATATAACCTCGAACCCTATGTTTTTGGATAATTTTGTGCATTCCCCGAGTCTCTTTCGTGTGAAGTTCCGGCAAGCTCCAAAGTGTCGAAATCAAAATAAGAAAGAACATAATTAAAAATAACGACTTGAGGGATGATGATTTTTAAGTCCTAGTGTGAGAGATACAAGATGCCAAAGTCATATCTAATACCAAGAAGACGACGACCAGAAGAGATGGGTATGTTACGAAAAGGTTTGGGTTCGGACATATGAACGGGGCTTTATAGAGCCTAAGTATTTGGAATGCATAGGTTTGGAACCATCATGAAATTATATTGTTGAACACCTCTATCTCAAACTCAAAACTGCTAAAAAATATGATGGTCCACTCCGCAAAACCAATTATGAATTGATAGGAGGATAGCTATCTTATTTCCGAATGTAATCTCTTTCCCTCTCAATCTAACCTCGAACCTAGTGTTTTTTATGCTTTTGTGAAGTCCCCGAGATTCTTTCGTGTGAAGTTCCAGCTGGCTCCAAAGTGTCTAAATCAAAATATAAAAGAGCATAATGAGAAATAAGAAGAACTTGAGGGATACCGATTTTTTGGTACTAGTGTGAGAGATAAAGGACGCCAAAGTCATCTCTAATACCTAGAAGAAGACGGCCGGAAGAGATGGGGACGTTAATAGATGTTTTCGGTTTGGACAAAGGAACATGCCTTCATAGAATCTTGCGTATTTCAATCCAGAGGTTTGAAACCATTATGAAATTACATGGTTGAACACCACCTTCTCCAACTCAAAACTTCTCAAAGTGTCTTATGGACAACTCCTCAAAACCAATTATGAATTGAGAAGAGGATAACTATCTTATTTTGGAAAGTATTCTCTTTCTCTCTCGATCTAACCTCGAACCCTATGTTTTTTGATAATTTTGTGCATTCCCCAAGACTCTTTCGTGTGAAGTTCCAGCAAGCTCCAAAGTGTCGAAATCAAAATAAGAAAGAGCATAATTAAAAATAACGACTTGAGGGATGATGATTTTTAAGTCCTAGTGTGAGAGATACAAGATGCCAAAGTCATATCTAATACCAAGAAGATGACGACCGAAGAGATGGGTATGTTACCAGAAGGTTTGGGTTCGGACAGATGAACGGGGCTTTATTGAGCCTAAGTATTTGGAATCCATAGGTTTGCAACCATCATGAAATTACATGGTTGAACACCTCTTTCTCCAACTCAAAACTGGTAAAAAATATGATGGTCAACTCCGCAAAACCAATTATGAATTGATAGCAGGATAGCTATCTTATTTCAATGTAATCTCTTTCCCTCTAAATCTAACCTCGAACCTTGTGTTTTTTCATGCTTTTGTGAAGTCCGCGAGATTCTTTCGTGTGAAGTTCCACTGGCTCCAAAGTGTCTAAATAGAAATATCAAAGAGCATAATGAAAAATAAAAAGAACTTCAGGGATGCCAATTTTTTGGTACTAGTGTGAGAGATAAAGGACGCCAACGTCATCTCTAATACCAAGAAGAAGACGGCCGGAAGAGATGGGGACGTTAATAGATGTTTTCGGTTTGGACAAAGGAACATGCCTTCATAGAATCTTGAGTATTTCAATCCAGAGGTTTGAAACCATCATGAAATTACATGGTTGAACACCACCGTCTCCAACTCAAAACTTCTCAAAATGTTTTATGGTCAACTCCTCAAAACCAATTATGAATTGAGAAGAGGATAGGTATCTTATTTTGGAAAGTATTCTCTTTCTCTCTCGATATAACCTCGAACCCTATGTTTTTGGATAATTTTGTGCATTCCCCGAGTCTCTTTCGTATGAAGTTCCAGCAAGCTCCAAAGTGTCGAAATCAAAATAACAAAGAACATAATTAAAAATAACGACTGAGGGATGATGATTTTTAAGTCCAGGTGAGAGATAAAGATGCCAAAGTCATATCTAATACCAAGAAGACGACGACCAAGAGATGGGTATGTTACCAAGGTTTGGGTTCGACATAGAACGGGGCTTTATAGAGCCTAAGTATTTGGAATGCATAGGTTTGGAACCATCATGAAATTATATTGTTGAACACCTCTATCTCAAACTCAAAACTGCTAAAAAATATGATGGTCCACTCCGCAAAACCAATTATGAATTGATAGGAGGATAGCTATCTTATTTCAGAATGTAATCTCTTTCCCTCTCAATCTAACCTCGAACCTAGTGTTTTTATGCTTTTGTGAAGTCCCCGAGATTCTTTCGTGTGAAGTTCCAGTGGCTCCAAAGTGTCTAAATCAAAATATAAAAGAGCATAATGAGAAATAAGAAGAACTTGAGGGATACCGATTTTTGTACTAGTGTGAGAGATAAAGGACGCCAAAGTCATCTCTAATACCTAGAAGAAGACGGCCGGAAGAGATGCGGACGTTAATAGATGTTTTCGGTTTGGACAAAGGAACATGCCTTTATAGAATCTTGAGTATTTCAATCCAAAGGTTTGAAACCATCATAAAAAAACACAAATACCCCTTTCTCAAACTCAAAACTCGCTAAAAAATATGATGGTCAACTCCGCAAAACCAATTATGAATTGATAGGAGGATAGCTATCTTATTTCAGAATGTAATCTCTTTCCCTCTCAATCTAACCTCGAACCTAGTGTTTTTTATGCTTTTGTGAAGTCCCCGAGATTCTTTCGTGTGAAGTTCCAAATGGCTCCAAAGTGTCTAAATCAAAATATAAAAGAGCATAATGAGAAATAAGAAGAACTTGAGGGATACCGATTTTTTGGTACTAGTGTGAGAGATAAAGGACGCCAACGTCATCTCTAATATCTAGAAGAAGACGGCCGGAAGAGATGGGGACGTTAATAGATGTTTTCGGTTTGGACAAAGGAACATGCCTTCATAGAATCTTGCGTATTTCAATCCAGGTTTGAAACCATTATGAAATTACATGGTTGAACACCACCTTCTCCAACTCAAAACTTCTCAAAGTGTCTTATGGACAACTCCTCAAAACCAATTATGAATTGAGAAGAGGATAACTATCTTATTTTGGAAAGTATTCTCTTTCTCTCTCGATCTAACCTCGAACCCTATGTTTTTTGATAATTTTGTGCATTCCCCAAGACTCTTTCGTGTGAAGTTCCAAAATGCTCCAAAGTGTCGAAATCAAAATAAGAAAGAGCATAATTAAAAATAACGGCTTGAGGGATGATGATTTTTAAGTCCTAGTGTGAGAGATACAAGATGCCAAAGTCATATCTAATACCAAGAAGACGACGACCGGAAGAGATGGGTATGTTACCAAGGTTTGGGTTCGGACGGATGAACGGGGCTTTATTGAGCCTAAGTATTTGGAATCCATAGGTTTGCAACCATCATGAAATTACATGGTTGAACACCTCTTTCTCCAACTCAAAACTGGTAAAAAATATGATGGTCAACTCCGCAAAACCAATTATGAATTGATAGCAGGATAGCTATCTTATTTCAGAATGTAATCTCTTTCCCTCTCAATCTAAACTCGAACCTTGTGTTTTTTCATGCTTTTGTGAAGTCCGCGAGATTCTTTCGTGTGAAGTTCCAGCTGGCTCCAAAGTGTCTAAATAGAAATATGAAAGAGCATAATGAATAATAAAAAGAACTTAAGGGATGCAAATTTTTTTGTACTAGTGTGAGAGATAAAGGACGCCAACGTCATCTCTAATACCAAGAAGAAGACGACGGAAGAGATGGGGACGTTAATAGATGTATTCGGTTTAGACAAAGGAACATGCCTTCATAGAATCTTGCGTATTTCAATCCAGAGGTTTGAAACCATCATGAAATTACATGGTTGAACACCACCTTCTCCAACTCAAAACTTCTCAAAGTGTTTTATGGACAACTCCTCAAAACCAGTTATGAATTGAGAAGAGGATAGGTATCTTATTTTGGAAAGTATTCTCTTTCTCTCTCGATATAACCTCGAACCCTATGTTTTTGGATAATTATTTTGCATTCCCCGAGTCTCTTTTGTGTGAAGTTTCAAACAAGCTCCAAAGTGTCAAAATCAAAATAAGAAAGAGCATAATTAAAAATAACGGCTTGAGGGATGATGATTTTTAAGTCCTAGTGTGAGAGATACAAGATGCCAACGTCATATCTAATACGAAGAAGACGACGACCCGAAGAGATGGGTAGTTTACCAGAAGTGTTGGGTTTGAACAGATGAACGGGGCTTTATAGAGCCTAAGTATTTGGAATCCATAGGTTTGCAACCATCATGAAATTACATGGTTGAACACCTCTTTCTCCAACTCAAAAGTGGCAAAAAATATGATTGTCAACTCCGCAAAACCAATTATGAATTGATGAATGTAATCTCTTTCCCTCTCAATCTAACCTCGAACCTTGTGTTTTTTCATGCTTTTGTGAAGTCCGCGAGATTCTTTCGTGTGAAGTTCCAAACTGGCTCCAAAGTGTCTAAATCAAAATATGAAAGAGCATAATGAAAAATAAAAAGAACTTCGTGGATGCCGATTTTTTGGTACTAGTGTGAGAGATAAAGGACGCCAACGTCATCTCTAATACCAAGAAGAAGACGGCCGGAAGAGATGGGGACGTTAATAGATGTTTTCGGTTCGGACAAAGGAACATGCCTTTATAGAATCTTGAGTATTTCAATCCGGAGGTTTGGAACCATCATGAAATTACATGGTTGAACACCAGCTTCTCCAACTCAAAACTTCTCAAAGTGTTTTATGGAGAACTCCTCAAAACCAATTATGAATTGAGAAGAGGATAGCTATCTTATTTTGGAAAGTATTCTCTTTCTCTCTCGATCTAACCTCGAACCCTATGTTTTTTGATAATTTGTGCATTCCCCGAGACTCTTTCGTGTGAAGTTCCACAAGCTCCAAAGTGTCGAAATCAAAATAAGAAAGAGCATAATTAAAAATAACGGCTTGAGGGATGATGATTTTTAAGTCCTAGTGTGAGAGATACAAGATGCCAAAGTCATATCTAATACCAAGAAGACGACGACCGAAGAGATGGGTATGTTACCGAAGGTTTGGGTTCGGACGGATGAACGGGGCTTTATTGAGCCTAAGTATTTGGAATCCATAGGTTTGCAACCATCATGAAATTACATGGTTAAACACCTCTTTCTCCAACTCAAAACTGGTAAAAAATATGATTGACAACTCCGCAAAACCAATTATGAATTGATAGCAGGGTAGCTATCTTATTTCAGAATGTAATCTCTTTCCCTCTAAATCTAAACTCGAACCTTGTGTTTTTTCATGCTTTTGTGAAGTCCGCGAGATTCTTTCGTGTGAAGTTCCAGCTGGCTCCAAAGTGTCTAAATAGAAATATCAAAGAGCATAATGAAAAATAAAAAGAACTTCGAGGGATGCCAATTTTTTTGTACTAGTGTGAGAGATAAAGGACGCCAACGTCATCTCTAATACCAAGAAGAAGATGGCCGGAAGAGATGGGGACGTTAATAGACGTTTTCGGTTTGGACAAAGGAACATGCCTTCATAGAATCTTGCGTATTTTAATCCAGAGGTTTGAAACCATCATAAAATTATATGGTTGAACACCTCTTTCTCAAACTCAAAACTGCTAAAAAATATGATGGTCAACTCCGCAAAACCAATTATGAATTGATAGGAGGATAGCTATCTTATTTCAGAATGTAATCTCTTTCCCTCTCAATCTAACCTCGAACCTAGTGTTTTTTATGCTTTTGTGAAGTCCCCGAGATTCTTTCGTGTGAAGTTCCACTGGCTCCAAAGTGTCTAAATCAAAATATAAAAGAGCATAATGAGAAATAAGAAGAACTTGAGGGATACCGATTTTTTGGTACTAGTGTGAGAGATAAAGGACGCCAACGTCATCTCTAATATCTAGAAGAAGACGGCCGGAAGAGATGGGGACGTTAATAGATGTTTTCGGTTTGGACAAAGGAACATGCCTTCATAGAATCTTGCATATTTCAATCCAGAGGTTTGAAACCATTATGAAATTACATGGTTGAACACCACCTTCTCCAACTCAAAACTTCTCAAAGTGTCTTATGGACAACTCCTCAAAACCAATTATGAATTGAGAAGAGGATAACTATCTTATTTTGGAAAGTATTCTCTTTCTCTCTCGATCTAACCTCGAACTCTATGTTTTTTGATAATTTTGTGCATTCCCCAAGACTCTTTCGTGTGAAGTTCCAGCAAGCTCCAAAGTGTCGAAATCAAAATAAGAAAGAGCATAATTAAAAATAACGGCTTGAGGGATGATGATTTTTAAGTCCTAGTGTGAGAGATACAAGATGCCAAAGTCATATCTAATACCAAGAAGACGACGACCAGAAGAGATGGGTATGTTACCAGAAGATTTGGGTTCGGACAGATGAACGGGGCTTTATTGAGCCTAAGTATTTGGAATCCATAGGTTTGCAACCATCATGAAATTACATGGTTGAACACCTCTTTCTCCAACTCAAAACTGGTAAAAAATATGATGGTCAACTCCGCAAAACCAATTATGAATTGATAGAGATAGCTATCTTATTTCGAAATGTAATCTCTTTCCCTCTCAATCTAAACTCGAACCTTGTGTGTTTTCATGCTTTTGTGAAGTCCGCGAGATTCTTTCGTGTGAAGTTCCACTCGGCTCCAAAGTGTCTAAATAGAAATATGAAAGAGCATAATGAATAATAAAAAGAACTTAAGGGATGCAAATTTTTTTGTACTAGTATGAGAGATAAAGGACGCCAACGTCATCTCTAATACCAAGAAGAAGACAGCCGGAAGAGATGGGGACGTTAATAGATGTATTCGGTTTGGACAAAGGAACATGCCTTCATAGAATCTTGCGTATTTCAATTCAGAGGTTTGAAACCATCATGAAATTACATGGTTGAACACCACCTTCTCCAACTCAAAACTTCTCAAAGTGTTTTATGGACAACTCCTCAAAACCAATTATGAATTGAGAAGAGGATAGGTATCTTATTTTGGAAAGTATTCTCTTTCTCTCTCGATATAACCTCGAACCCTATGTTTTTGGATAATTATTTTGCATTCCCCGAGTCTCTTTTGTGTGAAGTTTCAGCAAGCTCCAAAGTGTCGAAATCAAAATAAGAAAGAGCATAATTAAAAATAACGGCTTGAGGGATGATGATTTTTAATTCCTAGTGTGAGAGATACAAGATGCCAACGTCATATCTAATACGAAGAAGACGACGACCGAAGAGATGGGTAGTTTACCGAAGTGTTGGGTTTGAACGGATGAACGGGGCTTTATAGAGCCTAAGTATTTGGAATCCATAGGTTTGCAACCATCATGAAATTACATGGTTGAACACCTCTTTCTCCAAATCAAAAGTGGTAAAAAATATGATGGTCAACTCCGCAATACCAATTATGAATTGATGAATGTAATCTCTTTCCCTCTCAATCTAACCTCGAACCTTGTGTTTTTTCATGCTCTTGTGAAGTCCGCGAGATTCTTTCGTGTGAAGTTCCAGCTCTAGCTCCAAAGTGTCTAAATCAAAATATGAAAGAGCATAATGAAAAATAAAAAGAACTTCAGGGATGCCGATTTTTTGGTACTAGTGTGAGAGATAAAGGACGCCAACGTCATCTCTAATACCTAGAAGAAGACGGCCGGAAGAGATGGGGACGTTAATAGATGTTTTCGGTTCGGACAAAGGAACATGCCTTTATAGAATCTTGAGTATTTCAATCCAGAGGTTTGGAACCATCATGAAATTACATGGTTGAACACCAACTTTTCTCCAACTCAAAACTTCTCAAAGTGTTTTATGGAGAACTCCTCAAAACCAATTATGAATTGAGAAGAGGATAGCTATCTTATTTTGGAAAGTATTCTCTTTCTCTCTCGATCTAACCTCGAACCCTATGTTTTTGGATAATTTGTGCATTCCCCGAGACTCTTTCGTGTGAAGTTCCAAGCAAGCTCCAAAGTGTCGAAATCAAAATAAGAAAGAGCATAATTAAAAATAACGGCTTGAGGGATGATGATTTTTAAGTCCTAGTGTGAGAGATACAAGATTCCAACGTCATATCTAATACCAAGAAGACGACGACCAGAAGAGATGGGTATGTTAGCAGAAGTTTTGGGTTCGGACAGATAAACGGGGCTTTATAGAGCCTAAGTATTTGGAATCCATAGGTTTGGAACCATCATGAAATTACATGGTTGAACACCTCTTTCTCCAACTCAAAACTGCTAAAAAATATGATGGTCAACTCCGCAATACCAATTATGAATTTATAGGAGGATAACTATCTTATTTCAGAATGTAATCTCTTTCCCTCTCAATCTAACCTCGAACCTAGTGTTTTTTGATGCTTTTATGAAGTCCTCGAGATTCTTTCGTGTGAAGTTCCAAACTGGCTCCAAAGTGTCTAAATCAAAATATAGAAAAGCATAATGAAAAATAAAAAGAACTTCAGAGATGCCGATTTTTTGGTACTAGTGTGAGAGATAAAGGACGCCAACGTCATCTCTAATACCAAGAAGAAGACGACCGGAAGTGATGGGGACGTTAATAGCTGTTTTCGGTTTGGGCAAAGGAACATGCCTTTATAGAATCTTGAGTATTTCAATCCAAAGGTTTGCAACCATCATGAAATTACATGGTTGAACACCACCTTTTCCAACTCAAAACTTCTCAAAATTTTTTATGGTCAACTCCTCAAAACCAATTATGAATTGAGAAGAGGATAGGTATCTTATTTTGGAAAGTATTCTCTTTCTCTCTCGATATAACCTCGAACCCTATGTTTTTGGATAATTATTTTGCATTCCCCGAGTCTCTTTCGTGTGAAGTTCCAGCAAGCTCCAAAGTGTCGAAATCAAAATAAGAAAGAGCATAATTAAAAATAACGGCTTGAGGGATGATGATTTTTAAGTCCTAGTGTGAGAGATACAAGATGCCAACGTCATATCTAATACGAAGAAGACGACGACCAGAAGAGATGGGTAGTTTACCAGAAGTGTTGGGTTTGGACATATGAACGGGGCTTTATAGAGCCTAAGTATTTGGAATCCATAGGTTTGCAACCATCATGAAATTACATGGTTGAACACCTCTTTCTCCAACTCAAAAGTGGTAAAAAATATGATGGTCAACTCCGCAAAACCAATTATGAATTGATGAATGTAATCTCTCTTTCCCTCTCAATCTAACCTCGAACCTTGTGTTTTTTCATGCTTTTGTGAAGTCCGCGAGATTCTTTCGTGTGAAGTTCCATTGCTCCAAAGTGTCTAAATCAAAATATGAAAGAGCATAATGAAAAATAAAAAGAACTTCGAGGATGCCGGAATTTTTGGTACTAGTGTGAGAGATAAAGGACGCCAACGTCATCTCTAATACCTAGAAGAAGACGGCCGGAAGAGATGGGGACGTTAATAGATGTTTTCGGTTCGGACAAAGGAACATGCCTTTATAGAATCTTGAGTATTTCAATCCAGAGGTTTGGAACCATCATGAAATTACATGGTTGAACACCACCTTCTCCAACTCAAAACTTCTCAAAGTGTTTTATGGAGAACTCCTCAAAACCAATTATGAATTGAGAAGAGGATAGCTATCTTATTTTGGAAAGTATTCTCTTTCTCTCTCGATCTAACCTCGAACCCTATGTTTTTGGATAATTTGTGCATTCCCCGAGACTCTTTCGTGTGAAGTTCCAAAGCAAGCTCCAAAGTGTCGAAATCAAAATAAGAAAGAGCATAATTAAAAATAACGGCTTGAGGGATGATGATTTTTAAGTCCTAGTGTGAGAGATACAAGATTCCAACGTCATATCTAATACCAAGAAGACGACGACCGAAGAGATGGGTAGGTTAGCAGGTTTTGGGTTCGGACGGATAAACGGGGCTTTATAGAGCCTAAGTATTTGGAATCCATAGGTTTGGAACCATCATGAAATTACATGGTTGAACACCTCTTTCTCCAACTCAAAACTGGTAAAAAATATGATGGTCAACTCCGCAAAAGCAATTATAAATTGATAGGAGGATAGCTAACTTATTTCAGAATGTAATCTCTTTCCCTCTCAATCTAACCTCGAACCTAGTGTTTTTGATGCTTTTGTGAAGTCCGCGAGATTTTTTCGTGTGAAGTTCCAGCTGGCTCCATAGTGTCTAAATCAAAATATAAAAAAGCATAATGAAAAATAAAAAGAACTTGAGAGATGCCGATTTTTTGGTACTAGTGTGAGAGATAAAGGACGCCAACGTCATCTCTAATACCAAGAAGAAGACGGCCGGAAGTGATGGGGACGTTAATAGATGTTTTCGGTTTGGGCAAAGGAACATGCCTTTATAGAATCTTGAGTATTTCAATCCAAAGGTTTGCAACCATCATGAAATTACATGGTTGAACACCACCTTTTCCAACTCAAAACTTCTCAAAATGTTTTATGGTCAACTCCTCAAAACCAATTATGAATTGAGAAGAGGATAGGTATCTTATTTTGGAAAGTATTCTCTTTCTCTCTCGATATAACCTCGAACCCTATGTTTTTGGATAATTATTTTGCATTCCCCGAGTCTCTTTCGTGTGAAGTTCCAGCAAAGCTCCAAAGTATCGAAATCAAAATAAGAAAGAGCATAATTAAAAATAACGGCTTGAGGGATGATGATTTTTAAGTCCTAGTGTGAGAGATACAAGATGCCAACGTCATATCTAATACGAAGAAGACGACGACCGGAAGAGATGGGTAGTTTACCGAAGTGTTGGGTTTGGACGATGAACGGGGCTTTATAGAGCCTAAGTATTTGGAATCCATAGGTTTGCAACCATCATGAAATTACATGGTTGAACACCTCTTTCTCCAACTCAAAAGTGGTAAAAAATATGATGGTCAACTCCGCAAAACCAATTATGAATTGATGAATGTAATCTCTTTCCCTCTCAATCTAACCTCGAACCTTGTGTTTTTTCATGCTTTTGTGAAGTCCGCGAGATTCTTTCGTGTGAAGTTCCAACTGGCTCCAAAGTGTCTAAATCAAAATATGAAAGAGCATAATGAAAAATAAAAAGAACTTCGGATGCCGATTTTTTGGTACTAGTGTGAGAGATAAAGGACGCCAACGTCATCTCTAATACCAAGAAGAAGACGGCCGGAAGAGATGGGGACGTTAATAGATGTTTTCGGTTCGGACAAAGGAACATGCCTTTATAGAATCTTGAGTATTTCAATCCGCAGGTTTGGAACCATCATGAAATTACATGGTTGAACACCAGCTTCTCCAACTCAAAACTTCTCAAAGTGTTTTATGGAGAACTCCTCAAAACCAATTATGAATTGAGAAGAGGATAGCTATCTTATTTTGGAAAGTATTCTCTTTCTCTCTCGATCTAACCTCGAACCCTATGTTTTTGGATAATTTTTGCATTCCCCGAGACTCTTTCGTGTGAACTTCCAGCAAGCTCCAAAGTGTCGAAATCAAAATAAGAAAGAGCATAATTAAAAATAACGGCTTGAGGGATGATGATTTTTAAGTCCTAGTGTGAGAGATACAAGATGCCAACGTCATATCTAATACGAAGAAGACGACGACCAGAAGAGATGGGTAGTTTACCAGAAGTGTTGGGTTTAGACAGATGAACGGGGCTTTATAGAGCCTAAGTATTTGGAATCCATAGGTTTGCAACCATCATGAAATTACATGGTTGAACACCTCTTTCTCCAAGTCAAAAGTGGTAAAAAATATGATGGTCAACTCCGCAAAACCAATTATGAATTGATGAATGTAATCTCTTTCCCTCTCAATCTATCCTCGAACCTTGTGTTTTTTCATGCTTTTGTGAAGTCCGCGAGATTCTTTCGTGTGAAGTTCCAGCTGGCTCCAAAGTGTCTAAATCAAAATATGAAAGAGCATAATGAAAAATAAAAAGAACTTCAGGGATGCCGATTTTTTGGTACTAGTGTGAGAGATAAAGGACGCCAACGTCATCTCTAATACCAAGAAGAAGACGGCCGGAAGAGATGGGGACGTTAATAGATGTTTTCGGTTCGGACAAAGGAACATGCCTTTATAGAATCTTGAGTATTTCAATCCAGAGGTTTGGAACCATCATGAAATTACATGGTTGAACACCGGCTTCTCCAACTCAAAACTTCTCAAAGTGTTTTATGGAGAACTCCTCAAAACCAATTATGAATTGAGAAGAGGATAGCTATCTTATTTTGGAAAGTATTCTCTTTCTCTCTCGATCTAACCTCGAACCCTATGTTTTTGGATAATTTGTGCATTCCCCGAGACTCTTTCGTGTGAAGTTCCAGCAAGCTCCGAAGTGTCGAAATCAAAATAAGAAAGAGCATAATTAAAAATAACGGCTTGAGGGATGATGATTTTTAAGTCCTAGTGTGAGAGATACAAGATGCCAACGTCATATCTAATACCAAGAAGACGACGACCGGAAGAGATGGGTATGTTAGCAGAAGTTTTGGGTTCGGGACGATAAACGGGGCTTTATAGAGCCTAAGTATTTGGAATCCATAGGTTTGGAACCATCATGAAATTACATGGTTGAACACCTCTTTCTCCAACTCAAAACCGGTAAAAAATATGATGGTCAACTCCGCAAAAGCAATTATAAATTGATAGGAGGATAGCTAACTTATTTCAGAATGTAATCTCTTTCCCTCTCAATCTAACCTCGAACCTAGTGTTTTTGATGCTTTTGTGAAGTCCGCGAGATTCTTTCGTGTGAAGTTCCAGCTGGCTCCAAAGTGTCTAAATCAAAATATAAAAAAGCATAATGAAAAATAAAAAGAACTTGAGAGTTGCCGATTTTTTGGTACTAGTGTGAGAGATAAAGGACGCCAACGTCATCTCTAATACCAAGAAGAAGACGGCCGGAAGAGATGGGGACGTTAATAGATGTTTTTGGTTTGGACAAAGGAACATGCCTTTATAGAATCTTGAGAATTTCAATCCAGAGGTTTGGAACCATCATGAAATTACATGGTTGAACACCAGCTTCTCCAACTCAAAACTTCTCAAAGTGTTTTGTGGAGAACTCCTCAAAACCAATTATGAATTGAGAAGAGGATAGCAATCTTATTTTGGAAAGTATTCTCTTTCTCTCTCGATCTAACCTCGAACCCTATGTTTTTGGATAATTTTGTGCATTCCCCGAGACTCTTTCGTGTGAAGTTCCAGCAAGCTCCAAAGTGTCGAAATCAAAATAAGAAAGAGCATAATTAAAAATAACGGCTTGAGGGATGATGATTTTTAAGTCCTAGTGTGAGAGATACAAGATGCCAACGTCATATCTAATACGAAGAAGACGACGACCAGAAGAGATGGGTAGTTTACCAGAAGTGTTGGGTTTGGACAGATGAACGGGGCATTATAGAGCCTAAGTATTTGGAATCCATAGGTTTGGAACCATCATGAAATTACATGGTTGAACACCTCTTTCTCCAACTCAAAACTGCTAAAAAATATGATGGTCAACTCCGCAATACCAATTATGAATTGATAGGAGGATAACTATCTTATTTCGAATGTAATCTCTTTCCCTCTCAATCTAACCTCGAACCTAGTGTTTTTTGATGCTTTTATGATGTCCTCGAGATTCTTTCGTGTGAAGTTCCAGCTGGCTCCAAAGTGTCTAAATCAAAATATAGAAAAGCATAATGAAAAATAAAAAGAACTTGAGATGCCGATTTTTTGGTACTAGTGTGAGAGATAAAGGACGCCAACTTCATCTCTAATACCAAGAAGAAGACGACCGGAAGTGATGGGGACGTTAATAGCTGTTTTCGGTTTGGGCAAAGGAACATGCCTTTATAGAATCTTGAGTATTTCAATCCAAAGGTTTGCAACCATCATGAAATTACATGGTTGAACACCACCTTTCTCCAACTCAAAACTTCTCAAAATTTTTTATGGTCAACTCCTCAAAACCAATTATGAATTGAGAAGAGGATAGGTATCTTATTTTGGAAAGTATTCTCTTTCTCTCTCGATATAACCTCGAACCCTATGTTTTTGGATAATTATTTTGCATTCCCCGAGTCTCTTTCGTGTGAAGTTCCAGCAAGCTCCAAAGTGTCGAAATCAAAATAAGAAAGAGCATAATTAAAAATAACGGCTTGAGGGATGATGATTTTTAAGTCCTAGTGTGAGAGATACAAGATGCCAACGTCATATCTAATACGAAGAAGACGACGACCAGAAGAGATGGGTAGTTTACCAGAAGTGTTGGGTTTGGACAGATGAACGGGGCATTATAGAGCCTAAGTATTTGGAATCCATAGGTTTGGAACCATCATGAGATTACATGGTTGAACACCTCTTTCTCCAACTCAAAACTGCTAAAAAATATGATGGTCAACTCCGCAATACCAATTATGAATTGATAGGAGGATAACTATCTTATTTCAGAATGTAATCTCTTTCCCTCTCAATCTAACCTCGAACCTAGTGTTTTTTTATGCTTGTATGAAGTCCTCGAGATTCTTTCGTGTGAAGTTCCACATTGCTCCAAATTGTCTAAATAAAAATATAAAATAGCATAATGAGAAATAAGAAGAACTTGAGGGATGCCAATGTTTTGGTACTAGTGTGAGAGATAAAGGACGCCAACGTCATCTCTAATACCAAGAAGAAGACGGCGGAAGAGATGGGGACGTTAATAGATGTTTTTGGTTTGGACAAAGGAACATGCCTTTATAGAATCTTGAGAATTTCAATCCGAAGGTTTGGAACCATCATGAAATTACATGGTTGAACACCAGCTTCTCCAACTCAAAACTTCTCAAAGTGTTTTGTGGAGAACTCCTCAAAACCAATTATGAATTGAGAAGAGGATAGGTATCTTATTTTGGAAAGTATTCTCTTTCTCTCTCGATCTAACCTCGAACCCTATGTTTTTGGATAATTTTGTGCATTCCCCGAGACTCTTTCGTGTGAAGTTCCATCAAGCTCCAAAGTGTCGAAATCAAAATAAGAAAGAGCATAATTAAAAATAACGGCTTGAGGGATGATGATGTTTAAGTCCTAGTGTGAGAGATACAAGATGCCAACGTCATATCTAATACGAAGAAGACGACGACCAGAAGAGATGGGTAGTTTACCAGAAGTGTTGGGTTTGGACAGATGAACGGGGCTTTATAGAGCCTAAGTATTTGGAATCCATAGGTTTGGAACCATCATGAAATTACATGGTTGAACACCTCTTTCTCCAACTCAAAACTCCTAAAAAAATATGATGGTCAACTCCGCAATACCAATTATGAATTGATAGGAGGATAACTATCTTATTTCAGAATGTAATCTCTTTCCCTCTCAATCTAACCTCGAACCTAGTGTTTTTTGATGCTTTTATGAAGTCCTCGAGATTCTTTCGTGTGAAGTTCCAAACTCGGCTCCAAATTGTCTAAATCAAAATATAAAAGAGCATAATGAGAAATAAGAAGAACTTGAGGGATGCCAATGTTTTGGTACTAGTGTGAGAGATAAAGGACGCCAACGTCATCTCTAATACCAAGAAGAAGACGGCCGGAAGTTATGGGGACGTTAATAGATGTTTTCGGTTTGGGCAAAGGAACATGCCTTTATAGAATCTTGAGTATTTCAATCCAAAGGTTTGCAACCATCATAAAATTACATGGTTGAACACCACCTTTTCCAACTCAAAACTTCTCAAAATGTTTTATGGTCAACTCCTCAAAACCAATTATGAATTGAGAAGAGGATAGGTATCTTATTTTGGAAAGTATTCTCTTTCTCTCTCGATATAACCTCGAACCCTATGTTTTTGGATAATTATTTTGCATTCCCCGAGTCTCTTTCGTGTGAAGTTCCAAAGCAAGCTCCAAAGTGTCGAAATCAAAATAAGAAAGAGCATAATTAAAAATAACGGCTTCGAGGGATGATGATGTTTAAGTCCTAGTGTGAGAGATACAAGATGCCAACGTCATATCTAATACGAAGAAGACCACGACCCGAAGAGATGGGTAGTTTACCGAAGTGTTGGGTTTGGACATGAACGGGGCTTTATAGAGCCTAAGTATTTGGAATCCATAGGTTTGCAACCATCATGAAATTACATGGTTGAACACCTCTTTCTCCAACTCAAAAGTGGTAAAAAATATGATGGTCAACTCCGCAAAACCAATTATGAATTGATGAATGTAATCTCTTTCCCTCTCAATCTAACCTCGAACCTTGTGTTTTTTCATGCTTTTGTGAAGTCCGCGAGATTCTTTCGTGTGAAGTTCCAGCCTGGCTCCAAAGTGTCTAAATCAAAATATGAAAGAGCATAATGAAAAATAAAAAGAACTTCAGGGATGCCGATTTTTTGGTACTAGTGTGAGAGATAAAGGACGCCAACGTCATCTCTAATACCAAGAAGAAGACGGCCGGAAGAGATGGGGACGTTAATAGATGTTTTCGGTTCGGACAAAGGAACATTCCTTTATAGAATCTTGAGTATTTCAATCCAGAGGTTTGGAACCATCATGAAATTACATGGTTGAACACCGGCTTTCTCCAACTCAAAACTTCTCAAAGTGTTTTATGGAGAACTCCTCAAAACCAATTATGAATTGAGAAGAGGATAGCTATCTTATTTTGGAAAGTATTCTCTTTCTCTCTCGATCTAACCTCGAACCCTATGTTTTTGGATAATTTGTGCATTCCCCGAGACTCTTTCGTGTGAACTTCCGCCAAGCTCCAAAGTGTCGAAATCAAAATAAGAAAGAGCATAATTAAAAATAACGGCTTGAGGGATGATGATTTTTAAGTCCTAGTGTGAGAGATACAAGATGCCAACGTCATATCTAATACCAAGAAGACGACGACCGAGAAGAGATGGGTATGTTAGCGAAGTGTTGGGTTTGGACGGATAAACGGGGCTTTATAGAGCCTAAGTATTTGGAATCCATAGGTTTGGAACCATCATGAAATTACATGGTTGAACACCTCTTTCTCCAAGCTCAAAAGTCGGTAAAAAATATGATGGTCAACTCCGCAAAACCAATTATGAATTGATAGGAGGATAACTAACTTATTTCGAATGTAATCTCTTTCCCTCTCAATCTATCCTCGAACCTAGTGTTTTTTATGCTTTTGTGAAGTCCCGAGATTTTTTTCGTGTGAAGTTCCAGTGGCTCCAAAGTGTCTAAATCAAAATATAAAAAAGCATAATGAAAAATAAAAAGAACTTCAGAGATGCCGATTTTTTGGTACTAGTGTGAGAGATAAAGGACGCCAACGTCATCTCTAATACCAAGAAGAAGACGGCCGGAAGAGATGGGGACGTTAATAGATGTTTTCGGTTTGGGCAAAGGAACATGCCTTTATAGAATCTTGAGTATTTCAATCCAAAGGTTTGGAACCATCATGAAATTACATGGTTGAACACCACCTTTTCCAACTCAAAACTTCTCAAAGTGTTTTATGGAGAACTCCTCAAAACCAATTATGAATTGAGAAGAGGATAGGTATCTTATTTTGGAAAGTATTCTCTTTCTCTCTCGATCTAACCTCGAACCCTATGTTTTTGGATAATTATTGTGCATTCCCAGAGACTCTTTCGTGTGAAGTTCCAAGCAAGCTCCGAAGTGTCGAAATCAAAATAAGAAAGAGCATAATTAAAAATAACGGCTTGAGGGATGATGATTTTTAAGTCCTAGTGTGAGAGATACAAGATGCCAACGTCATATCTAATACCAAGAAGACGACGACCGAAGAGATGGGTATGTTAGCGAAGTTTTGGGTTCGGGCTACAGATAAACGGGGCTTTATAGAGCCTAAGTATTTGGAATCCATAGGTTTGGAACCATCATGAAATTACATGGTTGAACACCTCTTTCTCCAACTCAAAAGCGGTAAAAAATATGATGGTCAACTCCGCAAAAGCAATTATGAATTGATAGGATAGCTATCTTATTTCGTAATGTAATCTCTTTCCCTCTCAATCTAACCTCGAACCTAGTGTTTTTGGATGCTTTTGTGAATTCCTCGAGATTCTTTCGTGTGAAGTTCCACCTGGCTCCAAAGTGTCTAAATCAAAATATAAAAAAGCATAATGAAAAATAAAAAAGAACTTGAGAGTTGCCGATTTTTTGGTACTAGTGTGAGAGATAAAGGACGCCAACGTCATCTCTAATACCAAGAAGAAGATGGCCGAAGAGATGGGGACGTTAATAGATGTTTTTGGTTTGGACAAAGGAACATGCCTTTATAGAATCGTGAGAATTTCAATCCAGAGGTTTGGAACCATCATGAAATTACATGGTTGAACACCAGCTTCTCCAACTCAAAACTTCTCAAAGTGTTTTGTGGAGAACACCTCAAAACCAATTATGAATTGAGAAGAGGATAGCAATCTTATTTTGGAAAGTATTCTCTTTCTCTCTCGATCTAACCTCGAACCCTATGTTTTTGGATAATTTTGTGCATTCCCCGAGACTCTTTCGTGTGAAGTTCCACCAAGCTCCAAAGTGTCGAAATCAAAATAAGAAAGAGCATAATTAAAAATAACGGCTTGAGGGATGATGATTTTTAAGTCCTAGTGTGAGAGATACAAGATGCCAACGTCATATCTAATACGAAGAAGACGACGACTGGAAGAGATGGGTAAGTTTACCGAAGTGTTGGGTTTGGACAGATGAAACGGGGCATTATAGAGCCTAAGTATTTGGAATCCATAGGTTTGGAACCATCATGAAATTACATGGTTGAACACCTCTTTCTCCAACTCAAAATTGCTAAAAAATATGATGGTCAACTCCGCAATACCAATTAAGAATTGATAGGAGGATAACTATTAGACTTATTTCATGAATGTAATCTCTTTCCCTCTCAATCTAACCTCGAACCTAGTGTTTTTTGATGCTTTTATGAAGTCCTCGAGATTCTTTCGTGTGCGAAGTTCCAGCTGCTCCAAAGTGTCTAAATCAAAATATAAAAAGCATAATGAAAAATAAAAAGAATTTCGTGAGATGCCGATTTTTTGGTACTAGTGTGAGAGAGATAAAGGACGCCAACGTCATCTCTAATACCAAGAAGAAGACGACCGGAAGTGATGGGGACGTTAATAGCCGTTTTTTTCGGTTTGGGCAAAGGAACATGCCTTTATAGAATCTTGAGTATTTCAATCCAAAGGTTTGCAACCATCATGAAATTACATGGTTGAACACCACCTTTTCCAACTCAAAACTTCTCAAAATTTTTTATGGTCAACTCCTCAAAACCACTTATGAATTGAGAAGAGGATAGGTATCTTATTTTGGAAAGTATTCTCTTTCTCTCTCGATATGACCTCGAACCCTATGTTTTTGGATAATTATTTTGCATTCCCCGAGTCTCTTTCGTGTGAAGTTCCGAAAGCTCCAAAGTGTCGAAATCAAAATAAGAAAGAGCATAATTAAAAATAACGGCTTGAGGGATGATGATTTTTAAGTCCTAGTGTGGAGAGATACGAAGATGCCAACGTCATATCTAATACGAAGAAGACGACGACTCTAAGAGATGGGTAGGTACCCGAAGTGTTGGGTTTGGGACATATGAACGGGGCTTTATAGCCTAAGTATTTGGGAATCCATAGGTTTGCAACCATCATGAAATTACATGGTTGTCAACACCTCTTTCTCCAACTCCAAAGTGGTAAAAAATATGATGGTCAACTCCGCAAACCAATTATGAATTGATGAATGTAATCTCTTTCCCTCTCAATCTAACCTCGAACCTTGTGTTTTTTCATGCTTTTGTGAAGTCCGCGAGATTCTTTCGTGTGAAGTTCCGCCTGGCTCCGAAAGTGTCTAAATCAAAATATGAAAGAGCATAATGAAAAAATAAAAAGAACTTCAGTCAAGGGATGCCGATTTTTTGGTACTAGTGTGAGAGATAAGGGACGCCAACGTCATCTACAATACCAAGAAGAAGACGGCCGGAAGAGATGGGGACGTTAATGGGGATGTTTTCGGTTCGGACAAAGGAACATGCCTTTATGGAATCTTGAGTATTTTCAATCCATAAGGTTTGGAACTGTCTTTGAAATTACATGGTTGAACACTGAACTTCTCCAACTCAAAACTTCTCAAAGTGTTTTATGGAGAACCACTCAGAAACCAATTATGAATTGAGTAAGAGGATAGCTATCTTATTTTGGAAAGTATTCTCTTTCTCTCTCGATCTAACCTCTCGAACCACTATGTTTTTGTTGATAATTTAGTGCATTCCACGTGACTCTTTCGTGTGAAGTTCCTAAAACGTAAGCTCCAGAAGTGTCGAAATCAAAATAAGAAAGAGCATAATTAAAAATAACGCCTTGAGGGATGATGATTTTTAAGTCCTAGTGTTAGAGATACAAGATGCCAACGTCATATCTAATACGAAGAAGACGACGACCGAAGAGATGGGTAGTTTACCGAAGTGTATTTGGGTTTGGACGATGAAGGCATTATAGAGCCTAAGTATTTGGAATCCATAGGTTTGGAACCATCATGAAATTACATGGTTGAACACCTCTTTCTCCAATTCAAAAAGTGCTAAAAAATATGATGGTCAACTCCGCAATACCAATTATGAATTGATGAGGATACACTTATTTCAGAATGTAATGTCTTTTCCCTCTGAATCTAACCTCGAACCTAGTGTTTTTTTATGCTTTTATGATGTCCTCGAGATTCTTTCGTGTGAAGTTCCACTCGGCTCCAAATTGTCTAAATAAAAATATAAAATAGCATAATGAAAAATAAGAAGAACTTCAGGGATGCCAATGTTTTGGTACTAGTGTGAGAGATAAAGGACGCCATGACGTCATCTACAATACCAAGAAGAAGACTGACCAAGAGATGTGGACGTTAATAGATGTTTTCGGTTCGGACAAAGGAACATGCCCTTTTATGTAATCTTGAGAATTTCAATCCGAGGTTTCGGAACCATCGTGAAATTACATGGTTGAACACCGAGCTTTCAACTCAAAACTTCTCAAAGTGTTTTATGGAGAACTCCTGAAAACCAATTATGAATCGAGAAGAGGATAGCTATCTTATTTTGGAAAGTATTCTCTTTCTCTCGACTCGAACTAACCTCGAACCCTATGTTTTTGGATAATTTGTGCATTCCACGAGACTCTTTCGTGTGAAGTTCCTAATGACGAAGCTCCAAAGTGTCGAAATCAAAATAAGAAAGAGCATAATTAAAAATAAACGGACTGAGGATGATGATTTTAAGTCCTATGTTTGAGAGATACAAGATGCCAACGTCATATCTAATACGAAGAAGACGACGACCGGAAGAGATGGGTAGTTTACCGTAAGTGTTGGGTTTGGACGGATGAACTGGGCAATTATGGATCCTAAGTATTTGGAATCAATAGGTTTTGGAACCATCATGAAATTACATGGTTGAACACCTCTTTCTCGGACTCAAAAGCTTGCTAAAAAATATGATGGTCAACTTCGTAATACCAATTATGAATTGATAGGAGGATAACTATCTTATTTCGGAATGTAATATCTTTTCCCTCTCAATCTAACCTCGAACCTAGTGTTTTTTATGCTTTTATGAAGTCCGCGAGATTCTTTCGTGTGAAGTTCCAGCCGGCTCCAAATTGTCTAAATCAAAATATAAAATAGCATAATGAGAAATAAGAAGAACTTGAGGGATGCCAATGTTTTGGTACTAGTGGGAGAGATAAAGGACGCCAACGTCATCTCTAATACCAAGAAGAAGACGACTGAAGAGATGGGGACGTTAATAGATGTTTTTGGTTTGGACAAAGGAACATGCCTTTATAGAATCTTGAGAATTTCAATCCAGAGGTTTGGAACCATCATGAAATTACATGGTTGAACACCACTTTCTCCAACTCAAAACTTCTCAAAGTGTTTTGAGGAGAACTCCTCAAACCAATTATGAATTGAGAAGAGGATAGCTATCTTATTTTGGAAAGTATTCTCTTTCTCTCTCGATCTAACCTCGAACCCTATGTTTTTGGATAATTTTGTGCATTCCCGAGACTCTTTCGTGTGAAGTTCAACGAAGCTCCAAAGTGTCGAAATCAAAATAAGAAAGAGCATAATTAAAAATAACGGCTTGAGGGATGATGATTTTTAAGTCCTAGTGTGAGAGATACAAGATGCCAACGTCATATCTAATACGAAGAAGACGACGACCAGAAGAGATGGGTAGTTTACCAGAAGTGTTGGGTTTGGACAGATGAACGGGGCATTATAGAGCCTAAGTATTTGGAATCCATAGGTTTGGAACCATCATGAAATTACATGGTCGAACACCTCTTTCTCCAACTCAAAACTCAAAAATATGATGGTCAACTCCTCAATACCAATTATGAATTGATAGGAGGATAACTATCTTATTTCGAATGTAATCTCTTTCCCTCTCAATCTAACCTCGAACCCAAGTGTTTTTGATGCTTTTACGAAGTCCTCGAGATTCTTTCGTGTGAAGTTCAAATTGGCTCCAAAGTGTCTAAATCAAAATATAGAAAAGCATAATGAAAAATAAGAAGAACTTGAGATGCCGATGTTTTGGTACTAGTGTAGAGAGATAAAGGACGCCAACGTCGTCTCTAATACCAAGAAGAAGACGACCGGAAGTGATGGGGACGTTAATAGATGTTTTCGGTTTGGGCAAAGGAACATGCCTTTATAGAATCTTGAGTATTTCAATCCAAAGGTTTGCAACCATCATGAAATTACATGGTTGAACACCACCTTTTCCAACTCAAAACTTCTCAAAATTTTTTATGGTCAACTCCTCAAAACCAATTATGAATTGAGAAGAGGATAGGTATCTTATTTTGGAAAGTATTCTCTTTCTCTCTCGATATAACCTCGAACCCTATGTTTTTGGATAATTATTTTGCATTCCCCGAGTCTCTTTTCGTGTGAAGTTCCAACAAGCTCCAAAGTGTCGAAATCAAAATAAGAAAGAGCATAATTAAAAATAACGGCTTCGAGGGATGATGATTTTTAAGTCCTAGTGTGAGAGATACAAGATGCCAACGTCATATCTAATACGAAGAAGACGACGACCGAAGAGAGATGGGTAGTTTACAGGAGAAGTGTTGGGTTTGGACAGATGAACGGGGCATTATAGAGCCTAAGTATTTGGAATCCATAGGTTTGGAACCATCATGAAATTACATGGTTGAACACCTCTTTCTCCAACTCAAAACTGCTAAAAAATATGATGGTCAACTCCGCAATACCAATTATGAATTGATAGGAGGATAACTATCTTATTTCGTAATGTAATCTCTTTCCCTCTCAATCTAACCTCGAACCTAGTGTTTTTTGATGCTTTTATGAAGTCCTCGAGATTCTTTCGTGTGAAGTTCCACTGCTCCAAATTGTCTAAATCAAAATATAAAAGAGCATAATGAGAAATAAGAAGAACTTGAGGGATGCCAATGTTTTGGTACTAGTGTGAGAGATAAAGGACACCAACGTCATCTCTAATACCAAGAAGAAGACGGCCGGAAGTTATGGGGACGTTAATAGATGTTTTCGGTTCGGGCAAAGGAACATGCCTTTAGAATCTCGAGTATTTCAATCCAAAGGTTTGCAACCATCATAAAATTACATGGTTGAACACCACCTTTTCCAACTCAAAACTTCTCAAAATGTTTTATGGACAACTCCCTCCAAAAACCAATTATGAATTGAGAAGAGGATAGCTATCTTATTTTGGAAAGTATTCTCTTTCTCTCTCGATCTAACCTCGAACCCTATGTTTTGGAAAATTTTGTGCATTCCCCGAGACTCTTTCGTGTGAAGTTCCGGCAAGCTCCAAAGTGTCGAAATCAAAATAAGAAAGAGCATAATTAAAAATAACGGCTTGAGGGATGATGATTTTCAAGTCCTAGTGTGAGAGATACAAGATGCCAACGTCATATCTAATACGAAGAAGACGACGACCGGAAAGAGATGGGTAGTTTACCGAAGTGTTGGGTTTTGGACGGATGAACGGGACTTTATAGAGCCTAAGTATTTGGAATCGTAGTTTTGGAACCATCGTAAGAAATTTTATGGTTGAACATCTCTTTCTCTAGCTCTCATTTGCTAAAAAATATCTTGGTCAACTCAGCAATACCAATTATGAATTGATGGGAGGATAACTATCTTATTTCGGAATGTAATCTCTTTCCCCTCTCAATCTAACCTCGAACCTAGTGTTTGTTGATGCTTTTATGAAGTCCTCGAGATTCTTTACGTGTAAAAGTCTCAAACTGGCTCCAAATTGTCTAAATCAAAATATAAAAGATCATAATGAGAAATAAGAAAGAACTTGAGGGATGCCAATGTTTTGGTACTAGTGTGAGAGATAAAGGACGCCAACGTCATCTCTAATACCAAGAAGAAAACGGCGGAAGAAGAAATGGGGACGTTAATAGATGTTTTCGGTTTGGACAAAGGAACATGCCTTTATAGAATCTTGAGAATTTCAATCCGGAGGTTTGAGCAAAAATCCTTGAAAATTACATGGTTGAACACCGGCTTCTCCCCAAACTCAAAACTTCTCAAAGTGTTTTATGGAGGAACTCTGAAAACCGAGTTATGAGGTGAGAAGAAGATAACTATCTTATTTTTGAAAGTATTCTCTTTCTCTCTCGATACGATAACCTCGAACCATATGTTTTGGATAATTTTGTGCATCCGAGAGACTTCTTTCGTGTGAAGTTCGGCCAAAGGTCTCCAAAGTGTCGAAATCAAAATAAGAACGAGCATAATTAAAAATAACGGCTTGAGGGATGATGATTTTTAAGTCCTGGTGTGAGAGATCCGAGATGCCGACGTCATATCTAATACCGAAGACGACGACGGAAAGAGATGGGTAGTTAGCCAAGTGTTGGGTTCGGACGGATAAACGGGGCTTTATAGAAACTAAGTATTTGGAATCCATAGGTTTGGAACCATCATGAAATTACATGGTTGAACACCTCTTTCTCCAGCTTCAGCTGGTAAAAAATATGATGGTCAACTCAGTTGAACACAATTATAAATTGATAGGAGGATAGAGGTTATCTTATTTCGAGTGTAATCTCTTTCCCTCTAGATCTAACCTCGAACTTTGTGTTTTTTATGCTTTTGTGAAGTCACGAGATTCTTTCGTGTGAAGTTGAGTGGCTCCAAAGTGTCTAAATCAAAATATAAAAAAGCATAATGAAAAATAAGAAGAGCTTGAGGGATGCCAATTTTGTGGTACTGGTGTGAGATAAGGACGCCAACGTCATCTATATCACCAAGAAGAGAAGACGGCCGGACGTGATGGGGACGTTAATAGATGTTTTCGGTTTGGACAAAGGAACATGCACTTTATAGAATCTTGAGAATTTCAACCGAAGGTTTGGAACCATCATTGAAATTACGATATGGTTGAACACCAGCTTGTCCAAACTCAAAACTTCTCAAAATGTTTCATGGAAAACTCTTCAAAACCAATTATGAATTGAGAAGAGGACCCAGATATCTTATTTTGGAAAGTATTCTCTTTCTCTCTCGATCTAACCTTGAACCATATGTTTTTGGATAATTTTGTGCATTCTCCGAGACTCTTTCGTGTGAAGTTCCAAGCTCCAAAGTGTCGAAATCAAAATAAGAAAGAACATAATTAAAAATAACGGCTTGAGGGATGATGATTTTAAGTCCTAGTGTGAGAGATACAAGATGCCAACGTCATATCCAATACCAAGAAGACGACGACCAGAAGAGATGGGTATGTTACGAAGGTTTGGGTTCGGACGGATGAACGGGGCTTTATAGAGCCTAAGTATTTGGAATCGATAGGTTTGGAACCATCATGAAATTACATGGTTGAACACCTACTTTTCTCAAGCTCAAGCCCTTCTAAAAAATATGATGGTCAGCTCCATGTAAAACCAATTATGAATTGATAGCGGGATAGGCTATAACTTATTTCGAATGTAATCTCTTTCCCTCTCAATCTAACCTCGAACTTTAGTGTTTTTTATGCTTTTGTGAAGTCGAGATTCTTTCGTGTGAAGTTCAGTTTGGCTCAGAGTATTAAATCGAAAATATAAAAGCATAATGAGAAATAAGAAGAACTTGAGGGATGCCATTTTGAAGTGCTTAGTGTGAGAGATAAAAGGACACTGGGTAAATCTACATACATTTAGAAGAAGACGGCGGAAGAGATGGGGACGTTAATAGATGTTTTCGGTTTGGACAAAGGAACATCCCATCGTAGAATCTTGAGTATTTCAATCCAGGTTTGAAACCATTATGAAATTACATGGTTGAACACCACCTTACACAACTCAAAACTACTCAAAGTGTTCTGTGAATGGCTCATGAAAACAAATTATGAATTGAGAAGAGGATAGGTATCTTATTTTGGAAAGTATTCTCTTTCTCTCTCGATCTAACCTTGAACCCTATGTTTTTTGATAATTTTGTGCATTCCCAAAGACTCTTTCGTGTGAAGTTCCGGCAAGCGCCAAAAGTGTCAAAATCAAAATAAGAAAGAGCATAATTAAAAATAACGGCTTGAGGGATGATGATTTTTAAGTCCTAGTGTAAGAGATACAAGATGCCAAAGTCAAATCTAATACCAAGAAGAAGACGACCAGAAGAGATGGGTATGTTACCTGATGTTTTGGGTTCGGACAGATGAACGGGGCTTTATAGAGCCTAAGTATTTGGAAGCCATAGGTTTGGAACCATCATGAAATTACATGGTTGAACACCTGTAAAAAAAACTCAAAAGCTGGCAAAAATATGATGGTCGAAACTCATGAAAACCAATTATGAATTGATAGCAGGATACCTATCTTATTTCAGAATGTAATCTCTTTCCCTCTCAATCTATCCTCGAACCTAGTGTTTTTATCTTTTGTGAAGTCCGCGAGATTCTTTCTTGTGAAGTTCCAGCTGGGTTTTCAAAGTGTCCCAAATAAAAATATAAAAAGAGCATAATGAGAAATAAGAAAAACTTTGAGGGATGCCCATTTTTGAGTGCTGATGTGAGAGATAAAGGACGCCAGCGTCATCTCTAATACCAAGAAGAAGACGGCCGGAAGAGACGGGGACGTTAATAGATGTTTTTGGTTTGGACAAAGGAACATGCCTTCATAGAATCTTGAGTATTTCAATCCAGAGATTTGAAACCATCATGAAATTACATGGTTGAACACCAC